>CM039482.1:20576642-20630048 GCA_022433065.1 Begonia loranthoides
CTCCTTCTTCTATAGGCGTAGATTGATCCTATACCTCGATTGGAATTGATGGCTAGGATAGATTTAGGTCATCCACCCAAAGAAGGGTCACATGCACGTCACCCGCTTTTTTAGAAGGCAGACTATCTCAATTAAGACGGGCCTCCCGCTTCCCATATCGGATATCCCTTGATCCAACACGGACGTCCCTTTCACCATAACAGATGTCCTTTGTCCAAAAACGGACGCCCCTCGACTTGAGAGTACGTCATTCTGCCCATAACGGACGTCCCTAGTCTCACAACAGATGTCCCTCGACTTAAGACTATGTTGTTCAGGCTAAAATGGACGTCTGTCTTTGGCCGAGGGACGTCCGTTTTATGTTCGAGGGACTTCTCTTAACGTTAAATTTGTCTATATATTCGCGAAGGACGTCCCTTGAACATAAAGCAAATGTCCATATAATTCATTGAACTTAGTTCGCCGAAAATTTTGTATTTTGCAATACTCGTCGAAACACACAGTCAATTCTTATGTAGGCAGAACGACGCACGATGATCTGCGATAGATCGTCCTCATTCTGTCGTGGAATGTAGTCGACGGCAAACTTGACAGTGATGTTTGCGATGACCTTTTTTCATAGTTCAGTGGTTAATTTGTTAGCAAAAAAAGTACAATGATTAGTTTGTCATTAATAATAAAGTATGATAGTTGATTTGTCATTTTCCCTAATTACTATTAAGGTAAACTCTAATTTACTTTGTTGAGAAAATAAATTCTAAAGTTGAGGGAAATAGTAGAAATCAGGCCTACACACATGCAATCACTACCTCGGATAGGCAAAATTGGATAGAATCGGTCTTGGTTCAATTCAATTTTAAAGTAATTTTGGTTGGTTTTGATTCAGAGGTAGAAACCAATAATCACAATTCATTTTTATAATTTTAAACGCTAAAATCAATGAAGCATAACTAGAACACTACGTCACATTTTTAATAAAAAAATTAGTTCTAAGCCAACCAAAATCTGACTCAATTTTGATTTTAGTTAATTCAATCTAAACCAAACAAAAACTCGAATCATATGTAACGTAAAAATTATATATTTTAATAAAAAATTATTTTTTATTTATTCTTGAATCGAAGCATATTTCATGAATCGATTCCTCTCCCCATTCGGATTCAATTTCACTTTTGTGAAACCAAGAGTGACCAATTCAATTCGTTCCAACTCCAAAATCCAACTGAAGTGTACCTCCCATAGTCACTCTCATTCTTTCTCTCTCTTACGTAACCACTTTCAAGACATCTAACAATGTGCTTTCTTTCTCTAAGTCTCTTCTCAAGTTATTTCTCTGTTTTGTAACAAACTATATCTTCAAAGTTGCATTAAAACCACAACTTTTCTTTGCTACACATCATGCACCAAAGGTTTACATTCTACCCTTTCCTCTTGGATTCTATTTGGCAAAACCAAAGATTCTTTCTTCAATCCATCTTTTACATTTCACTCTGATTTTACTCCATTATCAAAAACATATTCTTAGTCATATCTTGTTCGTGATGATTATTGACCAGAGAATAAAAAAAGTAAGATGGGTAGTTGTGAACAAAAGAAAGAGAGAAGTAGGGAATGAGTTTTGTGTCAAATTGCAGAGATTGAGTGAGATATACATAATGACATTGTTTGTAGCATGTGACCTGTAATATCCCAAATTTTGGTTGAGCTGAAGGCATAACTTAAGTGATAACATTGGAAATGATAGGAGCTGAGTTGGACAAGTAAAGATATTGGTCAAGAGAAATGCATTTGGAATAAGTGAATTATGATTCCCCATTATGTTTGTAGTTAGATTAAGGGAGGGATTGAGGTTAAGCTAGTTAATAATAAGGTTAAAGGTATATTATATATACTATTTTAAGACATATTGGATTTAGTGAAGAATAATGTGAAGAGAAATGATGAAAGATATATTATAGGTTGAGGTTTGGATATTTGGAAAAGTGAATTATAGGTGATTAAGGATAATTATACATATATATATATATGGTGTCACGCTAAGGAAATAATTTGGAGATTTAATTGAATGTCAACTGCTAGGAAGCAGCGGTCAATTGGCGAGGTGCAATCGACTAGCGTCAATCAACCAGCGTGATGATGGGCATTTTCTGAAGGAAAATGTTGTGGCTGTTTGTGGCGGTTGTTTGGTATGGGGAGATCATCTGCTACGATCAACCGCCAGGAATTAAAAGGTTGCCTGTTAATGATAATGAATGTCTGGAACGTCTGGAAGTTGAAAGGGACAACGTTATACGCGTTTGGGCATCAGAGGGTTGCTGAACATTAAAGGGTGGTGTCCTTTGACTTTTTGTCTTCACACAGTCATTGATGAAGGAGTTACTGGAAATGTCTATAAATAGAAGAGGAGGGAGATGGGAGTTGGGAGAGTGGAAAACATAAGCTTACTCTTCCAAATTCTTGAGAGAAGGAGGAGTGGCGTTACTCTGCCAAACTTTTGTGGGAACTGGTGTGTGAGTTTTGAGTCTGTGAGGTTGTTTTTTAGAGGAGATTGATCGAGAGAGTGAGAGAGAGATAATGAGAAATCCTATGAGTTTTGTGAGGATGAGATGTTGCATAGCCATAATAGTCTGCATGGATTGTGAAGTTGGGAAATAAACACAGAGTGTATAATGACTGTGAAGGAGGAAGGATAAGCGAAGCTAGAAGTTCTAGAAAAAGGTCTCAGTTGTTATTCTCTGTGGTTATTCAGGTAATCCTACCTTCACTCACGTTCTATAAAGGATTATTATATATGGTGGTTACTGTTTGTCATTATTAAGATGGATTTTGATTATAGTGACAACATGTTATTGGTAGATTATTATTAAAGAAAGTATTAATGGATTAAGGTGTTATTCATACAGTTGGTTATTATCATGTGATATTAGTTGTTGAAATGAGTTGTAGGATAAGGTTGGAATTATTATTGGTCATTGTATGCAAATGAGTATACTGCATATACATGCGTTTATGCTAATGAAGTTGGAATACACTGTTAAATTAGAATTGTGATTGTAAGATTTTGGAGAAAGTAATTATTGGACTAAAGATTTGTCATTGTTGGACATATTGTAGCTATACCTTGTTTGAGTAGATATTTAAGTTGAATTAAGAAGATATGTTAGACAATGAATTGCTAGTAGTTAGGGTTGTTATGAGGGAATCTTTATTGATTATCTCATATTGTTAAATAACTAGGTTTTTGTGAAGAATCTTAAAGTGTTAAATCATTAAAGATAAGGATTTCAGGTACATGGTACTGCATGTGTTTTGTCTGAAAGAGCCTACATCACGAGAATTAGGGGGTGTTTACTATTTGTGTTATTGATTGTTATGAATTGTATGTTTATAGATTTAAGTTTAATTCCTTAGTTAGGACGGATAATGTTTTAAGGATACGATCAAGGAACACGTTAGATAGAATTGTATGTGCACGAAAAAATTAAGACTTGGAATCCTAAAGTACACAAAAATAGAATATACGTAAACAATTGTGGTTCGATTAGTTATGCCCAGCATAGAAATCAAAGTATACGAAAATAAAATGAAGGTAAATAGTTGTTTTTGTGGACTGGTTAGTTATGCCCGACAAGGAGCTAAAGATAAGTAATAACTGTGGTTCGGTTCGTCATGCCTGGCACAGATGTTTGTGTGGTTTGGTTCATTACGCCCGGAACATAAACAGTAAAAGACTAAAACAGTATGAGACAATAGAATGAAACAGTAAGATATGTAAATAACTGTTTTTGTGGACCGGTTAGATACGCCGTCACAAAACCGGTCCACAAAAACCAAAGATAAGTAAACCAACTGTGGTCTGGTTAGTTACGCCCAGCACAAATGTTTGTATGGTCCAGTTTGATACGCCAGACATATAGACAGTAAAAGACAAAAATAGTAAACGGATGTTTGTGTGGACCGGTTTGATATGCCCAGCACATAAACAGATGGAATAATTGTAAAAGATAGAAATGGCAAACAGATGTTTATGTGGTCTGGTTGGATATGCCCGTCACATAAACAGATGAAAAGATGATAAAAGACATGAATAGTAACAGAGAATTAAAACAAAAAACCGTATGCGATGTTATAAAAATTATATGTGAATTTCATGTTTTACGTTTATATCACGTACTGAGCGTTAGACACATAGTTAGGTCCCTTTGATATAGGTAAGGAGCCGATGATTGGATAAAGCTGTTAATAGATGTAGCTGATGGAGTATCACTGTGTGGGCGTTTGTGCTGTTGTCGACATTGATCTGTGGTTATGGTTCATGGAAATGAAATAAATGTTTGAAAGGCTTTTAATTGTTTTATGACTTCAAAAAAATGTTTTTAGTTTATCTAAGTGTTTATTTAAGTAATTAGTTTGTGGTATTTAAATGTAAAAGACTTCCACTGTATGTTTACTCTAAGACTTTTGCTATATGTTTATGACTTTGGTTTTCAATTATGCAAACGATTTAAAGAAAAGAAAATTTTTATAAAAAAAAGGTTACGGGATGTTACATGACCATTTTAAAATTCATTTTTTGAAAGTATACTTCCTTTTGTTTAGGATATTTAACCAAAAAAAATTTCCAATATGAGATCAGTGACAAGCTAAACATGAAAATAATTTCTTTAATAAATAAAACCTTAAACTATAAAATATGAACAAAACAAACATTGCAGTCATGTTTCTGTTAAAAAACATGTCTCAGACATCCATGTCAACCCATAGACGTTTGTGTATACGTCTTTACATAAAAGCAGACGACGACAGGCAAAAAGTAGTCGTTCATCCACCCAAAAGATAAAAGTTTTGAACAATCGTACTTATAGAAAGGGCGTTCATGTTTTTACCTTTACATAGAAGCGGACAACCAAACGTTTAGAGCAGACGTCCACTTTCATAAATATTGTACTCTCGAATGACCGTATTTAAATAACGAATGTTTGAGTATTAACTTGAAAGAGAAGTTGCTCCTGAAAATGTAACGACCCAGATTTGTCTTCATTTTTAAAAATCGCTTAAGATTAAAACTTTTCTTTTCTTTTGTAAAATAGCAGAAAACTTTTTTAAATTGTGATCAGAGTTCTTTTCTAAAAAGCCGGACCGTTAAAAATCCTTTTCTTAGATCGGTACGAAATTCGTTAGAAGCAGTGGAAAGCTATAATTATAAAATCTTTTATCAAAATATAGCGGAAGCGTAAATAATTCATTTAAGGAATACTAAACAAATTGTTACTGTAATATCCTAGATTTTTATTGGAATTAAATTATATTATATAACTAAAATGATTTTTTCCTGGGATATTATACCCTGATTTTCTCATAGATTCTTTATTAAGATATTATGGTTTATGGAGTATATTGTACCAATTATTGGAATAGGGTTGAAGCTTAATGAAGGAAAATAATTGGTGGAATAATTGAGAATGTTAGTTTAAAGAATTAATGGAATTGAAATATTAAAGAAAAGAAATAAATAAAAGGAAGAAACAATAGCGTTTGACGTGGGACTCGGTGTCGTTACTCCAGTCGCTGGTGTTCCTGTTGGTCTGGTTGATACCACGAGTCTGGCCATATGGCATGCGACCGCGCCCACGCTGAAGGCAGAAAATCCACTTTCCAGAAAACATGCCATTCCTTTTGCTCAATGTTTCTTGCGTCCTTGTTTTGCGCTTCCTTGTTTTGCTAGAGGCCTGTCTCTTGTCTTTAGTGACTTAGAGACGAGGCTCTTCCTATGAATAGGCAGAGCTCTCTGATGAAAATCACAACTACAAACTGAGAAAGGAGAGAGATAAGGGAGAGAGAGAGAGAAAGGAAGAGAAAGAGAGAAGAGTCTGCTAGAGAGGGTATTCGGAAAAAGAAAGAGGAGTGGACGAGGAGAAAAAATTGGAAGGAGATCTCTGCGGGGAAAATTCTTCAAAGGTAAGAAATAGGATGCGGTGACGACCAGTGGAGGCCTTGCATCACGGGATTTTATGTTTTCACTTACTTTAAATTGTTGTTGAAAATACTGTTAGATTTATTCGTATAAATTAATGATAAAATAAATGTTGAAAATATCGTTGGAATTAATCATGAAAATTATCGTTAAAATAATTTCAACATAATTACGGAAATTATTGTTGTAATTAATGCATGAAATAACAAAGAAAATACTTGAACGTAAAAATGAATAAAAATATATAAACTGCCTTAATTTCATATATGGACTGTTGTATTGCTTTTGATTCCATTGTATTGTTATGAAGTGTATATGCATCATGATAGAGTTTATGAAATTGTTGACATATGCATAGCATGTTAATAAATAAACCAATAAATGTAAATAGGTGTATGAGATTGGTGGTGACACCCCTAATGAATGTATCTACTTGTCGGAGTGACGGTTAAGCAACAAGACTGTATAATGGATCCAACTTCTCTATACTAATGAATCTCATACATCTAAACTGTTAAGTGAAACTAAAATAGCATTAAGATTGGATATGTTCTTCTCTAAAACGACTGCATAATCATAGCATAACATATGCATACATTTTATTTATTGCTGAGCGTTAGACTCAGTGTTTTACTCGTGATGTAGGTAATGGTATTAAATTAAATATGAAAAAGGAGACATTGCTGAACGAGATCTTGGGTTGTCAAGTGGAGTAAACCTGATGAGTTATGGCTCAAGTAAAATTATGATTTTCTCTATCCTTTTTGTTGTCATGGGAGTCTTGTTGAATGTAATTGGTGGAATGTCATTTAGATAGAGCTTTAGCTACCACATTAGTGTCTCCCCTTTTATATTTGATGAGGTACGGGTATCTTTCTAGAGATTCAACTCATTTAGCATGTCTTAGATTCAGCTTGTCTTGACTTTGAAAGTGCTTGAGAGCCTCAGGGTCGATGTGAATGATGAACTCATTTGAAAGAAGATAGTGTTGCCATATGTCTAGTGCTCTTATGATCAAGTAGAATTCTTTGCAATACGTGGAGTAATTCAAGGCAGCTCCATTGAGTTTCTCGCTAAAATAGGCTATAGGCTTTCATTTTTACATAAGTACCACTCCAATTCCCACCCCAGATGCATCACATTCGATTTCAAATACTTTGTTAAAATCTGGTAGTATGAGGATTGGGGCATTGCATAAATTTTCTTTAATTTCTTCGAAGCTTCTTTGACATGCATGATTCTAATAGAACTCTTTCCCCTTTTTTGTGCAATCCGTGATGGGGGCCACGATGGTGTTAAAATCTTGAATAAACCTTCTATAAAAGGATGCTAGGCCATGAAAACTTTGTGCCAAAGTGATGCTTGTAGGTATAGGTCATTCTTGGATAGCGTTGATCTTTGAATTGTCTACTTCCATTCCTTGTAGAGAGATGATGAAGCCCAAAAAATAGATCTTTTCTTGTAAGAATGAACAATTCTTTAGTTTGCCAAAGAATTTGGTGGGTCGGAGGACTTCAAAGAGGCATCTAAGATGTTCAATGTGTGAAGATAAAGTCTTCTTGTAGATCAAGATGTCGTCAAAACATACCACCACGAACTTCCCTAGGAAGTCTTTGAGCGTGTGGTGCATAACTCATATGAATGTGCTTGGCGTGTTAGATAGTCCGAGGGGCATGACCATCCATTCATAAAGCCCATACTTGGTTTCGAAAGCTATTTTCCATTCATCTCCTTCCCTCATTCTAATTTGATGGTATCTACTCTTTAAGTCAATTCTATAGAATAATAAGGCCACACTTAGTTCATCCAACATGTCTTCGAGTCGGGGTATTGGAAACCAATATTTGATAGTGATTTGATTAATGGGTTGACTATCCACGCGCATCCTCATGTTTTACGAGTAGGGTTGACATGACGCATGGACTTAGAGATTTTCGTATAAAGCCTTTATCTAATAGCTCGGTTTCTTGCTTGTGTAGTTCTTTGACTTCTTCCAGGTTTAGTTTGTAAGATGGTTGGTTTGGGAGACTAGCACTTGGCACTAAGTCAACTTGATGCTCAATTCCTCTAATTGGTGGAAGCCCTTGCGGAAGATCTTCAGGGAATACATCTTGATAATCTTCTAAAAGAACGAGGACCGATTCGGGTACCTTTCCCATTTCTATTAGCTTGTCACGGAACATCATCAATATAATTGCATCCTTTCTCTTTATAACTTTTTGTAACTCTTTCTTTGATATGAATAAAGTAGTTTTCAACCTACTTTCCTTTATTGTCTCGTAGTCTTTGGGCACTTGCTCTGGTGGGAGTGGAGCTAACTTGGTGGTCTTCTTGTTGAGCTTCACTGTGTAGCAATTTGTGAAGCCATCATGTATAGTCTTTCGATCGTATTGCCACAGCCTTCCCAAAACTTGATGACTTGCACTCATAGGAACCACATCACATATTACTTTGTCCGAGAAATTTCGATGGAGAACTCAATGGGAGTTTGCTTACTAACCTTCATATCTTTTTTGTCGTTAAACCAACTTAGCTTGTAGGGGGTTGGATGCAAGGTTATTTCTATTCCCAATTTGCTTACTAGATCCATAGAAACCACATTGGCACAACTTCCTCCATCAATAATTAGAGAGCACACTTTTTCTTTGACTTTGCAATGACTATGGAAGATGTTCTCTCTCTGACAATCATTGGTACTTGTTTTGGTAGTGAGTGCTCTTCAGATGTGATGGAATACAAGTCCATTCTATTATTAATCAAGCCTTAAGAATATCATAGAGTCATTTAAGGTCAAGCATAAGTGGAAGTTCAAAGAGTAATGGAAAGAGAAATGGAAAGACTTTCCAAAACTGTCTTCCTTTTGACCTCCAACATGTATTTGACTGTTTTGGCATTCAACGTGATGTCATTTTAAAATGCATGCTTCATGAAGATTGTATCAGCCTTCATAAGTTTTCTAGAATGAGTTGGAACACTAATTTGGATTTCATTTGCTATGTTAAAAGTCCACAGAACAAAGAGAAAAGAATAAGGAAAGTCCAAGTGTCCAAGCTTGGAGACTAAGGAAATCTCTACATGGAAACCATCCAAGTGGACGAGCACCAATATGGATTAACTACCAAATACATCTAGATTTGGAGGGGAAGAAAGAAAGATATTAATTTAAAATTCTTTTAGTTAATTAACATAGTTTCTATTAAGTAGAAAATTGGACAACTTATTCTATGAGCCGATTAGGGTTATTATTGCTTAATTAGTTTATTATTATTTTATGTTTTGTAAAATGCTATATAAAGCCACCTAATGCTTATGTTTTAGATACTTAAATTTGAATACAAAAAGCTTTTGCTTATTTTGAAACTGGAGATATTCATTTTTCAAACACTTTGGTGAGTTAGATCCAAAGTATTCTTGTGTAAGTAATATCACAAGATTGAGCTGACTTGGAGTTGAGTGAGTTCTCTTATTGGCATCCGCAGCCCTACTTATTGAGGAAAGGTTGTGAGAAGTGGTGTCCAACCATCAAGAGGCGTCATCATCAGCAAAGCATCCATTCGACGGTTCAAAGTTTCAATATTTTTTAAATCCGTTCACCTTGAGTGTTTTCCTTATATTTCCTAATTCTTGAGGGATATTTCCAAAGGTCTTGAAGGGATCTTTTCTTATCTTATTTAAGAAGATGTGGTCCAGATTTTAGCTCAAATGCTTTTAAAACGAAGAAGTTACAAGCCTCCAAAATTCACTTTCCAAAACTGAATCTTGACCAGAATAAGGAAAGTAGAGCACCGGTCGCGTAGATCGTCCGCCCGATTGTTCGCTCATCGAATGCCACACAAAGGTTGAATCTGTGTTGTTTTCCGGATGCCATCATCAACCACGACCTCAACTGCCCTTCAACCTCCAGTTCAAAATATAGCCATTTTTGGAAGATCAACATATTCCAATACTTCAACATCCTATTTTCAGTTTATATTTTAATCCTCTTCCGCTGGTGCATTATTTGGTATCAAGCTAAAATGTCCTACTAATTCATCATATTTTTTTTACACAATGACAATGGGACAAAACTACTCATGGAGTTATTTTTCAAATGAGGAAAATTCACCACCACCTATTCCCAAGGTATCCATCCCGCTATTCAACGACTCAAGTAATGGTCACGATTATAATGAGTGGGTGGGAAAAGTGGAAAGAATATTTGAGTGTTGCAAATTTTTGGAACTAAGGAAGGTGCAACTAATAACACTCAAGTTTACGGAGTATGCAAACCTATGGTGGAGCAATATTAGTGTAAAGAGAAGACAAGGAGACAAAGAGATTCAGACTTAGATTTGATTAAAGAGACTCATGAGTGAGAAGTTCGTTCCAAGCCATTACAAGCAAGATGTAACATCCCGTATTTTTTTAAAATGGGTAAAATTTAAAACTTTTCTTTTCGTAAAAACATCAGAGTATTTTCCTTTTATAAAACCCGATCATTAAAACTCTTTATTCAAATCATTTATCAATTTTAGCGGAAGTAATAAAATCATTTTATGAAAAGCAGCGGAATTAAAACAAGCATTAAATAATTTACAAATTCTTTTACAAATAATCTCATTTAATTCTTTAGCCCAGCCAGCCACAATATCCGCCCGTACAAATCCTTCGTCAACTGTCTTTGACCTGATCATCTGTGCGTATACCTACATCGCAAAACTTAACTAATGAGCCTAATGCTCAGTAAGTGATATAAACTAAAAGGTATGATGCACATGTCATGCAACTTTTAAATCTCTTTTCGTTTTCTGTTTCTGTTTCTCTTTCTATTTCTCTTTTATTTTCTTTTATCGTTTTCTTAACTCTGTTTTATTTTAAATTTATTTTGCTGTTCATTTCTTTACTTGATCGTTGTTTTACCTTATCTTGAAAGGCGTTGGAGATGTCTAAACTTGACGAGGCGAACCTCACATCCCCAGATGACCCCGTTTGTTTCATCTTTTTCTTTATCTTTACTTTATCTTGAAACTTTACTTCATTTTGTCTTTACTTTATCATTATCTTTACTTTATTGTTTTGCCTTTGATATTCAACTCAAGCCTCAACCAATGGGGGAGTAACCCGCCCAAAGCCTCTATCCATGGGGACCAAGTCCACCAAGCCTCTATTTATGAGGCTGAGTTTAATATCAAAGCTTTAATCATTTAACATTGGAATGTAAACTCAACCAATGGGGAAGTAACCCGCCCAAAGCCTCTAACCATTGGGACAATATCCACCAAGCCTCTATTTATGAGTTACAAGCCAAAGCCTTAACTGGTTGCTATTGAAAACATAACCCAACCATTGGGGGATTAATCCACCCAAAGCCTTTATCCATGGGGACAATGTCTACCAAGCCTTTATTCATGGGTTACGTGCCAAAGCTTTTATCTTTTTCTTTACTTTACTTCATTATTTAACCATGGGGGAACAATCCGCCCAAGCCTTTATCTTTAGTTTACTTTATTATTTAACCATGGGGGAACAATCCGCCCAAGCGTTTACATTCATTCCTTTACTATTTGTAACCGTCTCATTTCTTCTTTGTTTCCTTTTTCGTATTTCGTAAACGTTTAGTTTCTTCTTATTTCTTCTCTTTCTAAAACCATGCCTGAAAGCCATTTTCGTGTCTTTTTGGAAAACTATGATGCGTGATGCTCATGAATGCATACATTCTCTACTAGAGGAATTTAATAGCGCAACCAACATATAATTCATGCTTATAAAACTGTAAACAACAAAACGTGCTATTTAAAACTGTAAACATTGAAACATGCTATTTAAAACTGCAACACCGAAACATGCTCTTAAATACTATAAACAATAAAACATGCATCTCCTATTTCTTGCGATGTAGGGTCCAAAGACCAAAGCACATGCGTATCACTTACCTGGAGTTCGTGCTGCATTTGACACTCTATTCTTTTTCCGTTAATACCTAAACCATTAAATTCACGTATTATTAACCGTACTTATACGACTCACATTTTCACAATCTGCACATGGACAACAGAATAGCAAACCTCATAATGTTGCTCATTCCATCAATGTATCATGATAAACTAACTTTACAAACCGAGTATTATTTTATCATGAATTCATATTTTCCATAGCCAATAATGGCAAATATGCACAATATATGCATTTCGAACCAAGAGACAGTTTACCAATTAAGAACACTTAAAAACAATATATATTTTCCATATCTAATTCTAATTATTTACATGTCTTAGATCAATCAATATCCCAATTCCAATACAAAACCAAGAGAATGTAAGGACCAAGGTTGTAGCTATTTCTTCATTTCAAAATACAACACTTAACACTTTAACACTTGTTATCTTCCAACAAATTCATTTAAAAATCCATTAGAGTATAAAACCAAAAGCTATAACTAACATATTATTCTCCAACAATATAATACTCTTAACATCCAACAACAAATTAAATCATTTCCTTTTTAACATTCACGATGACTATGTCAATAGCACATCTTAACTTAACATAATTCTTCAATTTATCTCAACTTCATCCTCAATTAATTCATTGTGCACAGGGCATATCATTCCAACAACAAGTATTAAATCCATTAATCACATCAATATATCCTAGTAGAAATTCATAATCCAAAGTAGGACATTCAAACCAACATCTTATCCTCATCCAATATTCAACCATACATAAAAGAAACATAATATCTCCATTGTTCAACAACAATACTCAACAGTCAGAATCGAAGCATAGCAGGGAGTTTAATTCCATAAATTCTATAAAGATCCATAATTGTGCTCATCATTCAATTAACTCAGCAGAAAATCCAACAGGAAGCAGGGATAACCCACACAAGCCAGAATGATTCAGAATCAAACTCAAAATAAAAGAGTCCAACAAACAATTCCCTTACCAACAGAAATGAATCAAACTCTGTTTTGCCCACAAGAATCAGAAGACAGACTTGTCCTGCATCACCAACTCCCCATCACTCTGTAGACTTCACACGACTCTTCATAGCTCCACAATTCTCTAGAGAAACATTCGACCATTTCCTCTGTTTATGCTTTCGGCTTCTTTCCCTTCTAGAGCAACTACTTCACCCGAGGAACAACACCCAGGAGAGAACAGAGAACAAAGCCTTCCCAACCTTCAGAATACACAGAACATGTTTATAGCCAAAGGTAGAGACGTCCAGAGACTTACACCAATGGGAAGGATATGCACCGTTAACAGAGGAGCTGTCGCGTGGAAGTCTCCTGCCAGCTAATTAATTGGTTAAACCAATTTAGTTGAGGATTAGTTGTGGACCAACAGGATTAGTTCTGAACAAACTCTCCACCGAACCAAGCCCTTGCACACCCATTCAGTTCGCGTCCAACACCTCGCAGCACCGAATTCAAACAATTCGTCCAAGAGATCAGACTACCCAATGATATGCATAAACCAGCAGAGATGCTTACCTTGGTCGGAAATTGCAGTTCAAATCGCGATTTCAAACGGACCGAACGAACTCGTGCCGTGCCCTAGCTCGCACGTTCGCCGTTCGTCGTGACGACCGCAGCCCATTGTCGCTGCCATGCACCGGACGATGCGAACCCGAGATCGCGGCGACGTTCGTCGCCTTTGATCGCCGTCGTTCTCCCCTCCGATCGCTCACTCCTCTGTCTCTCATTCTCGCCCTCTCTCGCTCGTTTCCCCTCTCTCTCTCTCTCTTGTATTTCAAATGGCCGATGGCCAACAAGGAAAATAAAACCATTTAATTGGTTTTTCAATTAATTATTTCTTTTCTTGAAATTTCATCATTCTTTAATTAATTTCCTTAATCCCTCCTTTCATTTTCTCTCTTACATTTCAATCCCATTTTATCTTCATTTATACGTAAAATCGAATTACTCTAATATTTCAGATCAAGCCAAATCAAAATTAGTGTAATGAGGAACATCATTAGTAATATCCCAATAATTTATTCGACAAATTCAAATATTCACAATTATTTTCCAATATATAAAATTTGGGATATTATACAAGAACTCTACTATCAGTTGAAACGCCTCAAGCAAGGTTCCACCACCATCGAAGAATATGCCGCCAAGTTTAAAACCTTAAAAACAAGATGTGATTTGTAAGAGCCAGAAGATGAAACAATATCAAAGTTCCTCCAAGTACTTCATTATGACATTAAAGACAGTATTAAACTATAACCTTATGAAACCTTTGAGGATGTGATCAAGTTGGCTCTATTAATTGAGAGACAAAATTATGCTTCACCCTCACCACTCCCAAGGTATGAATATTCTTTTGAAAGTCAATGAGTTGAACTTGGTAAAATTAGTGCCTTGTTACAAAAACTTGAAGCATGCATATCAAGCACTCTCACCTTAGAAGCAGAAGACTGCGATGTGGTAATAAAAGGTACTCATGAGCAAATTGAAGAAGAAGTTATTTATGTTGAATAAGGGCCATTACTATCTTTGGAGCCTCAATTAGAAGAGGAAGATTGTCAAGAAGAGCAAGTAACCAAAACTAAAGAGGACCATACGGTAAATACAACTTTGGTTGATTTCTCTTATGGAAGTTTTACTAATATCTTGTTGTGTGATATGATTAGTACAAACTGTTTATTTTTGGAAATAACAAGGCTTGATGACAAGTGGCGAATGCATGACAAGCATTCAAATTCGTGTTCAATTATAGAATATAGAACATTAAACAAAAATCAGATTGAAACTACTATGCTTAAAGCAAAGAGGTATGTCCCATTGAATAAATTGATTGCATGGATTTTAAAAGTTGGATAGATTGAATATTCTTACATAAGTGGCATGATCTTTGGTTATGGATATAAAGATATTCTTGTAGATTTTGGTAGAAGTTCATTCATGACTATGCATATTGGATTACTATTGATTTTGTTTAATTTTGGTAATGAATTTACTTGCTATTTTAGGGGTAAAAGAACTTGTTGCGTCGTGAGGAGGATTTGGTTTTTTGATGATATTTGGCAATACTCTTATGACAACAAGGATGATATTGATCTTGCTAAATTTGACTGCTATATTGGAACTAGAGGAAGATATTACATCTTAAGGAAAGTTTTGGCATTTGATATTTACATGACCCCCTGGCAACACACTTATGGCAATAAGGATGAAAAATATTTTATTGGATTTGGATACTATTTTTGAATTATGGAAACATATTGCATCTCGTGGACAACCTTATTATTGCATGAAGTATTAAATTAATTCTTGGGTAAAACATTTATGGCAACAAAGATAATCTCAATATTAAATGGTTTTATGATTTCAAAAACTACTTATCTATTTGTGCATCATTGTCCAAAAATAAGTTGCTGGATTATTTTCCTTATATGATCAATTTCAAAAAGGGAAAGAGGAAGCTAGTGGCCAATGCTTCAATTCAAAAATTTTGTTTCCAAAGATGGCAAGATTGGTAAGACAACTCATGGAATTCAAAATTCACTCCTAAGGAAGGTATTTGTGGAATTCCTAATAAATCAAGTCAAGGAAAAAACTCAAGATTTTATGAAGACATTATTCTTTGGCCTCACATACTCAAAGGTATTTTCAAAACTATTTTTATTGAAATCATTGAATTACAAAGGGGTATCCACGACATTCTTAAGCTATTTTTCAACTATGGGAGGTGGTTTGCGAATATTTTACTATTATTGACCTACCACATCATACAATGATTATTTCCTTATTTCATTCATGGAGATTTTATAGCCGGTGTAACCCTTAAGGCCCACGACACATCTTCTTATTTGCTTAAGAAATATTATGAAGAAATTATTCTTTGGCCATATATACTAAAAGGGTTCTCAAGATTATGTTTATGGCAATCCTTATTATGGCCTACATTATTTCTAACTTAAGGGCCAAGAATGAGAATTGTATATCTGAGTTATTGTTCAAGCATGGGAAGAGGTTTATTGAAATATTGTTAGCCTACTGCAACAATCATTATTTGTTTCCTTATTACAACTATGGAGATATTGAAGATATTGCTAAGTTGATGGCCCAAGATGATTCTTCTTTTTATGGTAATAAAGAATATGGTGACACCATATATGATTTGAGATCAAATCCTTTTCAACTTCGAGAGGATGATGGACTATAGATCCATTATATTATTAATCAAGCCTTAAAGAATATCATAGATTCATTTAAGGTCAAGCACAAGTGGAAGTTCAAAGAGCAATTGAAAGAGAAATGGAAAGACTTTCCAAAACTATCTTCCTTTTGATCTCCAACATGTATTTGACTATTTTGGTATTCCAAACGATGTCATTTCAAAATAAATGCTTCATGAAGATTGTAGCTGCATTTCAAAGCTTTCTAGAATGAGTTGGATTGCTAAAGTTGGACTTCATCTGCTATGTCAAAAGTCCATGGAACAAAGAGCAAATAATAAGGAAAGTTCAAGTGTCCAAGCTTGGAGACCACAGAAATCTATATATGGAAATCATCCAAGTGGCCAAGCACCAACGTGGATTACCTGCCAAATACAACTAGACCTGGAGGGAAAGAAAGAAATATATTAATTTAAAATTCTTTTAGTTAATTAACATAGTTTCTTTGAAGTAGAAAATCAGATAATTTATTCTATGAGTCGATTAGAGTTATTATTGCTTAATTAGTTTATTATTATTTTATGCTTTGTAAAATGCTATATAAGCCACCTAATTCTTTTGTTTTAGACACTTCAATTTTAATGCAAAAAGCTTTTGCTTATTTCGAAATTGGAGAAATTCCTTTTTTCAAACACTTTTGGTGAGTTAGATCCAAAGTATCATTGTGTGAGTAATATTATAAGATTGAGTTGACTTGGAGTTGAGTGAGTTCTCTTATTGGCATCCACAACCCTACTCATTGAGAAAAGGTTGTGAGAAGTTGATGTGCTCCAAGTTGTAATGAGAGCACCTAGATGAATCGGCTAAACAGATTCTGAAATATTCTGACCAGATTCGTTTCAATCAATAATAACTCCCCAACCAAGAACTATTAAGACCTGAATTTTGGAGGGGTCAATGACAGTAAACTTACAAGCAACATATCAAAAATTTAGCTCAATTGCTCTTCAGAATCTCCAGTTAAGGCAATAACACTACAACACCAATTTTAGGTTTCTGCCCAAAACAGTTCTGTCAACAGAAAAATAATTGGTTAGTGCTCAACATGCATACAGCCAAATGACGCCAATTTTGGAGGATTTTAGCTCAACAACATAAAGAATGACTCAGTAAAAAATCAGCTCAAAAGGACGTCAACAAGTCGCTAAAATCTAGTCTCAATCGCAAGATCCAAGCAGTAAAATATCAAGAACAGAATTATCGGCCAGCAAGAAATCCACAACAAAAAAGCCTAAATAAATATACCCTTCAATAGGATCACCTTTCGAAGGCAGGGGACTCTGATAATATGAGAAATATGCAGGAAAAACCAAAATCCTTTGATGAACAAACAAGAAAATGCAAAGAACAACCGAGGAGTCCGCTAAACCTCCTAACGTGAGAGGAGCGACTTTAATTAGCTTGACCTATTAAGGAAGCACTCTCCAAGGGGTTGAATACTTCTCCTACTTCCACACCACAATAAGCTCCACAAGAATGGAGTATTGGAATAAGCAGCAACCCTTCCAACTCTGCCAAGAAGTATCAAGAGAACTGAGTTTGGGCAAGAGGAAGATCGGCCAAGAAGGGAGATTCACACACCACACACCACAAAGGAGAATTGGAGTCTTAATTTTATCAAAAGTAATCTCCATTCATGCTTGCCGTAGAGGGGACTAAATACCCTCTAGGGGCTTTACAACAAAAGGACAAAAATTGCCCTCAAATGAAATGACATAAATGACCCCAAATAATAAATCACAAAAACAAGTCTGAGGATGGTTTTTTTGCCTCTGTAAATGTAACCTTTGACATGTCAAAAGAACCCCAAATATAAAGTCCAATACCTCTTTAGAAAGATCTGGATGTTGGATACAATTTGTATGAAGGACAAAATTTGAAAAGAAGTCATCCCAATTGCCAAAAAGGCCCTTGAACGTCAGGAGGTCAGATTCTAGGCGGAAAGGACAGCTCACAATTTTCTCCTATGATTGCATGACCTCCACTAGCTCAAATGTACCAACTCCTCTTTGTTGAATTGATAAAAAGCTCTCCTCCAAATTAGCTAGAGAAGAAAAACCTACAAAATAAATAAAAATATTAGAAATCAAAGGAGCCCATGGCTTGGACTCAGGTGACGGGATTTTGGGGCACATCATACTTCCGGGGTTGAAAAGGATTTGTCCTCAAATCCAGGGAGTATACTTGATTATTGTCCAAAAATCTTCCTCCTAGATCAAATGGAAAAAATTTCTTGATGTCCAGAGTCAGCTCCATCATATCAGGTTTAGCATATCTCTTTTCATTCATGATCTCAGAACTCATGATCTTACAATTCTCATGTCCAAGAGACATATCAGTATCAAATATAATAAAACTCAGAGGTGACCCCAAACTAAAATTTGTTCTTCTATCAAAAGAATAGCTCGCAAGGTCATCGCTAAGAATTGTCCAGGGTAAAATTTTTCTATCTCCAGAACTATGCATCCACAAGTTGTTAACCACAAATGAACTACCATTATAATAATAGGAAAGTTCCACACCCACAATATTGAAACTTTCCTTCCAATATTCAAAAACAGCACTAACAATAAAGGAATCTCTTGTCCAACCGATTTTAAAGAACCAGGTGAGTAAGCAATTTAACATCATGTGCTTTTCTTAGGGTGCATGCTCAATAGGATTGGATCCACAACAATTAGAAACAAGACGATGTGATAATAGTAAAATAGAGTCAACATAATTCTCATCCCAGATATTCAGATGGCCTATCAACTCGTTTTCCATTAAACCACTAGGCATGCTAAGGTTATCATCTTTAATTAAAAATCTAGGATTCAAAGAGTTATCAATAATAGTAGCCACAACATTATCATCCAGCCATGCCATAACAAATTCAATAACAACATTATTTCTAAACCATTCAATTTTAAATAACCAATCAATTAAGGAAATTGATGGAGTGTACCTTTCTTGGCTTATACTTTGGTGAAGAAAAATTTGCTTCCCTGGAAAATTATTTTGCACCGATTTTCTCGGATTGGGCAAAACAATCTTTTCTCTATGTTCTTCTTCTTTTTCTGTAGTTTTCTGTAACTCTGAACTTTTCTTGAATAATTGATCAGCAAGCTCGAACTCAATCTCAGTGATCAACACTTCTTCCTTCTCAATGGTGGCTGCCAAGGAGATAACTTTACATTCCTCCTCATGAAGTGGTTCTTCGATTGTTCTTAAAATAGGAAGAGTTTGGTTGGAACAACTCAGGCTATGCAACTCTTTAGAATTGTCTTCCTTAACTTTAGCCACTACCAAGGAGTCATCATTCTTCCTTTCTTCATTTCATGTAAAAGATCCCTCTTCCTCGTCTTCGCTAACCACTTCATTAGTTTCTCCCATTAGAATCATTACCCTTGAATTCGGACAATGTGGGCAAACCCCAAGCATTTGAAACACTTGACATCTCTAGATTTTGGCTTGTTATTGTCATTAAAGGCTTTCTTTTCTTCATTAAGCTTCACGGCATTAAACTTGCTATCCACCTTTGGAATTGTTTTTGGAGGATTGTTGCTTTTTTGGAAAGGCCGAGACATGCCTTCTTTTTCTTTGTCTTTCTATTCTCAAAGTCAATTGTATAACATCATCAAGAGTTTCAAATGATTGTAATTCCACAATGTCTCCAATTTCTCTATGCAGCCCCTTTATGAACCGAGCAATGGTTTGCTCCATTGGTTCCTTCACATTGCAATGGATTTTTAAAACCTCAAACTCGGTCAAATACTTGTTAACAGATTGTGAGCCTTGTTTCAAATTTTGAGGTTGAAGAAATAAGTCTTGCTTGTAGTGGGGAGGAAGAAATCTCTTTTGCATGAGGGCCTTCATAGCTGCCCAACTACGCACTTCACCACCACCAACTCACGTCCGTTAAGTCTTGAGGTCTTCCCACCATATACTAGCATAACCCGAAAGCTCTAATGCAACCATTTGAATCTATCTTTTCAGAATAGCATAGCAATCGAAAATTTGATCTACCTTCTCAACCCATTCTAGAAAATCACCACCATTACTAGAGCCTTTAAAAGGAGGAATAGAGACCTTAATATGTCTCATTGGTACGTGGTCTCCTACTCGGACTAAGTGATTCCCTCTCTTCGGATTCCTCCCAGTTTTCATCAAATACACTAGCATCCCAACCCCGTGAATCAATAGATGTACTAAGCGTCCTTCTAGGCCTTGGAGTTCTAGGACCCCTCACATGATCATTGTTGGAAGATGCCATTTTTTGTTGAAGCTTAAGAATCATTTCAAACATTTCACGCATACTAGGCTTGGCTTGATCATGAACTTCCTTGAGTGGTGCACTAGGATTGTTCATCGTCTCCCTATTATTATGATACTGAGCTTCACTTCTAGTACTCATGATAAACAACTAATAGTCTCAATAATACAGCAAATACGTGAGCAAGACTCTGATGCCAAATGATGAATCACAAAAACAAGTCCGAGGATGGTTTTTTCATCTCAGTAAATGTAACATTTGACATGTCAGACGAACCCAAATATAACAGCCAATACCTCTTTGGAAAGCTCTAAATGTTGGCTACAATTTGTATGAAGGACAAAATTTTAAAAGAAGTCATCCCGATTGCCAAAAAGTCCCTTGAAAGTCAGGAGGTCAGATTCTAGGCGGAAAGGATAGCGCACAATTTTCTCCTATGATTGCATGACCTCCACTAGCTCAAATGTACCAACTCTTCTTTGTTGAATTGATCAAAAGCTCTCCTCCAAGTTAGCTAGAGAAGAAAAACCTACAAAATAAATAAAAATATTAGAAATCAAAGGAGCCCATGGCTTGGGCTCAGGTGACGGGACCTTGGGGCACATCAGACCTTTGTTGTAAGAGAAGTCTGATCCACAACAAGGAGAATCTGTTGCCTTCACATTATAGATGCCTGTTATTTCTAAGAGACATCCATTAACTTCTTTTCAATGAGGGACGTCTGTTTCTCAATGAGGGACATTTGTTCCTTCTTAAAATCCTTTCCTATTTGTTCAAAATGACGCTGTCCCACTTAAATCTTAATGTCGTTCCCTTTATTTTTATTTTGGTTGTTCTTTGTTCATAAAGAACGTCCTTTCCTTCCCATTTTCTTCTTAGTTCCAAACAAAGTTGTCCCACTTAATACTAATGCCGTCTTCTATTCTTTCATTTTGGACATCCCATTTTCCATTGGGGATGTCCCTCACTTCCTAAAACGTTGACATATTCTTTTAATTCCTCAATTCTAGAGCGTACATTTTCCCTTAGGGACGTCCCACGCATCAAAACGGTGTCGTTTTCTACTTTCACTTAACAAAAGACGCCGACCCCTTATTACGCCAAACATTCGCCTTCCACAAGAGATGTCCATTCTTCACATTTGTCGTCCGTTCCTCCATAAAGGATGTCTCTTCCTCACCTTTTCACCACTGTTTTGCCACTGCTACATTTAATTCTCCACAATCTACACTTAAATCCTTCCTTCTCATCACTGTTCTTCTCTCTCCTCCCCTGTTCTCTCCATTAATTTAATACTTCCTTTACCTTACTTTAATTCCATTTTATCTTCAATTTCTCTTTTATTCAATTAACTCATTTATTTAGTTAATCCCCCCATAATTTATTCCCAATCAATCGTACTTAATTCTATTATGGGAAATTGGGGTATTATAACTTGCATCCTCTCACAGAAGGATGGCTCGAAAGTTGCTGCTCAAGATGTATCCTGAGGATGTATCTATCTCTTTATGGGAAATATCTCCAATGTCTCCCTGAAAGTGAAATCGTAATTAAAAAGAAGGGATAGGTTCTCTTCTATCAAACATGTGCATATATATACACATTAGGTTATTTGTTTTGATGATGACAGTTTTATTTCTGTATTTAAGTTGTTTATAACATATTTATTACATTGAGTAAATATGTTATTAATCTTTAATGAAAATTCCCTTAATATTGGTATTAATGTTTACTAACATATTTACCTAAGTCTATGTAGGTTATAGTATGATTATTGGGATGTAGAAGCTTCAAGGAATGCAAAACACAAAGAAGAGGTCGACTAAAACTATTGGGTGGTCGACAAAATTGCTAAAAAACTGACGAAGCTGTCGACCAAGTTTGTAACGACCTAGTTTTCTTTTCTTAAAACGTGTAATTTTTAAAAGACATTTATCTTTGGAAATCACGTAAAATTAAAACTTTTGTGTAGCAGAAGAGTTTTCATTCATAAAACTATTTAGAAACGATAAATAAAATTCTTCTCTTAAAAACGATTTATAAAACACAGCGTAGATTTTTATGAATAAAACAAAACATTTAAGAATACAATAAATAAACCTTTACTAAGCTTGTTATAAACCATTTTTACATTTTCCTTTTTCCTTTAAATTCTTTAGCCTAGCCAGCCACCATGCCTACAACGCACAAATGCTTCATCAACTGCTCCTATCCCTAATACCACGCATACCTACATCACAAGACTTAAACTATGAGCCTAAGGCTCGATAAGCGATATAAAATAAAACATGCAATGCACATGCTATGCAGCTTTTAAAATCCGTATGTAGTTTTCTATTTTTTTTTTACATTTTTCTTTATCTTTATCTTGACTTGACTTTATCATTTACTTGACTTGAACTTTAATTTTGACAGTGAACTTAGCTGTATTGGTGAATTTAGGCCCTGATAATGAACTTGTACTATGCTGGTGACCTTGGGCCAACATGGTGAACTTGTACGACAAATGGTTAACTTGCATCATGATGGTCAACTTAGTCTATCATGATGCACTTTTACCATTTCCTTTTTGCTAACAACTCGGGAGTGAGTGGTGAACTTAAGCCAATTCAACCCTTCTCATTTTCTTTACATATTTCTCTTTACTCTTTATCTTTCTTATACACAGCTTATACAATTAAAACCATTTCATTTGCAAAACCATGCTGAAACAATTTTCGTAATATTTTGAAAACCATGATGCATGAATGCGTATGAATACATACAATTCTATATCCTCAATTTTATCCTCAAAGCATGATCAATATCATTGTCCTTAACTTAAAGAACTTAAATATAACAAACACATCATTAAAACAACAACCAAGCACACAACAATACATCCTCGGACAATAGCATGATCAATAACTTAACCTAATTAGTCAACACATGCATCAAACAAATCCAAACTCTTGCGATGTAGGCCTTTCGGCAAAACACAAGCAATGTCACTTACCTAACGATCTTCAATGCAAATTCAACACTTAACTTTATCCTTCATAGTACCTTCAAAAGCCAAATTAAATATCCATCAATAATCATAGATTATTAACCTTAACATCATTTATACCCACAGACTAATTAACCCCTTTTTCCATAGCTCACTATCTTCAACAACTTTGATACCATTAATCCTCAATTATTATGTAACAGAATTCCATAATCCAAAATAGCAGAGAGCATTCAAAATCGACATATACCACCCTCCAAAATTCCTATTATCATGCAGTTATAAACAGAGAGTCCAAACTCATTCAACTACCACTAAATAGTAATCAATCAAAGAAGATATTTCCATCAAGAGAGAATAATCCTACGACCAAGTATAAAGTCCTCAAGAACAATTATACAATCAGTAACAAAATAGGAAGCCAAACTTCCATTAAATAGCATACACATTTTTCTCAATAACATCGAACAAGGCTATAAATAACAGAGAACCATTTCCACTAACCAAATACAACAACGTACTTTTAGAAAATACAGAATACTTGACTTTAACTTCATCAAGGCATGAGATCTTAATCCAGCAGATATACACAATATTTCTACCTCACAAAACCAAGATATAGTAAAGAGCAGGGAGCTAACATCCATAACAGTAATCAACAGAGAACCGAAAACCCATTAAACATTCACGCCTTCATTGTCATTCACTACTTTTAACATGACTTTTACCTAAAAATCCATAAACCAGGAAGAAAATCATCATACCTGAAGCACCCGAGGAGAACCAGAAAAGCAGCTACTACTTCCTTTTCCTTCTTTTCCTTCTTCTCTCTTTCTTTTTCTCTCTTTCACTCTGTTTATCACCGAAGACCTTCCTCTGTTTTCTTCTCTTTCTCTCTCTTTCTCCTTTACCAGAGAACTCCCATTCTCTTCTCTCACTTTTCTCCTTTCTCTCATGGTTCAGTTTTCTCCAGAGAGCTCTCTCTCTCTCGCAGAACACTCTGCTCTCCCTCACTTTGTCTTTCTTTCTCTCTATTTCCATTTCTCCAGAAGAGCCTTCCCTCATACACTTCATTTCTCCCTAAAATATCCCACCTAACTCTTCATATTAAGTGCCATGTGTAAAGGACAACACGTGGAGAAATCATAGAAATACAATTCTCAAGATTTGCATTTTCTTCACAACAAGAGAAATTTATGGAAATGCAGTGGAGCCGGTCGATTGACGATCGACCGCCAACCAAGACCCTCGATCAGCCACTCCCATGTTAAAAAATTGAATTTTGGAATTTGTCGTGAGGCCGGTCAATCATATGATCAACCGCCACAATTCTTCCCAATCGATCATTGATTGACCGGTCCCACGCCATTTCGTGCAAGTGCCATTTCTTCTAAAACGTAACTATAACTTTTACGGTGACATACTGGTTGACTGTTTCCTTCATTGCCTGCCTGTTAAAACGCCACTGACCATTTTGCAATTTACCATTTGGTCATCCAATTCCTTTATCGCCAGACTTTACAAGATTCGAGGTCGATCTCTTGCTCGACCTTTTCCTTTTGCCAATCTTTTTAATGCTTCTGTCATTTTGGCGGTCGACAATGTGGTCGACCGTTTCCTTCTGCAAAATGCTAAACTATAGATGATTGACCTCCACTCCCAACTATCCCCTTACATACTACTCTAACACTTAACCAATTTGTAACCCACTCTCATTTACTTTTCAAATACTATAATATCCCAATTTTCATCCAATGATTCCAATTAATATCCAATGAAGCTCTTAATTATCTTTACTTAATAAATTCTAATTTCACATTGATTGATTCTTAAATAATCTAATAAATCTTAAATCCACTTCAACAATCACTACCAATTATATCAACCTTATTACATTTACTAATCTTCAGGGTATTATAATCCATAATAAAAATCATTCCATAATCTTCAATAACTCGCAATTATTATAATCATTAGTCTAAGCTTAATTCTAAGTATTACAAGTTTGAAGGCAGTCAACTGATCGTAAGACAGATTATTCAATTGCTAAAAATGCTAGAAAAGTGGTCGACCGATTTAGACGAGTAGATCGACCGCAAAATGGACAAAGTTGAGCGATGTTTTGGAAATGTGAAGAAGTGGTCGACCAGTATGATAAAGCGGTCAACCGGTCAGACTTTACAATGCAAAGACTAGTTTTCAATGGTTGAAAGGTGGTTAAACAAAATGGAAGAGGACAACTGATTTTGCAGATTCTATATATAAAAGACACTTCGAAGCTCATTTTAACCAAGAGAGAACCATTTCGAAATACTACCAAAATTTATACTCGAGTTCTCTCAACAAATTGATTATCAAACCTAACTCTCCACACTCCCAAACTTGAGATTTAACATTTGGGAGAGTTAGGTTCTTGGTTGTATTTTCTTTTTATTTTCATTGTACTCAAATCAAGGATGATGCCCTGTGAATAGTCAAGCTAAGAGTGATGTCTTAAGAATTAGTCATTGTAAAGGATTGATTGACACTCATGATATCAATCATCACTAACTAGTGAGGTTTGGTGATTAAGGATATCCAAATGGGAAACTTAGAGCGCAGACGTAGGCCAGAGTTATAGAACTGCATGAACAAACTTGGTTTGCATTTTCTCTTCCCTAAACTCCTTTATAATTGTGATTGTTTAGTTATTTATTATTGTTAAATGACTTAAGGTTTAGATATAAATATATCACACGAAAAATTTTAGCACACTTAATTCACTGCCCCCACCCCTACCCCTATGGCCGTGCATACGGTCCTACATTTAATACCCAAATTTTTATAATGCTAAGTATAAGGTCTAAGTGATAAAATTTGGTGATTATTGGAGTTGATTGAGGGTTTTTGGAGAGCTATTGGATGATATTGGCATGGAGATGTGTTTGTGGTTTAGTTTGAGGGAAAAGTAGGATTTTTTTTTTTAAGTATTAGAAGAAATACAAGGGAGTTGTCGATCATTCAATGGGGGCCATCGACCACTGATGGAGTGAAATATTACAAATTGTAAGGAAACTTGAAGCGGTTGATTAGCTGAAGGGGCATCATTGACCGGTTCCAAAGCAAATTGTATACATAGAGTGACAATTTTCATAGCGGTCGATCGCTTGAAAGGGATCATCGATCAGGTCCAAAGCAGATTGTAAAATATTGACTTAAGGTCGATCGTCTACTAAGGCGATGATCGACTGGTAATTCTGGAGAAGACAAAATTGCAATTGATCATAAGTGAATAGAGGTCGATAATGGCTGTGACTGCAAGAATTTGCGGTCGATCATGTGAACAAGGTGATTGACCGAGAAGAAAGAAACATCATAAGAAACTGTAAGGACGTGTACTCTGAGTGGAGGAAAATGTCTATTCGCGCTTTGTGGATGCTTAAGCGTTGCTCCAGTCGCCCTTTCACATTTAGTTGGATGCTGAAGGGTTATGACATATGGATTGTAAACACAAGAGAAATAGAAGGGTCTGGGAGAATGGCTAGTGGACTACTAAGAGCTTGAGAGAAAGGGAGAAGTATTTGATGAGAAAGTGTGAAAGAGGGAGAGAATTGTGAGGGAGAGTTTGTGAGGAAGTAAAGATAGAGTTTTTGAAAGGAAAGGAGTCTCTAGAGATATAAGTTTCTCTTCTCTCTAGGGTTCTACAGGTAATAGACTTTCTCCCATGAATTCTTGATGGAGTTAGAGGAGTTAGTTTTCTATTCAGTTCATTATGATTATTGGTAATTTTGAGGATACTCTATGAATATAATTTTGTTGCCCCATTTTGTACTCTATTTGATGGTTCTTGTTGAAGATGGTAAATTGTTGAGTGAATTTCATTATGTTGATTACTACTTGATGGACAAATGTTGATTTGGGTTTGGCTCTTACTTTCGTTACTGCCATAATATAATTTGTTGAGAGCTTAACCAATGAAATTTTATTAGGCAATGAAAGGGGAATTTGTTTATAAGGTTTAGTTAGTTATTGTCTATAGTTAGAAGTTAGGACTCTACCAATTGTTTGCTAAAGAATTGTTCATTTGATTTTTAAGGTTTTGAGAAAGAAAATTTTAAGTGCTAACCTCTGTAAGGACTCCAGGTAAGTCATATTTCATGTTTGTTGCCATTTGGCCTACATCATAAGAGTATAGGGATTTATATGGTAAATGTGTTTAGTAGATGCTTAGGTTGTTGATATTGCTATTATTTGAGGATGTATTGCTGATTGTTTGATGTTTGATGCCGTGTTTATTAGATTTAAGTTCTTTAAGTTAAGGATTTTGATCATGCTTTGAGGTTGTATAGAGGATATGCTAGAATGATAGACTTGTATGTGTTCATATGCATTCATGCATCATGTTTTTATAAAATATACAAAATTGGTTTTATGCATTGTTTTAAAAACGTAAATGGAATAAATTGAATAAACGTAAATAGGTGTGATGAGATGTGAGTTTTTGAGTGGCTGCCCCATGTGGTTCATTAGGTGCTACTCTACCTTGTCAAGTTGACATCTCTAACGCCTGTATGGGTAACTGGAACTAAATGAAAATTGAATACATGTTAATAAACGTAAATAGGAGTTATGAGGTGTGGGTTCTTGAGTTGGCTACCCGTGTGGGTCATTAGGTGCTACTCTACCTTATGATGTTGACATGCCTAACATTTGTCAAGGTAGAGGTAAAGGAAAATGAAAAAGAAAACTGCATGTGCTTTTATAAAGAGTATAACATGGGCATAGCATAATTTATATTGCTTATTGAGTTTTCGGCTCATAGTTTAAGTTTTGTGATGTAGTTAACGAGCCTAAGATTAGATAAAGCTTGTAGAGGACACCGCTGATGGAGTATTACGATGTTGAGCCCTTTTGTGCGGTTGGCAAACTCACTGGTGGGTTATGGCTTAGGAAATGGAATAAGTGTGTCAAGTATTTTAAAAACTTTAAGTGGTTTTTAGTTATGACAATTGTTTTAAACAGTTTTATGTTAATGTTTTAAATAGATTTAAAGTAATGACGTTTGCTTGAAACCATTTTAAGTTGTGACTGAATGTTTTAACGTTTCTAAAGTCTTCCATTGTTGTTCACTCTGCTTTTCCCTCCCCCCCAGTTGAGCCTATTTCTCTAGCCATTCATCTCCTTCTTCTTCATTTTCCTGTTCTTCCTAGAGGGCTAGTGGGTTTTTGCGTGGAAGGTATTGCCTGAGGAGCTGCTGTCCGAGTGAAGAGCTATCTTCAAAGGTAAGGAATACTTGACCATTTGGAGGCCTTACACCCAAGTAAAAGAGAGTGTGTGAGTGTGTATTGCTTGAGTTGTTGATCTATGCAGTTTTCTGTAACTGTCTCAGGAATTCATTACATGGTTGCTTTCTATACACTATTAACCATTCTAAACTCCCATGTTTTTCCTTTAAGTACTTTGATGGTTGTTGCATTTCTGCTAGAGACTGATTTTCTTTACTGTTTCATTTGTTTTCTTTCCATTCTCTATACATTCATTATTGCCTAAATATTCACGATACTCATAGTGATAAGCTGAAAGGAAATAAAGAGAAGGTGCCTAAATGAATGAGAAACGTGAATGAGTTCTTGACAGATTTCTAGTGACGATAGGGATTCTGTTTTGTCGACTAAAGACTTATTGTTCTTGTTGTGGTTAGATGATTGACTTGGGTGTAGTTTATAGTGTTATGTTAAAATGTTCAGCCTATTTAAGTTTTATTTCTCGTACTTCACATTTTGGCTGTAAACATGTTCTATTTCGCTAAATCCATTCAACCTTGTCATTGAGGTGCTTGTTATCAATAACTGCCGGATTAGATGTTTAACAGCATGTTTTATTTTTCTGTTGTATATTAGTCAATTGGGAAGCATGTTAGCCGTTTTGATTTATATTTGCCGCTATTTTAGATGTTTAAAAGCATGTTTGTTCATTATGGTCTCCTGCTGTACATCAGTGAATTAATAAGCACATTCCGGTGTTCTACCTTCGATATTCGCTGCTATGGTAGTCAATCAAAAAGCATGATTGGATGTTGTAAATTTGCTATTGAATCTAGATGTTAAAATGTGTCTTGCTGTATGTTTCATCGCTAGTATCTGCTATACGTTAACTGATTAATATGCATGTTCCGCTGTTTTCATTTTCGATATCTCGCTGCTGTACTAGTTGAGTAAAAGCATGCTTACATATTCGTAATTCTTCTGCTAGATAGTCGATTAAGAACTTGTGTAGATGTTTGTATAGTTGATTAAAAATATGCTTAGACAAAGTACGACTAGTAGTTACTTCTTGCTGTGTTAGTAGCCATTAAATTGCTTGGTTTTTACTGTCCTGTTCAAGGTTGTTTCACCATGTCAATTTGACGTTCGTTTGCTGCTGTATTTAATCGATAAAAGTGCAAGTTCACCATTCTATTTTTGTTTATACTTCGCTGCTGTATTAGATTCATAACCATAAATTGCACGCTTCATTGTCGCAAGATTTTATTGTTGTCTATTACCTCCATAAGAAGCATATTTCATCATTTCTTATCATTGTTTCATTCCATTATTTGTTTCGATGATTGCATGTGGTTTTATGTCATTAAAATTTGTCTCAATGTTAGATTTCTGTTACATAATCTCATTTCATTTAATAGCTCATAGATTGTTAGCTACTTTATTCGAGGTCAATGGTAAAGCATGTTTAGATTTCCATCATTTCATAAGCATGGTTAAGCTTTGTGTGTCCGAATAATTATACTTAGTTAATTTTAATTTAACCGTTGGCATGATATCATAGCATTCTACACCTTGTTTTCCTTATGTGTTATGTTATGCTAATTTATTGTAGTTTCTTTAAAGTATTGTAGTTTAGTATCCATGTATGTGTTAGTTTAGATAGGAGTATCCTCATACATTCATATAATAGAAACAAAGTAGGGAGTACCCCCTCGGGGTGGTACTCGCATGCATGGTAAGGAAAGTAAAATGATAAGAAAAGATGAAGGAAAGGAATGAGGGAGTTGGGAAGCGGATGGGTAGCGGTCTTAGCTTGGTAATTAGGCAATGCCTTTACCTTATCGGGAACGGGACCTAGTTGCCCATAGGAGGTTAGGTCCGACCCACTATACCATCCCATACGGGTCTTCCAATCTCCAGCTCGAAGTACGAGTAAAGAACGAAACATAATGAAATAGTTGGTTTGGGTGGCCCCCATTCTAAAGGAACTTAAAGAGAGACATATACATCTGTTTTCCCCCATTTCCTTACTGAGCGTAGCTCACGTCCTTACTTGTGGTGTAGGTAATGAAGTGATTTTACCCGGAGCAGCGAAGGAGGCAACTCCTATGGGGCCTGTGGTAGATCCGATAGAGACGCTAGCAGAGTAGTAGTACGACACTAAATAAATGAAGAAGAAGAAATTTCATAAGGGCTAACGTCAAGATTTATTTTGGTGAAACTTAATTTTCCTTTTACCCTTATCGAATATTTATCAGGAATCGTAGGTGGATTTATCTTTGAAAACTCAACATTTGAGGTTAAGTTGTTACTTTACGTGATGCTCTCAATTACGTTTCCACTAAAATTGTTACTCATAGTTTTCTCTGACAAATGACAGTTTTCGTAAGTTGGATTTCTGTTTAGTTATGCTTCCGCAACTTTTAAGAATGAATTTCTTTATCACTTCCGCAAATCGTGAATGGTAGTTCTTCACTAATTAAAATGAGCTTTTGGTAATGATCGGATTTTAGCACTCTGATAATTCTTTTACGAAAAGATTTGTTTTAAAATAAAGATTTGACTCCGAGACTTGTTTTAGTAAATATTAACGTACTTTTAATACGGTATAAGAATCTGGGTCGTTACAGGTGAAGCTAAACTACTTGGCTCCAAAACTATTCAACAAATGGCTAATACGGTGACCCTTATTAAACAAAGAATGCTAACTGCTCAAAGTTGTCAATAAAGTTATTGATGTGCCCCAAGTTGCTGTCGCTTGGGCCCGAGCCAAGGGCTTTTTTATTTTCTAACTCTTTATTTATTTTGTAGGTTTTGTGAATCAAATAAACAAAGAGGAGTTAGCATTTGGGCTTATGGAGATTTTACAATCTTTGGGGAATAATTGTGAGCTGTTTTTCCGCCTAGATTCTGATCTCTGACAGTTCAAATGGATTTTTGATAATTGGGATGACGTCTTTTCAACTTTGTCCCTTCATACCAAATGTAGCCAACATCCAGAGGTTTCGAACAAACTATTGAACGTTGCATTTAGGATCCATTTGGTTTGTCAAATGTCTTTGTTTCAGAGAGAAAAACTCAAACTCGGATTTATTGTTGTTGTTTTAATTAAGGGTTGTTTAGTCTTTTGTTAATTAGGGTTAATTTCGTCTTATGTCATATTTTTGTAAACATTTTGGGTTAAAACCCTACCTGGTTGCAATTGGAAAGGGACTTTTTGATGAATTAAGAAAATTTGGTTCTCTTTTGAGAGAAGACACCCACGGCCTCCCCCTCCCTTTGCGCCGATTCCTTCCACCCCCAAGCAAGGCTCCTCTTGAAGCTTCTCAACCTTGCATCCTTGGGTTATTGCCTCTTCCAATCTTCCTTTCAAGGTGGGATTGTGGTGTGGGGGCAAGAGAACTATCCCCCATTGGAGATTGTTGGTTTCGGCCAACCAAAGAAATGCCCTCTGACTTTAGGAGGTGCCGCAACTCCTTTGTGTTTTTCCTTCTTATTTTGGTGCTACTCTTGAGTTCTCTTTTACTGGTTGGTTAACTTATGATATGGAGGTTTGATCTATGTTAAATGTTGAAGAGTTTCTTTTTAGAAAGTTTGAATAAGAAGTGTTATTTCGGATTTGATGTGAGCTGCAGAATCTATGAATTTTTGTAACTGTTATTCTTTCTGATTGACGCCCCTGTTTGAAGCCCTTATGGTGCGCGTCGCTGTTTGAGGCCTTCTAGTGTTTTGTTCAGGATTAAGTCAGGAAACTAACCTCACTAATTTGACCATTGTTCGGTACCAGTAGCTCCAATTACAGCGTTTGAATCCGCACTGCTAAATCTGCCATTTTTATAAAACAGTTTTTTGGTGATTATTGAATTAGATAGAACTTCTGCTATAGAACGTTTTTGGACCTGAAATTTGGACACGATCTTCATTACTATATTGAGTTTATATCCTCCAAAAATCAGTCTTATCTCAGTTACAGAATTGGGGTTCCCGCCGGTTCATTGTTGCTGGTCGATTATTGTTAACTTGCAGGACAGATTCTCACTAAGGTTTTCCGAGTGTTTCTTGGAACCTGTCAGTTATGTAGATCAAAGACAAAGAAAGTTAGATTTTGAGATAGGCAATATGGTATTCTTAAAATTTTTGCTTTTCAAGGGAGTCATGAGATTTGATAAAAAGAGAAACCTTAGTCCAAGGTACGTTGGACCTTTTCTTATTGTGGAGAAAATAGAAAGACGACCTACAAGCTGGAGTTACCATTGTTAATCGAAGGAGTTCAAAACGTCTTCCACGTGTCGATTCTTAGGAAATGTGTTCACAACCCCACTCATGTGGGCATACAAGGGGACATCAAAGTCCAACTCACATTGAGTTACGAGGAAAAATCAATTTAGATTTTGGATTTTAAAATCAAGGAATTTCGGCACAAGCAAATTCCATTGGTAAAGGTGTTATGGGAAAACCACACGTTGGAAGAGGCAACATGGGAAACACAACAAGACATGGAAGATAAATGCCTAAAAATATTTCGTAGTGCAAATTTTAGGGACAAAATTTAATTAATGGGGGAGTAATGTAACACTTGAAAAAAATTGCACCAATATTTTTATGTAACATGATATTTTGAGATTTAAATGGAATAATTTATGTCACAAATTTTGAGAATTATATATGTTGTGAAACTCAAGGGTTTTATTTTAATAAAATTATAAAATTATTAAGTAAATAAAGGAATAGGAAGCGGATGAAGGAAATTTAAAATATACAGCAAAAATGTCTAATGATGAGATTTTTTATTAGGGAAAAATCTGGGCATAAATAAATTAAGAAATGAAACTGTGTAAATGTTCACTTGTGCGTTCTTGCAAAAGGGTTAGGATCCATGAGAGTGAATGTATATGTGGAAGTGTTCATATTGTTAGTATTTAACTTTCATACAAACAATCCTTACGTCCCTTATTTAACATTGTTGATTCAACAATTTCATTTTCTTTAATATGCGAATAAATAATTGATAATACAAACCTTGGTCCATGATAAAAGCTTGTAAAGTAGACTTTGATGTTGATATCATTTTATCACCTTAAACCTTTCTCTTTAATCGTCTCTTTGATGATCAAGAAGCACCCGTATAGTTCACCGTAATTTTCAGAGATTATTTACTTGATTCGTGAATGAGAGAATGCTGTAATTTTCTCTAGAGAATGAAGAAGACAACCTTTGGAAAGGCATCTTTCCATACATGCCTTTTCAATCATGTCTTTTCATTCATATCTCTTCAACTATACTTTATACACTTTAATAAGGTTAAGGAGAGAGATTTAAAACCCAATTAACTTAATTCTTTTATGCTTAACAACTATCACATTAAGCACTTTAATATTAAATCAATGTTACTTTAATGAACATGGACCACATTAATAGATTATAGTTAAAATAATCTAACACATATCTATAGAATGGACAGAGTTGTTTTAGAATATGGAATATATCCACAAAAAAGAATACTTCTGCAACAAAAAGAAACATCATTATTTCGAGTTAATAAACGTCTGTGGTGAATAGTATTGTTGTGGATAGGAATACGTTCGTGGAATAAGGGACATCCGTTGTCTAGTAGGACGACGTCATATTAGGATAAGTGGAGTATCTACACAAAGAAACGCATCCGCGACATATAAGTATAAGGAGAGAAACATCATCTTTTGGATCAAGGATCCTCAAAGAAATAGTGATTATCGCAAAAACATTTGTATATGCAGATGCATTGGTTTCTACGGGAGAGATATCCACAAAGGAATAAGCATACGTGGCAAATAACGATTAGCTTATGGGTACAAAGGATCTGTGGGATGAAATATTAACTGAAAAATTAGTGTTTGTGGAAGCGTTACCGTCCGCAGAAACATTGGCGACCACGAATGTAAGGGAAAAATGCTGACATGGTAGATTGTCATTGGATAAAATGGACGAAGCGGTCATTTGCAGCGGCGACCTGCATGAAATTCCCTGAAGCGTTAAAAAAATTTTTCTTGCCATTTTTTTATATAAAACAAAAACAACACATCATTATAAAATTAAAGCCTTTAAAACATTTGTAGTAGAAGTTTATAAAATAAAATCCATTTAAAACAACGTACAACTATAAAAATCCTTTTAAACCTAAAGTACTAAAATCCAGTTAAATAAATCTAGATATTTGTAAGTAAAACTAAATATAAGAGAAACATGTTAAGTAAAGTCCTTTTAGAAATTTATCTGTCTTTCATTTCGATACCCATGGTCAATTTCGCTCCAAACAGTGCACTAACCTTCCCATAAGTATACTCCTTCAACTGCCAATCATTTCTTTCATTGAGTTCATTAAAGACTTCATCCTCACCTACACTACAAGGTTCGAACTAATCAGCCTAATGCTCAGCAAGAGATGCATAAAAAAATATATAAATATGGAAACATGAAATGCAGTTCATCATGTCATCTTTTAGTCAACAGTCTTTCTTTTTTTCTTTAACTTTACAGTCCAATCGTTGTTTATAATTCAATATAGGGGAGAGAGTAACACTATTTGGTCCACCTCATACAAGACAATTCACTTGAACCAAGCCCACAACGACCATTTATGTTTATTACATTTTTCTTATTTTTCTTAAATGAATGCATGAACGTATGTGTAGCATGAACAACAATGCAGTATGCATAGAATAATACATAGTAAATAGAGAGCAATGTTATTAATTATTAAACGAAACTAAGCAATAGGCATGGTAGTTATTCATCAATATCATAGTTTAACCTAGCTACCCGCAGTGTACATGAGCCAAATTTTCCAGAAAAATAGTTCATCAATATCACAGTAAAATCACTCATTTTCTTCCTTACCCTAACATCTTGTGATGTAGGTCAAATGGCCACACATAAAAACTGTAACGACCCAGTTTTTCGTAAATCCTTTAAAACGCGTAAAATTTGAACTTTTGTAAAACCGTTGAAATCGATTTTAAAACAGATCAAAGCGCGACGCTAAACCGGACTGCTACTAACCCTTCTTTAAACTCGTTATAAAAACCAATAAATAAAATGCGGAAGCGTTACAAAATCATTTTTTTAAAATATAGCGGAAGTGTAAATAATTTAATGAAAGAAACTTAATAAAAGGAATTAAACAATTAAACATAAATTCAACTACAACCATTTGCTCTTTTCTATACTCTTAGCCTAGGCAGCCACGAGTCTCGCGCGTGCAAACCCTTCATCCCTGCTTTAGATTATCTGTTCAACATTTGTACCTACACCACAAGTAATTGTAAGCCCAAAGGCTTAGTAAGGAAAAAAGGTTTAATGCTACATGATATGTGTGAAACCCGAGAATTTTCAAAAAGAGTAAATTCCACGTGTAAATTTTTTGCGTTAAAATTAGGTCATAACATTGAGAAATTGACTGAATCATCGCGCAGCGACCACGTGTGAAATTTTGGTCAATTATCAAATTAGTGGAATTAGGAATTTCTTAACAAAAAATTTATTAAAGAAATGGAATTGGAGAATTAAATTAAATTGGAGAACGTTGTTGGGTAATGTTCGAAATGAATCGGTATTTTAGAAATAAAATTAATTAATATATGCATTTATGTATTAAACGAGTAAAAGAAATAAGAAAAGGTGAAATATTAGGGTTTGAAAGGAGCATTGCGCCGCGGCTGCAAGATTGAAGAATTAAAACTATAGAGAAGATTTAATAAAAAAAAAAGAAAAAACTGAAAGGAAGAAAAGAGATTACGTTAAAACAGGAATAGGGTTTCAAAATGAGAGAAACAGAAGCAGTTTTGAAATAGGGAGAAAAATAAAGAGAGGGCATTTAGCCGACAGGAAGGAGTTTTCACGAGAGAGGGAGATCACGTGAGTGATCGACAGGGGTAGCGATTGGCGACGAAACTCGAGCAACGAGACGGTCGACTTCGTCTGGGTGTTTGTTATGGTTTCAGGGATGATTACAGGAAAACAGGATTTATGGAACTTAACAAAAGCCAGTAATCTGGCGGATTACAAAGTAAGTAGAAAGACAACCATAAAAGAAAGGAAAGAAATACAGAAAATGCAGATAACAGATTCAATCTTCGATGCCTTCATCTTCTAGCCTCTGCCATTTTTATCTTCAACCTCTCTCACCTTTGATTAGTGACAAGTGGATGGTGGGATGAGCTCCATGTGGCAAGCAATTGGCTCTATCATAACAGTCTGCGCCCTTCAAAATATCCTTGTCCTCAAGGATAGAAACAGTTGGCCCAACCTAAGCTAAAATGTAAAAACTTCCTTGTTTGTAATAAAAAAAAACTTCCTGGAGGTGAATATGCATCAGCAGAATCAATGGTCTTCTCAGTGATATTCAACCAAAACATGGTCTCTGTAGCATGTATAGAGCCTCTGCATTCATCACAAGACACATTTTTGAACATGGGCTCAGCACCAATGCTGCAACAATTAATTCCATAGCACTCCCAACATTATTTGGAACTCTATTCTGCAAAACCTCAAGAGAGTGGTTGATCCAATGGGACACTCTCGCATTTCTCTGCAAGCCTTCGGAGTCTTCTACTACAAATTTATTCAAAGTAATGTGGCATATCTCGCAAACCTTCCCATAACTCTTGCTTGTCAAACCCAAGGGTCTAATATCCCACCATAAAAAAATTTTATCTGTGCCACCAGATACGAGCTTGCATTTTCTTATGAGTAAAGCCGATGACAAGGATTGAGCATTTTTCTTCACCTGGTGCATATATGCCTTGTATTCTGCAGTAACAATTTGTTTTAACGCCATGGCAAGAGCAGCAATGTTGTCATTTTGTGGTCCAACTTGTAATGATGAAAAAACAGCAAAATTTATTCTCTCCTCCATGTCACATTGGTCACTTTCATCCTCTTGAGTTAGAAGAACTGATCTCTTCCTTGGCTTCATACCCTTCTTATAAAAAATTATACCACCCCTAGGACCACAAAGACTTTCATGAGTTGTTGATGTGACCATATCACAATATTCAAAAGGGTGTAAACATTCCTTTGCTACTACGAGGCCATAACTGTGAGTCATATCACACATAAGAATCGCCCCACACATATTTTTAATCTACCTAAATCTTGCATAGTCTCATTCTCGCGGACGTATTGGCACACATTCAAAAAGTATCTCTAATAAAATCAAGTCATCTCCTGGCTTAAAAGTTTCACCCATTTCTGTGATAGGCTTCTGATCATACTCGTCCATGAAATTGCTTGAATGTTTCCTGTTAATGCCTGTTTCTCCATGATAGAAGCTTGAGATATCCTGGATAGATTTTGATGAAACTCCATTCCTTTTGAAGGCATCTACTTCACCAACACATCTTCACATGGAAGCTCCTCATTCGTCCCTGCCTCTTGACCATGAATTGAAACCAGCATTACCTCATATACCAATTCCTCATAGTAGATGGACTTAATGAAATAAGCACAAGCCCCTTGTCTAATTCCTTTAAACACAACACTCTTATCAACAGACATCCGAATGCAAAGAAAGGTTAATTTAATTACACCCTATTCCAGTTCAAGAACCTCATATAGTTTTTTACGTGTTGACTTATAATTCAAAATCATATCCATTAAAACTTCAGAATCAACCACAATAATATCAGTAGAAATGCAACTCTAAATACTATCAACTAAGTTGTTCTTGACGGTAAGGCAGTGAAAAATCAAGTAAACAGAACCAACAGAGTAATTTCCCAAGAATTTACGGAAGCTGTGTAGACTAAAATAAATGCCAATGTTATCTGTAGTTTAAATCCAAAGTGGCCTTGAGGTGTTCATCCATATTTGTTGCAATCGGGGATGTGAGATTTGGAGCAACAATCAGCAGCTCTTCTACTTTTGTTTTTATGGATGTGAAATCTGGAGCAACAATTTTTAGCTCTTCATCATCGGATTTTGTCAATATGAAATTTGGAGCAACAATCTCCAGTTCGTCAACTCTTTCTCCTTCGTTCTTCGTAGTACTATATCTTGTAGCATAGTGATCAAAATTAACAGCTGAAAATCATTCCAAAGGTGTAGGGGGAACGATTGGAGTGAGAATCGACTCCTACTTTGTATCTATCTTCTGCGATAGCAGCTGATCGAGAACTGCAATTATCTCAACATGTTTAGCCTTAGATTGTTCCATCCTTCCAACTAACAACTCCAACTTCTACTTGGTGCTGTCCATCCGAGAACACAGTGAAGTGATTGTGGTCTAAAGCTCCTTCAAATCCCTATCTATTCTCGGCCAATGATCCTCAGTGAACTCAGAACGTGTTTCCTCCATTCCAATCGTAGTGGCACCGATACCAATTTGTTATGGTTTCAGGGATGATTACAGTAAAACAGGATTTATGGAACTTAAGAAAAGCCAGTACTCTGGCGGATTACAGAGTAAGTAGAAAGACAACCATAAAAGAAAGGAAAGAAATAAAGAAAATGCAGAAAACAGATTCAATCTTCAACGACTTCATCTTCCAGCCTCTGCCATTTTTATCTTCAAACTCTCTCACCTTTGATTAGTGACAAGTGGATGGTGGGATGAGCTCCACGTGGCAAGAAATTTGCTATATCATAATAGTGTTCTGCACGAGAAGCAGCTTCGAAATTCTGAGCAGATGAAGAGTGAGTGCTCAGTCGTCGGTGACTGCGAACTTTCGAGCACGAGCAACGGCCACAACTCCGACGAGGCTGAGTTGTCTGGCGGCAAGGACAAAGCCGAGGAGCTCCATTTCCTCCGATTTTGAGACTTTGGAGAGCAAAAACATAACACTTGTTATGTTATGTTGGTGATGGATTTTCATATTGATTGTTTCATTTCAGTTTTAGATTATGAGTTGGATATCTGGATGATTTTTGGCTGTGTTGTTCTGCTGGTTGCATTGGTCGCATTTTTAGTCATTTTTTTTCCCTACTGTGACTTTTCCGATTTAGAGTTCGGTGTTGTTTTGCTTCTACCGACAGTCATTGTGAGAAATCATACCCTATTGAAAATGAATCTGTTCTTTACGTTTGCTACTACCTTTACAGAAATATATTGGATGAATTTTGGGTTGTTTGTTTTGCACGGTTACTGCCGCAATATGCAGTTGGAATCTGCTATTTTGATGAAGTTGTAGAATCGTAATATTCTGTGTTTGGATGGAAGAAAACACCGAGGATACACATGTTTTGCTACAGTTTTTACAGCAAGTTGATTTCATTGTTTAAAATGATGTATTGAAACAATGATAACTGAGAATGATGTTATTGATAGCTAATTGGTTATAGTTATACTGAAGATGATTGTTGAGAGTTGTTGTCTTGGATAGTGGAAATTCTTTTTGAATTGTTGACTGTGTAATTATGCCATTGAGGAAGTGATGATAGAAATTGAGAATAAATGTTCTCTAATTTGATTACAGCTAATCTGTTGGTTTCTGTCACAAATGAACCTAGGAGTGTATGTTGGTTTACCTGTTGTTTTGATGAAAAAGCTATGAGAACTTGATACCTTGTTGATTGTGCTTAGTTTGGTTCAATTGTTGCAATTGGTAAATAAGTTTGAGGTTCTATTAAAATGATGAATTGTAGCATGGAGGCCTTTTCATAATGTTTAGTGATCAAGTTTGGAGATTTTGTGGGAATTATTAACTATGTCATGTATATGCCAGTTGGGTTCCTAAACCGATATATGACCCTTCCCCATGTTTCTTGAGAATCATTGACAATATTATTTGTCCTCTGATCTATTATAGGCTGGGACGAGTTTATGGATTTCGAGTCGATGCTTGAGGTAACTGCTCCTTACTATATGAGGAAGGACTATCAACCAGGTAGGGGTTTTATACTGAGTTATTTTGCACTGCATTCCACCGTTTTCAAAATCGTATTTTTGTGGGATACCACATGTGAAAAACATGACGAGGACTATTTGACAGCACGTCAACTTTTTATATTATGTATGTACGAAGGTTTTACACGTTTACTTTCGTGCATCTGATTTCATGGTGTGATATATTGGATATTGTTACGGGATTGATAAATCCTCTTGGCACTTTGGACGGTCCGGGCGTCAAAGTGTTAGGAGGCTATTCCCGGTACATGTCCTGCTGCGTGGAGATGGTTTGTTTGCGCACTATATGAAATAAGAGAATTAAGAAGATGATGACGCTTCCTTGGGTTGTAAATCCCTAAACCTGATCATGGTATCATGGGCGTGTTGTTGACGGAATTTGCTCATGACACCCCGAAAGACAGCTGGGTCTATGGACCGCCATCATTTTTCTTCCTCCAGGCTCATGGGGTGCTGCCCGAAAACAGTCGCCGCCTTTCTATGCGTTTGCTCGGGGGATTCCATGAGTGTTCCTCCCTTTTCACAGATTACAGTTTATGTGATAAAACACGACAAGGGTATCTTAATATATAGCTGTCTATGTATATAGCCATGCTTTCTAAAAATCTCGTCGGGGGCCTTGGGGCCAGATTTTTTGAAGGAGAAATTGGATTTCAATGTTTTGAAAAAAGCGCATATTTCCCGAAACTCATGGTTTTCTAGAAAACAGTAAAACAAGTTTTACATGCGCATTACATTTAGTATAAGTTCCATGCTGAGCTAGTCACTCACACCAATCGACTATATTTTTCCCAGGTTATAGTTTTGGTTGAAGGCTCCGTTCTACTTATTTTATTTCATTTCCTTAGCTGAAATTTATGTCCTGGTAAGCAAATTTGGATGACTATAAAAATACTTAGCTTGGTTATTGGATATTCTAGATTGTATGCACAGTATTTATTAGGTCTCTTAAGTTATTATTTTCGCATTATTAATTATATTCTTGCAATCACTAAATGGACTGTGGCCCATCACAAGTGGGTTGCGGCTGGGTATTTAAACAAGTCTTCTGCATTAATTTAACAAGCCTTGGGCTGAGTGATCGGGTCTTCTACGAATACCGGGTCGTTTGGCCTGGCGTTTCTGTCCAGTTTGCCTCCGGATCATGACAATATGCCTCTCTTTAGTTCTTTTGGAATGGGGGCCACCCAAACCAATCATTTCATTAAGTCATTCATTTGTTCATTACTTTACATTCGTTTATTTATTCATTACTCGTACATCAAGTTGGAGATTGGGGGTTGTCCTTTGAAATGGCATAGTCTGGTCGGCTTCTAACCTCCTGTGTGCACACTAGTCCCTTTCCCGACAAGGTAGGGTTGTATCATAGCTGCCAGACTAGATCCGTACTACCCATTTACCCCAATTCCCATTTTCTTCTTTTTCTTAACATTTTACCTCACATAATGCATGTGTGAGTATCACTACCAAGGTGACACTCCCTATTAGTTTCTATTAAAATGATGCATGACCATACATTCTCAACCTAACATGATGCATGATGCATTATAACGTAACTTTAACAGTAATTAAAGTGCACATTTAAAAGAAAGTAATTGCATAACAGAAATTGAAAGTGCGTATTGGAGAACCATTAAATTACTGAATTAGAAACAACAAAACACATAAGGAAATCAAAAACGAACAATAAGAGAAAATAGGAATTACACGCACACATTTATCAAAACACAAACATTGTTTTAAAATAATGAATGCAATGCTTGAACAGAACATGTTATTGATTTACATGCTATTTATCCTAGTTAATTCCCTAATCAATTTCCATGCTCCAGAAGGAATTTTAGTTATTATCCTAGATGATTCAACATGCTTTTATGCTAGTTGATTAATTAGACATGCATCCAAGAACTTAACATATTCATAGTACTGTCAATTCACCCAACAAACCTAGTTGATAACTGAGCATGACATGACTAAGTTAATTAACATGCTAATATTATTCTAATTAATTAAATGCTCAAGTTTAGTTAATTAAACATGTTCAGATTGATTATAGTTAATTAGTTAATTAACCATGACATACCTAGTTAATCCACATGCTAGTTAATTAATTAAATATGCTAATTATTCTAGTTATTATCATGCTCTAATTAATCATGCTTAAAAGTCCAGCTAGTTACCCTAAGGGATTTACATGCTCAAGGGTTAATTATTAATTAGATATCTAGTTAATTAACATGCCTCAATTACTTAACATATTAATATTAGCGTATTAGTTAATTAAACATGCTCCATGATTAGTTATTACTTAAACAACTAGCTATACATGCTCAACTCAGTTATTTAAAGATTAGTTAATTCATTAGTTAATTAAACGTGCTCAGGTCTAGTTAGCTAATTAAACATGCTTTTAGTTAATAACTAATCAGCAAGCAACCAATACTAAAAATGTAACAGTTTGTGGTTAATAACTAAACAACAAGTAAACATTTAAACACAATATAGGACTCTTAGCTCATTTTTGGACTTCACATAACCATTTATCATTTCACTTATTCCACTTTCATTTCAACCATCACTGTGAATTGCAGGAATCATTTGTAGTAAGGAATTATTTACAGGACATTGTAGCAGCATATATAATTTGTTGGAAACTAACCACCAAATGGGAACAATATCAGTAAAGAGAACAACCAACAGTCAACTAATGAAATATCTACAAAGCATCAACAACGAAAGTAATCACAGTAACCCATTCAAGGAATTATCACCTAACAACCAACTAATCAACAACTAGCAGTAAGAATTTTAGGGACACTAACACAAAACTCACGCACACCTACTTGTGGGTAGTGCCTTAAAATGGCCAAGACACACCCAAGTTCCTTACCTAAATTGAAGCACTTTTCTCACACTTAGTAGCTCACCATTCAAAGGAAAGAAGCTCTCTTGAAGACTAAAAATGAGAGAGGGATGGAAGGGGAGGAAAGCTATACCTGGATGGAGGGAGACAATCGTACACTACATGGGAGAGGGAGGGAATGGCTTCGAGCGTGGGGGAAAAGGCACCCAGTATTAGGGAGGCGTGGGTTCAAGAGTGCACTCGTCATTTCCCCTATCGAGCATCTATGGACTATAGACAAGTTTCCCTCAATTTTACAATAATTTATTTGTCGATCTGGGCTAATTCGGACGATTGTGGACGCACTGGTCTCGTCCGCAAGGGTAAAATCTCACAGCCAAACTCCCGATCTTGGACGAGGAATGGCATCATAGTCTAGGTAAGTACCGTCCGCAAATGACATTCGGACACAATATGGCATCTGCATATAACATTTGCAAGCGTCTGAAAGTGTCCCAAAATTGGACAGAGTCTAATCGGATGTGGCTAATCCACGTCCGCACTCGTCCACAAGCGTCCGAAAGTCTGTGACACAGTGAAATTAGGACACGAAATCGCCTCCTGAGTCATCCTAAAACATTCTTTGTACATGAAATGCATATACGAATGACACAACTTATCCGCAGTGTCGTCCGTAGGCATCCAAAAATGCCCTGGACAGCTTTTCTCACATTTTTCCCACTTAACTCCTATCCGATTACACTTTCTGTAACTTCCCAGATATTCATAATTCCTTTAAAATTCTTGAATTTTTAAAATTTCTTTCTTTTTAAAACAAAGCGTATCAGAGTGTGTCTAACTGATCGCTACTGCCTCTTTCTTTAAACACGTTTGGGAAAACAAATTACAAGGTACAGAAGCGTAAATAATAAAATAAAACAATTTGTTTAAAATCTTACGGAAGCGTAAAGAAATCGTTCAAGATGGAAATACTAAACAATTTAAACACTATGTTTAACAAATAAAACTTGACAATTAAACATCTTTGATTTACAACCGTTTACTCATCTTTTTCTTTGCCTGGTCAGCCCGAGTCTTGTGCGTGTGAAATCACCCATCCCTGCTTCATTATGTGTTTATCATCTACTTTTTATCTGTTTGTCGTTGTACTCACACCACAAGTAAGGACACGAGCTTACGCCCAGTAAGGAAATGGGAGAAAAACAATTATGCATATCTCTCTTTAGTTCTTCTTGGAATGGGGGCCACCCAAACCAATACTTTTCATTACGTTTGTTCATTCATTTGTTCCATAATCGTACATCGAGCTGGAGATTGGAGGGGTCTTACGGGATGGAATAGTGGGCCGGAGCTAACCCTTTACTTGCAACTAGGTCCCTGTTCTTGTCAAGGTTGAGGGCTTCGCAAACCAGCGGACTAGTTTCGCTACCCATCTGCCCTCCAACTCCCTTTTTCGTCCCCTTTTCCAGCATATCCCACCTTCAAGGTTCCTCCCCTTTCGGGGTATCACGCCTTCAGAGTTTCTCCCCTTCCGGCGTATCCCGCCGGAGGGTTTCTTTGGTGATGGGCGTATCCTGCCCATCCCGAACATTCTTTTCTTAGCATTTATCCCCTTTTCGGCATATCCCGCCTTCAGGGTTTCTTCCCTTCTGGCGTATCCCGTTAGGAGGGTTTCTTCGGTGATGGGCGTATCCCGCCCATCCCGAACATTCTTTTCTTAGCATTTTTCCTCACTCATGCATGTAAGTATCACCCCGAGGGGGTACCCCCTACTGGGTTTCTATTAACATGAAGCATAATGCATTATAACATACATTAACAAAAATTGAATTGCGCATTGAAGTAACTGAAATTAAAGGCACGTACGAATTAAAAGCGCATTTAATAAGGAGGGTAACAGTTGGAATTGGAAACACATAATAATGAAGACAAATCCGACAATTGAACAATGCACAATTGAGACCATTTACAATATCGAGCACAGTATAAGACCTATCAATCCTGTAATTAAATTCCTAATCCATTTACGTGATTCCTATATTTATCTCTAGGTAATTAGTCTACTCTACTTAGTTATCCTAGGTACTTTACATGTTCAAGATTTATTACTTTGGTTACGTTTGCTAATTGCTAACATGTGACCATTGTTATCTAAGTTCTTTAACATGCTTTTGCTTAACTTGCTTTTAACAGAAAATAACATGCTACGAGGGCAATTCCACCCCAAGAAGACAATAACAAAAGCAATTACAAGCACAATACTATAAATTAACGTGCCAATTCGTCTAGTAAGTTCCTTAGTTCATTTACATACTTCCTACTATTATTAGTCTAGGTGATTATTCTACTTTACCTAATTAATAATTTACATGCTCAAGTTTGATTACTATTATAATAGTTCATTAACATGCTCAATTTACAACCTAACCAAGGTAACAAGCTAGTTTATTTACATGCTTAGCAATTTGGGTAAACACGTTCAATTAATTCAAGAAGATTACCATTTATTACCCTAATAAATTATGAGCTGATTACATGCTTAGCCAATTTATGTACTTAGCTGATTTACGTGCTCAAGTGTCGATATTGCTAATTAACATAATAATTCTACGTGTTTATGTAAGTTGACATGCTTATTGGTTTATTACATGAATTCCATGATTTATTTATGCTTGCACTAATTTCACAAAGATATCAATCTCTAATGATGAGAATAAACAAAGACAGTAAGATATGTATGCATAAGGAATCAAAACTATAGCTACACATCAATAGATATTCAATAACTCTTTTAGCTCAATTTCATACTTTACATAATAACTTATCATTTACTTGTTCCACTTTCATACCATCATTTCTTTCTTTACTTAGGAATTTTTATCACATAACATACCACAAAACAAAGCTCAGCATCAAAAGGAAAATATCACAGATTCACAACCAATTTCTACACTACCCTTAAGGGTATAAAAACCAACCAAGAACATCAATCATACAAGCTTTTCCACTAAAGGCTATCCTAGAATGCTTAACCTATTTTCATGCTTTTCATGACCATTTGTCATTTTACGTTAAATCATCCTTGTACCTTAAGCATTCATTACAGTATAAGACATTTTAACACAACTATTAATAAGACAATTCAAACAATGAAATAACAACTATAATAGATTCACAAAGGAGTAATAACACAACAAGAAAACCTACCATTATCCGCATCTACAGAACATCAAACAATTAGCAACATACATTTTAAGAACACTAACACTGATTCACACACAATTGTGGTGTAGGGCCTCCAAATGGCCAAGACACTACCCTATTTCCTTACCTATTTGAATAATACAAGGAGGGAAAGCTGCTACTCCTCACGGTAGTTCCTAACAGCGACTAGATCTAACACGTTCAGCTCACCCAGCAGCTCACTTCCAGCTTCTTAGCTCACTCTTGTTACACACTCTACCTTCAATGGCTAACCCACCATCTCACACAGCTACCCCCCACTCTCACAGATCTCTCTCTCTCGCTCTTTAGAGTGTCTCCCGCATAACATGAAGAATGGAGTGAAGAAGAGGGAGATGGTTTTACCCACCAGGGAGAGGGGACAACCGTCCCTGGGGGGGCCAGGGGGGGGGGGGGGTGTCGGCTGGCAGGGTCTAGAGCAGTTCCTTGTTGGGGAATCGCTTCTTATTGGTTAAACATCATTTTCTTTATGATTTTAAGTCCTTTTTGTTGCTGATCTGCTTTGATTCGGATGAGTGCGGATGAATCTTTGCGTCTGTAAGGCCAAAATCTAACGAGCAAAAATGAGGCTTCGGTCAGAAAAAGGCATCCCCGTCCTGTCCATACCGTCCACGAGTCACTTGCGGATGCCATATCGTGTAGCACGTAGCGTCCGCGTGTTGTCCGAATTGTCCCTAAAATCGTACAGAGGCAATTCGGACGATACTCCAACTCGTATGCAGTCATCCGGACTTGTCCGAACTGTGCAGGTTAGTCACTTGTGGATGCCATATCGTGCAGCACGTAGCGTCCGCGTGTTGTCCGAATTGTCCCTAAAATCGTACAGAGGCAAGTTGGACGATACTCCAACTCGTCTGCAGTCATCCGGACTTGTCCGAACTGTGCAGGTTTTGAACAGATTCGATGCAGATGAGGCAACTTGCGTCCACATCATCCGGGACCTCGTCCGCAGGTGCCCGGGATTGGGATAGAGGTGATTCGGATGAGGCAACTCCTCATCCGTACTTGTCCGGAGTCGTTCGCAACATTGCGGCACAGTGTGTTTAGGACGAGAAATCTCGTCCTGAGTCTCATCCCAACCCTTGTGTGTGTGTGCTACGCTTTTGCGGACGATACATCTCGTCCGCAAGTGTCATCCTCTGCAAACCCCTTGGACAATTTTCTCACACTTTTCTCACTTAACTCCTATCTCGTAACATTTCCCTCATAGGCACATGACACGTATAATTACGTGATGCGACGTCCTAACCGCTCTGCCATCTAATTTTCATCATATAAACGGGGAAAACATAACAAAAATGCCCCTAGACTTAATGCTCTAGAACTCCCTTGGTAATACCCCGATAACTGTCTAACTTAGAAAGTCGGGATGTTACATACTTCCCCCCTTAAAATAAATTTCATACTCGAAATTTGCCCTTTCTAGTGCTTTCACTAACACTAATCTACGTATCAAATCTCTTCTTAACTACCCCATTTGATGACGTAGTCCCTCTAACGGTCACAATACTTCGTTTTATCTAGACTATCTACTTCCTTCTTACCTATAGTAGCTGCTTAACTTCGTCCAATAGCGCCTCTTGTACCAAAGATCGATCAAATCCTCGCGCTCAACCACCACCATGCTCCTGCTGGGCCACCCTGATTACATCATTTTTGAAGAAGGAAATGCCTCAATCATAGCCATTCTTCAACATCAAGAAAAAAATGGCAACTTCCTTATATCCACATATCACTTTGATATGATAATTATCCCACCATTGCCATTCAACCCTTAAATCTGCAGCGTCTCACTCCTAAATTTGACGTTCCACATCAAATTTTCTATTGGCACCATTTGAATTCAACACTAACTTGAAGTCGAATACACATTCCTTATACGATTTCCCCCTTGCATTCACCAGCTTGAGACCTAGCTCCTCTTCTCTTCCCTCTTATACCACGACTTAGCATACTCGAATGTATTGTCCACCGTCAAATCCGTCCATCCAGGCTTTCCTGAATTATGAACTACATCACTACGTGGCTGAGTAGGACGCATTCCGTCTTGCTCCTATTTTTGTATTTGCACTTGTTTCCAATTGGGTTAAGGTTTTTGTTCCTATGGCTGTTGCCGTTTCCGTTCCCGTATCCATTTCTAGAAATCACTCTGGAAACTTCGTTTTCCTTTCTGTTTCCGTTCCCATTTTTGTTCTAGCTCTATCCCCGCCTTAGTTTCCGTACTCGTTCTAGGAGACTCTCAACTGATTTAATCCACTTTTTCCATACAGTTGTGTAGTCACGTCCTTGGTCACCCTAAGTGAAGCCGAATCGAGGTGGATGGCATAATCCAAGTCTGACTTAAGTACGCTTATCCCTTCGACTATCTATCCAACATTGGTCCACTTATGTCAGAAGCTACCGTCTAATCCAAGCTGGTCATATCATTAGACTAGACCTTGAACTTCTCGCCCCTTATAGAGAATTTTTAACCTAGTGCATTCTTTGTCGACTACTCTTCTTGGTCACTTCTTACAACCCTATTAGGTTCGTCTTCTAACTTCTCCTCTAGAATTCCAACCTCATTCTCTAAGTCCTTCTTCAAGTTCATACTAGGTGGACATCTAAGTGGTTATGGGGATCCTACTCCTCTATTTTGATTTCGTCTTTAGTAAATCTATCTTCTGTCTAATTTCTTCATAACCTAGGCACTCACGCTTACTATCTAGTGGGTCAAATTCGCATTTGCTACATAGGCGACTTGGATTTACTATCTAGTTTGTCTAACTCCACTTGGAATTTCTTTTCACTTATTTTCAAAAATTTGGGCAGAGTCCCCTTTGTTTTTACACTCCCCCAAAGCCAACATTCTACATAAAATCCCAAACAATCTCCAGAATAGTTCAATCATTCACCATCCATAATTCAAAATACATCGGGGTTTACCACTTTCATAAAGAAATTCAACAAAGACATAGTTATCACTAACCTACCAGGCCCACTAATCCACTCGCATTCATACCCAAAATATACCGTCATTCATCCATTGACAATACCCAAAGGTTAAGTCACATCATCCACAAAATATTAGTATACCTGCCAATATACTATTTCCAAAAAGTGGGAGGGTACCCGTACAACTACAACATACCTAACTGTCACTAAGGTTACCTACTAGAATTCCGGTAATGCAAGTCGAAGAACTTAATCCTCTCATCAACCGTTGATTGGGGCATAGACAATCGACATGTCCAGTCCTCTTACATCGATAACACTGCCCTGAACATGCCAAGCATGGACCAGCATGAACGTTGGCACACAGCCCGCACAACTCCCTCTTTAGGTCCCAGATTTTTGTTCCCTCAGTAGTAGCGTCTGTCCAGAGGCGCTTCACGTTCTCCCGTGGCTCAGCGTCGTCCAACGACCTTTTCTCCCTCTTAGCGCTCAGCTCTTCTTCCTCGATCAGGGATCATGCCTGCATGTCGCCCATGAACTTGTTGTTGAACTCCCTAAATCCTCTTATCAATGATTTGATGAGTTGGAATTGTTCCTCTATGTATCCCACCAACTGCTTAACCTCCTCATGCCCATTCTTCATGTCTCTATCCATGTTATCTCCTAACAAAACATTTACAAACAAAGGTAAGGGAATCATGCATTAGTGAGATTTTAAGGAAATATATATTTATAGTGATGGAGGATTTCCACGTCGAGGCTCGTGCTGGCAGACAGGCTTCTTTACTTAGTCTAACATTTACAAAATCGTTTTCTGCAATAAAATGTACCAGAGCTCATGTAAAATGCAGTAAAATAAAACAAGTGAGCTACAGACTTAGTTTTAAAAATGATTAGACCAGTTTACAAAATCATTTTTAAAACAGCTGCTCTAATCCAACTGTAACAACCCGGTTTTTCGTATATCGTTAAAATATGTAAAATTTGAAATTTCTTTATTTTTAAAACAAAGCGTATCAGAGTGCGTCTAACCAGATCGTTACTCATTTTTTCCTTAAACTCGTTTGGAAAAACAAATTACAAGGTGCGGAAGCATAAATAATAAAATAAAACCACTTCTTTAAAATCTTGCGAAAGCGTAAAGAAATCGTTCAAGAAGGAAATACTAAACAATTTAAACACTAGGTTTAACAAATAAAACTTGACAATTAAACATCATTGATTTACAACCGTTTAGTCATCTTTTTCTTTACCTGGTCAGCCTGAGTCTCGTGCGTGCGAAATCACCCATCCCTGCTTCATTATGTGTTTATCATCTACTTCTTATCTGTTTGTCGTTGTACTTACACCACAAGTAAGGACATGAGCTTACGCCCAGTAAGGAAATTGGGGAAAAACAATTATCTTTCTTTAGTTCTTCTTGGAATGGGGGCCACCCAAACTAATTCTTTTCATTACGTTCGTTCTTTCGTTTGTTCCGTACTCATACATTGAGCTGGAGATTGGAGGGGTCTTAGAGGGCTGGAGCTAACCTTTTACTTGCAACTAGCTCCCCGTTCCCGTCAAGGTGGGGGTCTTCGCCTACCCGCAGACTAGTTCTGCTACCCATCCGCCCTCTAACTCCCTTTTTCGTCCCCTTTTCCTACGTATCCCGCCTTTAAGGTTCCTCCACTTCTGGCGTATCTCGCTTTTAGAGTTTATTCCCTTTCGGCATATCCCGCTAGAGAGTTTCTTTGGTGATGGACGTATCCGGCCCATCCTGAACATTCTTTTCTTAGCATGCCTCCCCTTTCCGGCATATCCCGCCTTCAAGGGTCCACCTCATCTGGCGTATCCCGCCTTCAGGGTTTCTTCCCTTCCGGCGTATCCTGCCGGGAGGGTTTCTTCGGTGATGGGCGTATCCCGCCTATCCTGAACATTCTTTTCTTAGCATTTTTCCTCTCTCATGCATGTGGGTATCATCTCGAGAGGGTACCCCCTAATGGGTTTCTATTAACAGGAAGCATAATGCATTATAACGTACATTAACAAAAATTCAATTGCGCATTAAAGTAACTGAAATTAAAGGCGCACACGAATTAAAAGTGCATTTAATAAGGAAGGTAACAGCAAGAATTGGAAACACATAATAATGAAGACAAATCCAACAACTGAACAATGTACAATTGAGACCATTTACAATATCGAGCACAGTATAAGACCTGTCAATCATCTAATTAACTTTTTAATCCATTTACATGCTTCCTGTATTGATCTCTAGGTAATTAGTCTACTCTACTTTGTTATCCTAGGTACTTTACATGTTCAAGATTTATTACTTTGGTTACGTTTGCTAATTTACTAACATGTGACCATTGTTATCGATGTTCTTTAACATGCTTTTGCTGAACTTGCTTTTAACAGGAAATAACATGCTACGAGGGCAATTCCACCCCAAGAAGACAATACCAAAAGCAATTACAAGCACCATACTATAAGTTAACGTGCTAATTCGTCTAGTAAGTTCCTTAGTTCATTTACATACTTCCTACTATTATTAGTCTAGGTGATTATTCTACTTTACCTAATTAATAATTTACATGCTCAAGTTTGATTACTATTACAATAGTTCGTTCACATGCTCAATTTACAACCTAACCAAGGTAACATGCTAGTTTATTTACATGCTTAGCTATTTAGGTAACCATGCCCAATTAATTAAGGAAGATTACCATTTATTAACCTAATAAATTATTAGCCGATTACATGCTTAGCCAATTTACGTACTTAGCTGATTTACGTGCTCAAGTCTCGATATTGCTAATTAACATAATAATTATACATGTTTAAGTAAATGGACATGCTAATTGATTTATTACATGAATTCCATGCTTTATTTATGCTTGCACGAATTTCACAAAGATATCAATCTCTAATGACGAGAACAAAGAAAGACAGTAAGTTATTTATATGCATAAGGAATCAAAACTATAGCTACACATCAATAGATATTCAATAACTCTTTTAGCTCAACTGCATACTTTACATAATAACTTATCATTTACTTGTTCCACTTTCATACCATCATTTCTTTCTTTCCTTAGGCATTTTTATCACATAACATACCATAAAACGAAGCTCAACATCAAAAGGAAAATAACACAGATTCACAACCAATTTCTACACTACCCTTAAGGGTTTAACAACCAACGGAGAACATCAATCATACAAGCTTTTCCACTAAAGGCTATGCTAGAATGCTTAACCTATTTTCATGCTTTTCTTGACCATTTGTCATTTTACGTTAAATCATCCTTGTACCTTAAGCATTCATTACAGTATAAGACATTTTAACACAACTATTAATAAGGCAATCCAAACAATGAAATAACAACTACAATAGATTTACAAAGGAGTAATAACACAGCAAGAAAATCAATCATTATCCGCATCTATAAAACATCAAACAATTACCAACATACACTTTAAGAACACTAACACTAACTCACACACACACTTGTGGTGTAGGGCCTCTAAATGGCCAAGACACTACCATATTTCCTTACCTATTTGAAGAATACAAGCAGGGACAGCTGCTACTCTTCACAGTAGTTCCTCACAGCGACTAGAGCTCACACGTTCAGCTTACCTAGTAGCTCACTTCCAGCTCCTTAGTCTTGTTACACACTCAACCTTCAATGGCTAAGCCACCATCTCATACAGCTCCCCCCCACTCACAGATCTCTCTCTCTCTCTCTCTCTCTCTCTCTCTCTCTTGCTTTCTAGAGTTTCTCTCACAGAACATGAAGAATGGAGTGAAGAAGAGGGGGATGGTTTTACCCACCAGGGAGAGGGGACAACCGTACCTGGAAGG
>CM039482.1:20635009-20801815 GCA_022433065.1 Begonia loranthoides
CATGCTAGTCAATATGGGCCCCCACCACCCATCAATGCACGGTGTTCTTCGACTCATCGCCTTGAGATCACCAATTATTGTCTCGAGCGAAGAAGCAGACACCAAGTCACGAGAGAAATCTGATTTTTCGCCAAGCAATATCGCTTACCTGTCGCCTTTACGGAGTTTTAGCACTTTATCCTTATTCTTAAATACCTTCACAATCATTAAATAACAACTATTAATAATCATGGATTATTAACTTCATTTCTACAGTTCATTATCCTTAACAACTTTGATACCATCATTTCTAATAATAGAATCCATAACCCAATTCCAACTAATAGCTTAACGGTTCCAAAATCCAAAACTAAATAACAACTGCACAGCAAGGCCTCCCTAACTAACCAAACACCAAATAACTATCCTCAATAGTATACATATATTCAAATGTGAACACTTCACTACATTCACTAAGCCGTAACTCAAAATCAAACTATAGATGCATAACCCATTTAATAGAACACAGGATGATCACTTAACCAATGAAAGCCAACCCATTAATATTCTTCATAATTAGCAAAGTAGTAAACAACAGTAGCCACATACAATTACAAACTTGTCCCTTAACCATGCATCACCAATATAATAATATATCCAAGTGTAAACACTTTCACAAAACCAAGAAGCAGTAGCAACAGGAAGCATTTTTCATCCTAATAGAGCACTCCCCGTAAACACCAATTAACAGGGCATGTATATTTCACCATGATCATTCATATTTTATAAGAGAGTAACTAATGTAGAACTTGAAATCCAATTACAAACAAGGACCATACTCGGCATGTAACATCCCATTTTTTCTTACAATTTAAAACTTATGATTTGGAAGACTTTTTCTTTTTAAATTATAGTAGAAGACTTTTTATTTGAAAACTAGTTAAAATAAAAAGTGCTTAAATAAACTTCTTTTCGTTAAACCGTATATTACTTAAAAATATGTCATAATTTAAAGCTTTATAACCTTAAAACATTTACAACAGCGAAAGACTTGTATTTACAAAGCTAAAGGAATTGAAACACAATTGAAAAACCTTCTTAATAAAAACAAAATACTACAATTAAGGTTCACTTTTTTTAAAAGCATTATTACGAATCATTACGTTTCCTCTTTAAGCTTTTCGCCTAACTAGCCGCCAAGCCCGCAACGTACAAATGCCTCATCAAATGCTTCTATCCTCAATATTATGCCTACATCACAAGACTTAACTATGAGCCTAAAGCTTAGTAAGCAGTATAAAAATAAAAGTGTTCATGCAATGCTCTTTAAAACACACAGTTTTCAATGTTCATTATTCCATTACTCTTTATAAAACAGTGATGAACTTTATACTCGGTGAACGTGTATTCTGTAACAACCCGGTTTCTCAAAATTCCTTTAAAATGCGTGAAATTTTTAAAATTTCTTTTTTGAACAAGTCAGAGCGTGCCTAAATCAGACTGCTACCAACTGTTCATAAAACTCATTATAAAATCCCCATTAACAAAACTTATGCGGAAGCGTTATATGAAAAATTCATTTATAAAACGTAGCGGAAGCATTATAAAAATCTTTTAAAACATTGCGAAAGCATAAATACAATTTAATGAAACCGACAAATCTTTTTAATTACAATTTGGAAAACTTAGGTTACTTACAACTTAGAAAACTTAACTTGGTTAAGCTATTTCTCTTTTACCCTTGTTATGCCTGGCTAGCCACAACCTCCCTCACGCATGCAAATTCATCATCTGCTGCCTTTATTGTCTGATTATTATCTTTCGCTACTCCTAGTCTGAGCATTTCTTTCGTGCATAACAGTACCTACACCTACACCACAAGTAATACGTGACCCTAATGGCTCACTAAGGAAAAGGGTTATGCAATTATGAAATGCCTCTCTTTAGTCCTTTTCGTTAATACATTCGTTCAATGATTACTTCCTATTAGCCATTCGTTCTTTCGTTGGGGTAACCTCCTGGGTGCATATTACTGCCAGACTACAACTAATCTCCTTGGGGCACACTACTGCTAGGCTAGTCACTAGTCTCCTAGGAGCAAACCAGTTGTCAGGTTATACTAGCTTCTTAGGAGCAACCAGCTGCCAGACTAGACCTATCATCCTATTATTCTACCATTCATTCTTACATTTTCCTCACTCATGCATGCATATTATTCTTTCTATTAGCATGATGCATGACCATGCATTCTTAACCTAACATGATTCATGATGCTTGACCACATAACATTCATAATAATTGAAGTACGCATTACATAAAAGTAAATGAAATAGAAAGCAAACTAAATTTGAAAGCGCATATAAATAATAGCAATAATTGAAGGCGCACATATAAAGAAAGTAATTGTAATTGAAAGCGCATATAAAGAATAATAGTAATTAATAGGAATTAAAAGTAAATTGGAATAGGAAGCGCATATAAAGAAGGTAAGGCATAAAATGGAAGGTAACAACTCCATACAACAGAAAACAAGCAAAACAATAAATTGAACATGCTCAAGAAATAACTACATTCATTATGCTATTTAGATATCCTAATTAATTTACGTGCTTAAGAACAAACTATATTTATTTTCCTTAATTATTATCCTAATTACTTAGCATACTCTGAGGATACCATTGTTACCCTAATTAGTTAATTTGCAGGATTAATTACGTTTATTATCCTAATTAGATATCTTAGTTAATCTCCTAGTTCGTTTACATGCTTCTTTCATTCATTATTCTAGGTGAGTGTTTTAATTAGTTATCCTAGGTGAGTGACATGCTCAATCAAAAGATTATCGATTACAATTAGTAAATTACATGCTCAAATTGCATAGTTATGCTATGAAATGGTAAATTGCATGTAATTAACATGTTAAGTTAATTACATGCAATTTACCATTTCATAGCATAACCTAGAGGATTTACAAACAAGCTACTAATAAGCTAGCTAGTTAAACGTGTAACAACCTGATCCTAACTTTTTCCGCTAAACAATGTAACTAAACTTTGGAGTTAAGAATTTGCATATATATATATATATTCATCGTTCCTATACGCATTAAGTTGTGACGTATAATTTCGTGGAAATTTAACCCGGACAAAGACTTAGACGAAAAACACAAAGGAAATGGATTCGTGGGCTATTGGGACGCCTGCAGATGATATTGCAGACACAATATGTCGTCCGTAGCACATCTGGGACATCTCCTAGGTTTGGGGATGACTCGGGACGCTTTACGGAATCCTAACCTCACTATGCTGAGGAGTTCCGGATGACTGGGGACGACAGCGGATGAGGAGGCGAATTGTCCGATTTGAATCTATCCAACCTCTAGACACATTCGAACAGATGATGCGGATGAGATAGGATGCATCCGCATCGCATCTGTTTTAAGTCTGGAGACATTTGTATGCCTCAGGATGACTGCGGACTAGTCGATGCATCGTCCGATTTGAATCTGTCTGATTCTTGGACACTTTCGGACGTTACATGTGGACAATGTGGACATGGGATGGAGTCCAAACATGGACTATGGACGGTATGGACAAAGGGATGGGGACACCAGCTTCCATCGAAAATCAAGCTTTACCTGGGAGAATCTGGTCTTGCGGACACAAAGATATCATCCTCATCCGTCCGAACCGCAGCAGATCAGTGACAAAACTGGTTTAAAACCAGGACGAAAACAACACTCAACCAGTAATATTGTAGCCCCTCGACACAGAATCACCTCCCACGACTCGACCAGCCAAAGATTGTCCCTGCCACGTGTGAGTGTTTCCCAAATGGGTCTCTATGTAGCCCAACCTTCCTTCACCTTCTTCTCCTTCGTTTTCTGCTGGGGGAAAAACTCTATTGGTGCTGGGTGACCAAGGAGAATTGCTGGCCGTGGGAGAGCTTGAATACAAAGGTAAGGATATGGGTAGTCTTGGCTAGTTGGAGGCCCTACAACCAAGTAATAGAGTGTGTGACTATGGGTATGCTTGATAGTTTACTTACTGTAGTTGGTAGAATACGTAGGAAATTCTTGATAAGCTTCCTTGTTTTCCTTCAATAATTGCTACTGTCTTTACTCTTCACAATATTGATGTTTCCTATGCTATTTCCTTTCTATTACTTGCTGTTAATGTTCAACAAACAAATGACAAGAGAAATAAAGGATGAGATCTAAACATTTCTAAAAGAAACGTGAATGAGAATGAGAACTGTGGCTGAAAGGTGAAAGAAAGATGAAAGGAATGAATGACTGTTGTTATGACCTTGTTCGATGTCCCTTTACTCTATGAGAAGGGGTGAATAAATGTCAAAATCATGAGATCCCCTAATGATAAAGCCTCTGTTATGGCATGCTCTGTTATCACTAACTTAGATTATTTCATTTTGATGCAAGCATGTCTTTCATTGTTGCTACTGTTTATGATTGTTATGAGAAGCATATGAGAAGCATGCTATTGTTGTTCTATTTGGTTCACTCTTGCTGCCTTGAATACCATATGAGAAGCATGTTATTGTGGTTCTACGTAGTTCATTCTCACTGCTGTTATTAAGACTTAAAGAAGCATGTAGCTCTTCTGTAAATTTCTCTTGCTGTATAGAACTGTCGTCATATCTTAAAGTGTGCCCACTGTTCGATTAGAGGCATGCTTACTTGTTGTATTTCCTGCCTTTTTAGCCAATTTGAATGCATGACAGGTGTTTTGAATTACTGTTATTTTGGTTGTTTAAAAGAATGTCTAGTCCTCCTGATAGGATCTAAGAATCACCAAAAGTACGAACTAGAAATCTGTCAAGACAATCTATAATAATCTAGATACTGAACTTAAAACGGAAATAACTAGTAATCCAACTGTGAACTTTAGCTAGATTTTGGTGAGCACCACCTCAACACATTCATGAATATTGTATCAAAATTACAACTCATTATCCACTCAGAAACGAAAGTTATAGTAGAAACAATATAGCCCAGAAATATGGAATTCTCCTGGACAGATCCGACAACCCAGATTAAAACGAACAGAACTTCTCTTGTATATGGCATATTAACGTCAATTTTGGAGGGTAGCTACTTATCTCAAAACAAAAAAATTCTCCAGAAGAAACAAATTTGATACAAATAGCGCAATGGTCTCAAAATAGATTCACAATCGAGTCCAATCAGCAGCTCAAATAAAAGCAGAATTAGCGGCAAAAAAATTAATCCAACAAGAACTCAATCCAGCTTGCACTCCATGAATGAACAACCAAAACAGAACACCAGCATCCCAAATAAGAGAGTTTTAGAGTATCAAAGAACTAGAATAAACGTATAAAACCTTTAAGAAATGAGAAGAGAAATCAAGGAGTCCGTGGACCTCCTACTAAGAGGGACAATTTTCGGTCTGCTTGGAAGCAAACACTCTCCAAGGGGTGGAAACCTACTTTTATCCCCACACCACAATCCTCACCTCAAAGATAAGGGATTGGAAGAGATAATAATCCGTGGATTGCAAGACCAAGAGGCTTCAAGAAAATCTTGCACGGAGGATGGAGGGATTAGCGCTAGGGAGGAGGAGGCCGTGGGTTGCTTTTCAAGGAGAAACAATTTGTATTCCATCAAAACTGGTTCTTTCTTTCCAAAAGAGGGTATATAAAACCCTAATGTTTACAAATTAGGACAAAAGACCTAAATTACCCTAGTATCAAATGACTAAAATAACCCTTAATAATAAAACATAAACACTAAATCAGTGTTTGGAAATCAGTCTCTGTAAAAGCAACAATTATCATAGCAAAAAATAACCAAATTTAACGTCCAATATCTCTTTCCAAAGCTCTGGATGTTGGATACATTTGGTATGAAGGACCAAAGTTGAAAGGAAGTTGTCCTGATTGTCAAAAATCCACTTGAACAGCCGGAGGTCAGAATCTAGGCGGAAGAACAGCACACAAGTTTTCTCCAAAAATTGCAAGACCTCCACTAGCCCAAAATGCACCAACTCTTCTTTGCAAAATTGACCAAAAACCTACAAAATAAATAAAAAGTTAGAAAATAAAGGAGCCCCTTGCTCGGGCTCAAATGACAGGAACTTGGGGCACATCACCTCCTATATGATTGATTTAAAAACATACTTGTATGATCGTATTTCCTTGCTAATTGTATTCATCATGTAGTTGTTCAACGTATGTTTTGCTATTATAATTTGATATGATTCGCTGCTGTATTTAGAGAGTTAAAGCATGTTTCACGATATAATTTTCATGCCTTACGTTAACTAATTAGTAAGCATGTTCTGCTGCCCTACTATCGATATTTCCTTGTTGTATATTGTTCATTAAAGAGCATGTTTAGTAGTTGGTTTCCTATTGATAAGTTGACTGAAAGCATGATGGGTTAGATGTATTTCTGCTGAATAGTTGATTAGAAATACGTTTCAATAATCGTATTTCCTACTGCATAGTAGATTACAAGCATGTTGTGTTATCTTGAGTTTATCGTGTGATTCGCTGCTGTTCTCCTCAAGTTTATGAAGCATGTCCATTATTCTTAGCTAATTGTTCTATGTTTTTGATACTTTCCTTACGTATGAGAGCATGTTATGTTTTGTGATAGTGAACGTTAATAGTATGTTTAGTTAAATGTCGTCATTACTTTTGTATATGAAGAATGTGTTTGTATTTGTTTATACATTGGTTACTGTGGATTCCCAAGGTGATGTCGTTTACTTCCCATATGTGCATTATTTTTTTATGAAGAACTTAGGCTAAGTTCACGTTAATAGAAACCAAGTAGGGGGTACCCTCTAGGGGTGGTACCCACATCATGAGTGAGGAAAATGCTAAAAACAAGTATGTTTGGGATGGGCGGGACACGCCTATCACCGAAGAAACCCTCAAGCGGAATACGTCGGAAGGGAAGAAACTCTAAAGGCGGGATATGCCGGAAAGAGGAAGAGCTCTAAAGGCGTGATACGCTGGAAAGTGAAAGAACCCAGAAGGCAGGATGCACCGAAAAAAGGGTAGATGGGTAGTCCGGATCTAGCCTAACAACTAGGATACACCCTCACCTAGTCAGGAAAGGGGTGTGCAAGAAGCTGATCAACTAGGCCATCTCAAAGGATAACCTCTAATATCCAGCTCGAAGTACGAGTAAAGAAGAAACGAAAGAACGAACGTAATGAAAAGAATTTGTTTGGGTGGCCCCCATTCCAAGAGGAACTAAAGAGAGAAATGCATAATTTGTTTTCCCCCATCTCCTTACTGGGCGAAAGCTCACATCCTTACTTATCGCGTAGGTAATGAGGTGATCGTGCCAGGAATTAAGGAAGAGGTCATTCCGGTGGAGCCTGCGGTAGGTCCGATAGAGACGCCAACGAAGTAGTAGTAGTACGGCATGAAGAAATGAAAGAAGAAGAAACTTAGTAAGGGCTAACGTCGAATGGTTATCTTTCTATGAATGTTAAATTTTCCCTTTTATTGCCTTTACTTGAATATTAAGAATATTATGTAGGCCTTATTTGGAAACTCAAATCTTGGTTCTTAAGTTATGTTTTCAATTTCATTTTCTACTAAAATCACAATTTCGTTTTCTACTAAAATCATAGTTTCTTGTTTTTCGTAATGGTAGATTCCTTATTTAGTTACGCTTTCGCAACTTTTCAAGAAATAGTTATTCACTATTTAATGAACGATGAAAAACAGTTTTGGTAATGATCGGGTTTTTGGCACTCTGATAACCCTTTTTGCGACAAGATTGGTTTTGAAAGAACAATTTAAACTCTGAAATTGTTTTAGTGAATATCAATGTACTCTTAAAAATGGTTAAGAAATCCGGGTCATTACAATACGTGCTGCCCACAATTACTCAATTTACATGCTCATACTACGTTATCGTTAAATGGGTTAATTTAACGTGCTTAAGTGAGATTATAATAGTGGTTCCATTTAATTAACTCTACACTTACTCAAACATACTTAGTTAGTTAAACCTTAGTTCATATGCTTAGATTACTAAATTGTTTACATACTTGTAATACCATATGAGTTAACATGCTCACTTGATTTTTATCTAACTAAGTGGTTGGCGACTATTAAGCACTAGTTAACTCTACTTGACTAGTTAATATGTTGTTATCCTAATTTACTGACATGCTTGGCGAAGTTGATTAATTAGTAAACATGAATTAGTTTACATGTTTTGGTTAACTAATTTAGGATTCTAATTGGTTAACATCTAAACATGCTTGGCCTAGTTGATTAATATGCTTATTTGTAACACCCTAACTTTTTAAGTGAATAATTAATTATTGAGGTATTACGAATGACGTATTCGTAAGAATTCCATTTATTAAGATTAAATAGAATTTATGGTAATTAAAATAAATATATTAATTTGGTGAATTAAATTATAATGTTTGGAATTACTTATAATCGTTTTAAATTAAGGATATATTGAATAAAAATAAGGGAGGGGTTAAACTATTAGAGATTTAAAATAATGAAAAGGTATTTTAAAGTTAATTGGATAAATTAGATTAAATTTAATTAGCGGATGTATATGCTGAATCGGTTCTGCAAAAACCGAACCGGTCCAGCAATTTATTGAAGTAATGGCCTTCGGCCATTTCATGTGAAGGAGAGAGAACCGAGAAGAGAGGGAGGAGAGATGGCGACGACGGCGAGAGAGAGATCCCGTGATTCAGAGTTTCCGCGAATTTTTGGCGCCCGATTGGCTACTAACAGTAAAGAATGGCGAAGGCGAGCTGCGATCAACGTGAAGTAATGGCTGGAATAGCTTGGACAAGGAGCTTGGGCTCGAATCATAGCACCCGTGGTGTGATGTTTATGGCGGCGATTCAAGGTATGTCGGGTTTATTTCTTCCTTTTCCCTTGTGTTCTGATGGTCGGATGTTGGCTGGAGGCGTTGGCAGGACGAAATCGGCGATTTGACGAAGAAGGCAGGGGCCTCGGTTTGTGATGGGTAGGGGCTGGTTTGTTTTGCTCGTGATTAGACCGAGCCGATTTGCGGTTCTTGCTTTGGTGACTACAGCAGAATGTGTTTCAGAAGTAGGATTGAACAACAAAAATTCGGCAGAAGAATCAGGATCTGTGGCTGGTCTTGCTGAATGAGTTGTTAAGCGTTTCGAATTTTCTTTCTGTGTATAAATTCAGGAGATAAGGTGAGGGAGTACTGGTGAGAGTGTGCTGGGAGAACAGAGAAGGTTCCTTCTCTGTGAACCAATGAGAGGAGAAATGGAGGAGGGGGATGTGTTAGGTGCTGAGGACTGGATGGGCTATCTCCTTCCTCGGGTAAGTCTCTGCCTTCTGCTAGCTTGTTTTCCTCTTTGTGTTAAGGATTGTTTGAGGGAGATGAAGTGTGTGTGGACGTTCTATTGATTTTTTGGTATGTTGTTGTTGATTATTCTATATTGTGGGTAATGGCCGAGGGATGAGGATGCTCTGGTGTTGGAGCTGCCATGAGTTGAACCATGAGCCGGAGTAGGAGCAGCTACTGCTGCGTGGAGGGAAGTTGTTGTGCATGTTTTTGGTTCTTCAATATGGTAAGACTTGGGTGTGTCTTGGCCAGGTGGAGGCCCTACACAGCAAGTAACGTGTGCGTGAGTGAGTCTACGGTTGTTTGTTGTACGTTTTGGATGCTTGTATGGTTAGTTCTCTGTATTTTCTCTGCATTGTTTATGATATGTGGTTTGTTGCATGTCCTCTATGCTGGATACTCTGCACATCCCTATGCTTGTTGTTCACGTGTGTTCTTGGTTGATGACTAGTAGATAATCTCCCCAACTGATTGTATGAACTTACTAATGCTCTGTTGGTTGTTAGGTGATATGCCCCTCGTTGTTAGCTCTATTGTTTGGTTAATTGTTTGTTGTTGGCTTTCTGATTGTTGTGTTGTTAGTCGTTGGTTATTTTTCCCTGATTGTATTGTTATACTTGTTGCCTTGCAGGATCCCTCTGTTGAGCATGCTAATTGATTGAAGTAATTATAACTAGTGTAAATCATTGGTCCTTCGAGCATGCTAATCTAACTGTTAATTGATCGAGTACATTAATCTAATCAATGTAGCTAATCTAGATAAATTAATTAATCTAAGCATGTTAATAAATTAGGTTATAAACTTCTCAATTTATTGCTTAGAATTATATGTCATAACCTTCTCGTTGTGCATATTTATGTTCGTTTTAATTGTCATATGAACACTCTTGTATGCACCCTTAGTTAATTCTTGTATGTGCTTTTAGGAAAGTTTCATGACGATAGAAACAATTAGGAACACCACTACGGGGTGCCACACGCCTTGAGTGAGGAAAAGAATTAATCATTCCCTTATCGGGATCACAAGACTAATTAACATAATTATTAGAAAACATAGAATTCCCCGAACTCCATGCTCCATATACGAGCTATTCCTAAAACACGTAACTATTCCTAAAATACGTAACTAAAAGATTAGTTTGGTGCGAACTCATTCCGAAGAATTAAAGAGCGGCATTCCATATGCATAAACCCATACTCTTACTGGGCCTTTTGGCTCACGTCTTACTTGCGGTGTAGGTACATGATGTGCAAAGTCCTCAAGCAAGTGAAGAAGCAGTTGATGAGAAATTTGCACGCACGAGCTTGTGGTTGGCCAGGCTATGTAATGTGAGAGACAGATGATTTATAATTAAATTCAGTTTTCTCTTTTTAAATTGCAAATAAATGTTTAGTTTATTTTCTTTAAATTATTTATGCTTCCGCAAATGCTTTTATTTTTGAAATGATTTACTTTCGAAATGTTTTAAAGTGTTCCTAATGGCCCGATGCACACTCTGATATGTTTTTCTCAAAATTTAACGCATATTTTTAAATGTATGAAAATACGGGTCGTTACATTATTAATCTAACATGTATATCCAACAAGGGAATGGCAGAACAAGGGAAAGGTAGAACAATTTACGACAGCAAGATCATGCAATTAAAGGAAATAGCACAATTAAATGACAACAAGTAGATTGGGCAGTACCATTCATCATTTCACACTTTAACCATTCATTACCCTCTCTACATTCATCCTTTCTATAAAGCAATGCATTCAATCACTAAACAATGCAACTCAAAAAAAGGGAAATACCATAGAGCAATTAAAAGCCTATAAAGTGCTAGAAATTAGCAGCAAGGAAACTTATAGAGCATCAACAAGAAATCAACAATAGTAATTCATTCAACGGATTATCACTTAACACAATCAACAATTAGCAATAAATAATTCAAGGAAACTAACGTAAAACTCACACACTCCCACTTGTGGTGCAGGGCCTCCACATGGCCAAGACACCCCTATTCCTTACCAATTTTGAAGACGCTAAAAACCAAGGACAGCTGCACTCCAACCTTCACAGTTCTAGTAGGGAGTAGCTCCAGCTCACACTTCACCTCACCTTCACATACTCAACTCACTAGCTAACCCACACATTCCCTCAATCCTCACGCATCCCCATGAGTCTCTCTCTCTCTCACTCTTCTCTCGCAGTTCTCACTCTCGCTAGAAGGGAGAACTCACGCAGAAGGGAAGACACAAAATGAAGACTAAAGAATGCAGAGGAGGAGAGCTTTACCTAGGAAAGGGAGAAGGGACACCTTCATCACCCTAGGGGAGGAGGAGGTCGGCGCATAGCTGGAGGGGTGGGAGGCGTCACACTCTGTCAGATTTCGTCGATTTTTCAACAATTTTCATCATTTTCTTTCTATTTTATTCATAGGTCTAGGCTATATTGGACAGATATGGACGCATAGGTCTCATCCACAAGGCTAAAATATCGCAAGCTAAAATGTGCTTGAGGACGAGGAATGGTGTCCTCATCCATGTCCGTACCATCTGCACAAGAGTTTTGGAAGCGATATGGCGTCTGTACCCATCGTCTACCTAGGTCCGAAAGTGTCTCAAAATGGGACAGATTCAAATCGGACGAGGGCTCAACTCGTCCGCAGTCGTCCAACGTCGTTTGAAAGTGCCCAGTATTGTACAAAGTTGATGCGGACAAAGTAGCTTGCATCCGCATCGTCCGGGACCTCGTCCACAACACTACTGAGGACACCAAATCACATCCTGAGTCTAGTCCCAACCCTTCTCCTCATGTGCATCACATTTGCGGACGACACATCTCGTCCGCAGTGTCATCCGGACTCATCCGAAACGATGACTTAGGCAGGGACGACTTTGGGACGTGGAACAGCATCTGTGGGAGTCGTCCCTAGGCTAAGGGCGACGTGCAATGCTCTTGCGAACGACCCTTCTCATCCGCAAGGTCATCCTCAAGCGTCCGAAAGTCAACTTCCAGACACTTTAGGACGAAAAACCTCATCCTCGACTAGTCCCAAACGACGGGGACGTAACACAATGCACTTGCAGATGACATAATGCGTCCGCAATGTCATCCGTAGGCGTCTTAAAACACCCTGGACAGCCTTTCTCATATTTTTCCCACTTAGCTCATATCCCATAACATCTTGCCCATAAATACACATCATAAGGTGACACATATAAATACACAATGTAATATCCCCCAAACTCCAACACTTCAATTACATCACCTATACGGGGAAAAGGCAACATAAATACTCCTCAACTTAACGTTTAGAAATGTCTTTGGTAATACCCCGATAGTTATCCAACTTAAAAATATCGAGGTGTTACATATTCTAGCGATGAACTTGTATCATGATGATGAACTTATTCCATCATGATGAACTTAAACCGTTTCCTTTCTTTTCAATAACTCGAGAATGATCGGTGAACTTCAACCTAACTCAGACCCCCTTTCATTTTCTTTAAATATCTCTTTTATTACATCTCTTTTATTACCACCTTTATATAAAATCTATGTATGAGAAATTCATTTTCATTTTAGAAAACAATGATGCATGAATGCTAGCATACAATTCTATCTAAAATGTCCATCTATTGTATCCTCTAAACACACTTGTTTCCTACCTAAATAACTGAACTTAAATCTAATCAACATACCATGAACATCAAGCAATCAATCAACAGTACATCTCCAAATAACAACATAACCTAATCATCTAGTAAATGGAAGGATCAAAGAAAACCTAATTCCCGTGATGTAGGTCCTTTCGGACAAAACACATGAAGTACCACTTACCTGGAGTCCTTAGCTTTAAAGAGTTATCACTTAAAGTTTCTTCTCTTCTATACCTATTCATTAATAAACAATAGTTTATCAAACTCAACATCAAATGGATATGTCCAATAACACTTCAACGAATAAAACTTCAACCTTAACTATACTAACATTAATTTCCAACCCTATCATCCAGTCTAATCTCTTAACACTCAAAGCCCAATTTAACAAGATTTTCAATATTTTCATATTACTACAACGACATAGATACCACAAAATCTTAACTTCAACAAACATGCTAAAACATGGTCTTAATCATGTCCACATCAAACCAATATCAAAATAGTAACATAAGTCCATTCATGCTAATCATTATTTAGTTTCCAACAACGACAAATCTCAATCCAATAGTTTATTTCTCATGATATTAACCAATCAGAAACTTAAACTAGTAAACAGAACAATATCAAGAACAGGGACCATGGTCAATAGGTTTCCATAGCATACTGATTTATTTCCTTAAGATCTATTATGCATGATTATCATACCATCAAGATATAATTTCCAATCTAACAGTGTATCCTAATTCATCTGTGACCAACAGATAGAACCAACACCAACATAACAGAATAATAACCAGGATTATTAATCTAAACATAAAAATTCCATTGTTAACTAAACATATTATTTTTGTAGAGAGTAATTCAACCAATAACATATTGACATCAGAGTAATCATGACATATCCATCAAACCAATGCATAAACCTAGTATAAATATCCATAACAGAACAACGCATACCAGAAAACTCGAAGAAGTGAAGCACCCGAATTTCCTTTCCCTTTTCCAGAACTCTTCTTTTGTCTTCCACAATTCAACCGCAATTTGCCCCTCTCAAACGCAGCAACACACCACCATATTTTCCCTCCCAAAATTTTCATAGAAACTCTTTCCAATCCTTTCGCTCATACTTCATACTCACTGCTCTTTCTTTCTCAAAAAAAAAAACTCTCTCTCAAAAATTATTTCACACAGAAACCCTCACAACTTCAGCAGCACAGCATCTCCTGTCACAACCTCTCTCACCAAAACTCTACAGTCTCCCCACTATTTTTTCAAAACTCCCCTACTTCATTCATTCCTCCTCTATTTATAGGCCACCTCAGCACCCCTTCTAAGATCGAATGAAGGTGGAGAGTCCATATGAGGGACGCTTGATCATCCAGACGCATCCAACATCAAACTCCTCTACTTCTAGGCGTTAGTCTAACATTTTTCAGACAACTCTCCATATCGCCGATCAATCATTTCCACAGCAATGATCGACCTCCGTTCTCTTCTGATCAGCCGCAAATTCATTTTTTTTTCTAGATTACCGGTCGATCATCATCCAGTTGATGATCAACTGCAAACTTCATTGATCAACTGCCAGGTTAGTCCTTCACGATTGACCGCAAACTTCATTAATCAATTGCCAAGTTATTCCTTCTACATATATATAGATATATTTATCATTTAATATAACATAAACCACTTTTCCAAATTATCCAAACTATCCGTAATTTATTTTTTTATACATTGTCCAAAATTGCTCTTTCACATTATTCTTTACTAAACCCAATATACCCATAATTGTTAACAACCTTATTATTCTCAACCTTAAACAAAAGCTTTCACCCATCACCTTCAATTTCATTATCTATCAATCAATAACCAGTTCTAATATCATCCTATTTAACATCAAATATCATCAAACAATTCTCCAATAACCTTAATCTTTCCTTAAGCTACTTATGAACACAATCCGGGGTATCATAATTCACTTCTTCCAATTACATTTCTCTTGACCAATATCTTCAAATTGTCCAAATTCTGCTCTTAACACCCCAAAATCATCATTTAAGCCTTGTGCTTAGCTCTACAAAAATTTGGGATATTACACAACATTAGACTGTACTCTTCTAACAATAAACAAAATAAGGAGAGACAGTCAACAAAGCTAACACCTATCATTTTATCGAGCATTAAGAATAGAGAGCCCTACAACATTCTCCACTCCTTTATCTTAGACTTTTAACAATACTCATCTCATAAATCCATAAGCCAGGAAGGAAGAAATGCATTGGCTGAAGCACACCCAAGAAGAGTAGTTCTTCCTTCACTCGATTCCACTTCTCCTCCTTCTCCTTCTTCTTTTCTATTTCCAGAACCCAACAACTTTATGCACTCCTTTTCTCTCTTTTACTCTTGGCCTTTTCCTCAATTTCTCCTCACTCTCTGCTTCTCAGCTTTCTCTCTTTCTCTTTATTTCTCTCATTAGAAGCTTCCCTGATATTCTTCACATATATAGCCAAAATATCTCACCTACCCCTCTTTCATATTGCCATGTGTAAAGGAGGACGCATGGACAAATTACAGAAAATATTGCCTCAGGATTTACCTCCATTTGAGCCAAACGAAGAAACACATATTCTAGAAACCAAGTGGTACCAATCGATCACTCGATAGACTAGTCCAATGTTAAAACCAATTTTTTGGACTTTTGCCATGGGAGCAGTTGATTAGCCATCCAATCATCCCGATAGATCACTGGATTGAACGGTCCAATGTCCATTTCTTCACTTCGCCATTGTGAGTTTCGTGGTTGATCATTTGATTGACAGTTTCCTTCATTGAAACTCTGCATTGAATCTGTCATTTTTGCAGTCAACTGGCAATGTTGCCAATCTTGTTAAATGCCTCTGAGAATTCTACGGCCGACCTTGGGGTCGACCATTTCCTTCATCGCTCGTCTGTCTATACGCCATTGCCTTTTCTACGTTCGATCCTTTTGATCAACTGTTTCTGATGTGCTCCAAGTTGCAATGAGAGCACCTAGCTGAATCGGCTAAACAGATTCTGAAATAATATGACCGGACTCGCTTCAATCAATAATAACTCCTCAACCAAAATCGATCAGGAGCTGAATTTTGGAGGACTTGTTATCAACATACTCAGAATCATCGTGTCAAACTTTTAGCTCAAAAGCTCTTCAGAAACTCCAGATATAGCAGTAACAATGCAGCACCAAAACTAGGGTTCTGTCAGAACAGATTCGACAACAAAGAATTAATCGGATAGTAATCAACATGCATACAGCCAAGTGACGTCAATTATGGAGGATTTTATCTCAACAATATAAAGAATAACTCAGCCAAAAACCAGGGCAAAAGGACGCCAACAAGTCGCTATTATCCAGCCACAATCGTAAGATTCATGCAGTAATATTTCCATAACAGATTATTGGCTAGCAAGAAAATCACAACTAAAACAATCTAAACATATAACCTTAATTATGATCACCTTTGGAAGACAGGGGATTCTGATAATATTAGAATTATGGAAGAATAACCAAGAACTCTTTGATGAACCAACAAGAAATCACAAAGAACAACAGAGGAGTCCGCTAAACCTCCTAACGTGAGAGGAGCGACTTCAATTGGCTTGACCTATTAAAGAAGCACTCTCCAAAGGGTTAAATACTTCTCCTACTTCCACACCACAATAAGCTACACAAGGATGGAGTACTGGAAGAAGCAGCAACCCATCCAACTCATCCAAGAAGTATCAAGAGAACCGAGTTTGGGCAAGAGGAAGATCGGCCAAGGAGGAGGTTGTCGTGCGGACCACACACCACAAGGAACAATAGGGTTTTAGACTTCTTCAAAAGTAAGTTGTCCATTCCATCCAAGAGGGATTAAAACCCTAAGTGTTTGACAAAAGTGCCAAAGACTAAAATACCCTTAATGTGCAAAAATTGGCATGAGGGCGCCGTTTGTACACAAACCACGCACCCCTCAAAACACTCACTAAAAAAACAACAATCAAAGAACCAAATAAAATTCCAAACAAAGTCTAATTCCAAATCAACAAAAAGTGACATCAACGAACTAATAATACCCTTAGCATCTCCACAACATCATGGTAACTCCAAGCCGGGAAGTAACATATTAAACATTCGGTGGTGCATCCATCCAAGTGATAACATGAAAGGGTACTCCTTTGTCCTCGTGAGATATTTCTTCAGTAAAATCCCAAAATTTAAAATTACCTGCAAAAAAAGAACGAGTTAGGGAAGAAATCAGTTTCTTGGCTCGGGAGCGAGTGATCGGGCCCTAGGACACATCAGTTTCCTTCATGCTCTGCACAACCGATTCAACAAATCCTTAATACTTCATATTTTATTCTTTCTCACATAACATTCTTAAATACCCCTAAACCATGCCAAAGTAAAAATCATCAATAATTATATACATCTAATATAGTCCCTTAAACCTCTAATAATCATCACTAACTATCTCAATCTTATTACGTTTACTAAACTTAGTTTGAGGGTATTATAATCCATAGTAAAATAATCCCCATAATTTCCAATAATTCACAATCATTATCCCCCTTAGTCTAAGCTTAATGCAACCTAAGAATTGTAGGTATTACAAAATGAATGTTTTTGGAAAAAGGGAGAAATGCCAAATGTTGCATAAAGGTAAGAAATGGTTAAAAATAAAGATAAATTGAGGCACTGAAGGCAAAAATTACAAGGAAGGTCATATGGTGGTCAAGAGATTGGGTGATCGTTTGATCAATTGATAAGTGAAATTGTAGCTGTTGGATTAAGAAGGAATAAGAAAGATTCTTCCACGGATATATGCTTTGCGGAAAAAAGATTTGTGGGATGAAGGATAGTTATTGGATCAGATAAATGGATGAGTTTTAGCTGTTAGATTAAAAGTCGGGGTAGGAAGATGCTTCTGTAGAAAGATGCTTTGTAGGAGCAAAAGATGTCGCGTGAGAGGATTGATGGCTGTTGGATCTAGTTATCGGATTAAATAAGGACTGTTAGATTAGGAGAAAGATGCTCCCACGAACCGGAAAGATTTCTTGTGGGAGAGTGAAGTGTCTTGTATAAGTTAAAACGTCATTATTTTGGATAAGTAGTGATGTTGAACAGTGGAGTCTTGGAACCTAAGCATCCACAAAAGGAGATTAATGGATAATACATTGTCATTTTGGATAAGTAGTGATGTTATACAGTGGACTCACTGAAGCATAAGTGCCCGTGGATAGAAAGGAGTTCCCAATAGGTAGAGAATGACGTCATTTTTTATAAGTGGTGCACGTTATATTGTTGACCTGCAGAAGCGTAAGTGTCCACGAGTAGAAACACGTATGCGGTGAATAATATTTGAGTGGAATGCAAGTAATTGGGTGTGACGTGGGAATCACCAATTGGTAGATATAAGGAATATTCATTGGGAAAGATGCTCACTGGGAGCGAATGTGTCCGCGGACACATAGGCATCCACAAATGTGCAGAATTCACAGCGAAGGATTTTTAAGAAACTTTTGGGACTAATTGAACATTAAACAGACACCTCAAATCTACATAATCACAATGGATTAGGATGACTATAGTTATTGTAATTAATTAATGGTGTGGTGGCAGATTGTGATTCTTGGATAGAATGACTCATGATATAGAACACTGACTTATAACCTCTATAAATAGAGGTTTTGGCTCTCCAAATTGGACAATAAGAGAGCCACAATTCTAGCTATTCTCTAAAGTGAAGTAATCTTTGAAGGTTAGTCAAGTTGTTTAAGTTTAAGTGATGTTATATTGGATTACCGTGAGTTGGAAATAGAGTATCTTGATAAATGGTTTTATTCATTAAGCTATTTTTGTTTACTCATCATATAGAACACTGACTTATAACCTCTATAAATAGAGCTTTTGGCTCCCCAAATTGGACAATAAGAGAGCCACGATTCTAGCTATTCTCTAAAGTGAAGTAATCTTTAAAGGTTAGTCAAGTTGTTTAAGTTTAAGTGATGTTATATTGGATTACCGTGAGTTGGAAATAGAGTATGTTGATAAATGGTTTTATTCATTAAGCTGTTTTTGTTTAAGTTTAAGTGAAGTTATATTGGATTACCGTGAATTGGAAATAGAGTATGTTGATACATGGTTTTATTCATTAAGCTGTTTTAATATATTGAAAATTTGGACAATATATAAAAATTGCTTAATAAAGACACTATTAAAGTATGGAGACAATATTTATATGGATTTGCAGCGGTTGTCTTCACCCTTAAAGTATGGAGACACTATTTATACGGGCAGCGCTGTGAAATCTACTCAAATCACAAAAGTCTCAAACATATTTTCACCCAGAAAGAGTTAAACATGCATCAACGGTGATGTCTTGAGTTCATTAAGGACTACGACTGTGAGATCAAGTACCATCCAGGTAAAGCCAATGTCGTTGCGGACGCTCTTAGCCGCAAGGAGGCAGTGATGAGCATGATATGTTAAGAAATGCCTTCTAGACTCCGAAAAAACCTTTAGGAGCTTGAGGTGCAGATGGTTCAAGCACAGTTAGACATGATATTAGCAAAACTGACCTTGATTCCCTTTATACTTGAACAGATTAAGGAGGCTCAGCAAAGTGACGCTATATGCGAGGATTTCAGATCGGATCCTACCTTACCTGAATATCGAGAATACTCTATGTCTATAGATGACATAATCAAGTATGACGACTGGTTGTATGTACCAAGCAGGAGAACAAAGATTCTACGAGAAGCACACTCTTCCTGTTTCTCTTTACATCCAGATTGTAATAAGATGTACGAGGATCTCAAGACTCACTACTACTGGCCAAACATGAAGTATGATACTGATGTTTATGTGTCATTATGCCATGTATGCCAGCGTGTTAAGGCCGAACATCAGTGATTGGGTGGGATGCTCCATCCATTGCTAATTCCCGAATAGAAATGGGAGCACATCACCATGGATTTCGTCACTAGCCTACCCAAAACCGCATATGGGTGATCATGGACTGATTAACTAAGGTGCCACACTTCCTGCTAGTAGCCATGACGTATAAGATTATTCAGTTTGCAAATTTATACGTCAGAGAAATCATTCGACTTCACAGTTTTCCAATTTCTATCGTATCAAATCGGGACCCACGCTTTACTTCAGCGTTCTGGAAAAGTTTGAACAAAGCTATGGGCACTGAACTAAAATTCAGCACAGCTTTTCACCCTCAAACCGATGGCCAAAGTGAAAGAACAATTCTAACACTCGAGGATATATTGCGTGCTTGCGTTCTCGAATTCCAAGTTGGATGGGGTAAAATTCTACCATTGGTCGAGTTCGCATACAATAACACCTTCCAATAGGCATGGCACCCTACGAAGCCCTGTATAGGAGGAAGTGTAGATCCCCCTTACATTGGGATGAAGCAGGTGAAGCTACCCTCTATGGTCCAGAAATTGCATAGAAAACGACAGAGTCTATGGCCCTAATTAAGTAGAGGATGTTACCAATGCAGAGCCGTCAAAAGAGCTACGTAGACAATCGATGACGAGCCCTAGAATTTGGCAAAGGAGACAACGTGTTCTTGAAGATATCTCCTGTCAAAGGAGTCCTTCGATTTAGAAGGAGGGGAAAGCTCAACCCGAGATATGTGGGGCCCTATACCATCACAAAGAAGATAGGACCTGTCGCTTATCAACTACAATTGCCAGACTCTATGGCAGGCGTGCACAACATCTTCCACGTGTCTATGCTCAAAATGTGTCTAGGCCACGCAGCTGTATTGATCCCTTTCGATAATATCGAGGTACAGCCCAACTTGAGCTACAATGAAAGGCCCATTCAAATTCTTGACTCAAGAGTAAAAGAGCTATGATGCAAGTGAATTTCGCTGGTCAATGTCCTATGGCAGAATCACACCCACAAAGATACAACTAGGGAGAAGGAAGACTATAACATCCCAGTTATTCTTTCAATTTAAAACTCACGATTTTTGAAAACTTTTTCTTTTAAATCATAGCATAAAACTTTTCATTTAAAAACGAATTTAAATAAGAAGTGCATAAATAAACTCTTTTCCATTAAACTATTTATTACTTAAAACATATCATACTGCAAAACTTTAAAACATTGCAACAACAGAAGACTTGTATTTCTAATACTTAAAGAATTAAACATCACTTGAAAACCTCCTTTATGTAACGAAATACCATAACAAAAGTTCACTTTTCAAAAACATTATTGTCAAACATTACATTTCTTCTTTAAACCTTTTTAGCCCAACCCACCGCCAAGCCCGCAATGCACAAATGTCTCATCAACTGCTACTATCTTTGATCCTTTACGTACCTACATCACAGGACCTAACTATAATCCTAACGCTCAGTACGTAGTATAAAAGTAAAACGTGCTCATACAATACTATTAAAAGACATACAATTTTCTATTTTGTTTATTTGTCTTTTAACGTTGCATTTTCCTTTAATTGTTGAGTTTTCCTTTATCAGTTTTTCTTTTAAATATCTCTTTGAGTGAGAGCAACGTCTTCAGTTTCCAAAGTCACTCACTCATTGGATGAGAGCAACCTCTTCAGTCTCCGAACTCACCCAAATGAGTTCACCTCCAGTAAGCAGCTATGGTATCAACCGAAAGCCACTCTAGTGTTTGTACACATCAATGTACAACATTCGGTTCTGACATCAATTGACAACGCACTAGCAGCCATGCGATTCAAATGCTAATTTCCTCACTTACCATTAGCTTGTCTGTTTCGACATCAATCGAAAAGAAAAACTTCGTATTCTTTTACTTAATTGTCTTTTACTATTATTTATTCTGTGACTTGTTCCCACGTGAGAGTAACCTCTCAAGTCTCCGAACTCACATAGAAACTATTCCTTTACGTCTACATTTATTTGTAATTCATTTACGTTTGTACTTTCGTGTCCATTAGGAATAATGATGCAAGCATACGATTTTATCTATCGTGTCTATTATGATAACCTCATAATGTGCACCATATCCTAATTACATAACCGAACTTAAATATAATAAACACACAAGCAATTAGTCAACAGTACGTTTCTTATATAACATAAGCTATGCATTAAATAAACAAACATCAAACAAACACCCCCTAATTCTCGTAATGTAGGCCCTTTCGGACAAAACACATGCAGTACTACGTACTTGGAGTCCTTAGCTTTAATGGGTTATCACTTAAAATTATCCTTCTTGAAACCTAATCATGATGTACACGTATGACTATTAATAATTAATTTTTAATAATAAAGTCCCCTACTTTCCACTAACATATAGGTCATTATTCCTAAACTTATCATCTGTCATCAATTACAAGTCCCAAATAATGTATATTTCCTAATATGTGCAATAAAATACTATATTTATCAATGTAGTGTAATCTCTAACCTTATCCAACAATTCAACTTAACAGGCTAACCTAACATTCTCAATTCCAACAAAGTATATTTTTCTAATTATATTTGTCGGTTCAGCTTAATCATTTTCCAACATTCATAAAAGAATATCATACATGTATAACAACCTAATAGTGTACCCAATTTCCAGAATATACCGATCCAAAACATTAAATGAACAATTCGTAACAACTTAACATATACCAATTAGAAACATGGATACTATACCAACTTTAACAGTACTCACATTCCACATAGAATACCTACAGTTGCTCAACAATTTCGAAGCAATTCGTCAACATCTTCTAACCAAAAAATCAACCATATATACAGCAACTTCCCATATGAAACAATAGTAAGGAAGAATCCTGGTTTACCTCAAACATCCGAGAAGAGAAAATTCTAGATTTTCTCTTCACCCTTCCACAACAGAATCTTTCCCTAGCAACCTTCTCCTCTCACGGTTTTCCCTTCACTGTAAATTCTAACCTCTTTTCACTGTCCTTCACAAATGGCTCCTTCTTCAATAACTCCTTCCATCAACAGAGATGATTCTCTCTCACTTCTCCAGAACCCTCAAGCCCCAACAGTTTAACACATTAAATCACAGAAATAAGACTTCACAAAATAATTTGGCAGAGCTTCCTCGTCTATTTTCCTCTGCCCCACTCTCGCTCTCCTTCACCGCATATTTATGGCCATTCAACAAAGACCCTTCACTGTGCAGAATATAGAAGGCCACTAGACAAACATTTAACCATTCAGATGTTCAGCTAATGAATCATCATGTCGGTTAAGCATTCCAAGCGACGTTTTTCAACTTTCAAGTGACATATTTTGGCAGTTGATTGATTCCAGACAATGATTGACCATCATGCTCATTTGATTAGTCACAAACCCACTTTTTAACACACCGGTCGACCAGTGTTCATCGGAGACCAACCGCCATTCATTTTTAACCACCCGCCACTCAAAAATCAGTAAATGTGTACATATATTCATATATATTTATATTGCCATTAATTTATATATATATTTATAATCTTATATCCTCATTATTAACTACTAATATTACTTCTCTTAATTCTAACTAGCATCTCCTAACTCTCCATTTTATTCATGTGTTAGATAAACAAACCTCATATCCAAAACTAGTACTAGATTCAATATACTCTTAATTGCAATTTCTAATATCTTCCATTAGATTTCATCTTCTCCAAACCAATATGCACTAATTCCATATATATATTTGCACATCATCTAAACCAAATTATACTATATATTCCACTATTCTTCCTTTACCTTTGCCTAAGTTAAATTCTAATAACTGATAAGAACCTTATTATTCTCAAACTCTTAGTCCATACAATATCCAAATAACATCCAAATATATTTTGTGATAACACGATTTTTTGTTTTCCTTTAAAAACTTGCTAAAATTCGAAACCTTTATAAAACGGCTAAAACCTTTATTTAAAACGTTTTTAATATAATACCAGAGTGCCAAATTAGACCGTTAAAAACCCTTTTTCATTAAAACATAGCAGAAGCGTTGTAAAATCTTTTATCACTACTGATTTATTAAAACATAGTGGAAGCATAAATCGTTTATAAATTCTTTTATTTTTCTCGACTAACACTAAACAATTGAATATACTTTAATTACAAACCATTTTTTATTTTACTCACTTAGCCTAGCCAACCACAAGCTCCTTCATGTGCAAATCCTTGCTTTGATATTTGTTCATCGTCTTTTGCAATGACTCCTAATTCCGTGCATTGGATTCACGCATACAAGTAACTACACCTACACCATAAGTAAACTGTATGCCGAAAGGCTTAGTAAGGAAAAAGGGCTTAATGCAACGTGATATGCCTCCCTTTAGTCCTTTTGGAATGGAGGCCACCCAAACCAATCCTTTCATTAAGCCATTCGTTCGTTCATTACTTTACTTTAATCCATTCGTTCATTACTCGTACTTTGAGAGGGAGATTGGAGAATTTTCTCGTGCAATGGTGTAGTGGATCGGATCTAACCTTTTACTTGCAACTAGAACTCCCATACCCTATAAGGATTTTCCCGCTACCCATTTGCCCCCAACTCCCAATTTCCTTTATTTTCTTTAACATTTTACTTGACATATGCATGCTTGAGTACCACCACCTAGGTGGCACTCCCTATTGGTTTCTATTAACGTGATGCATAACCATACATTTTCAATCTAACATGATGCATGATGCATTATAACATACATTAACAGAAGTTGAAAGCGCACATTAAAGAACAATTGAAATATAGAATCGTAAACAACGAGGCACAGAGGGAAATCAAACAATGAACGCACTCAATAAGAGAATACAGGAATTGAACACCAATATCAGAACAATCTACAATGAATTGAAACAAGAAAAACATGCTCAAATTAATAGAACACAATAATCATCAAAAGAGAAATCGTACATACTATTAATTAACATACTAATTATCCTAGTTAATTTCTTAGTCATTTTACATGCTTCCTACGTTTATTATTCTGGGTGATTATTCTAATTAGTTATCCTAGGCAATTTACATGCTCAATAAATATTTACATTTGTTCTCTAGATAGGTATTCTAATTGATTAACATGTCCAGATTAGGGGAGTCTGTTTGATTCATAGTATTTATTCAAATATGATTACACATACTCGAATTATAGAATTTAATGAACTATAATACAAAACAAGCACAAGATGGCAATAACAAAGATAACATAAAACATCTAATCACATGATCAACGAGTGTCCTAATTCGTTCTTGCATAGTTCCTCCTTCTTTCATTTTCTTCATTATGGTCATTATGTCTAATAAAGTAAAGCATCAATTATAGAAGTTACAACAAAAGAAATTACGGAAAAGAGAAATAAATGCATAGAATATTAACAAGGAAGAATAACATAGTAATATTAACCTAGTTCATTACATGCTCAGAGATGGTTTAGTGGGTTAAGCATGCATGTCTAGTCATGTGCAATTACTCTAGTTAATTAACATGCTGCTAATTGATTTACTCATGCTAATTAATCATGTTGCTAATTAATCATGCTAGTTTGCCAATTGATTAATTTAAACATGCTAGTAAATAAATTTAAACGTGTGAGTTAATTAATTAAACATGCTAGTTAGTCACTTATTAGTCAATCTACATGCTCAATATTAATAGTTAATTAACATGTTTGTCGAATTAATTATCCTAGTTAGTTAACTACTTTAATTAAGTGTCATGCATCATGAAATGATTAAGTTACTTAAACATGCTCGTACAATTGTTATCCCAATTAAAGGCATATATTAAGATTAGGAAATAGAATGATGGAACGATATATGCGTAGAACAATATGAATACCAATAAACACAGGGAATAACAATAGAGACAGAGAAATATTTAAACTAGACAACAATTAATTAATTAAAGAACATAACATTTAAGGGAACTCTTGGCTCGTTCATGCTCCTCATCCTTCACACTCTCATCATTTACACTCATCACATTCAAGCATTGATCATTTTTCATGGCAATCTATAACAACAATCAAGGTAAAGCAATTGCAATAAAGAGAACAATTAACAATAAAGAATATGTCTACAAAGTAAAGCATTTGATCACAATCACAGAAACAACTATAAAAGCAAAACTAACAATAAAGGAAATGAATCACAGAGCTAATTATACTCTACCAAGTGCTAACAATTCTACACTATCAACATGGGAAATACCTATAGTGAAGGAAGTCACGGAGCTAACAACAACATGGGGAATAACTACAATCAATCATCCAAGGAACTATCATCTAAAATCAACTCATAGCAACTAACAGGAAGCATTTCAGGAAACTAACGTAAAACTCACGCACTCTACTTGTTGTGTAGGGCCTCTACAGGCCAAGACACCCCTATTTCCTTACCATTTATGAAACAACCAAACAGGGACAACAACTCTATAGCAGCGCAGCTCCCAGCTTCAAGCTTCACGACAACAACCTTCAGTGGCTCCAAGCTTGCAGAGCCTCACCATACTCATGGGAAGAAGCTCACAAAGCACTCTCACTCACCAGACGATTTTCTCTCCTCACATAAACTCTCTCTCCTTTCTCTTAGGGGAAGACTCTCACTCATTGCTCGGGAGAAGACAAAGGCAGAGGAGAAAGGCTGGTATGAAATGGAGGAGGAATGGACTTGAAGTCCTTACCAGGAGACAATGTACACCTAGGGGAGGCAGAAAGGAGGTGGCTGGCAGGGGGGAGGTCGGCGCCTATGCTGGAGGGTGGGGGGAGGTCGATTCTTGTCTGGATTAAATGGCTACGTGACATTTTAACTCTAATTTATTAATAGGTCTAGGCTATTTTGGACGAGTGTGGATGCACTGGTCTCGTCTGAAATCGTCCGCAAGTGTAAAATCCCTAAGGCAGATTTGTGCCTTCGGAGGAGAAATGGCGTCCCCACCCATTCCCTACCGTCTGAAAATGACATTCGGACGCAAAAATGGCATCTGCATGCGTCCAAATATGTCTAGAAATTGGACAGAGTCAATTCAGACATGGCATCTCCATGTCCACATTCGTCCGGATTTGTCCGAAAGTGTCCAGGATTTGGACAGATTCAAACCTACAATGTTTGCCTGCGTCAGCGAGCATCCGGGGTCGTCCAAAAACTCATGACCCAGGCAAAGTCACGATGCAGAACTGTGTCCTGAGTCATCCCAATCATTGGGACAACCCTCCAAACATTTACGGATGACATGACTCGTCCGCAGTGTCGTCTATAGGCGTCCGAAAATGGCTTGAACAACATTTCCTCACCTTTTTTCCACTTAACATTTCTCCCATAACATTTCCCCATAAATATACGTCATAAAAATGACACGTATAAATATGCAACGTAATGTCCTACCCATCTTCACACTTGATTACATCACGTATATGGGAAAAATGTACCAGAAATACCCCTTAACTTAACGTTCCGAATATGTCCTCGGTAATACCCTGATATAAAAAGTCGGGGTGTTACATATTTTCTCTTGCTAATTCCACTACAAATTGATCTAATTCACATTATCCTATCTAACTTAAATAGCATCACAAAATTCTCCATAACCTTAATCGTTTTCCTAAACTAAATATGGACATAATTCAGGCATCGTAATTCACTTTATCCAAACATGTTTCACTTGACCAACATCCTAAATTGTCTAATTTAACTACTAACATCCAAAAATCATCACATAAGCCTTGTGCTTAGCTCAACAAAAATTTGGGATATTACAAAGACGACATGAGGGCCTTGTATCCCGAATTATTCAGTAGCTAAATTTTGGGGACCAAAATTTTTGTAAGGGGGTAGTATGCATTACCCCGATACTATTTTCCCTGTAAATGCGATGTAATCACACTTTGGAGATAATAATATATTACATTGTGTATCTATACTTGATAAATTATGACATGTATTTATGGGAAGAATATTATGAGATAAAAGTTTAGTAGAAAAATGAAAAGAAGGTGGAAATCTGGCGTACTCGGACGCTTGCAGATGCCATGGAGACGAGAATTGGCGTCCACACACAAACAGATCACACTTGGGGGCGAATGCAGGATTGATCCTCACGTCTTGAACTGACCCTGCCTCTCTGCGGATGAATGTAGACGAGGATGGGGTGCATCCGATTTGAATCTGTCCAATTTTTGGACACTTTCGGATGCATGCTGATGCTAAATCACGTCCGAATGTCGAATTTGGATGTACGAACAAGACGAGGATGCTATTTCTTGTCCATAAATACAAATCTGCCTAAGAAATTTTACACATGCGGATGCATGCGGATGGGACCAGCACATCCGAACTCGTCCAAAATAGAACAGATCTGCAACAATTAGGGTTTATAGTCAGACGGCTTGTCGTGTAATCAGTAGATGTGCGCCCTCCCTTGATACAAAGTAGTCCCCCTCTAGGTCCAGCCCACACGGACCTACCTCCTACCTCCCCATAGGCGTATGACTGTTTCCACCCCATCCTTTTAATCTATAGCCAACTTTTCCTATGTCCAGTCGGTTTCCTTCCTCCCCATGTGTTCTCTCCTTACGTTCAGTCTCTTCCTTTCTAGAGTGTGTGGGTGAAGTTGGGAGCAAGAAGATTGGCTGTCCGTGTTTGGGTTCGTCATTTAGGGTAAGGATTTGGGGTAGTCTTGGCCAGTGGAGGCCCTACCCACAAGTAGATATGTGTGTCTTGGGATGATTTTTGCTGTTAAATTTTGTCATTCATATAGCTGCCTTGAATTTTTAGACTTCTTACTCTAATATCAATTTCCTGTAAATCCATTTCCATTAGTTTCTATATTTAAATCTCTACATTTCAATCCTTGCTCAATGTTGATGAACGTTCACTGAAGTTACGCTTCGTAGTGTAGAACTATGGATTAAGGGTTTCACGATGACTGCTAAGGATGAACGAACTAGACTCTGTGTTGAACTCGTGATATATGACATTGTTTGTTTGAAGTATCACCTAGATTAATATTGTCCTATAATTTAGTTCTGTTATGAGCATGATTATCCTCTATTCATTCATAATTTATTCTCTATATAAAACATGTTGTTCATTATATCTCCACTGTTGTTTATTCTCTGCATAAAGCATGTTGTTAACAACACCTTTGCTATTGTTTATCTCCGCCGTTGTTTATTCTTTGTATAAACATGTTGTTCACAGTACTTCCGCTGTTGGTTATTCTCTACATGAGCATGTTGGTCATAATACTTTTGTTGTTGCTATGTTCATTTTTTATTCTCGGTATTAAGCTTGTCCTTTCAATACCTTCGTTGTTGTTATGCTCATCGCCTAAAAGCATGCTAATAGCTTAGCTGGTGTTATGTTTACGCTTTCATGTTCATTGTTTGTCCATTATAACACCTTTGCTGTTGTTATGTTTATTGTTTAAAAGCACGTTAACTCCTTTGCTATGGTTCTATTCGTTGTCTAGAAGTGTAATACCCCAAAAATATATTTCCCTTTTTGATGATGTATAAAATCTGGAAAATCTTAATATATGAACTGAGCATCATATTATGCGACGATACGCGTTAAACCGTACTTAAAATGTATAGGGTTAATATTGACAAAAATAATCTAAGTGTGAAAACTTGGGAAAAATGTGTACAGAGAGATTCGGACGGTTTACGAACGCTGTGGACAAAGAGGGCTATGTTCACATTGAATATGTACAATTTTGGGAACATTCGGACGATAGCGGACAAACGCGGACGAAAAAGGCCATCGTCCGATTTGAATTTGTAATAATTTTTGGACAATGGGGACGACTACAGACGCTATGTACGGACGAGATTTCTCGTCCGAAAGACACCTGTGAACGATACGGACAAAGGCTGGGGACACTTTTTCTTGTCTCAAATTGAGTTGTGGATGGTGCAGACGAGGTCGCAGACGACACATCTTGTCCGAATTGTAGGGGAATTTCGAGAAACCCATTTAAATCTTTTCACTTTCTTCCGATTTCTTGTTGAAATCAACAAGGAATCCTCTCTAGTCTACTCCCTATGATGTCTAGCTTGTCTCTGAGGCTGAGGGAACTTTTCCACGTGGGTTTGTTCCATTGGACCATTTCTTCCTTGGTTTGGCCAACTGGCAGCCTTCCTGCAGCTTATCCTTTGCTGTTGATCAGGGCTCTTCCCTCCTCCATCTATAAGAGGTAAGGGTTCCCCTATATACTCTAGTCTGGCAATTGTGAGGTGTGAAGAGTCACCTTGCTGAGAAGTAAAGTTGTGAACTACTTACAATTGGATTTTATCGGTGAAGATTTCAGGGTAAGGCTTGAATTTGGAATTCATGATTTAGGCATAATTGGGATCTTCTACTGTTAAGGATACATTGATTTGGAGAAGGATACATTGGTTTGGAGTGTGAGATTTAAATTCTAATGTCATTCTTGTTTACGAACCGTTGGGAGTTTGGGAGGATTTCGGAAAGACATTGTTGCTGTGTTGTTGATTCAGCCACTGTATCATCGTGTTAAACTGCTGCAAAGTTTGAGGTAAGAATTTGGAATTTTGCTGGCCAAAGGATGGCCCTACATTACGGTTTTGGATGCTTTGATTTTGGTACTGTAATTTGTTGGGTTGCTGAAGATAGAAAACTATGATGTTGTTGCTTAAAATATCTATGATCTGATTGCTTAAATTGTCTATGTTCTGAACTGCTTCTAAGTGACAAGTACCATCTTGGTTACAAGTGATTAGTATGGCTGTCAATATTAAGTGTAGAGCTACGAATTTCTTTGAATACCTTGTTTGATTTCTATGATCTATTAAGTTGGTAGAATTGGTGGCTGCCATGCTTTAACTGTTGAATGCTAGAAATCACTTTTAAGCGATAAGTATGAATTGTGGAGGTTAGAATTTCTGTCATCTATAAATTGTAAACTTTGAGAAATAGAAACGGGCGTCACTTGTGAAATATGACATATCTTGGGTGACCTACAAGCATGGATTCAATAATAATTGAGTTATCTTGGGATTTGTCTGTTGGGTCAAATCTGGGAGTTTGGATTCTTACCTTGTGTATGTCCAATAATTGAATTCCTTGGATTAGACGTAGAGATTGAAGGAAATAATTGAAGTCAAGATAAGTTGAACTTAAACCTTGAATTGAATTGACCATGTTTTTCTTGCGTGTAATGGTTAAAAGATTTCCTCAGGAACTTGTAATGCTCGCTGGACACTAAAGCTAGTTAATAGGAGGAAATGATGATAATGAAATGCATACGTTGTCTTTAAAATTGTGCTGTTTTCAGTTTCATGATTCATAATGGCAATAATTGTATTTCTCTTGTGCCATGTTTCTATGTTTTATTTTTGTGGCATTCATGTATCATCCTAGGGCTTATGAAACTGTGTACATGTTGTATGTCATCCCAATATATGTAAATAGACATGTGGGGATTCGAGAGGATTGGGAAGGGTTGTCGTGGTGACACCCCTATTGGAGTGCCTACTCCCAATTAGGGAGAGTGAGGTACCGTTAAGCAATAGGAATCTTAAGATTCTCAATTCTCTTGTACTGAAATCCCCAATGCCTTCAACAAAACAACTAGGTATGGCTTGTTGTGACACACCGATTGGTGTTGTTCCTCATAGGAAACACAGATTAAGCCATGAGATCAATTGACTTACCCATCGCCCCAAACTAACAAATGAGATATGGATCTCCTCTGTAATGCATCGCATGAACATGCATCATATGCATTGCATTTTAAATTCTGATTCTTGCTGGGCATTAGGTTCATTGTTTTCCCTGTAATGTAGGTGATTATTATAATGAAGATTTTCTACTAGTGGAAGAGGAGGTGTTCCAAGATGACCCCTCATGTTATCAGTCGATTTGACCTGTTGGGTGTGGTCTGCATAAATTGGGATTGTTGGTATTTTGAGAGGGGGTATTTTGGTAATTTACTACTATTAATAATATTTTGAACGTTATAAACCTTGTAGTAAGGGACTTTGGGGATTTCGTTAAAATAGTTGGAAGTATATTTTGAACCTTATTATTATTCCGCATTATTTACTCTGATTTCATTTCCTTTTAAAAATGGATTTCAACTGTTAAATAAATTAACCGAAAAATTTTATGACATATTTCTAAAATGAGAAAATGCTTTTAAATTAACGAGGCGTTACAAGAAGTATGTTTAATCAACCTCTTACATTCGTTTAATATCTTTTACGAGCATGTCTAAACTGATTTGTTATAATTAGAGTGTGCTGAACCAACTGAGCATGTCTAAATAACACATACTTAATGGAGCATGTTGGTAAGTTGTCTAATTTAGTTGAGTATGTTAGTTAAGTAGAATGCGAGCATAATTACTCAATTAATCAATTTATGTTAGTTTGCTAATTCAAGCACCAAGAATGTTAAGTAAAATATTATTCGTTTAATCGATTTAAGTATGTTAAATTGACAATCTTCAAGCATGTTAATTAACTATTACTTGTATAGATCTTCAAACATATTGGTTAGTTACCACTTGTCTAAATCTTCAAGCATGACCTTTAACTATCCTTGTGTAATCCTCAAGCATGTTAATTAACTATTAATATTCATGTAATTGAGTAATCCTTCCTCAAGCACATTCTTAACATTCCATCCTTCTTCTTCACAAATAAAATTTGAGCTCCCCAAGGTGAGAAGCTTAGACGAATAAACCCTGTCTTGATCAACTCTTCAAGTTGGACCTTTAACTCACACAATTCTGTGGGTGCCATTTTGTACGGATTCTTTGAAATGGGTTCTATGACAGGATGCAAGTCAATTACAAACTCAATTTTCCTGTTAAGCGGTAATCTGAGAATATCATCCAAGAAAACCCCCAGAAAGTCTCAAACAGCCGCAACATCCCCTATTTTTGCCTCAGATACAATGGTTGTGTTCATTACATTTACTAGAAATCCTTTGCATCCTTTTTTCAGTAGTCGATCTGCCTTGAGTGCAGTAATGACTACCAGCTTACCCTTTTCCTTAACTCCTCGAAATATATGTTGTTCACCATCGAGGGTGAAAGTCTACCTCCTCGAAATGTTAAGAATGTGCATAGACTACTGGGAACTAAACAAGGTGACGATTAAGAATGGTACCTTTTGCCGCAGATTAATGATCTATTCAACCAGCTTTGTACTACTTGTGTGTTTTAAAAAATTGACCTTCGTTCGGGGTATTATCAGTTGAAAGTTAAACCAGATGATATACCTAAGATGGCATTTCGAACAAGATATAGACACAATGAATTTCTAGTGATTTCTTTTGGGCTGACCAATGCCCATGCAACATTTATGGATTTGATGAACCAAATCTTCAAAGATTATCTACACAAGTTCATTATTGTCTTTATCGATGACATTCTTGTATTTTCTCAGTCGTACGAAGAACACCATGAACATTTAAGGATTGCCCTGCCGATTCTAGAGCAGCACCAACTATATGCTAAAATTTTCAAGTGTGAATTATGGCTAGTGAAGTCAGTTTCCTTGGCCATGTAATCTCTAACGATGGCATTATTATGGACCCAGTGAAGATTCAGGCAATTGTTGATTGGGTATAGCAGAAGTGTGTGGGTGATGTGAGCAGTTTTCTCAAATTGGTAGGATACTATAGGCGGTTCATAAGCGAGTTTTCAAAAATTTCTCTACCTCTCACCAGTTTGACAAAGAAGAATGTAAGATTTTCGTTGTCAAATGAATGTGAAGAGAACTTTCAGGAGTTGAAACTTCAGTTGACCTCAACACCTGTCTTGGCCCTGCCTGATGAGGAAGGCAAATTCTGTATTTATTGTGATGCGTCTAGGAGTGGACTTGGTGGCGCATTGATGTAGAATAGTAAAGTGATTGCCTATGCTTTAAGATAACTTAAACCACATGAGACTAACTACCCTACTCACGATCTTTAACTCACTGCTGTGGTCTTCACACTGAAAATCTAGAGGCATTATCTTTATGGGCAATGTGTGAGATCTATACGGACCATAACAGCTTGAAGTATATATCTACATAGAAAGAGTTGAACATGAGACAACGGCGATGGTTGGAATTCATAAAAGATAATGACAGTGTGATGTGCCCCAAGGTCTCGTCATCGGAGGCTGAGCCAAGGGCTCCTTTATTTTCTAATCTTTTTATTTATTTTGTAGGTCTATCATGAAGTTATTTAATTTGAGCATTGATTGGAGGCATAATACAAGTTTTGGAGATAGATGACACATTCTAAAAATCTGCATGTAAACTGACCCCCGAGGTGTGCATGGCATTTTTGGCAATATATCAAATTTCATATTGGAAAGTGTTCTCCATAACAATTGTAACTGATTCGTAAAGCTTTCAAAAAAGTACTTTGGCGTTAATTTTGGATCTCGTTTGCTATGTCAAACGGAGCTTTAACAGAAGGATAAAAAAATAGGCCAAGAAACTATTTTTATTTTTGTGTGTGTTTTATATTTTAGGGGTTTCTTTTGTAATTTTCTTTTAGGGCATTTTTGTACTTTTCTTTTGCAAGGCCATTAGGGGTACTTAGTACCTATAATTGCAAGATGAAATGGACTTTTGAAGAAAACAAAACCTAGCTCTCTAAAGTTGGCGTGAAGAACCCGTGGGAGTTCCCTCCACTCGGCCGATTCATCCTTTCAAATCAACTCACCTTTTCTTGCTGATTCTTGGGTGAGTTGATTCTTGTTATCTCTTCCAATCCCTCTCTTCATGTGGTGGTCCATTGTGGTGTGGAGATAGAAGAACCAGCATCCCCATTGGAGAGTGTCTTCCTCTTTGGTTGGCCGAACAAGTCGCCCCCTCTAGTGTTGGAGGTGTGCAGACTCCTTGGATTTTATTTCTTTTCTTGTATCAACTATTGAAAGAGGATCTAATATTCTCGAAGATTTTGATATTGACTTGTGATATTCTGGATTTGGTGCGTTTTCATTGTGAATTGAAAGCGTTAAAGGGTGTTTTGGAAAGGATCTATTTTAGCCGAGAATCTGTTTGGTTGTGTTGCAGATTCCGACTCTATTTTGTTTCTTCGATTTTATCTGTTTCTATTTGTTGGATAGCACCAAAATTTGGCAGACTTAATTTTGACATTGTTGTGTGCTTCTTCTCCAAATTTGTTAGATTTGTTTAATTCATATCTTCATGATCTGATCGTGTTTGTACCTGAATTTTGGATATGTTTATCTTTGATATGTTAGTAGAAGCCCCTACAAATTTGACCTCAAAAGGATATGTGCATTTGAAGTTACATGTGTTTGAAAATTAGAACTTGGATTTATCACTAGTCAATTTACAAATTCGGCATTTTAACGCAACCAGAGTTTGGGTCCTATCACTGTGAGATCAAATACCATCCCGGAAAGGTGAATGTTGTGGCTGCTGCTCTAAACAAGAAGGTTGCAATAATGAGTATAATATGTGAAAAATGCTTGTGGGACTGCAGAAAGACACGTGTAGATTGCCCTTACACTGTTGGTGGATGTTTTATCACCTCAGACACTAAAGCCCTTTATACTTGAAAGAATTAAGGAAGCCCAGCAGAAAGACACCCAATGCAAAGATTTCAAGTTGAATCTGACTCTCATTGGGTTTTAGGACTATTCTATATCTGCGAATGGAATAGTGAAATTTAAAAACATTTGGTACGTGCCTGTCGACTCACTATTGCGATTGGCAATATTGAAGGAAGCTCATTCTTCAAGTTTTTCCATCTATCTTGGTTGTAATAAGATGTACAAAGACCATATAGTGTTGCACTGTGCCATGTATGTCAGTAAGTAAAGGCCGAACATCAAAGACCTGGTGAGAAGTTTCAGCCAATGCCTATACTAGAATGGAAATGGGAGTACATCACAGTGGATTTTGTGACTGGATTACAGAGGACTGCAAAGGGGCATGCCGCGATCTAGGTGATTGTTGATAGATTGACCAAGGTTACCCACTTTCTACCAGTAAAAATGACCTACAAAATGAATCAATTCACAAACCTGTATGTTAAAGAAATTGTGCTACTGCATGGTGTTTCGGTCTCCATCATATCGGATTGGGATCCATGATTCATATTTATGTTCTGGAAGAGCTTGAACAAGGCCGTGGGCACAAAATTGAAGTTTAGTACTACCTTTCACCCATAGACTGAAGGCTAAAGTGAATGTACAATCTAGATATTGGAAGATATGTTGCATGCCTGCATACTAGAATTACAAATTGAATGGGGAATGATGCTGCCGTTGGTTGAATTTGCCTACAATAACAATTTTTAGGAGACTATTGGAATGGTTCCCTATAAAGCACTGTATGGTAGAAAGTGCTGATCCCCTTTGTATTAGAGTGAAGCTGGTGAAGCCAAGTTTTATGGCCCTAACATAGTACAACAGACAACTAAAATCAGTTGCAATCCTTCGATAAAGAATTTTATCTGTTCAAAGTCACTAGAAGAGTTATGTTGATCACCATCATCGGGCCTTGGAATTCAATGTTGGAGACTTGGTTTTTCTAAAGATATCACCTTTTAAGAGTGTTATGAGATTTGGGAGGAAGGGTAAGCTGAGTCTGCAATATATTGGCCCCATAATGATCACAGAAATGGTCAGCAAGGTGGCATGTCGGTTGCAACCTCTAGTTGTCATGGAGGGGGTACACAACATATTCCACATGTCAATGCTAAAGAAATTCCTTGGGAATACAACTCAAATAGAAGCTCAAGAAAACATTGAAGTTCAAGACAACTTGAGCTACGAGAAAAGACCGATTCAAATTCAGGACTTGAGAGTAAAAGAACTTCGACATAAGCAAATCCCACTCGCCAAGGTATTGTGGAAAATTCACACAGCGGAAGAAGCAACATGGGAAAGGAAGGAAGACATAGGAGCCAAAAGTAATACCCGGGGTATTTAGTTACGTGTAAATCTTGGATTAAGTGGAATGTAATATTTTGGTCACTATAAATTTGTCATACCTTGTTGTTGGTATTGTTATTATAAATGATAAAGTATTGAAGTGTATTGGATTTGTTAAGGAAATGGATATATGAATATATATTGTTATGGCGCAACATATACATATATATTATGAAGAAATAAACCACAGTCGATCGTGGTGATCAGATGGCAACAATGTCGATTGACCGGCATTAACAAAGATTGTGAAGTTGTGATTGGTGGTCGATCGTCCAAGAGAAAACAATTGACCGGTGAACTTGGAAGCCAAATTTTTGGTTGATCAAAGAATTAGCGGTCAATTATCCAAATATGAATCGATTGACCGCCCACCTGAAAGGTTATCTAAAATGATAATCATCACCTGGAAGCTTCTAGGTTTGACTCTTGACACTTCAAGGAGTGTTAAAGCGTCCCTCTTCTTGGCTTTCCACCTTTGTATGGACACTGAAGAGTTGTTGAAGGTGTGATATAAATTAGGATGTGTGCATGTTGGTAGTTTTCTTTTAGAAAAATAGAGAGAAGTGTGTTGTATTGGGTGCTTGGTTCTGTGAGACGTTGGGTTGCTACTACTATGGAAAGATTTCAATGTGAGGTAAGGAATAACATGTGTGCTTTGTCCGTAAAAACCTACATCACAAGAGTAGGATTGTTGTGATTCTCTGTAATTTTTCATGCCTATTTCATGCAGAATATTGTTCTTTCATGGTATACTGCTCACATCCCTTACTACCTGATTTCTTATATCTATTCTCTGTGATAATATGTCTTTGTTAATAGTTCCCTACTCATGCTATTTTTTTTCTTTTTCATTGCCAATGGTATTGATGATAACAGATTGAATTTTATAGCATAAAGATGAGTTCTGCTCTTCATGTTTAGTTGTTCTTCCTTGCAAATATTGTCTTTGTGATGAATTTGTACTTAGATGCTCTCTGTATGATTAGATGTTTCTCTGCATGGTTGTTCCTATAGTCTAGACGCCCCGTTAAAGAACCTTTTTTGTCTATAATTGTTCTTCCCTGCATGATTTTTCCTGTGATGTTTCCTTATGTGAGTAGTTTCCATTCATGGTTCTTGATCATTTTCGTTATTCAATATATTAGGTGCTAAATAAACTAACCTATTAGTAACAAATAATAAAGAGAATAGGTTTTACATGATTCCTTAGATACTTTACTACTGTTTGTGGGTTCGAGGATAGTGGGTGATTCCTTGAAGTATTCTCTTTGATATTCATGCATGACTTCTTTGAATAGGTTTACTATGGCTTCTTGCCCCTGTTACAATTAAACCCTAAGTAAAATGTTCTAATTGGATGAATACTCCTTGTTAGGTTCTGTTGTGTAATTATTGTTACTAAGTGTTAGTATTTCCTGGTAAAACAAATTGTAAATAATATATTAATATTCTTTGGGGAGAAAAGTAGTGAATAATCTGTAAAGAAATAATTATATTTGTCAATACTAATATTTGCTGACGGTCATAGTTAGTGTTCTACTTTGGTAATATATCGGTAGTGGTGCATGCATAGTCTCATATTGTTATTAATTCAATATTCCTACTCATCGTTTGTTAAATTGTTTGAATTATTGTTTGCGATATATGAAATGTTGTGTGACATTCATATAGGCATATCATTAGGATGGCATATCATTCGTTGCACGAAAGTAATAATGAAGATAATAAATGAGTATTTTCTATGTGGGTTCAGAGACTTAAGAGGTTGCTTTCACATAGAAAATAACTTGTTTTGGTGGGTTCGGAGATTGATAGGTCCCAAGCTTGGTTTATGCAAATAAACCAAATCTGTGAAATGAATAGCGATAACCCGAGCTTTGATTTTAAAATGACTATAACATCAATTGCATATATCTTTTGAAGCTCAATTTTCTATGGCTCATAAATAACAGTTCCAAGATTCACGTAGCCAAAAATTAGCTTCCAAACAGTTAGGCCAATTGAGTTATGCTCTATGGAAGATTGACCTTGGATTAGGGTTTCATAAAACAGATTCTGACCACCAATATTAGAACGACTATATCTCCATTTGCATACGTCTTTTGATCACTAAATTTACTGGACAAACAATCAACAACTATTAACGAAAGCTTCCAATTTCTAGCAAGAAAGAGCACGCACAAATGGAGTTGTGCGTGCTGCAACCTAAATCACAAAACAGAATCTGCGAATTCCAGATCTGCGGAGCAGATTTCTCTCCTTTCTTTGATACCAAATGACAACCCTAGCCAAATAACACCAATCCAATATTCTTTCCAGAGGTTCAAGAAAAAGGATTACCTTCCTCAAAACGTAGTCAAGAACAAAGACAAAAGATCCGAGGTGGTCCGCTACCCTTCAACAAAAAAGGGGCGAGAATCGGCCTATCCAAAAAGGATGACACTCCAACAAGGGTTTCCTTGATCTTCTACTTCCACACTACACACACAACAACACTAGATGATTGTTGGAAGAAGTAGCACTAATCAATCTATCCAAGATCCAGCAAGAACAATAGGTTGATTTGGAGAAAGAAGGGTGGCACTCAGGGGTCTTCAAAGAGAAGCACACGGCTAAATCAATTCTTAGGGTTTCAAAATCTCCTTCCAAAATGCATTAGAGGGGATTAGATACCCTCTAATGACCTTACAAAGGAAAAAAATGAAAATACCCTTAAATATGCAAACTAGGGCATGAGGGCTTGGTTTGCATGCAAACCGCACACCTCTCAAAATGCCAACTAAAAAAAACACAATCTTGAAATCCCAAAATAAAATCCCCAACAACATCCAGTATTAGAACATAAAAATGTAATGTAATAAATTCTTGAATGACCTTCAAAATCTTCAATCCAAAGTATCTTCTTCAAGTCGAAGAGAAATAGAGCTAGCCGATTGACTTGTGTGACTCCACGTGAGAAAAAGGCATGGAGTTTCTTAATCTTCATGTGTTGGCTTCTCCATAAGGTCTAATGGATTATTGTCCTTTGTAAAATAAAAAACATGTTACAAAAATCAACGGGTCCCTTTAGCTCAGGAGCAGTTGATCGGTCCTTTGGGGCACATCATACTCCCGGGGTTGAAAAGGATTTGTCCTCAAATCCAGGGTGTACACTTTATTATCTTCCCATAAATCTTCCTCCTGGATCAAATGGAAAAAGTTGCTTGATGTCCAGAGTCAGCTCCATCATATCAGGTTGTGCTCTTCCTAGATCAAATGGAAAACATTGGTTTGCACCAAGAGTCACTTCATTCAAATAGGACCTTACATACTGTCATGCCAAAGATGGGAGAAGAATGGTAGTTTGCACAAGACAACATCCGGATCTGGTAGTGGTAGCAACGTTGAATCAAAATAATCTTCAATCTTAGAATTCCTTTCCTCAACTCCAATATTAAAACCCTCTTTCCAAAACTTAAAATCAGCACCAACAACAAAAGAATCTCTCATCCAACCAATTTTAAAAAACCAAGTAATCAAAGTGTTTGGTGGGGTATACCTCAAGCAAGTAGTTTTGGCTAGTATGCCTGTTTCTCCACCATTGTAGACTAACAAATAAAGACTCGAATGTGGTAATGCCCCTAAGCCCCAACTTTGTCCATATGCATGTAACCGTGGTTGATAAATCTCTTTTCGTTTGTGAATAAAAGTTTTACTTTGTCCATGCCTCGACAAAAATCATAACAAGTCAGCTCCCCATGAATTTTCTCTTCTAGACATTCAATAGTGAGAGGTCTTTCTATGGTCAAGAAAACAAATTCCTCTTGATCAAGAGTTAACTTCTTAAAATAATTTTCTCCTTCAATGGTTGCTGCAAAGAACTCATCTCTATGCTCCACTATGCTTGCTTCTTCCATTTTACATAAAACATTTCAGTTAGCCAAAGTGGAGGGCTGTTTATCTTCTAAAATCATTTCCTCCAAGACCGTGAATTCTACCCCTTGAGGAGGAGCTTCTTCCTCATCCACCTTTAACTTTGGTAGCCCCTCATCAACATAACTCCCTTCAAGAGAAGTTGAAAAACTCAAAGATTCGTTAGAAGTACATGGAATAAGCAACTCTTGGAAACCGTTATTAACTTCATCTAGCTCGGTTTCATTTCTAACAACTTCTTCCCATGGGTTTGGAGTTTGAAGAATCTTACAATGCTGATCTTGCATCTCTATCTTATGTGATTTTATTGCTGCACCTTTTCCATCATTCTAAAGAGGCGAAAAAGAAGGCATTGCATCTCTTGAAAAAGGCCTAGTGTTCCTCTCAACTGCCCTTTTTTTGCCTTTCTATTTTCAATGCCAACGATACCACATCATCCAAAGTGTCAAGGGATTGCAACTCCATCAATTCACTAATTTCTTTGTGAAGTCCCTTGATGAATCTTGTAATGGCTTTCTCTTTCGGTTCATTCAAGGCACATTTATCCTTCCATGCTTCAAATTCTGTAAAGTATTTCTCCACCAATTGTGTGCCTTTTTTTAGGCTTTTGAAATGAAGGAAAAATTCTTGTTTGTAGTGGCCAAGAGCAAACCTCTTTTGCATTAATGATTTCATGGTCTTCCAACACCTTACATCATCATAACCATCTCTCCTCCATTGTGCTTCAAGGTCCTCCGACCAAAGAATAGCACAACCCGACAATTTCAATGTGACCATTTGAATCTTCTCGTTCTCCAAAAAATCATAACATTCAAAAACTCGATCAACTTTGTCTATCTACTCTAGAAAGTCACAACCATTATTAGACCACTTGAAGGGAGGAATGGTGACCTTAACATGCCTCATGTCATTCTTTCTAGGGTCTCTCCTTCTCGGGCTAAGGGATTCATCCCTCTCAATTTCTTCCTCCCATTCCTCAAATGCACTATCACTTCAGCCCCAAGATTTAATAGAAGTACTCAACCTCCTCCTTGGTCTATTAGTTCTTGGTTCATTTATATGCTCATTGGAAACTTCTTCTCGACTTTGCTTCATTTTCAAGATCATATCTTTTATCTCATCAAGCTGAAGTTGAACGTTTCTCTCGAATCGACTAGGTTCCCTTTCGGTGGGAGGTGAGCTAGTACTTGGCATAGCTCCTTTACTAAAGTGATAAGTAGTACCACTCCTTGTACTCATTCTTAGCACAAAATAAGATCACCAAATTAAACCCAAATGCCAAAAAATGGCTCTGATACCAAATGATAGGTCCCAAGCTCGGTTTATGCAAATAAATCAAATCTATGAAATGACTAGCGATAGCCCGAGCTTCAATTTTAAAATGACTATAACTTCAATTGCATATATCCTATGAAGATCAATTTTCTATGGCTTATAAATAACAGTTCCAAGATTCACGTAGCCAAAAATTAGCTTCCACATAGTTAGGACAATCGAGTTATGCTCTAAGGAAGTTTAACTCTCGGATTAGAGTTTCAGAAAATAGAATCTGGTCACAGATTTGAAATGAACATAAATCGACTTGCATATGTGCTATGGCTCCCAAAATTACAGGTCAATTAGCCAATAATCCAGATATTATCACTCTCTAATTTCAGCTCCAAAATCGCTGTACAAACGAAGTTGTGTTTTAAAGAAATCGGACCTTGGATTAGGGTTTCATAAAATAGATTCTGACCACCAATATTAAAACGACTATATATCCGTCTTTTGATTCCCAAATTTACAGGGCAAACAATCAACAACTATAAAACGAAAGCTTCCAATTTCCAGCAAGAAAGAGCACGCACAAATGGAGTTGTGTATGCTGCAACCTCAATCGTAAAACAGAATCTGCAAATTCTAGATCTGCGGAGCAGATTTCTCTCCTTTCTTTTATTCACCAAATGATGTCCAAATCACATGAAACCGACGCCAAAATAACACCAATCTAATATTCTTTCCAGAGGTTCAAGAAAAAAGGATTACCTTCCTCAAAAAATAGTCACGAACAGAGACAAAAGATCCAAGCTGCTCTGCTACCCTTCAACAGAAAAGGGGCGAGAATCAGCCTATCCAAAAAGGATGACACTCCAACAAGGGTCTCCTTGATCTTCTACTTCCACACCCCACACACAACCACACTAGATGATTGTTGGAAGAAGTAGCACTAATCAACCTATCCAAGATCCAACAAGAACAATAGGTTGATTTAGAGAAAGAAGGGTGGCTGAGAGGAGAGCTCACGGGTCTTCAAAGAGTAGCACACGGCTAAATCAATTCTTAGGGTTTCAAAATCACATTCTAAAATGCATTAGAGGGGATTAAATACCCTCTAATGACCTTACAAAGAAAAAAGATGAAAATGCCTTTAAAAATGCAAACTAGGGCATGAGGGCTTGGTTTGCATGCAAACCGCACACCTCTCAAAATGCCAAGTAAAAAAAACACAATCTAGAAATCCCAAAATAAAATCCCCAACAACATCCAGTATTAAAACATAAAAATGTAACATAATAAATTCTCGAATGACCTTTAAAATCTTAAATCCAAAGTATCTTCTTCAAGTCGAGGAGAAATAAAGCTAGTCGATTGACTTGCATGGCTTCATGTGAGAAAAAGGCATAAAGCTTTTTGATCTTCATGTGTTGGCTTCTCCATAAGGTCTAATGCATTATTGTCCCCTGCAAAATAAAAAACATGTTAGAAAAAGCAATGGGTCCCTTTTGCTAGGGAGTGGTTGATTGGTCCTTTGGGGTACATCAGAGACTTAAGAGGTTGCTCTCTCCCAACGGGTGGGTGAGTTTGGAGACTGAAGAGTTTGCTGTAATACCCCAACTTTTTAAGTAGGATAATTATCGAGGTATTACTGAGGACATATTTGGAGTGTTAAGTCCAGGGGTATTCCCGGTAATGTTTTCCCTATATATGTGTCATTTTAGAATGGGTATTTGTGGGGAAAGTGTTACGGGATAGGAGTTAAGTAGGAAAATGTGAGAAAAGTGCTGGACTGTGCACTTGCAGATGACTACGCGGACGCTGTTCCTCGTCAGCAAATGTATAAAACACAGTCCCAGCACTTTGGGACAACTTGGGGATGATGTCTTCACGTTCCAAGTTCATGCAGACGAGGCTAGGGATGTAGCCAAGTTCATGCGGATGCGGGTGGCCGCGTGATATGCTCCAAGGATTGCTAAGAGCACAATATAGAAATCTGTCCAAAAAATCTGTACCAATCTGAACTAGCAGTGCTAAAATAGAAATATCTCCCAATTGCCACGTGAACTTGAGCTAAAAATTGGAAGGCACAAACTTAACATATTCAAATAAATCATGTCAAAAATTCGTTACAAAATCCACTCTAGATCTCCAATTATGGTCGAAACAACAAAACCCAAAAACTAGGGTTTCACATATCAGATCTGACAACCAGAATTCAAACAGGGCTAACTCAATTTTTATTCAACCAATGAGCACCAAATTTGGCAGTCAACAACTCAGCTCATTATAGAACAAATCTCCAGAAGAAACAAAATCAAGAGAACCAACGTAAGGGCTTCAAAACAGAACCCCAATCGAACTCATCCAGCAGCACAGAACAGAAAATAGAATTTGCGGCAGAATAGAAATCCAATAAAACCTCCAAGCCAACAAGAGCAACGAATATATTTTCAAACACAACTCAATAGCAACCAATTACAAAAGGGACAAAATAAGGAGAACCAGAAATAACATAAAAACCCATCAAAGAACCAGCTAAAATCCGTGGAGTCCGTGGACCTCCTAGTGAGAGGGACGACTTATGGTTTGCTAAGAAACAAACACTCTCCAAGGGGTGGAAACCTACTTCTATCTCCACTCCACAATCCACACCTTAAAGATGAGGTATTGGAAGAGATAGTATCCCAATATGCTAGGTCAAGAGGCTTCAGGAATGCCTAGCTTGGGTGATGGAGGAATCGGCGTGAGGAGGGAGGTAGCTGCGGCTTCTTCTTCAAAGAGAGAACCAAGTTTTTTTTTCTATTTTATCAAAATTTCGTTTCATTGCAGCAAGGAGGGCTTTTAAACCCTAAGAGTTTACAATAAAGAACAAGACCAAAATAACCCTAAGTAGCAAATGACTAAACAACCCTTAACAATAAAAACAAAAACAATAAATCTGAGTCCAGGTTTTGGTCTCTGTAAAAGAGACATTCGACATAGCAAACAATAACCAAATATAACGTTGGCTACATTTGGTGTGAAGGACCAAAGTTGAAAAGAAATCATCCTGAATGTCGAAACAGCCCTTGAATGTCCACAGCTCAGTTTCTAGGCCGAAATGGAAAACTCACAATTTTCTCCAAAAGATTGTAAGACCTCCATTAGCCCAAATGCCGACTCCTCTTTGTTTATTTGATTCAAAAACCTAAAAAATAAATAAAAATTTAGAAAATAAAGGAGCCCTTGGCTCGGGCTCAAGTGACAGGAACTTGGGGCACATCATCGCGTCCGGGTTGAATCTACCTAAATTGTGATAGCTCCGGGCGCTGGCGGACGAGTGCGAACGAGGTAAGGCCTCATCCGATTTTCCTCTGTCCATTTCTTGGACATATGCGGATGCATTAGGATGCCTCATACAGACGCCAAAACATGTCCGTACATCGTCTACGGACGGTACGGATAAGGACGAGGACGCCAATTCCCGTCCAAGGAAGCGGCTTTCCCTTAGGATTTTTTGCCTTGCAGACGAATGCAGACGAGACTACTACATCCACACTTGTCCAAAACAGCCCAGATCAATGACAATAAAGGACTTAAAATCAGAAGAAATTGACGCATGGCTAATGGAAAAATGCAACCCCGACACCGAATCTCACCCCAGACCACACGGAGCCAACCACCCCCTGCTAGAGCTGCCTCCCCCCTACCTCCCTATACATACGTTGTCCCCTGTCTCTCCCTAGTATAACCATCTCTTCCTTAGCATCTCTCTCATTTTTGTTTAGTCCTTCCTCTCCTTTGGGAGAGTGTCTTCTACGAGATTGAGAGTTCTAGTGAGAGAGGGAGTTTGTGGGTGAGGATGCATGAGTGTGTGAGTATGTGATGGAATCGTGATGGAGCTGTCCTCGTTGGAGCTGCTAGAGCTGCTGCCGTCCGTGAAGGAGCTAGAGTAAGCTGCTGGAGTTGGAGTTGCTGCTACGTGAGCTACGGAGTTGTTGTTCATGTTTTAGTGTCTTTAGTGATGGTAAGGACTCGAGTGTGTCTTGGCTATGTGGAGACCCTATACCGCAAGTAATGTGTGCATGGGTAGTGTTGTTCTTTCCTTTGGATGATTTCTACTACTATTACCTTTGTAGAATTCCTTGGTTGTATAGATTTCCTTCATTGATAGGGTGGAGATGTTAGTATTCTGTGAAATTTATTAGCTTGTGACGGACGTTGTTTGTTTGATGATTAAATGCTATGATTGTGATACCCTGTAGTATTTCTTGGTTGTCGACTCTTGGCTGTTCGTTATTTCCTTGGAAGATTTTCTATTGCTATTCCTCTGTTGATTCCTTGGCTGTTATTAGTGTAGATTTCTTGACTGTTTGTTACTACTAGAAGTCCTTAAATGATATTCTGCCATTAATTTCTTGTTGATTGATAATGTAAAATTGTTAGTACTCTATTAATTGTTGTTAGTTCCGTGGTTTCCTTTATTGATTAGCTCCGTTCTATTTGTTTGTGATGTGATTCGAATGCCTTGCTTTGTTATAGACAAATGCTAACGTTGAAAAAGGATGAATGGTTAATGAGTGAGATGGTGAATGCTCACTATCTATTTTACTTGTTGTTTGATGTAAACTTTAAGTGCTACAATTTCTTCTTCATACTATTGGTGTTGTTCTGCCACTTGGTTGTCTTACTTCATATCTAGCACGTTTACTTGTTTAGCATGTTTACTTGTTAACCAATTTAATTAAATGTTAATCAGTTGAGCATGTTAATCAATTTAGTTAATCTAGGCATGTAAACAAAATTGTTTAACTGAAGCATGTGAACTAATGACTAATTAGCTAAATAAAGGTAATTAAAGTGTAAGTATCTTCTTGAGCGTTTAACCAAAGCATGTGAACTAATGACTAATCAACTAATTAATGGTAATTTAAGTGTAAGTGTCTTCTTAAGCGCTTAATTAAAGCATGTGAACTAATGACTAATCAACTAATTAAAGGTAATTAAGTGTAAGTATCTTCTTGAGCATGTTTAGTCGTTGATAATCTTGAGCATTTTATTGTAGTAATTAATTGGAAGTTGAGCATGATGCTAAGTAACCAATTTAATTAACTAGTCGTTAAACAACTAATTCGAGCTTTTTTAGATAGTTGATTAATTAATAACTAACTCTGGAGCATGTTAATTATCTAATTGAGCAAGTGTAAATTATGGAATTTTATCTTGATACATGTTTAATATGTTAATTAACTATTAGTCTTCAAGCATGTCAATTCAAGCATGTTAAATAGACTAGAACCCTGAGCATATTAATCAACCAAGCATGTAAACAATTTAATTAATCTAACTATGTGAACTGATGCCTAATTAATCAATTGGTTGTCCACTTAGATAATTGTAATTATTTCTTCATGCATGAAAATTGACTAGGATGAATACTTAGAATAATAACTAATCAGCATAATTATTGGCATATTAGTTAACATAACTTATGGCATGTTCATGCGCTGCCTCTTTTACTGCTATATCCTCGTATTGTTGCTATGCATTGTAATGTCCATTATACCATTCGCTGCCTTAGTTTGCTAGTGTGATTGTTCTCGTATATGCGCAATTCCATGTTATTAATGTTACAGTATAATGTATCATCATGTATCACTCAAATAGAAACAATTAGGAATACCACTATGGGGTGGTCACATGCACTGAGTGAGGAAAAAGAACTTACCTTTCCCTCGTCAGGACTACGAAACTGCCAAGCGTAGTTGATCAAAAGCCATTAAACCACTCTCTTTTTCATAGGATTCCTCCAACCTCCCACTCGATGTATGAGCAATATAAAATACGTAAAGAAAAGAATGGATTGGGGCAGACCCATTCCAAAGAATTAAAGAGAGGCATATCATATTGCACAAACCCTTTTTCATATTAGGCCTTTAGGCTCACGTCTTACTTGTGGTGTAGGTACATGCATGTGCGGAATTCATGGGCAATAAGGATGCAGTTGATGAGGGATTTGCACGCGAGCGGACTTGGGGCTGGCTAGAATAAAAAGCGTAAAAATGGAAAAATGTTTCATAATTTAAGTTGTATCTAATTGTTTAACATTTCAATTGTTAAAATGATTATTTGCTTCTGCTACGTTTTGTTAATGATTTTGCAAAATGTTTTACGCTACCGCTATGTTTTAAATAAAAGATTTTATAACACTTCCACATCTTATTAATTGGATTTTCATAACGAAGGTTTAGTAGCAGTCCGGTTAGACGCACTCTAATATTTTCTTAAAAGAGTTTTAAATAAAGAGAGTTTTAGTGGTTCAATAAAAGTTTCAAATTTTCACACATTTTTAAGGAATTAAGAAAAACTGGGTTGTTATATTTCCTCTCACCCAAAAGTAAATAAATGTAAATCTAAGTGGGCTTGTTTTTAGTGAGTTTGAAGACTTAAGAGGTCGCTCTCACATAAAAATGAATTCAAGTGGTGATTTCGGAGATTGAAGAAGTTGCTCTCATGTAAAAATGACCGACTGAAGAGGTTGCTCACACTTAAAAACGAATTCAAGTGGTGAGTTTGGAGACTGAAAAAGGTTGTTGTCACGTAAAAACGAATTCAAGTGGTGAGTTCATAGACTGAAGACGTTGCTCTCACCCAACTTATGGATATATTAGACTTATGCATGTAGAGTTGTTATAGATATGGTATCTGCATTTCATTTATATTCCTTACTATGCAATAGGCTCATTATTCCTCCTGTGATGTTGGTATCGATTGTGATCCAAAAGAGATTAACATTGAAGAAGTGTGATGTGATGCAAGTTTGTGTTACCATACGCGAACCGACCTTCGGGGCTATGGCTCAAAAGAAAAAAAGTTGTTTAAATTGCATAAAGACTTTATTTATGGTTTTTAAGTATTTTAAATTATGTTGCTTTCACAAAACAGTTTACATATTTTTATGATTCCGTGCAACATACTCTGATGTTTTCTTTTAAGTATTTTTTAAATGGGTTTTTTAAATGTTCAAACATTTTTATGAAAATGCATAAACGGAAATGGGATGTTACACCAAATATCCAGAATTATTTCCTTTGTCAAATTTTGGGGACAAAATTTTTTCTTTTTTTTTTTTGGGGGGGGGGGGAGGAAGACAATGTAATGCCCAGATAATTTCCCCATAAATGAAATGTAAATGATTTTACGAAAGAACAATAACTTTGTAAAAGAAAAATATTTTTCGTAACTATCGATTTCATATTTGATGCAATGTAAATGAGGGTAGAAATATTTTTTGAAATTTTAAAGTGAAAAATTGTTACGGAATGTGTATTTGCATTTTTTGTCGAGTTGCGGTCGAAGTCGAGGTCGAATATCACGATTGAAATGCATCACAGATTGATCCTTGCATTTTCAATTGAGCTGCGGTCAAAATCGAGGTAGAGTATCTTGATCGAAATGCATTACAGATTGCTCCTTGCATATTCGGTAGAGTCGAGGTCGAGGTTGAGATCGAACATCTCGTCCAAAATACATTACAAATTGCATTTTGGGTTTTTGATCGACGGGCGGTCGAGGACGTGGTCACAAGGTGCAACCGAAATGCATTACAGATTGAATTTTGGTTTTTCAATCGAGTCATTGGGTGAGGACAAGGTCGCAAGGTTCGACTGAAATGCATTACAATACATTTTGGTTTTTCGGTCGTGTCATTGGTCAAATACATGGTCGCAAGGTTCGACCGAAACACAAAATAGAGGCAAATTTTGGATAATTGGTCATCGTCCGGTCGATGGTTCGGACAACTTCTTCTACCGAAAAGTCTATTTTTAATGAAAAATCTACTTGTGTCGTAGACATTCTTTTATTTTCTCCAATATATTTTTCCCTCCTCCCCCGAGGTGATAGCGAGCTTTCCACGTGGCTAACCTGGTTTGGACCACTCTCCTTTGAAATGGGTGATTATCCATCAACTATCAAACCCCTAGTAAGTCTCCCTCCGTCTATAAGTTGCTGGTAGTGGATGGAATGGCATTCTGAATTCTACACTTACTGAGAGCTATGACCGAGAGGAAGTGAAGGAGAAGGTGAGGGTGCTGCATTTTCCATCTTGTCTTGGAATTTCCGGGGTGTGCTGCTACTCCATGTGGGTGTTGGTGCTATGAAGTGGGCTTGCTGGGAAGTGGCATTTCTGTTGAAAGTAAGAAATTGGATGTTAGTTGGCCAATGGATGCCCTGCATCACGGGATTTTATTATTTGTTGAACTTTGCCATGGTTAGTTGATTTGTTGCATGTTCTTGTTAATTGCTTGATAATATTTTGGGAATATTGTGCGGTGAATCATGAGGTTTGGATGACAGAGAATGGTTGTACTTTTTGAATAAGTATGTTCCCATGTTAATTGTTCACTGCCACTTTCTGTTTGTTTGTGAAACTGCATTGTGATTTATTCCATGATGCGAACCTAGGGTATTAACGAACCCTAGACCCAACAACAAATGTGTAACGTTGAAAGGATCGCAATATAAATCAAGAAAGTGTAGAAAGAAAGTTGACCCTAGCCAACCCTGTCGACTAGGACTAGATTTATCAGAAAAGCAACTTAACCCTAACCAAACCCTAATGGTTGAACCAAAGCTATCGAAGTCTGATCTCTCAAGATGGATGCTTGAAGAGACCAAGTTTTTCGTAAAGAAGAAAAATAGAGTAAACCTCACCAAAATGCACAAGTTTATTCAAAATTCAATATTCCTCCAATGAGGCCTTACACTTTTTTAAATAAGCAAATATTAGGTTATCCCTAAAACATTGTAAAATGACTAAAATAACACAAAAAAATAAACATTAGGGTTTAGAGTCAAAAGGGCGGCAGGGGCACTCGGTAGGCACGCGGGGCTAGGCTGCGCGCATTAGTCAGAAGCGGGCGCAGACCGCGCATGCAAATTAGATCGAGTGTGCATGGGCAGGTGCTGACAAGCACGCTGTAAAGCTGGGTAAGATTGGGCACTGGTGGCAAATGGGGCATGCTAACTAGTGCGCTGACAGGTCGTGGATATTTCAAGATACGCATGGTGACACTGCGCGCTAACAAGGCATGATGTGCCCATGAACCTATCACACGCTCACGAGCTAAGACGCTCATTTCTCCTCTAACACATTATTATTTTGCAGGTCATAATAAACTATGGGACTTTACAGAGGAGATATCACAGGAAGACAAGGAAGCTCTATTTCACGTACTCACTGGAGCCATGCAGAGTCAATCGGCTAACGCCTTTTCTTCCCGAGTTGAAGGAGCTGCATTAGATTGAAGATTTTTAAGGTCATTTCAGAATTTATTACGTTACATTTTTATGTTTTAATACTAGTTGTTGTTTGGGATTTCAATTTTTGGATTTTTAGGTTGTTTCTTTAGTTTCATTTTTGAGAGGTGCTCAGTTTGCATGTAAACCGAGCCCTCATATCCATTTTTATATTTCCAAGGGCATTTTTGTCCTTTTTCTTTTGTAAGGTCATTAGGGTTACTTAGTCCCTCCTAATGCAAGGGAAAACACAATTTTTGGAAAAATTAAAAGAGAGCTTGTTCTTGCCTTGGCGTGAAGACCCATGGAGATCTTACTCGGCCATCTCCTTTCTTCAAGTCGATTCACTTCTTCTTGCTAGATCTCAAGTGAGTTGATCTTTGCTACCTCATCCAACTCCTCCTCCATGTGTGGTGGTGCTTGTGGCGTGGAGGTAGAAGATCTAGCAACCCCCGGTGAAGAGAGTCAATCCTTGCATTGGCTGAACTAGTAACCCCTCGGTTTTGGAGGTTAGCGAACTTCACCGGTTCTTGTCACTTTTTCCTTCATCCATCTTTGAACAAATGTTTTTTTTTCTTGTTGTTCTGAATTTTATTGTGGATGTGCTGAACATTGGTGGAGTTTTTGTGGAGTTTGGAGATCGAAATTATAGTTTTAAAAGGAAAGTTTTAAACACCCGAGAATCTGTTTTTGCGCTGGACAGATTCTGTTCCGTGTTGTGATTACGTTTCGCCCTGTTTATGCTCATTGGTTGAAGCTCATATTTGGCAGAGATAATTTTGGGATTGTTATGTGTTGATCCTCCAAAGTAAGGGCTAATTTAGCGTATGCATGTGGAGATATTGCTGTGATAATTTCAGTTGCCATAATCTGCCTTTAAAACCCTAATTCAAGGGTGAATTTCATCAAATCATAACTCTGTGTTTAGAACAAGTTTAAAGCTGAATTTTTTATATGTTTCTCTTTGGACTATTGATTTAAGCTCCTACAAATTTCAATCTCTAACTCCATGTGCCCCTAAAGTTATATTATTTAAAGTTTGAAGGTCGGAATTTCATATAGTAGAATTTATAGATTTGTTAATCTTGCACAACTCTAATTTTGGATCTATCAAGGCATGGGCAGGCGATGATGGTCGCCTTGTTGGGCGAGGTAAGATCAGGCTCGAGTGGCAGATGTGGCTAGTTGATGGGGCAAGGAATTTTCGAGATTCGCCTGCTGATGGGGTACGGTGACCGGGCGCTGTGACAGGTAGGGCCACACGCTGCGCTCGGGAGCTGAGCTGCGCATTGCACTGTGCACTGTACGCACTGCGCACGCTACTCGTGCTGCAGGTGGGCCTTTAGTTTTCTTTTAAATCATTTTTCCTAATACACATTTTAAATAAATTAAAGAAAAATTTTATATGGCTAAAAATGAAAGTAAGAAAAAAGTTTAATAATGCGGGGCATTGCAATTCTAGTTTGCAACACCAACTTGATGAAATTCGTGAAATGATGTCTAAGCTCAGGCAAAGACTTGAAAAGCCTTCTAATGTGCACGTGCGGGGTCCTAGGACTCCTAGACCAAGCATGAACTTGGCTACATCCCCAGCCTCGTCCGCAATGAACAACAGAGGTAGGGGGTTAATGATAGAATATCATCTTAGGAATTATAGCAGTAACAAACAGCCAAGAATTTATACTAAAGAATAGATAAGAAATCAACATGAAATAACAATAATAACGCATCCAAGGAACTATCAACTAAAAATCAACTAACAGCAACTAGCAGTAAGCATTTCAGAGAACCAACCATAACTCAACTCACGCACTCTACTTGTGGGAAGGGCTTAGACGACTAGACACACACTTCCTTACCACTAACAATGACACAATAATAGGGACAACAAACTCCCACAACTCACGCAGCCACTCTAGCTAGCAGCAGCTTCATGGATGTCAACAGGGACTCCAAGCAACTCCAAGCTCCCAGTTCCAACTCCACTCACGGTTTACCCTCATTCAAGGAGGAAGGTCTCACTTGCTGGAAGGAACTCTCACAAAGGGCTCTCTCTCCCTCTCTCTCTCTCTCTCTCTCTCTCTCTTTCTCTCTCTCTCGCTCAGGACTCTGTTCTCTCGTAAGTCACTCTCGTAGGAATGAAGGACTGAACCGAAATGCCAGGAAATGAATGAAGAAATCACCTGGATGGAGGAGACAAAATGTACGCCTAGGAGGGTAGAGAGAAGGCAGCCATGGCAGGGGGAGGTTGGTGCCTACATGGATTCGGACCTGGAGGAGGCCATTTGGTGTTTGGGGATCATGTAATTGTGGACTACAAGACAATTTTCATCATTTTAACTCTAATTTAATCGTAGGTCTAGGCTATTTCGAACTATTGCAGACTCACAAGTCTCTTCCGCATTCGTCCCCAAGTGCAAGACTCTTAAGGCAGAATGGTTTTCACAAATGAGAATTGGTGTCCCTGTCCTGTCCGTACCATCCAAAGTTGCCTTCAGATGCGATATGGCGTCCGTAAACAAAGGCGACTCCCATCCTGAGTAGTCTAGACTAGCTATTCGGATGCGATTTGGTGTTCGCATGAAGCATCCACACACATCTGAATCTGTCCCCAAATTAGATAGATTCAATTCGGACGAGGCATCACCACATCCACACTCGTCTGGACTAGTTCGAAAGTCCGTGACACAGTGATGTCAGGATGCGAAATCGCATCCTGAGTCATCCCAAGGTTCAGGGGCGATGTTTAATGCATATGTGGATGACATACCTCATTCGTAAGTCGTCAGCAAGCGTCCAAAAATGCCTAAAACATCATTTCCTCACCTTTTTCCCACTTAACTCCAACCCCATAATACTCTCCCCCTAATTATATGTCAAAAAATAACACAACCATACAAAATGTAATATCCTAATTACCCTATCCTTCAATTACATTGCATGTACGGGAAAAATGTTACCGGGAATACCCCTAGACCGAACGCTCCGAATACGTTCTCGGTAATACCCCGACTATTACCCAACTTAAAACATCGGAGTGTTACAACATTACTTGGGCAAAGGAAAATTTTTGAAGCAATGAGCGGGTTATTCTTTGATGCACACTTGAGTGAAAGAATCCACAAAATTGTTGAAAAGCACGATCCAAAATGGTGAAATTCGTGCTTGGGGATGTGGTAGGTACACTTGGAGAAGAGGATGATGCTGACGAAGAAAGAGTGAAAGTGGATCAAGTCTCGGATTTCAGGTCAAATCATCAATCACCCCGGGAGGATGATGCACCAAAAGCCTCGATCATGTGGGCCCGAACCAAGAAGATCATTATTTCCCTAACAAGTGATTATTTTGTAGTGGGCATCACATTTGAAGGACTTGAAGATGAGTCTAAACAAGAAGATAAGGATATGCCAAAACTCATACTCAATTGGAACACTCTTGTACCCCCTTGGCTAGCACAAAATACCTGAGACCAAATTGATGTTCATGTACTGTGGCTTAAAGAGGTCCCCTAGCTTAAGAAATGTCCTCTAAATTGCTTGAAATTTATGTTGACTTTATATTTTATTGGAATTCTGGATTTTGGATAATTTTTGGATAGCTTTAAGGTTGTTGGAATGTTGTTATTTTAAGGTGCTCGGCTAGTGTGTTAGCTGAGCATTCATGTCCAATTTTTGTTCTAAGGTTACTTTTGTTATTTGGTTTTTAGGGCAACTCTTAAGGGAGTATTTATACTTCCTTATTGTTGTCCTAAAACCTAATTTGGAATTTTAAAACTCAGTTGAAGCTTTTTTGTTTGGAGGATATCTCTCAAACAACTGATATTGTTCTAGGTTTTCAACCAAAAAACTTGTACCAAAAATCATCTCTCTCATTTGTTCTTGATTTGGTCTTGGAGAGAGACCCTTATACTAGTCCCTCCTCATCTATTATAGAGGTGTTTCAAGGAATGAGGTGCTGGAAGACCAAAGGAAAACAAGGTGGAGTGGCTTCTTGCATAAGTGGCCCATTGAAGTCGTTATTACCGGTTCTAGGTGATATCGGACCAACTTGTAAGTGTGAAACAATTTTCCTCCTTTTATGTTGTGTTTCTAGCTCTAGATTTTTGAGAGACTGTTGGTCTTTGGATTGGAATGAAATGTTCAAATTTTGGTGCTGATTGGACCTGATTCTAAGACTTTATGTGGCTTTTTTCATTAGTGTCTGAAACTGATTGGACCTGATTCTAAGACTTTATGGGGAATGAAATGTTCAAATTTTGGTGTTGATTGGTCTTTGGATTGGAATGAAAATTGTTCTTTTCTTTCTTTCATTCCTCTGTCAAAGTTATTGTCATTGATCTTTTGATCAATTCTTTAAAAAAAACAAAAAACAAAAAAAATTAGCCTTTTCTTCAAAATTTCAAAAATCCAAAAAAAAAAATCGAAGGTCTAGTCCAAAAAAATTCGAAAATACCTTGTCAGAAACATCTCAAAGATTACAATTCACATATCCAATCATCGGGCTGCTTCTGTCAGTTTTCTAACAGTTTCGAGAAAAAGTTTCTTGTTTGGGAAAGTTCTTCAATACCTTATCCCAAATTCAAGGTATTGCTTCTTAGACTACTTAATCATAATAAGTAGTTTGAGTAGCTTGGTTTTTAATCAAACTTGGGGAAAATTGAATTAACAGTTTGAAAAGTTTTGACCTTTTTGGTTTTTGTTTGATTGAATACCCCTTTTGTTCTTTGATTGAGTTGTTACGTAAAGACCTAAAAGCGGGGATCGAGTGGTAAAAGACATGAGTGTGAGCCTATTATTATAAAAGCCATTCGAGAGCAAACATGAGTGGGAGTGAACATTACTTGAGTAAAACACGTGAGCGAGCGAGAAAGGACTTTAATTTTATTGTCATTTATTTTTTTGAAATTTACAATTCCACAATTTACTTTCCGTAATTTACCTTTCCACAATTTACTTACCGTATTTACATTACCTCACTTCCATTCCGCAATTTAATTTTTTTGTTTGTAATTTTTATTTCCTTCTTTTTGCGATTTTTCCTTTTATCGCAATTATTGTAATCTCTTCTTATCATCTACTTTCTCGATACTTATTGATCTAACAACATGAGAGGAAGTGGAGAAAATACACACGTTAACTTACGAATGTTATGAGGGATATGGAAGGCCAATTTCAAGCCCTAAATCAAAGGATGGACCGGTTGGAAACACCAACACCAACACATGGCCGACAAAGGAGAAATTTTAAAAGAGATTTTCATATGGATGATAGCTTGAGCAACATAAAGGATGATATACCACCTTTTCAAGGAAGAAGGGATCCGGAGACGTACCTAGAGTGCGACCGAAAGTGGATCTCGCATTTGGATGCCAAAATTACTTGGAAGAAGAGAAGATCAAGTTCGTCACTTTAAAGTTCACGGATTACGCTAGCTTATGGTGGGAACAATTGTTAAGAAATTAAAGGAGGTATGGAGACCCACAAATTCAAATTTGGAAAATTTTGAAGGCCATCATGAGAAAGAGGTTTGTCCCTTTACACTATTATAGGGAATTAAGCCGGCAATCACAAGTCAATTTTGATAAACTTTTGGAATCTTGTTGGAAGGAGAAACCAACCACCACAGCAACATCAAGTTTTAAAGAAGTGATTGATGATCCAAATAAAGTAAGTCAAGGGCACCATCTCAAACTAGACGATAAGTTGGCCGAACAGGGAGAACTTGAGAAAAAGCAAGGTTATGGTGATGCTAAAGTAAGAGAGAGCGACAAAGTGGAGCAACAAAATGAAAGACTTGCCAAGGATTTTGAAAATTGCGCCAAAACAAAAGAGGAAAATTTTGAATTTGAAGGAGTCAAACAAACTAAGGGAGTTGGAGAATTTAAGAAGGAAAAAGTGAGGGTGAAAAAGGAGTCAAAAGAGCCAGAGAGAAAAGCTAAAATTAAAGTGAATGAAAAAGGCAATGAGGAAGAAAATAATTTGGAGGATGAAGGTGTAAAATTCAAGAGAGAGACGGAAAAAAGAATAGGGGGAGAGGAGGTAAAATCTGAGGGAGAAAAGGAAGATAAAATAATTAGATTGATTTAAAAGAATGAGAAAAGTAGTGAGGTTTTTTTACTATTGCGCAAAAATATTTCTTTCACTTCCCATTAGCTAACTATTTCTTTTCTAGTGCATGTGTCTTCTATTTTGCAAGGCTATAAAGACATACACCCAAAGGATATAACACCACTAATAAAGATTGAACATTCGTGGAAGGAGTATAACAAGATGTCCCCATATGTCATCCCCCACAACCAAGGTAAGGACAATGTGGTTACCAACCCATTGTCGAAAAGGTAGGTACTTAATACTACCCTTCAAACTAAGTTATTTAAATTTGAATTTATTACGTGTTTTCATGTGAATGACTTAACTTTTGGAAGACTATAGATGAGTTGTGAAATTGATGCATGTGGTAATTTTTATGAAAAATTGTTGAAATTTGGTGGCAAATCGCATGCATAGATGATTATGGAAAATTTTGGACTATTTATGGAAAATTTTGCACGTTTTGAATATTATATGCATAAAGGTTTGTTATCCAAGGAGATTAAAATGTTTGTTCCTAAATGTTATGAATTTCAAGTTGGAATATTTGGAGCATTTTGCAATTACATGAATTATAAGAAAATTTGTATTTTCAAGATCTTGGATGAACATCAAATTCGAAATTGGGTATGTATTATTTGGTATTTTTATGGAGCATGCACGAATTCCATGATTGATTAAAAGAATAGCTATAGTCAAATTCAAATAAATAATATTGATTGTTGGATTTTATGAATGGTTATTTATGCTATATGGGTTATGCAATGCTTTTAGTACCCTTGTGATATTGATGAATTATGTGATTCATACTTTTATGGGGAAATTTGCTATTGAACACTTTGGTGATGATTTGGATTATACAAAAATTATGAAAGTACATATTCGACACCTTGATTTATTATTCAATATTTTAAGAGAGAATCTACTTTATGCTAATTTGAAGAAGTGTTTACCACATGATAAGTATATATATAATAAGATGGTTAATTCTATTGTCTGTTACTCATCATTTAAAATTGTTTGTGGATTCGATATGGTAATTCCAATTGACTCTATACTTTTATCTACTAATGAGTTTGCCAATTTGGATGGAAAGGAAAAGATCGAAGTTGTTAGGAATTTACATCCAAAGGAAAGATTTGCCAATCAACCACAAGAAGATGAGTCATTCCAAGCCTTGGAGCACCTCAATGATAATCAAATTGTCACACCAAGCTTAAATGGTAAGGTTAAATTTTCTATAAATATTACTAACTTGTTTTTGTATGATGTAGGCGATTCGAGGATGAATCTTCTCAAAAAAGGGAGGAATGACGTGATTCGGGAAAGCTACAAAGGCCAAGATCCAAGGGGAGGCATTTAAGGCCCAAAGATGAAAACAAGGACAAAGAAAGTGAAGGAAAAACCACAAATTTTTGTGAGAAGAGTTCGAGCATGAAGCCCAAAATCCATGATACAAAGGCCTTAAAGAGCTTGCTAAGCATTGGAGGAGAGATAAAAAAGGAAGCATAAGTCAAAGGATGCAAAAGGAGGGCATTTTTCAAGAAGGCCCGAAGGCCCATCTGTAGTGTGCGCAGCCCAGCAAAGCCCAGTGCGCAGCCCAGCGCATAGACCAGAACACAGCCCAGCGCCCGAGCCTAGCGCGCAGCCCAACCCGTCACCACGCCCAGTCACAGTGCCAAGTCAGCGAGCGCATCTCCCCAGTCCCGTGCCCCGTAGCGTGCCACGTCCTCCACCCGAGCCTGATCCAGTACACCCGATAGCGCCACCAATGTCATCCGACCCGACCCTCGTCAGGGCGCCCTATCAGCGCGCATCTCATAATATCTGCACTAGTCAGCACGCCTCGTCAGCATGCCACGTCAACAACCTATGCCTGATCCGACCCCGCTTGACAGTGCGCCCACCTAAGCGCCCCTCCTGAGTGCACCCGTCAACACCTGAACACGTGCCCCGATCTATTCCACCATGGGCGTGGCCCAACCCAACATGTGTGGCCCAGCTCAGTACGCATGGAACAGCCCACAACCAGTGGCCCTTCCCGCGTGCCCCTGCTGCCTTTTCGACTTCAAACCGTAATTTTTACAATTTTTCCATCTTTTTACAATGTTTTAGGGTTAACCTAATATTTTTCTATTTAAACAAGTTTAAGGCCTCATTAGAGGGATTGAATTATGAAATAAACTTGTGTGTTTGTGAGGTCTTCCTCTCTTTTCCTTTTACATACAGTTTTTTACTCCAACAAAACCCAAAAATCTTGGCATTTAACTCAGTTAGGAAGGAATACATTTGTCTTAGTGTACCGATCACTACCGTCATCTTTTTTTTTTGTGCTTAATCACATAAGGATGTCATTCTAGTAGCTCATTCTAGGATATTAGTAGAGTAGCTTTTGCCTTTTGTTTCTTCTTTTCTTCATAGTATTTTGCGATTTGATCCAGTTTTAGAGGAGCTAGCTTTATAGTCCTTTCACCTATCTTGAAAGTGTAGTAATTAGAATGGCCATAATGGAAAGCAGTTCTATCAAATTGCGACAGCCTCCTAAATAGAAGATGGCTAGCTCTCATAGGTACCACATCACATAGTGTTTCATCAACATAACTTTCACTGGCAAAAGTTGTAATACTTGGAATTTAACTGGGACTAAAGATAGTCATATTTGAGAATTTTGGAGATCTTCGGGATGATTTTATTATGGAATATATTACCCTAATTTTTTCGTATTAAAATTAAGTAAGGTTAATTAAGAAATTAATGTGGTGTAATAGAGTTATTGGGATGATTATTAAAGTTTTATTTGATGAAATTATTGAATTGGTTAAGTGGGAATTTGGTTAAGGATTTAAAGTATAAGTTATTAAGAGAGTTGTTAAATTAATAAAGGAAGAGGTTGAAGAGAGGAGAGAGAAGAGTAGTAGCCTTGTCTGGTTTTTCAGTCGACATGAAAGAAAGAGAAAGAGGCAGAGAGTTGTGGGAGAGGGAAAGACAAAGGGTGAAGGGCTCTCTAGAGAAAGTGAAGGATGAGAGGCTAAAAGAGAAAGAGAGAAAGTGAGAAGTTCTCTATGAGCTGCGAGAAAAGAGAGAGACAGAGAAGTGAGAAGAGAGGAATTTCTCTCTAGAGAAGGGAGAAAGTGACTGAGAAGAAGAGAAGGAAAAGAAGAAAAAGAAAAGGAGGAGGTGAAGCTCTTTTAGATTTCTTCATGGGTGTTTTACAGGTAATGGTTTTCTCCTTTGTGGTTAGATAATGCCCCTCTGTTGGATTTTATGCTCATTGTTTGTTGTTGAGGGTTGTGTTCTGTTTGAGGTTCGATTGCTACAATTGGTTGTTATTGATGTAGTGGTTCTCCGTTGATGATTATTGTTGAAGAATGTTGATTTGGGTTATGGTTTCCTATAGCTTTTGATGGTCACGGTTGGGAGTTATTCTCTGTTGCGTTTACAGCTTTAATTTTTATGCTTTATTGGTTTGAGTATGCTGCCAAGATTGGTGGGGGTATGTTGAGTTCTGGTTATTGCTCTGTTTGTTGGTGACTGTCATTGAATGTTGTGTACATTATTCCCTGCTGTGATTGATGGATTTCAGAATAAAGCTATGTTAAAGGTAAAAGATGATAATAAAGTGTGAATGTTTAATGGATGGAAACTGTGAAGATGAAGATAAGGGGAATTGAATTATACTGATAAATGTTATTTTTTTAAAGGTATTTAAGAATGATAAAGTGCTGATATGCATTACAGACCGCAAGGTAAGTGATATGTATGTGTTTTGCCGAAAGGCCTACATCACAATAATTAAGATTTATATGCTGAATATTTACTGCTTTCATAGATTTTTAAGTTAGATTGTGATCATGTCCTGGGGATTGTATTGATGCTTTCTGTGTGTTTATTAAAAATAAGTTCTTTTAATAATATGTTTATTAGTTTTGAGTTAAAGATAATGATAATGAGATTAAGCATGTTTTGAGGCCTATATAGAGGAGATTGAACTTTATGTATTCATGAGCATGGCATGCATCATGATTTTCAAATTATACGAAAATGGTTTTATGCATGGTTTTAAAAAGGGAAACAATAACGGATTGAAATACAAATAAATGTAAAGTAAATGATCAAGTAAAGTCAAGTAAAGAGGTTGGACTTGTATGTAAAGCCTGGTAACCAAAGCATGTAAATAAACGGTTTTGTGGACTAGTAGGTAAAGCTCGACATAGAAACAAAAGAAACATAATTAAACGGTTTTTGAGGACCCGTAAGCAATGCTCAGAACAAAAAGGAAAGAAAATGGTTTTTGTGGTATGGTAAGTAATGCCCGGCACAAAAACAAAAAGAAATGTAATTAAACTGTTTTTGTGGTCCGATAAGTAAAGCCCGGGCTAGAAACAAAAAAAAAATGTAAATAAAATAGTTTTTTTGGTCCAGTAGGTAAAGCCCGACACAGAAACAATAAAAATATAATTAAATAGTTTTTGTGGTCTAGTAAGTAATGCTCAGCACAAAAACGAAAGAAAATGGTTTTTGTGGTCCAATAAGTAATGCCGGCACAGAAACAAAAGAAAACGAATTTTTTGGTCTGGTAAGTAATACCTGGCATAAAAATGAAAGAAAATAATTTTTGTAGTCCAGTAAATAATGCCTGGCACAAAAAAAAAGAAAAGAATAGTAAAGTAAAGATCAAGAAAACGAAAAGAGAAATGGAAATATAACAGAAAACGAGAACAAAAACTGTATATGGTTTTTAAAAACTGCATGACACATGCATTGTATAGTTTATTTTTATATCACTTATAGAATGTTAGGCTCATTAGTTAAGTCTTGTGGATGTAGGTATACGTACGAGATCAGGATGATGAACAGGTTAAGGAGTAGTTGACTAAGAGATCTATGATGGCTCTCTCTTTCCTTTTTAAGCTCCAATAATTCGATTCCAATCAAAGCAAAATCTATACCAAATCTTTTTAAACATAATACAAGTTGAAGGGAACCAAGAATCAAGATTACTTTTCAAGAAAATCCAAGTACAAGAAGAAGAAAAACCGGTTAGTTCCGCGGAACCCTCCAATGATCAAGGGGGCGACTGGTTCGGTCACTCATTGAAGCAACACTCCAAACCGGGGTTTGCTTAGGTCTTCTATCTCCACACCCCAAACACAACTTCACTAGGAGGCTACTAGAAGAGATAGCTTTAATCTATCTTCTCAAGTCCTAGCAAGAACAAGAAGAAAGATCGAGCTAGAGGATGGTAGTCGATAAGCTTTCCACTACCACAAGAGAGAATAGAAGAATAAGAGTTCTAATTGATAATTTAAGGTTTCAAAAGACCCCTACAAAGTTTCATTAGAGTGCCCTAAATACCACTCTAATGATGCAACAAAATACAACTTTGCCCTTGAATCCTCAAAATTTAGGCATGAGGGCTCAATTTACATGCAAACCGAGCACCTCCATTCCTACAATCTTAAAACAATTTAAAATTCTCAAAATAAAACTCCTAACCAGTTATCCAACAATCCAAATATCTAAAGTCATAAGATTAATGTGGAAGCTTTCATAGAATACTCTTATTTGACCTTGTTATTTTCGGCCAATGGGAGTTCTTCCAACCTGGGACAATATGGCTCAAGCCGATTGTGATTTACATAGCTCCATGTGAGAACGTGACACAAAGCTTCCTTGTCTCCATGTGTTGCTCCTCCATAAGCTCCATTAATTTATTATTCCCTGCAAAATAAGAACTCATTAAATAAAAAGTGAACCTTATGGCTCAAGGTCGCATGGTAGGGTTTTTGGGCACATCATCCTCCCCGGGTAATTGAGGATTGGACCTCAAATCCATGGTTTAGCTCATTTTTCCTTTTTGCTTCTTCAATAAACCCTTACACCCTTGTGTGGAAGCTTGAGTATGAATCAAATTCCAAATTGCAACTATGTTTTTGCTTCCATCAACCCAAATGAAACACCATGAAGCACATAATTGCACAAGGCAGAAACTAGGAATTGGTAGCATTGGGTGCAATTTTGACAGGAATAAAATTGGGCTAATTGGTGGAATTTAGGCTTGCTTTTTGGACAGTCCATCACCATATAAGTTAAAAACAAACCCTCAAAATTTCAATGTGAAACTCCAATGGAATAATAAAAAGTTATGATAGAAACAATGAAACCTGCTCGACTTGGCAAGGCTAAATTCTCGAAATGACAATTTTCAAAGTGAACTTGTAATATCCATATCTTGAACAATTGAAAGACTTCTTGCGTGAAATTTGGACAGAACAAACCTTCATAAGTAAGGAAACTCTTCTCTAAAAATCACAATTAGATTCACATCGACACAAAAGTTACGCTGAAAGAAACCCACTGCCCGAAATGGTGTAAGTAAAATTACAGTTTTAGATATTATCTTGAAAATGGCACCCAATCACCAATCCACATCTGATTAAGTTCAAATTTCATACACTTTGTTTCAATCCAATAAAGAACAACATCCCAAATTTCTAGAGCAGAATTCGCATTACAAATATTAGAAAATTGCAGCAAACATACTAGCGCGTTCACCTTTCCACAATTCGAGAATAACTTTATACAAGCGCTCCCCTGGCAACAATTCTTTTATAGATTCACGAACACAAAGTCCACTCGAGTCAAATGGAAAAATTTTGTTTGCACCGTGAGTCACTTCATTCATATATGGCCTTCCATACTGCCTAGCCAAAGATGGGAGAACAATGGTGAATTCGCACAAAACAAATCCGGATCTAGTAGTGGTAGCAACATTGAAACAAAATAATCTTCAATTTTAGAATTTCTTTCCTTAACTCCAATATGAAAACCTTCTTTCCAAAACTCAAAATCAGCACCAACAATAAAGGAATGTCTCATCCAACCAATTTTGAAGAACCAAGTAAGCAAATTATTCAGTGGTGTATACCTCGAGCACCTAGATTTGGTTGGATTGCTTGTTTCTCCGTTATCGTAGACTAGCAAATAAAGACTCAATTGTGGTAAGGCCCCTAAACCCAAATCTTCGTCCATATGCATGTAAGCATAGCTGATAAATCTCCTTTCATTTGTAAATGAAGAAAATATTTTGTCCATGCCCCAACAAAAATCATAACAAGTTAGCTCCCCTTGATTTTTCTCTTCTCGGCATTCAATAGTGAGAGGTCTTCCTATTGTCATGAAAACATTTTCCTCTTCACCAAGAGTTAACTTCTTAAAATCATTTTCTCCTTCAAAGGTTGCTGCAAAGATCTCATCTCCATGCTCTACTATACATGTTTCTTCCATTTTACATAAATCACTTCGGTTAGGCAAAGTGAATGACTTTCCATCCTCCATGAAGTGTGTTTCTTCTAGGACCGTGAGTGTCTCCCTTTGAGGAGGAGCTTCTTCCTCATCCACCTTTAACTTTGGTAGCTCCTCATCAATATAACATTCTTCAAGACAAGATGATACATAAAAAGACTCGTTAGAAATACATGGATAAAGCAACTCTAGGAAACCGATATCAACTTCAACTAGCCCGGTTTCATGTGTAACAACTTCTTCCTCAATTTATCCCACTTCTTCCCGCGAACTTTGTTTTTGATGAGTCTTAGAAAGTTGATCTTGTATCTCTTCCTTATTTTCCTCCTCGGCACCATTAGTTGTGGCCAAAAAACTATCTCTAGTCTCTATATGATCATTTTTAAGGATTTGATCTTTAAAAAAATCCTCTTCATCCCCTTGAGTCTCCATTACGAATAGTGGACCTTTAGGAGCATAAACAAGCTCTACTTCCAAGTTTTCTTCTACATTAGTGGCTGCTATGGAGTCAACTTGGCTTCTCTCATCAACCAAGCAATTCTTTAGTACAGTACTCTTTTCATTTGTGCATTTTGAGGCATAGTGCCCAATTTCAAGGCACTCGCAGCAATGGATGTCTTTAGCCCTTAGTTGAGAGGTGTCGAATCTTTTTCTCATCAAATTTTTGAACATTTTCCAAGTAATAAGTTCATCTTCCCCATCAAGTAGCCGCTGAGCTTTCAAATTATTCCACCAAGATTTTGCATATTCCACAAATTCCGAGGAGGCTAGTCTCACTTTACCTTTATCCGAAAATTCATCACAATCAAATATGCTCTCAACTTTTTCCAACCAATCTACACACGCAATATCATTGTTGAATCCTCTAAATGGAGGGATGGATAAATTCACAAGCTTCATGTCAATCTTGTCATGAGATCTTCTTCTCGAATTCGGAAGCTTTTCTATATCGCTTTCTATCTCACCCCTATCATACAAGTATTTATTTCGACCCCTTGACTCGATGGATGTGTTGAATTTTTTTCTTGGTCTAGGAGTCCTAGGGTCCCTCACATTCCCACTAGAATGCTCCTCTTGACTTTGTTGTAATTTAAGCACCATTTGCTTAGTCTCATCAAGTTGTTGCTGAAAATTTTTCTCGGCCTTATCTTGTTCTATCTCGGTGGGAGGTGAGCTTGAGCTAGGCACTGCCCCTTTACTATAGTGATAATTAGTACCACTTCTTGTACTCATTCTTTGCTCAAAATAAGATTACTAAACTGAAGCAAATGACAAAAATGGCTCTGATACGAAATGATAGAGTCAAAGACTCTAAACTTCCAACACTTGTAATCAGCAAACAGCTAGAGTGATAAACCCGAACTCCAATTTTAAAATAAGGGAGATTCCACGTGCAGACAGAGTTTTAAGCTCAAATTGTCAAATATTCAGTAACCAAATCAATAATATCTCCAAAAATCAGTTTCAAAAACGTCGTAACAACCAAGTTATGCTTTAAGGAAAATGAACCACTGATGAGGGTTTCGAAAAAATAGAATATGTCCACCAAAATTGAAACAAACGAAACCCAACTTGCATTCGGAATTAGGAGCTCAAATTTATAGTACCAGTAATCAACAATTCAAATAACAGTGTATTCAAAAATCAGCTACAAAAACGTTATAACAATAGAGTTATGCTTCAAGGAAATTCAGCCTCGGATTAGGGTTTCAAGAATAAGATTCTGGATGCCACTAATAAAACGATAATAACTTCACTTGCATAGGCTTAATAAATCTTAAATTTATAGGTTCAGTAGATAACAACCAAGGCAATAACACTCTCAAATTCCAGCTTCAAAGGTCATGCATAAACAGAGTTATGCATGATGCAAAATGGATCTCAAATCTGGAAATGCAAATAGCAAATCTGCGATGGCTCTCTCTTTCCTTTTTAAGCTCCAATAATTCTATTCCAATCAAAGCAAAATCTATACCAAATCTTCTTAAACATAATACAAGTTTGAGGGAACCAAGAATCAAGATTCCTTTTCAAGAAAATCCAAGTACAAGAAGAAGAAAAACCGGTTAGTTCCGCTCCAATGATCAAGGGGACGACTGGTTCGATCACTCATTTATGCAACACTCCAAACCGGGGTTTGCTTAGGTCTTCTATCTCCACACCCCAAACACAACTTCACTAGGAGGCTACTGGAAGAGCTAGCTTTAATCTATCTTCTCAAGTCCTAGTAAGAACAAGAAGAAAGATCGAGCTAGAGGATGGTAGCCGATAAGCTTTCCACTACCACAGGAGAGAATAGAAGAATAAGAGTTCTAATTGATAATTTAAGGTTTCAAAAGACCCCTACAAAGTTCCATTAGAGTGCCCTAAATACCACTCTAATGATGCAACAAAATAAAATTACAACTTTTGTAACAACCCGGATTTTCTTAAATCCTTTAAAATGCGTGAAAATTGAAATTTTTCTTTTTAAAACAAATCAGAGTGCACCGAAATCGGATCACTACCAACCATTCATAAAACTCGTTATAAAAACCTCATTAATAAAACTTATGCGGAAGCGTATGAAAATAGTTTAGTTAAAATTGTGCGGAAGCGTAAACAAATAGTTTAGGGAAGAATCACCAACTAATTGAAATATTACTTTTTATACAACTTACTACTTGATTTAATTACAACTTTGAAAACTTAACTCAATTAAAACAGTTTCTCTTTTACCCTTATTGTGCATACCAAACCCCAAACTCCCTTGCGCGTGTAAACCCTTCATCTATGTTTTATGTTCTGTTTGTTATCTGTTTATCTTTTGTACCTACACCACATGTAATACGTGAGCCTAATCGCTTAGTAAGGAAAAGGGTTATGCAATTATGAAATGTCTCTCTTTAATCCTTTTCGTTAAGCCATTGGTTCAATTATTACTTCTTATTAGCCATTTGTTCTTTCGTTGGGGTAGCCTCTTGGGTGCATATTACTACTAAACTACAACTAACCTCCTTGGGGCACACTACTGTCAGGCTAGTCACTAGTCTCCTGGGAGCAAACTAGTTGCCAGGCTATATTAGCCTCCTGGGAGCACACTAGCTGCCAGACAAGACCCGTACGTCTTATTATTCTACCATTCATTCTTATATTTTTCTTCACTCATGCTTGCATCCTATTCTTTTCTATTAACATGATGCATGAACATACATTCTTAACCTATCATGATGCATGATGACATGACCTAACATTCATAAGAATTGAAGTGCACATATAAAGAAAGTAAGTGTAATTGAAAGAGCATATAAAGAATAACAGTAATTAACAGGAATTAAAAGTAAACTGGAATGGGAAGCGCATAAAGAAGGTAAGGCATAGAATGGAGAGTAACAACTCCACACAACGAAAAACAAGCACAATATTGAATTTAACAGCGAAAGAACAATACATTGAGCATGCTAAAAAATAACTACATTTGTTATGCTAGTTAGATATCCTAATTAATTTACATGCTCAAGAACGAATTATATTTATTTTCCTGATTATTATCCTAAGTAGATATCTTAGTTAATCTCTTAGTTCGTTTACATGCTTCCTACATTGATTATTCTAGATGAGTATTTTTAATTAGTTATCCTACTGAATTGACATACTCAATTCATTAGTAAGATATCCTCCTTAGAGTTGGTAGTCCACATGCTCAGGGTTTAGTAACTATAATTTATCATTTATACCAGGAAGACAATAATGAAGGGAACATAAAACATATAATCGCATGGCGAATTGAGCACTACTCGGTTAATTAATTTCTTGGTTACTTAGAATGGTTTCAATTAGTTAGTTAATTATACGTACTAGTGAATGGAACATGCTTTTAATAGTTTTAAGGATTAAACATGCATAGCTAGTTGATTAAACATACTTGACTAGTCGTGTTCGAGTCTAGTTAATTAACCTAATTGTCTAGTAAATTATTCTAGAAAATACAATTTAATTATCTACCATTATCATTTAAGTTAAGCATGTTTGAATGTGGTGACTTATTCTAGTTGGCTCCATTGAAACACTAGTTAAACCTGCTTGATGAGTTGTTTAACGACTAATTAATTATTTAAACTAGTTAATTATGCATATTCGTTCTAGTTAGTTATATATTAATTGAACATGCTCGATTTGTTGTAATTGTTATCATATTCAAACTAATTATTCTAATTAATTCTAGTTAAGTTACTTAGCATGCTCAATTAGTTACTCTAGTTATTCAATATGCTCAATGTCTAGTTAATTGTTCTAGTTCGTTACATGCTCATGCTCATACAATTATTGTTATCCTAGTTGCTAAAGAAGCACATTTTCAGATTAAGGAATGGTAATGGTATGCATAAATGACAACAGCACAAAGAGGTAGATATGCATATAACAATGGAAGCGACGGTAGCACAAGGATATAAACAATAAATAACAGGGTCATCCTCACTCTAAACTTGTTCATACCTTTTAGTTCATTATCCTACATCCATTGTTCACACAACTAAGCATTCATGGTATTGGCTTCTATCAAGTAAAACTTTTATAGTAAAGGAAACTAACACAACAAACAATCAAAGAACAACACAACAAAACCATCAACAAGGAAGCTACACTATCAACACAGGAAACATCTACAGCAAGGAAATCGACAAGGAGATAACAACATAATTTCATTTAAGGAACTATCATCTACATCCAACTAACAGTAAGCATTCAAGGAATTAAACACTAAACCCACAAACTCTACTTGTGGTAGGGCCTCCAAATGGCCAAGACACACCCAAGTTTCCTTACCTAAAGTGATGAACTAACACTCAGGGACAGCTGCACTCCAAACCTTCACGTTCCAGCAGCAAGCAACGCAGCTCACAGAGCTTCACCCCAAACTACACTTCAAAACTCACCTCTCAGCTCAACACCTCACTTTACAAACCTAACCCAATGGCTAACTCACAACTCACTCACTCTCAAGAAGCTCTCTCACGGACCCTTCTCTCTCAATCACTCCCTTTCTCTCTGGAGCTCACTTCGTACGCAGGAAAGGGGAAAGGGAGGCTGAAGACTGAATGGGAGAAGAGGAGGGAGATATTACATGGAGAGTGGACAAAATCATGGCTGGAGGGGCCAGAGGAGGTCGGCTCTTTATGTAGGAGGGTTGGGGGAGGTCGAATCATGTCTCCACTTATGGCTACTCTACGGTTTTTCTACAATTTTCTTTCTAATTTATTCGTAGGTTTGGGCTATTTCGGACGAGTGCGGATGCATAGGTCTCGTCCGCATTCATCCATAAGGCTAAAATCACTCAGGCTAAAATAAGACTTTGGACGCATAGGTCTCATCTGCAACCGAGGTTCAGATGCCAGATCGCATCCACACGTGGTGTCCGCGTGTTGTCCGAAAGTGTCTTAAAATCGGACAAAGGCAAATTGGATGAGGCCTCAACTCGTCCGCAATCGTCCGCCGTCGTCCGAAAGTCCCCAATATTGTACAGAGTCGATGCGGATCAAGCAGCTTGCATTCGCATCTTCCGGGACCTCATCCGCAACACTACTCAGGATGCCAAATCACGGCTTGAGTCTCGTCCCAACCCTTCACCGCATGTGCAACACATTTGCAGACAACACATCTCATCTGCTGTGTCGTCCAGACTCGTCTGAAATGATGACTTAGGCAAGGACAACTTTGGGACGTGGAGCAGCGTCCGCGAGAGTCGTCCCCAGGCTAAGGTCGATGTGCAATGCTCTTGCGGACAACACTTCTCGTCTGCAAGGTCGTCCATAAGCATCTGAAAGTTAACTTCCAGACACTTTATGATGAAAAACCTCATCCTCGACTCGTCCCAAACGTCGGGGACGCAACACAATGCACTTGCGAATGACATAATGTGTCCACAGTGTCGTCCGTAGGAGTCCGAAAACACCCTAGACAGCCTTTCTCACATTTTTCCCACTTAGCTCCTATCCCATAACATCTTCACCATAAATACACATCATAAGGTGACACGTATAAATACGCAATGTAATATCCCCCAAACTCCAACACTTCGATTATATCACGTATACGGGGAAAACGTAACGAAAATTACTCTGACTACGCACTCGGTAATACCCCGATAATTATCCAATTTTAAAATATCGGGGTGCTACAACTTTGCCCTTGAATCCTCAAAATTTAGGCGTGAGGGGTAGGTTTACATGCAACCGAGGACCTCCATTCCTACAATCTTAAAACAATTTAAAATTCTCAAAATAAAACTCCTAACCAGTCATCCAACAATCAAAACATCTGAAGTCATAAGATTAATGTCAAAGCTTTCATAAAATACTCTTATTTGACCTTTATCTTTGACCAATGGGATTTCTTCCAACCCGAGACAATATGGCTCAAGCCGATTGTGATTTGCATGGCTCCATGTGAGAACGTGACACAGAGCTTCCTTGTCTTCATGCATTGGCTCCTCCGTAAGCTCCATTAATTTATTATTCCCTGCAAAATAAGAACTCGTTAAATAAAAAGTGAACTTCATGGCTCAAGGTCTCATGGTAGGGTTTTCGGCGCATACCAAATGGCCACTCTCATTACCTTCAAAACATCGCTTCGAATTAGCAAGACACCTTCCAAAATGATTTCTTTTACACTTTTGACATTGATTAGCTCTTGAAGATCCAACATTCTCTCTTCATTGACCTTAAATTCCATGCCCTCCATCTTATCCTTTGCAACTTAGGCAACCTCACCTAATTGTATACTTAATTTAGTTCATGCAGGATTTGCTTTTCACCTTTCCAAATTTTGATTTATAAAAATTTTGATAAAGTTTCCCCTGTTTCTCTACTCCTCCAAAGTTAATTCCATACATCCTGCACTCAAAACACAAGTAGTTCCAGTATTATCTTTCTTTTATCATATCCATCATTCAACTTTATCAAAAGAAACACAATTGTTCACATCAAATATAGTCATCCAAACACAGCACTATTTAATTTACATTACATCTTCAAATTCATCACATTCACTACCAACAAAATGCATGCACTACAAACTCCACATTGCCTCTAACGTACATACATATATAGCCTAATCCTAGTACACCCCAACCATTTTTCTAAAATACACCATTCTTTCATATCATACACTTTTGTACATTTCCTAGCAAAATGACCAACCTCCCCACATTTAAAACATTGAAGAGATCTAACTAGGCATTCTCCCTCATGATTTCTCTTACACCTTGGGCGCTGAATTTCTTGTTGGCCTCCTTCTTCAAAGGATCTCTTTACTCCTCTGGACGTGCCCTCTTCTTTCTGTGAGTATGGCTAAAATCTTATAACATAATTGTTTAGTTTCAAAATCTGATTTTCTACTTCTTCAATGTCAAGAGCCTTTGATACAATCTCCGAGTATGCCACATCCTAAGTACCCAATATCCTAAAACCTCTATAAATCTCTGTCTTACGTCCTTGCACAAGTGGTGTACCTTATGCTCATTATTGCTCACTAGATACGGGGCAAACCATGACAATGCTTCAAACTTACACACATACTCCGTAACCATTCCCTCCTACTGGAGCTGAGTAAATTCCACCAACTTACTTGTCCATATTGTGCGATTAAAATACTTGTCATAAAATATTGTCTTGAATTCTATCCACTTCATCATAGTCACATGCTACCCTTTCCTCTTCTCTTATCTTAGCATATGCAAACATGTCCTCCATGGTTCTGATCCATTCCTCAGCACCATGATGTATTACAGGTTCATTCTATTAATAATCAAGCCTCAAAGAATATCATAGAGTCATTCAAGGTCAAGTATAAGTGGAAGTTCAAAGAGCAATGGAAAGATAAATGGAAAGACTTTCCAAAACTGTCTTCCTTTTGACCTCCGATGAGTATTTGACTATTTTGGAATTTTAAATGATTTTATTTCAAAACAAGTGCATTATAAAGATTGCAACTGCCTTCCTAAGCTTTCTAGAATGAGTTGGATCGTGAAATTTGGAGTTTGTGTGCTATGTGAAAGGCCCATGGAATAGAGAGCAAAGATTAAGAAAATTCCAAGTGTCTAAGCTTTGAGACCAAGAAAATTTATACATGGAAATCATCCAAGTGGCCAAACACCAATATGGTATAGCTGCCAAATGCATCTAGACTTGGAGAAGAAGAAAGAAATATATTAATTAAATAATCTTTTAATTAATTAACCTAGTTTCTATTAAGTAAAAAATCAGACAACTTATTCTATGAGGAGATTAGGGTTATTGTTTCCTATTTTATGCTTTGTAAAAGGCTGTATAAAGTCACCTCATGTTTATTTTTCAAAAAACTTGAATTTGAATACAAAAAGCTTTTTCTTATTTCGAAATTGGAGAGATTCCTTTTTCAAACACTTTCATGAGTTACATCCAAAGTATCCCTGTGTGAGTAATACCACAAGATTGAGCTCACTTGGAGTTGAGTGAGTACTCTTATTGGCATTTGCAGCCATACTCATTAAGGAAAGGTTGTGAGAAGTGGTTTCCAACCATCAAGAGGCGTCGTCATCAGCAAAGCATCCATTCAAAGGTTCAAAGTTTCCATATTTGTCAAATCCGACCACATGAAGTGTTTTCATAGTATTTCCTAATTCGTGAGGGATATTTTCAAAGTTCTTGAAGGGTTCTTTTTCTTATTCATTCAAGAAAGTGTGGTCCAAATTTTAGCCTCAAAGCTTCTAAAACAAAGAAGTTACAAGCTTCCAAAGTTCATTTTCCAAAAGTGAGTCTCGACCAAATTAAGGAAAGTAGAGTTTCGGTCAAGTATCTCGACCGCCCATTCGACCTCAACATCGACCGCCACAAAAGATTGAATTTGTGTTATTTTTTGAAGGCCATCCTCGACCTTAGCCTCAACCACCCTACGACCGCCAGTTCAGAATATAGCCACCTTTGAGAGATCAACATATTCCAATACTTCAACACTTCAACATCCTATTTTCAGGTAATATTCTAATCCTCTTCCGTTGGTGCATCAACAAGTTGGATCGGTAATATTCCCATCAAATTGAGGTGGTCACAATCATTGAAACATCTCCCAACTTTTATCTGGTTGTTCTGCCACTCTTACATTTCCACGTTCGATCATTTCCATAAGCCTCTCCAAGTGTTAAAATTGTCGTTCCATTAAATTAGTCAACCAGTTGATAGTCTCCTCTACGTTATTTACAACTCTTTCTTATCTGATGGTCTCCTCTGCATTATTCACCACTCTTCCTTGTCCACTCTTCCTCGTGGTGCATCATCCTCTCGGGGTAATTCAGGATTTGTCCTCAAATCCAAGGGTGGGCTATCCTCCTCCTTTTCTTCCTAATGTGCCCCGTGGACCGATCACTCTTCCCAAGCTAAGAAGCTCATTTCTTTTCTAACTTACTATTATTTTGCAGGTCATAACAAGTTATGGAATTTTTTGGAGGAGATATCACATGAAGACAAAGGAGTCCCATTTCACGTCCTCGCATGGAACCATGCAACATCAATCGTTCAACTCCTAGCTTTCTCGCCTTGGAGGTGCCACATTAAATCGAAGATTGGAAGGTTATTTGAGAATTTGTTACATCAAGTTTATGTTTTAGATACTGGATAATGTTTGGGGATTTTATTTAGCATTTTCTAGATTGTTGTTGGTTTGTTTTGAGAGGTGCTCAGTTTCCATGCAAACCAAGCCCTCATGTCCATTTTTATATTTCCAAGGACATTTTTGTCCTTTTTCTTTTGTAAGGTCATTAGGGTTACTTAGTCCATCCTAATGCAAGGAGAAAGGGAACTTGGAAAAATCAAAAGAGAGCTTGTTCTTGCCTTTGCGTGAAGAGCCACGGAGATCCTACTCGACCATCTCCTTTCTTCAAGTCGACTCACTTGTTCTTGCTAGATCTCAAGTCAGTTGATCTTTGCTGCCTCTTCCAACTCCTCCTCCATGTGTGGTGGTGCTTGTGGCATGGAGGTAGAAGATCTAGCAACCCCCAGTGGAGATAGTCAATCCTTGCATTGGCCAAACTAGTTGGCCCTCGGTTTTGGAGGTTAGCGAACTTCACCGGTTCATGTCACTTTTTCCTTCATCCATCTTTGAACAAAGGTTCCATTTTCTTGCTTTTCTAAATTGTATTGTGGATGTGCTGAACATTGGTGGAGTTTTTGTGGAGTTTGGAAATAGAAATTATAGTTTTAAAAGGAAAGTTTTAAACACCCGAGTATCTGTTTTGCGCTAAACAGATTCTGCTCTATGTTGTGATTACATTTTACTCGGTTTATACTTATTGGATGAAGCTCATATTTGGCAGAGATAATTTTGGGATTGTTAAGTGTTGATCCTCCAAAGTTGGGGCTAATTTAGTTTATGTAAGTGGAGATATCACTGTGTTAATTTCAGTCGCCAGAATCTGCCTTTAAAACCCTAATTTGAGAGTGAATTTCGTCAAAGCATAACTCCGTCTTTAAAACAATTTTAAAGCAGAATTTTTCATATGTTTTTCTCTGAATTATTGGTGTAATTCTCTGCAAATTTTAGCTTCTAATTCCTTATGCTTTGGGAGATACACTTATTTGAAATCTGACGACCTGGTGGACTTTCTTAAGCTTGGCCGATTGAAGTTGTTGACCACTAAAGAGTCTTGGACTCTATCACTCCTCTCCTAAATATGGTGATAGATCTTATACATTGAATGTAGAGCAAACACCATATTCTTCCGGGAGCTCTAACTGGTATGCATTGTTCTTAATTCTTTTGAGAACTTTAAAGGGACCATCTGCTCTAGGGAGTAATTTGCAATTTCATTGTTGAGGAAACCTTTCTTTTCACAAATGTAGCCACACTAAGTCTCCTTCCTCAAAAGTCACTTCCTTTTTCCCACAATCAGCTTACCGAGCATACACTTCATTTTTTAAAGCAATTGCTCTACTCACCTTTTCATGCAACTCTTTCGGCTTTGGAGGCTCCATCCTTGTTAACAAAATCATCAAGGGGTAAAGGGATGAGATCCATCGGTGTGAGAGGATGGAATCCATATACAACCTCAAATGGTGTACGTTTCATTGTACGGTGCATACTACGATTATAGGCAAATTCAATATATGGCCAATGTAGATCCCAATCTGCTAGCCACTTGCTCACAATGGTTCTTAATAATGATCCCAACGTGCGGTTTACAACTTCTGTTTGGCCGTTGGTTTGAGGGTGAAAAGAGGTAATAAAGAGAAGCATAATACCTAACTTCCTTCAAAGTGTCTTCTAAAATGATCTTAGAAACTTTGTATCTCTATCGGAGACTATAGAGATTGGCATCGTCAGTCTTGTTGCACGCAATGAAATGATTGGCATCGTCGGCCTTGTTGCACGCAATGAAATGATTAGCATCGTCGGCCTTGTTGCACGCGATGAAATGAACCATCTTTGAGAAATGGTCTACAACTAGCATAATTGAATCTTTGGCCCGAGTAGTTCGAGGAATTCCCAAGACAAAATCAACACTGACTTCCACCCAAGGGTGAGTGGGAACAGGCAAAGGCATGTACAACCCTTGTGTTAAAACTCGGCTCTTGGCCTTCTTGCATATGATACATTTCTCAATAAGTCGTTGGACATCTTTAAGAAGGTGCGGCCAATGAAAATGTTCTTTGACAGCTTCTAGGGTCTTCTTTTTCCTAAAATGACTCGCTAACCCACCGCAATGGGCTTCTCACACTAGGGACTCTCAGAGGCTACCAGCTAGGAAACAAATTTTACCATCTTTGAAGAGAAATACATCAACCACATGATAGGGGGCTCGACCCATTTTAGACAACCCCTATATATGTCTTCGAAATCCTTATCCTCTGTATATGAATCTTTGATCTAATTAAAACTAAAGAGTCTAGTGTTTAGTTTGCTCAACAAGGCATATCTCCATGAGAGAGTATCCACAACTTGATTTGTATCTCCCTTTTTGTTTTTAATAATGTAGTGGTAGCATTCCAAGAACTCTACCCATTTGCCATGTCGTCTGTTTAACTTTCCTTTGTTGCGGATATGCTTGAGAGCCTGATGATTGGAAAGTATGATAAATTCCCTCGAAATGAGGTAGTGTTGCCACACTTCAAGGGAACAAATAACTTCATGAAATTCCTTATCGTCCATTGAGTAATTTAGGGCAGCTCCCTTTAGCTTCTCACTGAAGTAGGCAATCGACCTACCCTCTTGCATTAACACAGCACCGATACCCAATTTGAAAGCATCACATTCTATCTCGAAGACTTTTGTAAAATCGGGTAACACTAGCATGGGAGCATGACATAATTTTTCTTTGATTGTCTCGAAGCTAGCTTGTCATGCCTTTGTACATAGAAAATCCATCCCCTTTTTTGTGCAATCAGTGATTGGGGCCATGATGGTACTAAAATCCTTGATAAATCTCAGGTAGAATCAGCTAAATCGTGGAAGTTTCTCACTTCGGATACACTTATAGGAATCAACCACTCTCTAATGGCCTCAATCTTGAACTCATGCACTTCTATACCATTCTTTGTGATAATAAAACACAAAAAATAAACTCTTTCTTGAGCAAACGAGTACTTTTTCAAATTTTCATAGAGCTTGTCTACTTTGAGGGTCTCAAAAAGTAATCAGAGGTGCACCACATGTGATGGAAGGTCAATGTTGTACACAAGAATATCATCGAAATAAATGATGATAAAACACCCCATAAAGTGCTTCAGAACATGATGCATAACGCGCATGAAAGTACTTGGTGCATTAGACAGTTGAAAGGCATTACCATCCACTCGTATAGATCATACTTTGTTTTGAATATGGTCTTCCACTCATCCCCTTCTGACATTCGGATTTGGTGATAATCCCTCTTGAGATCAATATTGGAGAAAACAGAAGCACCACTAAGGTCATCAAGCACATCCTCAAGTCTAGGTGTTGGAAACCTATACTTGATAGTAATCTGATTTATAGCTCTACTAACAACACACATTCTCATAGAACCATCTTTCTTCAAGACAAGTAGATATGGAACCGCGCAAGGACTGAGTGACTCACGGATGTAACCCTTTTCAAGGAGTTCATAGACTTGCTTGTGTAACTCCTTAGCCTCATCTGGATTAAGTCTATAAGAAGGACTATTTGGTAAGGTGGTACCTGGTACTAGATCAATTTAGTGCTCTATCCCGCAAAGGGGAGGTAGGCCATGAGGAAGCTCTTTGGAAAATAGATCTTCAAATTCTTGCATTAGCTTTAAGATATAGTCGGGTTTACTCCCCAACTTGTCCATTCTTTCACAAAATAAAAGTAATACTATAGGACCTTTTTGCAAAAGGGTTCTTTTCAACTCTTTCTTGTATATCAATAGGGAAGCCTTGGATTTTTCTCTTCTCTTGCATTCATAACCTTGAGTGACTTGTTCCAGCCAGAGAGGAGCAAAATTGGTAGTTCTTCCCTTCATTTTGAAATAATGAAAGTTTGTAAACCCAACATGAGTTACCTTCTAATCAAATTGCCATGGTCTACCCAACAATAAGTGGGTTGCATTCATAGGTAAAACATCAAAGAGGGCCTCATCATCATACCCGCCAATGGAGAAACCAATGCGGGTTTGCTTGGTTACTTTTAAAGACTCCTTGTCACTAAGCCAATTTAATTTGTAAGGATTGGGATATACTAAAGTCTCCAAACTCAACTTCTCAACAACTTCCATAGAGGCCACGTTTGTACAACTACCACCATCAATGATCATGGAACACAACTTTTCTCCCACCTTGCATCAGGTGTGGGAGATATTTTTCCTTTGGCAATCCTCCTCTCGGTTTTGAATGGCTAAAGTTCTCTTCATCACAACTAGTAGTGGACCTTCTTGTGCATAATAAGTATCTTCCAAGGGTTTTTCTACCACGCATGGTGTTTCATAAGTCTCATCTTCATTGATAATCTCCTCAGAATCACCTCTCATCTCCATCACTCATTTGTTGGGGCATTGAGAAGCTATATGACCAAGGCCGAGGCCTTTGAAGCATTTATCCCTTGATCTAGTTTTAACACCATCAATACTAACTTTTCTCTCTTCATTTCCCTTACCTTCTTGAGATTCCATAGAAGAGCTCTTCTCATCAATCTTAGGAGTCAGTTTGAAAGGTGTGATGTTTTTAGAAAATGGTCGAGTATTGTTCTCCTTTAGCTTCTTCTTTCTTTGCCTCTCTATTTTGATAGCCAATTGGATCACTTCATTCATAGTGTTGTAAGTTTGTAGTTCTACCAAATCTCCAATCTCTCTATGTAGGCCATTGATAAATGTAGCAATAATTTTCTCCATTGATTCTTCAATAGCATACGGGATCTTTAAAGTCTCAAATTCTATTAAATACTCTTCCACCTATTTAGTGCCTTGTTTTAAATTTTAAAGTTGTAGAAATATTCTTGCTTATAGTGGGGAGGCACAAATCTTTTCTGCATGAGACTTCATGGTCCTCCAATTTCTCACTTCACCACCACCAATTCTTCTTCTTTGAGTTTTAAGATCCTCCCACCAAAGAGTAGGATATCCAGACAATTCTAAAGACACCATTTGGATTTTAACCTTCTCGGAGTAGTCATAGCACTCAAAGACATGTTCTACCTTCTCAACCCAATCCATGAAGTCATTGCCATTGCTAGAACCCTTGAAAGGAGGTATGGATACCTTAACATGTTTCATTTCGTCTTTGTCATGGGATCTCCTTTCGGACTAAGAGATTCTTCATCAATAGTTTTTTCTTCATTTTCTTCAAACAAACTTTCACTTCGGCCTCTTGAATCATTAGAAGTGCTTATCCTTCTTCTAGGTCTAGGAGTTCATGGTCCTCCCATAAGTGCACTAGAGGGCTCCTCTTGACTTTGCTGTAGTTTTAGAAACATCTGCTTTTATTCATCAAGTTGATGTTGCAAGCTATTCTCGACTAGTCCTTGCTCATTCTCGGCAGGTGACATTGAACTAGATCTTTTCTCTTTACTTTGATTATAATGAGCATCACTTCTTGTACTCATTTTCTTCACAAATTAAAGTCACAGAGTGGCACAAATAAGCCACTTAGGATTTGATACCAGTTGATGCACTTCCAAGTGCAAAGATGCAAATTCACAACTAAGGCGCAATCAACTAGTGTCAAAACAGAACCTTCAACTTCAAATGGATAGAACTTCCAGTGCAGGCAGCCAAATACGTTCAAATTTTCAAGACGTCACAAAATACCAAAGAAGATGATTCAACTCAAAAATCATGATAAAAAACTTTATGGAAAGTAAGTTATACACAAAATAAGACTCTGCCCTAAAACAATTTCTGCAAAGACAGTTTCGACTAAAACACCCTGACTTTTTAAGTTGGATAATTATCAGGGTATTACCGAGGGCATTCTAGAGCGCTAAGTCTAGGGGTATTTCTGTTACATTTTCTCCGTATACGTAATGTGACTAAAGGATGATTTGGATATCGAATGGCATATTTAAATGTGTCATCTTATGGCATGTATTTATGGGGGGAATATTATGGGATAGGAGTTAACTGAGGATATGCGAGGAAAAGATGTCCAAGGCGTTTTCGGACTCTTACAAACGACACTGTGAATGAGTTGTATCGTCCGCAAATGTGTTGCAAACACGAAGAATGGGTTGCGTCGACTCAGGACGCGATTTCGCGTCCAGACTTTACTGTGTTGTGGAGTTTCGGAAAATGTCCAGACGATGCAGACGTGGGTAGCATCATCCACATTGAATCTTTTCGAATCCTGGATAGTTTTTAGCGAGTCTGGATGATTGCGGACGTGGATTAGCTGTGTCTGAATTGTCTCTGTCAGATTTTCAGACACATTCGAAGGCTACGTGCGGATGCCATTTTGCGTCTGAATGTCTCCTGCGGATGGTACGGATGAGGACGAGGATGTCAGTTCTTATTTGAGACCACGTTTTAGCCTATGAGATTTTACCCTTGCGGATGAATGCGGATGAGACCTGTGTGTCCACACTCATCCGAAATAACCCAGCTCAGCATAAAATTAGGGCTTAAAACATTTTGAACTCATCCCTTTCAGCCATCACTTTCCCTTCCCGACAGCAAATCCTCTCGAAACCCACATGGAGCCGCCCTCCCCATGCCTTGCCCATGTCCCTACCCCTCCATAGGTGCTCAGTTGGTCACCCTTAAGTAAGCCCGTCCATTTAATCCCCAGCCATCCCTCCCCTGCGGTGTTTTTGGTTTTCCTCTCTATTTCCTTTGCATTCTATGCCTATTCCGAAGAGTGAGAGTGTGTGAAGAGTGAAGGAGCTGTTGAGAGCTTGTGAGGATCCTCTATGGGAGAAAGGGTGATACGTGGGTCGCTAGAGGTTGGAGCCCGAGAGCTTGGAGCTACTGACGTGTTGACCATGAGTTGCGGAGCTTGGAGTTTGTTGTCCCTGTTAGTCTCATCATAGAGGGTAAGAAAATAGGGGTCTCTTGGCCATTTGGAGGCTCTACACTGCAAGTGGAGTGCGTGAGTTTTACATTTGGTTTCATGTTTTATTTAGTTCCCTGTTTCTTTACTGTGATTGTTAGTTAGAAAGGTTGATAATGGTAATGCTTGTTGTGAGTGGGCTAGGTCATAATTCCTTCGTTTTGTTCTTTTCTTTTATTGTTAGCTCTATGTTTAATACCCTGCATATGTGTTTCTTTGTTGTTTATAACTTTGTGTGGGATACCCTAGTATAGTTCCTTTATTTTGATAGCTCAGTGAGTTTTTTTGTTCGCTTGTTCCTGCAGTTATATGCATATGTGTTGCTGTTAGAATTCTTACGATTCTATTATGGTACTTTCTTTACTGCTTTTTAGATATAATGTTGTGAAGAATGCTTAGTAAATGATGAATGAGCTAATGAATGATAGATGAGCTTAGAGTTCTATGCTATTCTTGGATGCTTACCTACTGTGTAGTTATCGTTTTTATTTCCTTACGCATATATTACTATGCTACCCTTTCTTCTGCATGTTAATATCTTGTTAAGCATGTTTGATTCTAGTAAGCATGCTAATCTTTAACCCTATTAGAACATGTAATTTACTTAGAATACCCTGGAGCATGTCTAGTTATCTAAAGTAACTAATTAACTAGCGTAATTAACTTAATTAGAAATTGAGCATGTTAGTCAATTAGAGTAATTAACTTAAGTAGAAATTGAGAATGTTAATAACTTAGAGTATGTAACTTAACTAGAAATTGAGCATGTTAATCTACTGGAGTAGTTAACTTCATTAGAAATTGAGCATGATAATCTATTAGAATAACTAAGTAGAATTTGAAATAGGAGTCAATGGAAAAATGAAGAACCGATAACATAAAGTAGAGATGAGGGATTTGCACCGGCAAGGTTGTGGCTGGCCAGGCATAAAGAGGGTAAAAGAGAAGCAGTTGTAATTAAATTCAGTTTTATTAAAATTGTATTTAAATGGTTTGATTTAAATTCTCAGAGCGCAGTATTTAATCGTATAGTTTCTTTCAGTAAATTATTTACGCTTCCGCAGTGCAAATCTGAACGTGTTAATCAAATAGAATACTTATCTAGAGAACAAGTGTAAATATTTCTTGAGCATGTAAATTACCTAGGATCACTAATTAGAATAATCACTTAGAACAATGAACGTAAAAGCATGTAAAATGACTAAGAAATTAACTAAGATAAAACCATGTAATTAACTTTTGAGCATGTAAATTAATTAGGACTTTACTAGAATAAAAACTGTAACCTTCAAGCATGTTTAACCAACCAATTTATGGTAACCTAACTAATAGTATAATCTAAGCATACAATTAACTAATTACGTAACTTGAGTATGTAATTAACTAGGATAATAAACTAGACTATTAATTAAAGCATGCTTAATCAATTAGAATAAGGATTTTGAATTGATGAGCACGTCCCTTGTTTTCGTTTCTTTATCGTCTGTTATGCACTTTTAATTATAATTGTTCTTTGTGGTACATTTTTCAATTACTGTTATTCATTCTATGCTCAATTTCAATTACAGTTACTTTTATTTCAATGTGCACTTCAATTTCTGTTAATGTTGCGTTATAAAGCATCATACATCATGTTAGGTTGAGAATGTATGGTTATGCATCACGTTAATAGAAATTAATAGGGAGTGCCTCCTTGGTGTGGGTACTCACACATGCACGAGTGAGAATAAATGATGAAAATGAGGAAAAATGTTAAGATGATAAAGGTCTTCTGTGGTACCGATAGCTTAGCTCGACATAGGGACAAAAGAAAACGATGAAAACGGGAGTTGGGGGGCGGATGGGTAGCGGGTCTAGTATGCAACTAGTCGAAGCCCCTCCCTCTTAGGGTACGGGAGTTCTAGTTGCAAGTAGAAGGTTAAATCCAATCACTATTCCATCACAAAGAAAATCCTCCAATCTCTAGCTCGAAGTATGAGTAAAGATCCAAAGAACCAACAACTTAATGAAAAGGATTAGTTTGGGTGGCCCCCATTTCAAAAAGGACTAAAGAGGGGCATATCATATTGCATTAACCCTTTTCCCTACTAAGTCTTTGGGCTTACAGTTACTTGTGGTGAAGGTGTAAGTAATTGTACGTAAAATCGATGCAAAGACTTAGAAGTAAATAGGAAAAAACGATGAAAGCAACTACTAAAGCAGGGATGATGGATTTGCGCGAGTGAGATTGGGGCTGGCTAGGCTAAGAGAGTAGACAAGAGAAAACAATTGTAATTAAGTGTATTTCATTATTTAGTTCTATCATTAAGCCTTTCATTTAATTATTTACGCTTCTGCAATGTTTCAAATAAATGATTTTTATAACGCTTCCGCATTTTATTAATTGTATTTTCAATACGAGTTTAACGAAAAGTTAGTAGCGGGCCAGTTTAACGTCGCACTCTGATTGCATTTTATAAATGAGTCTTTTGAAAATTTCTAATTTTCACGCATTTTAAAGGATTTATGAAAAACTAGGTCGTGACAGTTGGTATCAGAGCAGTGGTTTTAAAAAATAATTTTTGTAAACTGCTCTGATAATCGTTTTTAAAACTAAGTCTGTAGCTCGTTTTGATACATTTTGATGAGTAAAATGATTTTGTAAAAGTCAAACTGATAACATAGCCTGCCTGCCAGCACAAGCCTTGACATGGAAAATCCTTCATCTACTCTAAGTATACTTCCTAATGCTTTACTAATACATGATTTCTTATTCTAAATTGATAGATGAATTGTTAGGAAATAATATGTATGGACTAGTGGACTTAGTAATGACGAGTATCTTGCTTTGTATTTTGGGATGTAGATTCACGAGTGTACCCGATATACTTTGGAATTGAGATTTTTGGATTTGGAGCTTGGATGAGATAAGTGAATATTCTGGAACTGTTTGGGATTTTATGCAGGATTTATAGCTTTGGGGGAGTGTAAAAACAGGGGAGACTCTGCCCAAATTTTTTGGAAATTAAGTGAAAAGAAAATCCCAAGTGAGGTTATATCAACTAGATAGCTAACCGAAATCGCCTAGCTAACAACGAGTTAGATCGACTAGATAGATAAACTAAGTCGTCTAGATTAGTTACGAGAAGAGAAAACCTTTAGGACGAAGCCGAAGGACAAGAGGGTGATGAAGAGTAGTTGACTAAGAATGCACTAGGTTAGATTTCCTGCAAGGACCAGAGATTCAAGGTCAAGTCGGTAGTATGACCAACTTGGGCGGTTTCCGATATGAGGTACTCCATGTCCGTCGATGGGAGTTGGATAAAGGATTTGTTTAGTAGCGGTATGGATGGTGGAACTTATGCCGGACTTGGATTATGTTCTCCATCTCAGTTGGAATCAATCAAGGTAACCAAGAACATGACTATACAGCTATACGGTAAAAGCAAATTCAATCGGTTGAGCTTCTCCTGGAATGAGTACGGAGACAGAGTCAGGAGCAGAATTTGAATGGGCATGGAACGAAAATAGAAATACAAACAGGAACGAAAATGGAAACATGAATAGAAGTGAAAACGGAAATGATGTTTCCAGAAATAAATTCTGGAAATGGATACGAGAACGGAAACGTAAATGGGAACGGGGACGAAAACGGCAACAAAAACTGAACCCAATAAGAAACGAGTACAAATACAAAAAAGACAGAATGTGTCCTACTCAACCATGTAGCAATGTAGATCATAACTCAAGAAAGCTTGGATGGACGGATTTGATGGTGGAGAATACGTTTGAGCATGCCGAAGTCTCGCAGTGTGAGAGAAGGGTATAAGTGCTAGGTCCTAAGTCACGAGGTGAGAAGGATCTGAGATGTAGAATCGTATAGGAAAGGTGAGTTCGATGTCAAGTTGTGAGTATTTTGGCGGTATGAAGGTCATGGAGACTCTTTCTTGGTGTTGTATTCATATGGATTTGGTGACAAAATTTGATACGGAACGTCAAATTTGGGAGAAAAATGCTGCGAATCAGGAGTTGTACGGCAACGATGGAGTATTTATTGGATCGAGACAATAATTGGATATAAGAGAGTTGTTATTCTACTCTTGATGTTGAAGAATGGCTATGATTAAGGCATTTCTTTTCTTGGAATCGGTGTTATCAGAGTGTCGCAGCGGAAGTGTGGAGAGTGAATATGAGGATTTGATAATTTTTGGTAACAAGAGACGTGGGTGGATGAAGTCAAGCGGGTAATTATAGGAAAGAAAGGAGTAAATAGTCTAGATAAAACAAAATATTAGGACCAAGGGAACTACATCATAAAATGGGGGTAGCTAAGAAGAGATTTGATGCGTAGGTTATCGTTAGTGAGAATATTAAGGTAGGAAAATTTTGAGGACAAAATTTATATAAGCAGGGGAAGTATGTAACACCCCGACTTTTTAAGTTCGATAATTCACGGGGTATTACCGAGGGCGTTCTAGAGTGCTAAGACTAGGGGTATTTCTGTTATGTTTTTCTCGTATATGCAATGTGACTAAAGGATGGGGTGATTCGGATATTGCATGGCATATTTATACGTGTCATCTTATGACGTGTATTTATAGGGGGAATATTACGGGATAGGAGTTAATTGAGGAAAAGATGTCCAGGGCGTTTCTGGACACGTGCAGACGACACTTCGGACGAGGTATATCGTCCACAAACGCATTGCACACACGAAGAATGGGTTGGAACGACTCATAACGCAATTTCATGTCCTGACTTCACTGTGTTGTGAAGTTATGACGATGCGAACGCAGGTAGCATTGTCCGCATTGAATCTGTCCGAATTCTGGATAGTTTTGAACGAGTCCAGATGATTGCGGACATGGATTAGCTGCATCTGAATTGTCTCTATCTGATTTTCTGAACACATTCGGACGCTTACGGACACTACGTGTGGACGCCATTTTGATTCTAAATGTCTCCTGTAGACGGTACGGATTAGGACAAGGATGCCAGTTCTTATCCGAGACCACATTTTAACCTGTGAGATTTTACGCTTGCGAACGAATGTGGACGAGCCAATGCGTTCGCACTTGTCTGAAATAACCTAGCTCAGTGTAAAATTAGGGCTTAAAACATTTGGAACTCGTCCCTTTCAGCCATCACTTTCCCTTCCCTACAGCAAATCCTCTCCAAACCCACGCAGAGCCACCTTCCCCCTGCCTTGCCCATGTCCCTACCCCTCCATAGGTGCTCAGTTGGTCCCCCTTAGGTAAGCCTATCCATTTAATCCCTAGCCATCCTTCCCCTACGGTGTTTTTCTTTTTCCTCTCTATTTCCTTTGCATTATGTGCCTCTTTCGAAGAGTGAGAGTGAGTGAAGAGTGAAGGAGTTGTTGAGAGCTGGTGAGGGTCCTCTGTGGGAGCAAGGGTGATACGTCGATCGCTGGAGGTTGGAGCCCTGGAGCTTGGAGCTACTAGACGTGCTGATCGTGAGCTGCAGAGCTTGGAGTTTGTTGTCCCTATTAGTCTCATCATAGAGGGTAAAAGAATAGGGATGTCTTGGCCATTTGGAGGCCCTACACCGCAAGTGGAGTGCGTGAGTTTTACAATTGGTTCCTTGTTATGTTTAGTTCCCTATTTCTATATTCTGATTGTTAGCTAGAAAGGTTGATAATGGTAATGCTTGTTATCAGTGGGCTAGGTGATAATTCCTTGGTTTTGTTATGCTCTTTTATTGTTAGCTCTATGTTTAATACCCTGCATATGTTTCCTTTGTTGTTGATAACTTTATGTGGGATACCCTAGTATAGTTCCTTTATTTTGATAGCTCTGTGAGTTTCTTTGTTCGCTTGTTCCTACAATTATATGCATATACGTGTTACTGTGAAAATTCCTACGATTCTATATGGTACTTCCTTTACTACTTGTTAGAGATAATGTTGTGAAGAATGCTTAGTAAATGATGAATGAGCTAATGAATGATAGATGAGCTTAGAGTTCTATGCTATGCTTGGATGCTTACCTGCTGTGTAGGTACCGTTTTTATTTCCTTACGCATATAGTACTCTGCTGCCCTTTCTTCTGCATGTTAACATCTTGTTAAGCATGTTTGATTCTAGTAAGCATGTTAATCTTTAACCATATTAGAACATGTAATTTACTTAGAATACCCATGAGCGTGTTTAGTTAACTAAAGTAACTAATTAACTAGGGAAATTAACTAGAGCATGTTAATTGATCAAAGTAATTAAGTAGACTTGAACGTGTTCAATCAACTAATTGATTAACTAGTCGTAAGATAACCAATCGAGCATGTTAATGATTAGACTAGCATGTTAATTAATTAGTTGAGCATGTTTAATTAACTTGATTTTCTCATGATTCATGTCAATTAATTAGAGCAACTAACCAAATTAGAATAATTAACTAGACTGAAGCATGTTAATCTATCTAGAGTAATCAATCATATTTGAGCATGTATAATTAACTAGTTTGGTAATCGTAGTACGTTTAATGGATTAGCATGTTAAATCCTTCCCTTGTAAATATTCTTTATATTACTCTTTTCTGCAATTTCTTTCATTGTAACTTCCATAATCGATGCTTTACTTTACTAGAGAATGTTAGAGAAGATGAAAAAGGAACGAGTTAAACGTGAACGACTAAGGGTTTCCTTGACTATGTGATTATATGTTTTATCTTTTCTTTGTTATTATCTTCTTGTGCTTGTTTTGTATTATAGTTCATTAAATTCTACAATTCGAGCATGTGTAATTAGATTTGAATAAATCCTATGAATCAACTAGACTCTCTTAATCTAAACATATTAATCAATTAGAATACCTATCTAGAAAACAAGTGTAAATATTTCTTGAGCATGTAAATTACCTAGGATCACTAATTAGAATAATCACTTAGAACAATGAACGTAAGAAGCATGTAAAATGACTAAGAAATTAACTAAGATAAAACCATGTAATTAACTCTTGTGCATGTGAATTAATTAGGACTTTACTAGAATAAAAAACGTAACCTTGAAGCATGTCTAACCAACCAATTTATGGTAACCTAACTAATCGTATAATCTAAGCATACAATTAACTAGTTACGTAACTTGAGTATGTAATTAACTAGGATAATAAACTACACTATTAATTAAAGCATGCTTAATCAATTAGAATAAGGATTTTGAATTGATGAGCACGTCTCCTGTTTTCAGTTCTTTATCGTCTATTATGCGCTTTTAATTATAATTGTTTTCTGTGGTACGTTTTTCAATTACTGTTATTCATTCTATACGCGATTTCAATTACAGCTACTTTTATTTCAATGCGCACTTCAATTTCTATTAATGTTACGTTATATAGTATCATGCATCATGTTAGGTTGAGAATGTATGGTCATGCATCACGTTAATAGAAACTATTAGGGAGTGCCTCCTTGGTGGGGGTACTCACACATGCATGAGTGAAGATAAATGATGAAAATGAGGAAAAATGTTAAGATGATAAAGGTCTTCTGTGTGACCGGTAGCTTAGCCCAGCATAAGGACAAAATAAAACGATGAAAATAGGAGTTGGGGGGAGGATTGGTAGCGGGTCTAGTCTGCAACTAGCCGAAGCCCCTCCCTCTTAGGGTACGGAAGTTCTAGTTGCAAGTAGAAGGTTAGATCCGGTCACTATTCCATCAGAAAGGAAATCCTCTAATCTCTAGCTTGAAGTACAAGTAAAGAACCAAAAAACCAAAGACTTAATGAAAAGGATTAGTTTGGGTGGCCCCCATTCCAAAAAGGACTAAAGAGAAGCATAACATATTGCATTAACCATTTTTCTTACTAAGCCTTTGGGCTTACAGTTACTTGTGGTGTAGGTGTAGGTACTTGTACGTGAAATTGATGCAAAGACTTAGGAGTAAATATGAGAAAACAACGAAAGCAAATACTAAAACAGGGTTGATGGATTTGCACGGGCGAGATTGGGGCTAGCCAAGTTGAGAGAGTAGACAAGAGAAAACAATTGTAATTAAGTGTATTTAATTATTTAGTTCTTTCATTAAGTCTTTCATTAATTTATAACGCTTCTGCAACGTTTCAAATAAATGATTTTTATAACGCTTCCATAATCAATCTCAAAACGAACAGAACAAAACAGAGACGAACTTACAAGTGGTCTGCAGAATCCCTATGCCCGAAAACCATGACTTTAGTAGACTCCTATAAAAGAAGCCTCACCAACACATTTTCTTTCACTCTTCTGGCTCTCCTCTCTCAATGAGCAACTAGAGCATGTTGCTGAGAGAAATGCAGCATAAAATCCTACCTCTAAGAATGAACGAACTTGAGGAAGGAATTCTTTGGAAATCAAGTCGAGGTTGCCCTAGACAAGAATCCGGTTTGGTGCTTTAGGAGAGAACTCCAAAGACAAAAGAAAAGCAGCAACTTGTGATTGACGAAAAGTGTCAATTAGGGCTGCCTTAGAGAGATTAAGTATCCCTCCAAAGAATCCCATTCCGAAATTGCCCTTGAGAGAACAAAATTTGGGCATGAATGCTCAGTTAACATGCTAGCCGAGCATTCCAAATAAAAACTGATTTTAAAATGACCTAAAAATAACCAAACAAACAAATCATCCAGTATCTTCACAAAACATAAGTTCTTTTATCTTGAAAAATCATAAAATTAACAAAATTTTCACCTAAAAGTCCAACTTAGCTTCGGAGCTTTGATCTTCAAGTTGATCGTGGGTGGAGTTGTCAATCCAAGGAATTGCTTCATCATTCCAAGTGAGTAGATGATGTGGTGTCTCTTTGTCTTCATGCTTGGGTTCCCCTTCAATATCATCTAATATAGTGTTTCCTGCAAAATAGCAACTAGCTTCATTTTGGCTCGAGCCCGGGTGATAGGACCTTGTGGTTCATCATGTTCTTGCATGTACCTACATCACAAGACTTAAACTATGAGTCTAAGGATCAGTAAGTGATCTAAAATAAATATGCACATGCTATGCAGCTTTTAAAAACAATGTAGTTTCTGTTTTCATTTTAGTTTTTGTTTTCCATTTTCCATTACCTTTATCTTGATCTTGACTTTACATTATCTTGAGGCGTTAGAGATGTCTAAACTTTACGAAGAAAAGTGGCCAACTCAACCTCACACCTCGTCACACCTATTTACGTTTCTTTTATTTTTGTGCCAGACTTTTCTTACTGGTTCACAAAAAATGTCTATTTACGTCTCTTCACATTTTGTTTCCGTTTCCATTTTCTTTTCAAAACATATGTTTAAAACCCTTTTCGTATCGTTTTGAAAACCATGATGTGTGCAATGCTCGTGAATGCATACAATTTTTATTTCCTCAAAGCATGATTAGTATTAAATCCTATAATCCTCAAAGCATGATCCATATCAAATCCTTAACATAAAAGAACTTACTTAAATCTAATAAACATATCATTAAAAAAACTTAATTCTAATAAACACAGCATCATGTAGCAATACGTCCTCAGGACATGATCACAACCTAATAATCTAGTAAATACAAGCAACTTACAAATCCTAACTCTTGCCATGTAGGCCTTTCCGCAAAATAGAGACAATATAACTTACCTCACATCCGTGAAGCATTTCAACACTTTATCCTTCCGAGTGTTCCCGTGCACCTTTAAATATTAAAACCAATTCATCAATAATATCCTCCAATAACCGGTCAAGAGTTCCATACACAATAATACTTTACAGTTTCCATCATTCAAACCAAATCACAGTAGTTTGCTTAGCACATAGCGAACATTCCTCTGTCTAAACATAAATAATATGTTACCCTACAGAATCATAATCAACTTCTTAGCAATGAATCACCTATGACAATAACCATCAAAATAAGGAGTAGTTTGCAAGGATGTTCGAAATGAGGAGTTGTTTAGGCCTTGCTCTAGTTTCATGGCTTGACTCATCATCAAGCTCCTCAAATCCATCTTGACCTCAAAATAAGAAGTGGAAAAGTGGTTAGTAGTCTCTTTGATCCAAGCTCTAGCAACTGGGCCTTGTGGTGCATCAATATGTAATGCATTAGAACATTAGTTTTATCTTTCATCCCAAAACAATAATCAAATGTTATGTTGTGCATGGATTTAAAATCATTTAAAATCTTTTTTATCATTTTCCATAAAACCGGCCCATGGCCACCAATGAGGCAAAGATCAAAATATGATTATATACATAGACAACTATAATTAAAATAGTCACTCAATGCTTATCCATTAAGAAAACATCCTCACTAAAAAAAGGGTGATCACTTAAGGACCCCTATGGCACATTTCATAGAAAGGCGTCAGTCAAATGACGGCAACCCTTCATGAGTCAGAAGGGAAAAATGACGGTGATCTAAAGACTAGTGACGTCACATGGCTTACCAATGAACAATGGTCAGTGACTACACAACCTATAAATCAAAGAACTTGTGGTTGCAATCCAAAAATCAAGCATCACCATAGGGGTTGCCGGTGAACAACAGTCAGTTACGTCACAACCCTTGAAATCAATAACAAATACATCTTGGCCAGGTTTAAGGATTCAAAACCAAAGGAAAGTGTCATTAGCACTATATTTTCCATTTTCATATATCATGCAAACAAAATATCTTCACACAGTAGAAAATGTACTAGGATAGCCTCCTAATGCTTTGACACCAAAACCTTCTAAAGCATCAAGAGGATTCATCATCCCAAATATATATATCACAAAGTAACAAAATGATAAATCATGCAAGCACAAAGTAAACATGTAAAACTCATATACATATAGTATAAAACTGACGTGGTGTCGAATAGTCCCCGTCGAGTTTTTCATATGTGGCAACCCATACATAGAGTTTTGAAAACCATAATACAATGCAGTACAATATAAAAATCTCTACCTCAAAGACGCCTAAAAGTCACGCCAACTAGCAGAACACGCCATTAGAAATATGCATCAAAACCAAGAACATCTTCATAACCTACAACCAAACTAGTGTCAAAACCCCAGATCAAACACTAGAGAAAAAACACGAGTCCTAAACCGAGATTCAAAACCAGACAAGAAGGATCAACAACAAGACTTTCCATTCTAGATTCTAGGGTCAACAAGAAATTTCCACATTGGACCAAGAAAATAACTGACTAGAAGATGACAAATGATGGAGGAATCTCAAGGAAAACTACTAAATTCAAAACTCTATAAAATACCATTGTACAGTTAACGAGGCACCACAGTGGTCGACCAAGCACATCAACGGTAGACTAGAACTACACAACGATCAATGGAACACGGCTATGGTCGACAAAGTATGACTACAGTCAACTAGGATCACACAGTGCCGATAACAAACAATGGCGATCAATTGGGACCATGCAGCATCAAAAGGACAGGATGGCAGTCAACCGAGTCTAACAATGAGGTAAACATCCAACATTTTCAGTTATAAAACACTAAGGAAAGGATGGAGGGGACCTATACCAAGGTTAGAAAACAAAATTGACTGGTAAATAACTCAAAAATATGAAAAGTTGCACTGGGCAGTTGACCAGGACTCTAGAGCCCTCGACCGAACCCTTCATTGGTTGACCAAGGACCCTCTCTAGTTGACCAGAACACCTCTATGGTTGACCGAGACCTACATAGGTCAACCATAACCTATTTTGGTCGACAAAGGGCTCCCACACATCGACCACAACCAACACTGGTCAACAAGGGACCCTCTCAAACTGAGTGGAAAAAGCACTGTTTCCACCACCTCTCACCTGCAAACACCCATAACTTTTGCATAGACTCTAAATCTACCAACATAACATATAAACAACCAAAAAAATCAAGTTTCCAAGTTTTCCTATGAAACCAACACAAATGGATTTTCAAACAGAAAAATGAGGATTAGAATACTACTTACCCACAAAAAACCTTTACGAAAGATGGAGATTGGAATGACTAGAACGTGAATCGGTCGAAGAAACAACAGAGAACCGGCATCTAGATTCTCCCCCTCCGTCATGTTGTAGCTGCTAGAACTCCTTCCTCTATATGTAAAAAAAATAAAAAACTAAAAATAATAAAGAAAATAATTTCATTTAATATATAAATTATAATTAAATAAAATCCAAAATCCCTATTTCGATGAGAAACTGTACAATTACCGAGACCTAAACCGATGAGAACTTAGACTTAATGAACGTGAATTCACATACTTGAACCGCACGATAACTCGATTTTTGCACTAGTTTGACCAATCAACTAAACATTCACATGTGTCCAAAGACCCATGATACATGACAAAAACCTGGTCAACGCAAAACAAATTGACTTTAACTAACACAAAAAATTTATTTAGAAAATATAAAATTCAAAAATAGCATATTTTAAATAACCTCCATTGACATCAGTAACACAGCCTCTAGGGCCCTTAGATCAAGAAGAGGACGATATTGTTCAACCCCTTCCTCAATCATCTCACTCTTTGTCAATGGCTGAGGAGAGGTGGAACACAATTGTAGGCTGCTTGGAGAGACTAACTTTCATGGTTGCATTATATGGCAGCCGAGTTGAAGGAATGGTCGGCTGACTTTAAGCAATGGGCAGGAGAATTGAAGCGCTCACTACCATTCATCTGAGGATTCGTGTGGATGATCTAGCAGCCCCTCCATCTCTCGACGTTGGACCCTAAGTAGCTTCTCCAACTTCTGATGCCAAACTCAATGCATGTCTTTAAGTCTTTTTGTTTATCTACACTTTCCATATATACTGAGATATAATAATATGTTACAACTCTGCAGATCTCATTTCATCAAACAACCATCTCCTCCTCTCACTCTTGCCAAAGTTCAGAAGATATTGGCAACTAGTCCTCTATCGAATGAAGTAGTTCCAAGACCAGCTTCACATCAAAATTTGCACATGGTAAGTCTTCAATTTGGTTTTGTGCAATGTATCAAATTTAAAGGGTACACTTAGTAGTATGATGATAGTGCTTAAACTGATCATTTCAGCCTATAAAATTTATGAAGGATTTCATGAGATTGGCTCATACAAATACCAAAAAGAACTTGGAGACTTATGGTATTCTTGCAAACATTGTGCTAAGAAACTATGTCATCTAAAAGTTATTCTTAATTTTGATTGCATGCTTAATTCAATTTGCTTCAAGTTATCTCTTTTTTGAAAAACAATGTTTTCAAGATCACTTGTAACACCCTAGAACTTTATTGTACTAGTTGTAAATGGTAAAATGATTATGTTTAGTGCTCATGTATTAATGTGGTTGAATTGTAGTTGTGAAAGTTAGTAATTGACCTAGAGGAATTGATGTTAAAGTAAGGTTGGAGGTTCACATGTACAAGGACTTAGTTAAATTGCTCTCAGATGAGTTTACGATCGGTTAGGGTATGAATTAGCAATAAACTGGTGCAAGGCAACCTCAGGTATCCGTAGAAATGTTGGGATCTGTGAAAGCATGGAAGTTTGTAGACATCTACATATTTTGGTGCAGACATCTAAAAAAGTAGATACTTCTTTAGATTAAGCAGTACATGGTGTGGGGACGTCCGCATGTGAAAAACCATCTCTAGAGTACACGTCTGACATAAGTTATTATTTTTTTTTAAATGTTAAACGGGCATCCGCATAAGTGTTCAAACATTTGCATGTGGAAAACTATCTCTAGAATGGACGTCCGGAAGGCAAATATGCAACCTGAACTGGGCGACCAATCCATGGGAAAAGCATCTCGTGTAGTTTCACAATTGACTAGAAAATTAGATAGCAGTCATTTGCAACTGATGAGTAGAGTTTTTAAAGCGTCCATGGACAGGTTGGCATCCACAGTGGATATCTGATTTTGGATTTCCTTTAAAAATAATGGTGTGGAGGACTAGAACTGAGGGTAGGTGATCGAGAAGTCAAAAAGTCACTAGTGAATAGGTAGTTAGGTGTCACATTTGAAAGGTGAGAAACATACTGACTAAGCTAAAGAAATTGTTGATTGTCATGACACCTCAACCTCAAGTGATGGCACATCATTTTTATGAGTTGACATATCAAGAAGTGTTACCATTTTATGTTTAGAAACTCTAGTGGAGAAATCCAATTGAAGAGCAAGAAACTCTGAAAAAAACTGCTCTCTCTCTTTACTCTCTAAAGGTAAGATGATTTTCTTTATGGATCAAAGAAATTTTGAGAATTTGGTTGGATTTATAAGTTGAAAATATTGGATGATATGAGATGAATGTTAAGAGGTTTATTGTTTAAAATTTGAAATTGAGTATTGATATATTTCTTTGCCTTAAAATGTATGGAAATGTTAGTAAAGCATGTTGGTTGTTATACATGGGAATAAATTTCTACAATAGGCATGTTATTGCATATATTGTGAAATTGGTCAAAACTATCCAGTTTTGGTACTTGGAAGCTAATGGTTGTCTTAATGAAGTTCTAATTCAAAACTGTTTTACTATGTTATATTAGATATCTCAAGGAAAATATAGGCTCTAGAGTTGAACAAATTGGTTAAGTATATTGCAAGCTATGAATTTTTGAAGATGGATAAAAACAATGAAGAGAAAACTAGAAATTGGTGCATATTAGGTTGAATTTTGATATGTTTGATCTTAAACATGTATAAGGATTTGTTCAAGCTGATTTGTTATTTTAATATGCACTATGTTGGGCAAGTTTGAGTTTTGGAATTAAGGGATTTGGTGGTGTACATTAAAGGTTATGCACATTTTAAGATTCAAGTGTTTGAGTGGATACTAATGTGAAGTTTAACATGTTTTAGGTGCTTCAATTCAAGAAAATACTTGATTAGATTGTAGTAACTTTTGTTAAAGGCACAAGATAAGAGATACTTGTACGTGTTTGGTCTCTTTGACCTATATCACAAGGTGCTAGGGTGAGATGATAACATTATTAGACATGTTGTGTTATATGAGGATAGTATTATGATTGATTTAGTTGTTTGAATGCTATCACCATGATTATTGTGCAATAGATATATGATGATAGTATTAATCATTAAGATGAATAAAATGATGGTTGTTTAATGTTTGACATGTTATGATGAATAAAGAAATTTGATATGTTATCATGATATAGAACTTGAGAAAATGATTTGCATTAACATGTTCATATGCACCATTCGCATCATGAAAATGTTTTGTAAGAAAGGACAAAAAAGAATTTCCTTGCATATGTTTTGATGGGTAGATTAAAAATGGACTGAATAAACATAAGTAGACACTGTGGGTCGGAATACGAGTTGGCTATCCCACATAAGGTGGACCTAATGGTGTCACTCTCCCTTAGACTGATGTACACTAGCGGCTAATTGGTTAAGTGAAAGAAAAAGAAAGACATAAACTGAAAATGCATATTTTACAAAATTGCATAACACGAGCATATCATTGTTATATCTCTTACTGAGCATTAGGCTCATTGATAAAATTTGTGATGTAGGTGAGCACTATAACCTAGATGAAAGAATTATGGATTGATGATAGTGAGGCCACAGTTGATAGAGCATAGGTATGTTGAGCGCTTGTGTTGTTCGGCAATTTTGAACGATGGATTATGGCTCAAGATAGTATGCTTGGTGTAAGATGTTTTGAAACAAGTTTATGTACTAACGAATGACTACTTTATGATGATATTATGTAAGATGTGTTTCAAATGACTATTACATAAAGATGTTTTGTACAAATGGAAAGGAATGAATGAATCTTTTATTTTAAAAAAGAAAAGTCTTCCACTACATTTAAATTTTCAAAAGCAAGTTAAACACATTTAAAAAAAAGCACATGAAAACCAGGGTGTTACATCACTACTCTTGTAATTTCAAAGTAAAAGTAACATCTGAATTAGTAAGAATAACTTTTTACCATATGTTTAATAAATGTTTAAGAAGCTGTTATTTTAAATAAATCTTTTGAATACTTTCTTTTTATGTAGTGTGACACATTGAACGAGGAAGAAATAGTCGACGTCCAAGTGAAGGACTCACTTATGATTCTTGGGTGGATCCATGTAAGTCACTTTTAATCCTTCCTGTAATATTTTTTTCCTAATCAAACCACTTATAATATTGAGTGTTAATTTCATACACACCCAAAATAGGCATATTTCATGTCATCAATTGGCATGCACACCTATTACGGCTACCAAGTTCTTTTACGTGAGGCAATTGCAATTGTCATGGCCCTAACAGATAAAAAATAGTACATTTTCTCATATTGTGCTATAATCATTGTGTTTTTAAATTACATACTAATTTCCCTCTTCCCATTTAAACCCACACGACACATCCCCCTACTCACTGATGTAATTTGCTGTCAACGAATGAAAAAAAATTTTACATACAAACTGCCTTTTATGCTCAAAGACGCTCTTTTCAATTAATCTCACTCGCATACTGCTCGCTTGTTAGACACAAAGCCCGACTCGTTGTTTCCTCAACAATGAGTGACGCACGGTTCCTCTCTAGCCCCTCTGGACCATTTCGATGTGTCAGTGATTCATAGTTGTCAACAAAGTATGTTCCATCCTCATTAAGAACCTCTAGAGTCCTTTTCCGAGCACTCCTCTCATGTGTATATGAACCCCAAATTGAGGTTCAATGTCGTTGATCTCTGACAATTGTAACTATACATTTGTTATTGAGTTATTGTATGTTTTTGTTGATTATTTATGTTGTTAAATTATGTTCAGGTTGTTAATAACAAAGTAAATAAAAAATACAAGGGTTACTTTGTCTAATTTTAGTTTTTTTTCGTCCATACATATTAATACTAAGGTTTCGTTTGAGGTTGCTATTGAAACATCCTCTCATTCCCATGGGCATCCGTGTCCAATACAAAACCCAACGCAACATTCTCTCATCCCTATGGGATCTGAGGAAGGCATAGACATCAAGGGATGTATACCAGACATCCGAGAACGTCTATGGACATCTGAGGATATACCTCATACGTCTGCGTCCAATCAAAAAACAAATGCAACACCTTCTTATTCCCATGGGTGTTTGAGGAAGGCACGGATGTTAGAGGATATATGTGAGATGTCTAAGGATGGTCCATGGATGTCCGAGGATGTATGTTGGATGTCCACATCTATTGTAAACTAAATACAACATCCTTTCATTTCCATGGGTGCTTAAGGAAGGCACAGACATCTGGGATGTATGTCTAACATCCAAGGACAGTCCATAGACATCTGGGAATGTACCCATGGACGTCCAAGGATAGCCTATGGATGTCCGAGGATAGCTCATGGGCATCCAGGGAAGCCACACAGATGTCTGCATCCATGCAAAATCAATTGCAACATCCTCGAACCCCCATGAGGCGCGTTTTATTTATATATGTGTTTTTTCTACCACTCTAATTCACCCTTCGACTATTGAATTCTTATCAACCAATTTTAGTATTCAGAAATAAATACAAAATGTTAGAAATAAATACATACATATTCATAATCATTGCAAATATTAAATTACAACCATACGAAATGTCAATAATATAATATATTGAAATTAAATTACAATCAAATAAAACAAATCACCAAAGACATGAACCTCGCATGGCAGACTCCCGCATAACAAATGCAATACTGTGTCATAAAAAGAACACATAGTTAAAATAATTTTTGAAAGTGTAAATGTAATCATGTACGCACTTGCATCACGGTAGCAATAGTAAAACCCATAAATGTATCTTGTGAGATTACTATTCTACCACTGCCACTTCTGTCTTTGGCCCTATCAATGCCAATTGCCTTGCCAGTGCTTGAGCCTCCACCTTTACAAGTGCAGGTGTAACGACCCGGTTTTTATTTACTTTAAAATCGTGAGAAATTTAAAACTTTCTTCCTTTATATAAACATCAGTGTATTCTTTCTTCATAAAACCCGATCGTTAAAACTTTTTACTTAAAACACTTATCAATTTCAGCAGAAGTAATAAAATCCTTTTATAAAATGAAACGGAATCAAAACAAAACGTTAAAGAATATTAAATATTTTACAAACCCTTTTTCATATAATTTTCTTTTAAATTTTTTAGCCCAACCAGCCACAAGATCCACCGGTGCAAATCCTTCATCAACTATCTTTGACGTGTTCACCTGCATCTCATACGTACCTACATCAAAAAACCCAACTAATGAGCCTAATGCTCAATAAGTGATAGAAGGAAATGCAATGCAGGTGTGATGCATGATCATGTGATGCATTACAGAAAAGAGCCGTATCTTTTCTGGAAGTCAGGGTGGAATACTCCCTAGGGTCATGTGGCTTAACCAGTCACTCTGACAAGGAGATATATCCATCGGGGGTGTTCCACATGCCGGTATCCTCACTTTTGTTAAAGATGTTGGGGATTTCAGATCGGGGGAAAAGTGAACCCTAGATTCCACGTAGCTAACTCTCACCTCACTGCTCCCTATGTGGGAGTATTCTACCATATGGAATGTCACCAATCACTCGAACCCTCACACACCTGTTTACAGATATTAATTATGTCATGCAATATGCTCGTGAATACATATAACCCTATAAGATAATATAAATGTCTAGTAAACATATCATTAACAGAACACACAGCATCCAATTCTAACTCTTGCGATGTAGGGTCCGGAGACCAAAACACAGTAAGTATCAACTTACCTGGTGTCCTTAGCGCGGTTCAGAAATTAATGTTGTCCTTCTTCCCTTTTATACCTTCAAAATAATTATAATTTATTTATTAATATTTTTACCAATTATAAATCTTAACTTTGATATCGTTATTTCTCGTTTATTATTTAATAATTTAATTATCGCTTAATCGATATTTATTCATTAATAACAATCACTAAATTTCCATAAATCTTAACGCTTAGCAGATCCCATTAGTCAACTTAATTACTTAGCAACCTTGCAATAACAATTTCAGTAACTTAACATGTGCAACGGGATAACAATAACCCACAATAGTTGCTCATTTCATCAATGTCACATAACAATACAGAGAATTTACTTCACAAAATCGAACAGTAGTTGTTGTTTAACGATAATAATTTCGAACCCTATATTATATTCACAGTTGTCCAAACGATAACCAACATAGCACATTTATTTATCCTTTTTATCTAATTAGAAAGGTTGTAGATAAATCATCCAAATGTACAGAGCATGTATCAACGTGCAGAACACTTAACTTGATTCTCATAGTACATGAATTTAATCTGACATACATGCATAATATCTCTAGCAACCAAAACCAATCCCAAGATATTCATGCTTCCGGTAATAACCAACGAAGAGTATTCCATACAACAATAGTTAAATCTTTACATCCTCAACAACCAACACATTATTGTTTCCAACAATTCATCCATCATAATACAAAAGAGATACAGAACAACCCATTTTCCAGTATATAGTTATCTAATGGTAAACTGAATTTAAACCAACTAAATTCTATATATTTCATAAGCACACCAACTATTCAGTTTCACCAAGAAATAATCAAATCAAAGAATGACTTCACTGCTTCAGCTCCAAGTAACAGAATAAATTCATTATCCAGAAAATAGAAATCCAAGGATAGAACCAAACTTCATAAATAAACCACCTCCCCACAAGATTCTCGGGTAGAACTAAAACCAAGGGACAACATCATTCCATCCAATACAACCTATTCCAAATGCAAATCAGGCAATAAGCAAACTAAGAGTAGAGACAAGTCAACCATATCCATAAATCGGTAATTAAAAATACAAAACCAACCCAAATACTGAAGCATCAACTTCTAGACATCACCAACAAGTAGTAAAAGAAATGGAATGCATCACCTCTGTTACCTTGCCTTACAGAACCAGGAGAGGAGGACCACCCGACTATCCAAGGCCAACAGCTTCAACTCCAGCTCATCCTCCCTCAGCAAGCACTCACTGTCCCTCACTCATTTTCGTCCACACATAAATCTCTAGAGAGGAGTTCTATATAGGTAGAGAGGAGACCACTTCGAGGAGGGTGGTCCAATGGCCAAACTCCACGTTGGAAGTCCTCTATCGTCTTGGGGAAGCAACTGAGGGAAAAACCCACTCCGGTTCACAACGAATTCAGACCGCCCAGGCAGCGAGTCATTGTCCACACTCGGCCGAATTCCACTGCCCATTCAATTCGCGTCCAATACTTTGTAGCAACAAATTCAAGAAATCCGTCCAAGCAATCAGAACACCAAATACAATGCATAACCTAGCAGAGACGCTTACCTTAGTCAAAAATCGTGGTTACAAATGAACCTAACAAACCCATGCCCTAGCCCGCAAGGTTCACGCCCACGGTACGTCGCGCCGACGACCAACAGCCAACACAACCCTGAAGTTCGTACACCGAACCACCACGAGCCATTGTCATCGTCTCCCTCCCGATTTTGCTCTCGGTCGCCTCTCCCTCTCTCGCCTTTCGTTCTCCCTTGGTTGAAATCCCAGACCACTTGTTCTTCTCCCCTTTTTTTCTTTTTTTTTTATTTCTCTTCAGCCATGAATCGACCAGCCCGAACCAGACAGCGGACCGAAGCGGCGTGAAACCAACCAATTCACAATCATCCCTTCCCCATTTGGTTTTTCTTTTAAATCTTAAATCCCCACTAGTTCTATTTTATTTACCATTTAATTTAAATCCTCATTTCACCCAATTAAATCTTTTTTTCATTCAATTAAATTTCTCTTTTAATAATTTAATTAAATTCTCCATTTAATTAAATTATTTTCAACCCAATTCTAAATCCCGATTTGTTCTAAATATTACTTTATGATAATTATCAATCCAATTTAAATTATTTGATTCAGATTCCCAATAAATTTTCCATCACCAATAATTCTTCAATTATCCAATTATATCCAAATAATTTTCCATTTAATGTAACCTAATTCTGTCACAAAAAATTAGGGTATTACAATAGGTATTGTGGCAAACACCCCAACACTAGCTACATGTCATGGTGACATCTCTCTTGCTTAGGACTATCTGACTAAAGGGCTCATCAACATCCATCACTCTTCGTTTTCAAGGCCTCCTTGGTCGTCTCTTTATTAGCAATGAAAGAATTAGATCCTAATTCGTTTCATGGCACAAGTGTTGGCTATTGATAGGGTGGACAAAGTGAGAGTACATCCTCATGTATGTTTCCTAGTAATACCATACATCAACATAATCCTCAACTGGTCTCCTCATAAAATGCAGACATGGGATTGCATGCATGCACATGATTCCAGTCTGCTCCCACCTATAACAATTACAGGTACATTTGTCCAAATCGACTACGTACTGTTTGTTACCATCATTGACCTCAAATCGACTAGCTCTTGTATATATTGGACACCATGTTTTATCTACATGTTGTAGCTTGGCAAGCCTCTTCTTGATTTGATGACATAATAGATCTATCGACTTAGCAATCTTTTCATGTTTCTTAATAATCCTACACATGATACCCTTTCTTATCATCTCAAACATAATCAGAATTGGTTTGTCCTGGGCTGGTAGGATGCAGACATTGAATGACTCACTCAAATTATTGATACTTATGTTAAACTTTGGGATCGAATTGAAAACATGTTTTGCCCAAAATCTTGAATCAATGTTTCATACAAATGTTTGTGTGGTCTGGTCAACCAAAAATATTTTCTTCAGCTCCCTCTCTTAAAGTGTGCTAATTTTGTGGCCCTAGATGCATTCCATATCGCGTCATTGTACAACTTACCTCAAAATTAATTTTTTAAAATTGGCATACAAGTGTCTGAGGCAAAAATGATGCTCAGCTGATTGTGCAAACTCTTCAATAGTAGGCATCAACCCCTACAAAAATAAATAGGCATAATACAACAAACATTCTCATACAATGCATAACATAAACAGACATTAGAAAGGAAATGCACCATACATTTTGTCAATCAGAAACAAATGTTGATCCCCTACTCAAAGCATTGCCTATTTCTATAAGCAACAATTGTAAAAATTCAGACCAAGAGTCTCTACATTTTGCTTCAACCACTGCTATAGCAAGTGGATAATATTCATCATTTCCATCAATGCTGACAACTATGAGCAACTAGCCTAGACACGAGCCCTTCAAGTGATAATCATCGAAGTAAATGACAGGTCTACCACACTCCAACAGAGCTCTCTTAAACACAACCAAACACATGTACATCATTTTAAATATTAAATAAAGCTTAATATCATTCCTACCTACACTAACAAGAAATGTGTTGCCATGATTAAACCTCCAAATCTCCTCTCTTTACGACCAGAGTTGCTTATATTGTTCATCGTCATCCCCTTCATTCAGTTTTCTGGCTTCATTCATTGCCCTTCTAGCAAGAGTGTATATAATGTTGACATTAAAATCCTATCTCACTATCTCAATGATGGAAGGAACATCTCAGGTGGCATGTCTTTGAACCTATCCAAGTATTGATTTTGCCACCCATTTGGCAATAGCAAGGCGGTTTATCATCTTTCGTGAACAATTGTGAACATCGTTATAGCTCTTTATTTGAAATATAAGTTCACCTTGCATTTTTGAAGCGTGAATCTGCCAATTGCATCCTTCCAAGTACTCGCCCATTAACTGGTAAGATTCACTTTTGGCGAACTTTATCTCATACCCATACTTCAACACACAATCCATGACTTCTTGTCTAATTGCATTCAACAAACTATACTTCTTTCCTATACAGATTTGGGGAAAAACATTCCAATTGTGGCCTATTCCCCTCCACCCACATCATCATCTTCAGAGTCACAAAGTGAACGAAGCTCATGATCTAGAGATTCTGAGATTGACTACACCTCTATAGTAGCTTCATGATCAAACAAACGAACATCAGCCTGAAATGCTGAAATAGGCTCCACCTCTATTCCATAATTAACAAATATTTGATCGCTAGTTTCTTTTGTCTGAAAAACAAAGCAATTACATTACATAATAAGTCGCATAATAAGTTATTACAAATAATTTTAATTGAAATTATCTCCCCTCAACGCCATTTGGTGTGCAACTGTAACGTCCCTTTTTATAAACCCTTTTTTTGTAGTAAGTTCTTGTAATATAATTATTTATATTTTATTCTTATTAAAAACCATTTTTTAAAAATTAAACCATACATTTCAAAAATCATTACAATGGAAGACTTTATCAATTAAAATGTATTTCTGGCCAAAAACCAAGTTTAAAAGTCCTTTACAAAATAAATTATCTTTACTTAGCATAAAGAATCCAAATACAAAATAAGATTGACATAAAATTGTTTTCAAATGTGGGTGTCTCGTAAACCATGATCCACATACCTAACAACAACCAAGTCTTCATCATAGCGGACTTCCTCAATGTGAACTTCACATTTGTCATTTCATATGTAACATCCATACCTACAATGCAAGGTTCATCTATAAGTCTAAGACATAATAAGTAATGCATGTGACCATAAACATGACATGTCATGACATTGGTTTTTCTTTCCTTCCTTTCTCTTTTCTTTCTTTTCTTTTCTTTCTTTTCTTTTCTTCCTTTCTCTTCTCGGGTATGAGTAGGCACGACGGTGGGCACACACCACAACCCTCCTCTCATGTGGGAGACAGACATCATCTCTTATGGGAGTCCTCCTTTAACTGCTATACATTTTAATGCACAGCAACCTTGCAACCCTTTGTCCTAGTCAGGCGTAACCTCATCGTAGCAGGCTAATGGGCTAATGTGTCACCGGTCCTCTTCTGTGGGACAACATGTCCTCCTTACCCATTTATGTACATTTTCTCATCTTTTATCTTACTTAAATGTAGACTCATGCATGGACATAAATAAAAATGCCACGGATCACCTCCTCATCAATTGACCATCAATACAATGTGAAATATTTAAACAAAATCGAGCATGTTTTTAACCTCCTCATCAATGGAGGATTTCAACATCGAGTCTCGTGCTGGCAGGCATGCTTATTTACTTTACTTAGACTGTCTAGCTCATTTAAATACAGTAAAACAAAGCAAGCGAACTATGAACTTGGTTTTAAAAACGATCAGAGCAGTACACGAAATCGTTTTTAAAACCTCTGCTCTGATACCAATTGTAACGACGCGGATTTTTTGTAAATTGTTAAAATGCGTAAAATTTTGAAATTTCTTTCTTTTTTAAATTAAATCGTATTAGAGTGCGTCTAACCGGATCACTACTGACTTTTTCTTTAATCTCGTTATGAACAAATTCATAAAAATGCGGAAGAGTTATACTAAAATCATTGATATAAAATGTTGCGGAAGCGTAAATAAGGCATTGAGAATGAAAACTAAACTATTGAGTAAAACCAAACTACTAGGCCATTAAATACAATTTAAAATACTTAATTTAATTACATATGTTTCTCCTTTTACCCTTAGCCTGGCCAGTTCGAGTCACGCACATACAAAATCTTTCATCCCTGCTTCACTAAGTGTTTATCGTCTTTTTATTATCTGTTCATCGTTATACCTACACCACAAGTAATGACATGAGCTTTTGCTCAGTAAGAAAATGGGGAAAACAAATGCATATATCTCTCTTTTAGTTCCTTTGGAATGGAGTCCACCCAAACCAATTCTTTCATTACGTTTCTTCTTTCTTTCTTTCTTTCATTACTCGTACTTCAAGTTGGAGATTGGAAGACCTGTATGAGATGGTATAGTCAGTTGGACCTAACCTCCTATGGGCAACTAGGTCCCGTTCCCGATAAGGTATGGGCATTTCCTAATTACCAGACTAGGACCGCTACCCATCTGCCTCCCACCTCCCTTAACCCTTTCCTTTTGTCTTTTCTTTATCATTTTACTTCCTTACCATGCATGTGAGTACCACCTCGAGGGGTACTCCCTATTTGGTTTCTATTATATGAATGTATGAGGACACTCCTATTAACATATACATGAACACCAAGCAATAATACATCAGAGAATGAAATAGCATTGTCTAACACATAATGGAAACAAGGTGCATTAACTAAACATACAAACGGTGGAAATCAATAGCATGTTTAATCATTAGTCGCAAATAAAGTGGCTATCAATCTACAAGCTACGAAATGAAATCATGCTATTAGCGGATTAATGCTATTGAACGGAATCATATAGCGTACGATTATTGTAGATAACAGCAAAAGTAAAACAATGAAGCATGTTGCTTTAAGTGGAAATAAACAGTAGTAAGACATTAAAGCAGGATAGCAAAACATGTGATTTAATGACTATATACCGCAGCAAAATCGAGCATGTTTTTAACCAACTAACAAAATAATCAATTTTCAATATATGAGCATGCTTTTAAATCAACTACACAGTAGTACTTAGAACATCTAAACATGCTTTTAATCAACTAAATCAATAGCTAATTATCATAACTAAACATGCTTTAATTAATAATTGAAGACAGAGGTGATGTACGACTATATAACTACAGATCATGCTTTTAAATTACTAAGGCAGCATAAACTAATAACGAGGAGCTTAGTGTATTATACTTACGAATCATGCTTTGGATAATCATAAACAACAGTGAATATTATCGGAAACAGAATAACACATCATGCTTTTAATCAGTATTAACTACAATGAGAGGTAATGATATGATACAGCGAGAAAAAACTTATTATGTGATAATAACATCAGCATTACCGATAGTTAAAATGAATGATAAATCATGCTCTTAATGACAATAATACAGCAACGTAACGTAACAAAAGTATGATGACAGATTGTGCTTCTTAAACGACGAACATAGCAGCAGAGATAAATAGTTTCTTATGCTGTTAGCTAACCAACGACGTGACAGAAAACAGATGCTATTCATACATGAATTCGACATTTCAAAACAATGGCATTATATCACTAAACAGAGCTACAAGTCATACTTTCAAACTATTAATGAACAACAAACTCAATACTAAATCCAACGAGCTCAATAACAGTGAATGAACGTAGACTAGCATGCTAACAAGAGAATGAAAATCGCATTCATGATACTAACAATTAACGAAAATAAAGCAGAGAGGGTAGACATTCTAAAACAGGAGCAGATTATAGAGCAATATACTATACTTATCTACAACAATAAACCACAAAAATGACAAAGGATCTTCTGGAAAATGTAACAATAACAGGAATAAGGATATCACGACAAAACAGAACTATGACATACATGTTTGAGTGGTATAAGGTAACATATTCACTAAACAGGACATTATATCTATTTCTCCCTAGAAATTATCCATCATTTCTTCGTAACCTTCCTCATTATCATCATCTCTTATCATTATAGGACAAGCGCATAATACAATTCACAGAAATGGATTAGAAACAGAGCACTAATCTAGAGGAGACACGCTAAAAACGGTAGAACAAGACATAGAATTCACAATCAACACATACACACACTTAATTACTTGGGTGTAGGGCCTCCACATGGCCAAGACAACCCATATCCTTACCTTTTGAAGACTTCCTTTCACGGACAGCTGCTCTCCCATCTACTCCCTCTACGCAGAAAACCCAATTCTTGCCGAAGAACAGAAAAATGAGGGAAGAAAGGATGAGGGCTGAAGAAATAGGGTTCTCCCCCCTAGGTCGTGTCCTACGTGGGGTAAAAATGGTGTTGGCGACTCTCCCTCAGTCAGAATCGTGGGGAGGAGAAGGCGTCGTGCAACCTTTAAAACGACCCACGTCGTTTTTCCCCCGATTTAAATCTTATTTAGTTGCTGAACTGATACGATTCGGATGAGTGCGGATGACTTTGTTGCGTCCGCAATCGTCCACAAGACCAAACATACGAAGGCTAAAATCAAACTTCGGACCGAAGATGGCGTCCCCATCTTCGTTCGTACCATCCGCAGTCACGATTCGGACGCCAGACAGCGTCTGCACGTGTCGTCCACATGAGGACATGAATCGGACATATTCAATTTGGACGCCTTTTCTCGCGTCTGTATCGTCCGCATATGTCGTCCGAATGTGTCCAAAAATTAGACAGATTCAATTCAGACAACTCTCTTCCTCGTCCGCTGTTGTCTGCGATCGACCTAAAGTTCCAAGATTTAATCAGATTTGTCGTGGACGCGTCCTATCTCGTCTGCATCGTCCACCTCCCGCGTTCGTAACACCTCAGCGCAGTGAGGTTGGGACGATGGACGGTGTCCCAAGTCATCCCAAACCCTAGACGACATTCCAACTGTGTTACAGACGACACCTCTCATCCGCAACGTCATCCGCAGGCGTCTTAATGACCGAAAAGTCCATTCTCATCGCGTTTTCGTTTAAGACTTTGTCCGAATTTGTTTCCACAACATTTATACGGCACGCATAACATCACGTGGTGTATTATCTCCGAAACTCAAATACTTAATTACATCACGTACTAGGGGAAAACGTTACTGAAATCACTTTTAGATCTAACGCTCTAGAATGCTCACGGTAATATCCCAATAACTATCCAAATTAAAAATATCGGGATGTTACAACATTCTTTTTTATTTACATTTATAAATCACTTTACAAAACCTTTTACGAACCATTTTCTCTTCCTTAGATCTTTTAGCCTAGCTAGCCACAAGATCTGCGTATGCAAATTCTTCATCAACTGCTCCTTAACCTGTTCTCCTATTCTCGTGCATGTACCTACATCACAAGATTTAAACTAATGAGTCTAACACTCAGTAAGTGATATAAGATAAACTATATAATGCACGTGCCATGCAGCTTTTAAATCTCATATGCAGTTTCTATTTTTGTTTTCTTATATCTTTTACGTTTTAGTATTTTTCTCTAATGCACCAAATCCTGACGCCCCCGGCATAGCAGCAATGGCATAATCCAAAAGCTCGCTAGTTGTTGACCGGTCTGTTCAATGCATCTAACCCGACACCTCCGATATAGCAGCAATGGCATAATTTGAAAGCTCTACTAGCAATGGCATAATCCGAAAGCTAGCGGCCGTGATCTCCAATGCTTAAATAGCCTCACTAACCATTGGCTGGTCCATCCCGGCATCATCTAGGGACCACTATCTGATAAAGGCTCGACTCCAATCGAACTGCCTGTTAGCTACTGTGTGCACCAATACACAACAACCCACAACCCGTATAAGCAACCATGGAATACTCCAAAAGCTCAACTAGCAGCAATGGCATAATCTGAAAGTCCAACTAGTGGTCATGCACACCAAGCACTGAAACAGCCTCACATCATTCAATTGCTTTGGCCAACCTCGGCTCAGACCAAGAACCAACTAACAATTCACATCTCATGTCATCTCATTTACCGTTAATCCATTTAATTTCTTTATTATATGTTTCACTTTCAATGATAAAATTGATATTGCTACAGCCCAAATGATGGCTGTCCACTTCAGGTGATCAGCCCTCGAGAACACCGTACAATTAGTATGTATGAGCATCCATTAAATCATTTTCTAAAACCATGCATGAAAAACCATTTTTGTATCATTTTGAAAACTATGATGCATGATGCTTGTGAATGCATACAGTTCAATCTCCTCTATATAGGCCTTAAAATATGTTTAATCTCATTATCATTATCCTTATCCTTAACTTAAACTAATAAATAAGTCATTAAAAGAACTTAAATCTAATAAACACATAGCAAGTATTAATACACTTCTCAGAACATGATCATGACCTAACTTAATAATTTATAAAAACAGTAAACAGTCAACATACAATTCCTAACTCTAGCGATGTAGGGCCCCAAAGACCAAAACACATTCAAGATCAACTTACCTGACAGTCTGTAATGCGTCTTAGCAATTAAGTTCTTCATTCTTCTGAATACCTTCAAAACCATAATATTAAACCATCAAAACTACAAAACCTTATTTCCATAATTCATTAATATTAACAACTTTACTACTAATATTCTTCATTGCCCAACATGCAGAATATAATAGCTTTATCGAATAAAACCTCGAAGGACAACAACTGCATTTAATATAACACATTCCTCACAATGTTCATCCATTGAACACAGCAAGCATAATTCATCCCAACATCATAGAGAAACGTAAGTCTTCAATAATATCTATCCAAACTGTGATGAAACAGGGAACCAATTCCCATTCACAGACCACTATCCAAAACTAGGACCATACAACCAACAGAGCCTAACAAACCCTAATCAACCTGCAGATAATTAGCCATCAACAGCTCCAATTCAACCAACAGGAAATAATCATAGCAAGCATACAAGGGCAATCCAAACAACCAATTTATATCCTTTACTCATTTATCTTCTACTTATTATTTCCATAAATTCCATAAATAGAACATACACCCAACAATATTTCTCAACAAAACCCAAAAGTGAGCATAAAACCCAGGGAAGAAATCATTACCTGAAGCGCACCTGATGGAATCCAGAGAGCAGCAGCTCCTCCGTTCTTTCACTCTTTCTCTCTCTCTATTTCTCCAGAGCCTCACAAAACTCCTGCAAGTGCACTACCTCGCTCTCTCTTTTCTCCTCTGCCTTTCTTTCTCTCTGCTTCACAATGGCTCACTCACTTTTTCTCTGTTACACACACGACCTCCTTTCTTTTCTCTCTCTTATTTTCTCTCTGTAATTTTCTCCATTCTCCTCTCAACACATTACTCTCAGTTCTCTCGAGAGAGCTTTCTCTCTCACAGCACTCTTCTTCTCATCTCTCAAAAACCACTCTGACTCTTTTTCTTTCTCTTCCTCTTTATCTCCTTTTAGCAGAAGCTTCGCATAATCCCCATAAACCTAACACCCCATATAATTTTTCACCACAAAAAGGAAGGACACATGGGAATACATTAGAAAATGTTCGAATTGGGATTACACATTTTTTGCAATTTATAGGGATTTCGATCGAGGGGCCAGTCTAGTAAAGTTGACCGTAGCTGTAACGACCCAGTTTTTATTTACTTTAAAAATCGTGTAAATTTAAAACTTTTTTTTTTTATAAAAACATCAAAGTATTTTCCTTTTATAAAATTCTATCATTAAAACTCTTTACTTAAAACATTTATCAATTTCAGCGGAAGTAATAAAATCATTTTTATGAAACGCATCGGAATTAAAATAAAACATTAAAGAATATTAAATAATTTACAAATCCTTTTACAAATAACTCCCATTTAATTCTTTAGCCCAACCAGCTACAAGATTCACTCGTGCAAATCCTTCATTGACTGCCTCTTAGCTTGTTCACCTGTGCGTGTACCTACATCGCAAGACTTAACTAATGAGCCTAATGCTCAGTAAGTGATATAAAATAAAAGGTATGATGCATGTCATGCAACTTTTAAATCTCTTTTCGTTTTCTGTTTCTGTTTCTCTTCTTTCTTTCTTTTCTTTTCTTTTACCGTTTTCTTGATCTTAACTTTACTTTATCTTGACTTTACTTTACTGTTCCTTTCTTTACTTGATTGTTACTTTACTATATCTTGAAAGGTGTTGGAGATGTCTAAACTTGACGAGGCGAACCTCACATCCCCAGATGACCCCGTTTATCTTTATCTTTATCTTTACTTTATCTTGAAAGGCGTTGGAAATGTTTAAACTTGACGAGGAGGAGCAGCCAACTCAACCTCACATTTCCAAACGACCCTAGTTTATGTTTATTGTTGTCTTAATCTTGAAAGGCGTTGGAAATGTCTAAACTTGACAAGGAGGAGTGACTAACTCAACCTCATATTTCCAGACGACCATGTTTATGTTTGTTGTGTGTCTTAATCTCGAAAGACATTGGAGATGTCTAAACTTGATGAGGATGAGCGACTAACACAACCTCACATCCCTAGACGACCCTGTTTATGTTTATCTTTATCTTGAAAGTGTTAGAGATGTCTAAACTTGATGAGGAGGGGCGGCTAACCCAATCTCACATCTCGTCACACCCATTTACGTTCATTTCTTTACATTTCACAACCGTATCGTTTCTTCTTTGTTTCCTTCTTATCATTTTGTTTCTTCTTTGTTTCCTTCTTGTCATTTTGTAATCATTTTGTTTCTTCTTTGTTTCCTTTTCAAAAGTATGTATGGAAACCATTTTTGTATCTTTTAAAAATTATGATGCATCATGCTCGTGAATGCATACATTCTCTACTAGAGGAATTTAATAGCGCAACCAACATACAATTCATGCTTATAAAAACTGTAAACAATGAAACGTGCTATTTAAAACTATAAACATCGAAACATGTTATTTAAAACTGTAAACACCGAAATATGTTATTTAAAGCTGTAAACACCGAAACATGCTTCTTCTATTCTTGCGATGTAGGGCCATAAGGACCAAACCACATGCGTATCACTTACCTACGTCCTTAGCGTAGTTCAGAAATTAACACCTTCTTCCCTTTTATACATTTAAAATAATTATAATTTTATTTATTAATATTTTTATCAATCACAAATCTTAACTTTAATATCGTTATTCCTCGTTTATTATTTAATAATTTAATTATCGTTTAGCGAATTTCTACTAATTTATCTTTATTAATTTATAGTTAATAAACGAATAATATTAATTTATATTTTTCCCCTTAAATCACAATTATCAAATTTAACCGATATTTATTCATAATAATATAATTTCTAACGCTTATCAAATCTCATTAGTTAACTTAATTACTTAGCAACCACACAGTAATAATTTCCAATATCTTAACATGTGCAACGAGATAACGATAGCCAACAATAGTTACTCATTTCATCAATGTGCCCTAACAATAAAGAGAATTTACCTTACAAAAACTGAATAGTATTTTATCACAAAACCATATTTTCCACAGCAGAGTAGAGAATCATTTAATTCCTTTTATCCAAACAATAACCAACATAACACATTTATTTCTCCTTTTTATCTAATTTAGAAAGGCTACAGATAAATCATCCAAATGTACAGAATATGTATTAACGTGCAGAATACTTAACTTAATTCAGACAGTACATGAATTTAATCTGACATACATGCATAGTATCTCAAGCAACCAAAACCAATCCCAACATATTATTGCTTCTGGTAATAACCAACGAAGAGTATTCCACACACCAATCGTTAAATCTTTACATTCTCAACAACCAACAAAGAACCAATAAATAATCCCAACTAATTACCACCAACACTATATTCCTATCACCAAAGGCAGAGGTCATTCAATTTATTCCATTGCATATTCAGACATCAAAGCAAGAAAATAACAATCAACATGTCTAACCAAAATCTTACAATCATGTGATGTAGGGTCAAAAATTCCATAATCAACTTTATTCAAAAACAACAAGAACAGTGTAACGCCCTGTTGATTTAAAACATTTTTCTCGTTTTAAAATATGTCATAAAAATTTTTCGCTTTATTTATCTAATATTTGAAATCTCTTTTTTAAAAAAAATGAAATCAGAGTAAGCATTTGCGGAATAGTAATAAAATTTCAAAACATAGTTCCAAGGTGTTTTCAACAAAACTTCCAAGTCCCTATTACAATATTTAAAATATTCAAAACACTACTAGTAGAAATTACCAAAACACCCCTCACTCAAAATACCAATTAGTCCCAAAACACGTGATTCCCACCCAGCAGGTCAAATCGGTTGATAACACGAGGGATCATCCTGGAACGCTTCCTCCTCAACTGTAATGAAATCTTCATTATCATAATCACCTACATTACGAGGAAAATAATGAGCCTAGTACCCAGTAAGAATCAGAATATAAATGCAATGCATATGATGCATGTTCACGCGATGCATTACAGAGGAGATCCGTATCTCATCTGTTAGTTTGGGGCGATGGGTAAGTCAATTGATCTCGTGGCTTAACCTGTGTTTCCAACTAGGAACCACGAGCCATACCCAGTCGTTTTGTTGAAGGCATTGGGGAGTTCAGTACAAGAGAATTGAGAATCTTAAGATTCTCGTGGCTTAACCGTACGTCACCCTCCCTAACTGGGAGTAGGCACTCCAATAGGGGTGTCACCACGACAACCATCCTCCCGAACCCCCACATGTCTATTTACATATATTAGGATGACATACAACATGTGAACAGTTTCATAAATCCTAGGGTGATGCATGAATGCCACAATAAAACAAAGAATATAATACACAAAGAAATACAATTAGTGCACATGAAATTGTAAGGCAGCATAATTTAAAAAGCAACTTATACACTCGCAATTTAAAGCCACAGAACTATTATTATTTTCTCCTATTAACTAATTGTAACGTTTTGCAAGGCATTACAAGTAGTATTGGAGACGTTCTTTTAACCATTACGAGCAAGAAAAACATATTCAGGTCAATCCAAGATTTAAGTTCAGCCTATCTTGACTTCAATTATATCATTCAATCTCCACATCTATTCCAAGGAATTTAATTGTTAGGAATACACAAGGTGAGAATCCTAATTGTAAGCATATGGACAGTTTGCAATATTCAAACTTTACAGTGCTTAGTTTATGATTCATGTATGATAGCAATTCAAACTTCTAGATTTGTTTCAAGCAGAAAATCTCAAGGTAAACTCAACCATATCACAATTCATGCTTACAGGTAACCCAAGATATGTCAATTACTCCATTCATTAGCAAGAATTATTACAAAACGCAATGGCATTAATTACTATTAACTAACAGTCCCAATTTAGACTTTCATATTTCACAACTAACGTCCATTTCTATTTCTCATGCTAGAGACAATAATCTAGGTAATAGCAGTACAAATGGAAGCAAGGCAAATCCAGTTGCTAGTTGTTTGACAAAACTCATCATTTAAACAAACCAGCAACTTAACCAAAATTTAACATTTCAAGCAAGGGATTCAAGGCAGGTCAATATCATCCAAGACCCGTAATGTAGGACCTTCTCAGGTCAAATACAATCCTAATTCTTACCTTAATGTCCACTTAATTATCCAGCAGCAACGCCAATAGTCCAAAACATGCCCAAAACCTCTAATCCTTCCAATAGTTCCTAACAAAACAATATCAATATTCCAACCAATTCAACCCAAATCAGAGTCTATGATCAATGTAACATTTTTCAAAATGAATCCTTACCTTTACTCAAATTTACGATTGACACAACAAAGCCTTTCCAACAGAGTACACCTCACAGCATAACACTCTTTCCCTTAGCTCTTCACTCTACACAACAACTATCTTTCACACAAAGCGCTCAGACAACACAGCACACAGGTATACCTCACAATTACCAACCCTTAGGATATCCATGGAAGCTTACCTCTTATAGACAGAGAAGAGAAGGGGAAAGCTGGTAGCTGCAGAGGATAATGTGGGGAAAGCTGATCATTGTCCATTTCAAGGAGGGAGCGGTCCAATGGAAGTATCCAACGTGGAAAGCTCCCTCAAAAGACGCAGTGACTCAACACACCGCAGTTTGTCTACGAACCACCGCGACGCCCTGTCAATTTCTTAACGACACGCGTGACAGTGATGTTGACTTTGTTATTTTTCTATACATCAGTGATTAATTTGTTAAAAAATAAAAAAATAGTAGTTGATGTCATTGATCGTAATCCACAATAGTTAATTTGTCATTTTCCCTGAGTTTAATAGTTAACTTGTCCCTGTTCTCATAGTGTCGTTGTTTTTTTAATGTTAAATACCCTATATTTTATTATGTATAAAAAATTACTATTGGACCAGAAACGTAATGAGAAAAAAATACAAAAAAAAAAACTAATATAAACAAACTTCAAAGGATGATAGGTTATTTGTATCGGACGAAGCACGGGTTCTTGATCGGTTGCGACCGACCGACGTTCCGCGGGAAAGTCCTGCGGAATTGAGCGAAGCAAACTGTTTCTGATGACGGAGTCTTAGGCTTGGAGCTATGGCGGAAAAGAGGAGCGAGAAAAATGGCCTGACAATGGAAGAAGCGGAACTGGAGGCGGCGAAGAAAGAGGACGAAAATGTGGATCCGGATCTCTACAGTTGTCTGCTTCAACCTGCCAATACAGCTTCTGATTCTGAATACATTGGCTTTCGCCGTTTACTCCTTCATCGGAGGGCGGAGGCTGGTGTTCATCGTCGTAAAGTAAGCTTTTCTTATGAGATTTTGTTATGTGACTGAGATTTGTGCTCCAGTTTGGAATTTGAATTTTGATGATTACAATATGAGATATTTAGGGCTCTTGCGTGATTATGAGTTCTTATATGCTGCTTTATTTTGGAATCACAGTTTTCTTTAGTTGCTTCTTTAAGTGTGATTTCCTCCTCTACCACTACCACTACTATTTTTATTATGAATTTTAGTAGCATTAGAGTAAATATATTTTACTATCATGTATTATGTCTATCTAACACTTTAGACTTTGATTTTTCAATTTTGTTAAAATAAACCCTAACGTATGCATAGTTTGTGTCAAAAATCGAGCATCATGTTTAAAATGCGTGAAGCACATGGGTGTGATGGATCAAACCCCACATCATGGCTCTCCTCCTCCTTCACAATTCGTAGAGGAGGGAGGGGCAAGCAGATGAAGAGAGCCCTATGTAAAAGTGACATTTGGGAAAATTCGGGATTCAGGGTTTCCTCCATTAGATTCACATGCTTCAAACGTGGTAATCATGATGCATTTGTTATGAATTTTGATGGAAGAGTACCTTGCAACAAAGTAATAAATTAGGATTCCCTTTGACAAAATTGAAAAATCGGTGTATAACGTGTAAAACGGGCATGGTAGTGAGTAATAAAGCGTATTTTACCCTTATTATTATTATTATTGCTATGCAAATAATTGATGGCTCATTGTGATGGTTTTTCCTAAAGGATTGGAGATGCAATGGAAAAGGTTACGTAGCTTACCGTAATTATATTCGAAGACCTAGAAATTGGGAGAGCTTACATTTACCAAGCATCCAAACCACTCCTGGAAACAGGTTGCTGTATTTTTATCCCTTGTTATGCAATTCCAGCTCATCAGCTTTGTAGTTATCGGCATTGTGGTGTAAAATTCTTCCTCTTATTTGTTCATTCTCTTAGATGAAGTTTCAGTCTTTCTTGTGTCAGACTTACCCAAGTGCGGAGATCTGAGGTTTTTAAATGTGAAAGCCTATTGCTTGTTTTGAACTACGGAGAATATGTCTCACCCTTTTTAGGGTCTATGATAAGTTCTATGCTAGATATATGTTAAGTAAGTAGGGATATTAGTTTCTATAGTTGGATATCTAGTACACTTTCTATTTTATTTTTGGAAACGTATCTATTCCATGGCCAGTAATTAAGTATCAAATAAAAAGGCACACAATGTTGCCACTAAACGCAGGTCAAAATATGCTTAAGATCAGGCTTTACTGATTCTGATCGTGAAAATTTTCGCATTATGGTTGTTATGTCGGATGGTTAGATTATTTGATGATTGCCTTATGTTCTACTGTTTTTTTTTTTCGCTTAACTAATAATATGTTGTCAAAAATTATTAAGTTTCAAAAGCTAACAATAATTTTTCTTTGATCTTTTTAACTTGAAGTGGCGAACTTTGTGTGTTGTTTCAAGGGACTGATTGCTGTGTATTTCTACGGTTGCATTTTTTCATCACATCGATTGATTTGAAAGGAAAAATAAATGTAAGCTTTGATGTGAATGTCCTTTGCAGTTTTGTCTCTACACAACTTTATAGTTTATTAATGCTTTTAAATTCATGTTTCCACATCTATTGATTTGAAATGAAAAATAAATGTAAGCTTTGATGTGAATGTCAAAATTGCTTTGGAGTTGTCTCTATGCAACTTTATCGTTTATTAATGCTTTTAAATTCATGTTTCCATATAATTCTGACATCAGGATAATTTGGTTGATGCATCAGTGGGCGATGGATTCCACCTCCAAGTCCACTCTCCCTTTTGTATGAGGTGGAGAGCTGGAGTTCTAGCAAGGTATTCTTATATTCTATTCATTTTTTTCCTATTTGTTCTTGGCTAAGAATAATGTTTGTTACAAAGTGACAAGTCAGTGCATTCCAGTGGTAAAGCATTACACTAAAGTGATGTAAGCAGTATTAGGAAACTTCCATGCATAAGGAACAGTCCTTCCTTTTTGTGTATTGACCTCGTTGTGTAAAGTAGTTAATATTTGGTGAAATTTGTGTCTTAAGAAGCAGTTCTTCTGATAGTTGAGCTTTTTCATTTTGTGTTTATGTATGTAAGAAAAGGAGGTTTAACTTCAAAGACTCTATCCAGATTTTATTTGCTTTATTTTACTGACATTTTATGTTGATTTACTTCCATTCAGGATCTCCAAAGTAACAATCCAGCCTCAAGTCGAAGAAGTTCCAGCTCAAATGAAAGTGATAATAGTCGGCCACGTATTTGTGGGGTTGAACCAGCATACTCTTTTGTAGGGATGCATTGCATATTTGATCAGTGCAAAGCCTCTGGTAACTTTTGCCGCATTATTGTCTTAATGGTTGTTAATGCCAGGTCCTATATAACAGAAGCTCTGAGGACAAAACCTGGTTAATTCATTGTGCAGTTACAGTGGTGAAATTTGGGCATATGAGCTCTGACCTACTAGCGTATGGAGCATCAGATGGAACTTTGACAGTATGCAGTGTCTCTGACTCACCTTCAGCGTTCAAGCATTTACTTGGCCATACAAAAGATGTCACAGGTTGGAATTCTGGTCATTTATTTATTTTTCGTTTGTTCTATTGTGTAGAGATGATAAGGTGTGCAAATGATCGTATTTTGGCTAGTTATGTATGAATATATTTACTCTTTTGCAATTTCTTGGCCACTATGGAATTACTGAAGCATAGAAATGTTTGCCGCAGAACTAAGTTTCTGCTGAATGTTGGAAGATTCCACTTTCTGTTTATTTTACTATTTTCCTAGTTTCTACCTAAGTGGATACTAGACACTTTCAGTTTTCCTCTTGATTGAATTTTTTAACACCCAAACAGCTCATGAGGCTGTATAGATCATTAGGGGCAGCTTGGTTCTAATTTTTTTTTAATGTTTTGTAGACTTTGACTTCTCATCTAACAATCAGTACATTGCATCATCATCCATGGATAAAACCATCAGAGTATGGGAGCTATTGAAAGGACTTTGCATTAGAGTAATCTATGGAATGTCAGCACAATTGTGTATCCGATTTCATCCTGTAAGTACAAAGCAGTATCCTCAAAAAAACTCAGTTCATCTATTTTTTGAACAGTAATAAAAACAAATATATCTAATGAGTTAAGAAAGACACCCAAATCTTATCTTTCCTTATACGAGTAATCAAAAAAGCCAAAACTCGACCGAACAAAACAAAACTTGACAAAAGGAACTTTTGAGAAAAGCAACATCTGGTTTTTTCCTTAAGAAATATGATTATTTTTTGAAATCCATACTCAACAAAAAAAGAAGTTGAGGATCTAACTTGCATACGATTTTTTTGTATGATAAAATGACACTACTCCATTCCACTGGCATGATCCTTTGAATGATCTAATAAATTTTGATCCATCCCCAAACCCATGAACAAATTGAGTACACAGTTTGACAATTTTAAGAAAAGATGGTCGTCGTCCTCTTTCTCCCTCATGAATAAAACACCACAATTAGGAAACCCAAAACCCCTTCAATTAAGATTAGTTAGCAAACCAAAAGAACTTTTGAAAGCCACACTAGGAGGCGATGTTGTTGTTGAGATGCCTTCCCATTGGGACACTGTTATGAATTATGCTTCTGATTTCTACTCCTTTTCAAAATTTTAACAACAAAATAACACACACAACATCACACTATTATTCATTAAAAGAAAACAACTTGTCTTACAAGAACTATAGCAATTTTTAAGGGGATTTCCTTCTGTTGAGAAGATGACATAAACACTTTGCTATTCGTTTTAAAAATGTTAGTTGTTTTAATTATGTTTTGTAATTGAACTTTATCCCTTAACAAGCCCGTAAGTGTAAATTTTCTATTTAAACTCACTTATGTAGATTGTTTGGGTGGTTGATGAATTTGGAAAATGCTGATGTTTGTAACTTCCCACTTGTTCGTCTAACTTCCTTCTTCTTCCTCTCTTTGGTTTTTCTCCCCTTGTCCCTTCAATTCTCTTCCTATTTCTTACTCAATCTTTCTTTTTTTCTGCTATATTTCCCAAGTCTCCCTGCATCAATTTGGTATCAAAGCTCGGATTTATTGTTTTCTCAAACAATAATTCTCCTCTATCAAAGTTTCCTTTAAAGTCTACATGCAAGTCTGCCTGTTCTCGGCCATACCAACAAACCCACGTCACTTCGGTCCATCCCACTTCTGTCGCCATTGACCTTCACATCTTCCACTCAGTCCATGTTCACTGTAATTTTAATCTTTCTCTGTCTTCAACATCTCTTCGATCGACTTCGCTTCATCGCATTGTGAATCCTTTTGAGAATCGGGAAGAACTCTTCGATTTCCTCCTCGCCAATGGTTCCACAGGCTTCACTCCAATCGACTTTCTGCAGCACCTCCGACAAATCTCCGTGACTAGGTTGCTGGCCGACTCTATTTCTTCTTCGTTCTCGTCACTGTTATGTCGTCTATTCCTTGCTCAATCTAGGCATAACCACCACGTAATTGTCCTCGGCACGGCTTCATTGCCGCTGCAGCCTCCTTCAGCGACTGAGCCTTGAGTCTTCCTGTCGAACAACTCTTCGCTCCCTCGACCTTGCTGCAAACAAAAACCTAGCGCTCGGATGAGTTTTGATTTGTTGCTCGAACTAGTAGCCTCGATCACAAACAGAAGCCTAGCTCTTCTTTGTTCTTCTTAGATTGACAGAGTAGCGAGAGACAGAACAAAGGCAACATTAGAGAGAATATTTTATTTGGATGAGCCAGACAGATACCAAAGATCTGTTCGACATTCCTTCACACTTGACTATTTTGCTGGCAACATCACAACGAAAGGGGAGTTTTCTATTCCGAACCTTTTAATAGTTATACGTTATTTATTTTTAGATAATGCTTTAATTATGTTCTTATTAGTTGTGACTTATCTATAATTCATTATCATACGCATATTAAATCTCGTATCCTATCATCATATTATTTAGCCCACCTTAATACCATTTGATTTGAACTATCACGTGATTTAATCCTTGTTGATTATTTCATTTTTCAAGTATTCTATTCACCACTATTATGTTAATTAAATTTGTGGTGGATGATTTTATTTTGACGTGGTATTTGGCATTCGTTTTATTATTTTAAAATATCAACTCTATTTGTTTGCTCGGTTAGAAGTTATTTAAAAAAAATCATTAATTAAATGCACTTTAACTTTAGTTTTAGTAGATATGATTCATTTTTTGCTATTATGTGTTTATTGATCTCTCCATTGTCCTTTATTTGAAGAGTGTTGTATTGCATGCTGTTACGTAATGGTCGTCAGGTCTCATCTAGCACTAGTATTGTTAGGATGGATCCTTACCAATTTGATATCTTTACCTGACAATTAGTACAATTAGGTGTCAACCAACAACAATTTCAGGAATAATTAGTTGTCATTCAGACTAAGTTGATCGTTGCTCGTGAAACAAATATACATCTTGAAAATAAGTTGAACAATATGGAACAAATCCTTCATCCCTCTGATTCAGACAATTTTGAATTATCTCACAATAGACCCATCCATTGTTATTTAGATGCTCGACAACAATTTAGACATGACCGTAGAGATAGGGATTACGGTCGTGAACGAGGTCGAAATCATTACCATCAAGGTTTCCAATCTCCTAATCGTCATGATGAACAACTCTTTAGAAATATCAGATTAGATGCTCCTACTTTTGATGGTTGTTTGGATTTTTGTATCCTTTCTCAATGAGTTAAGGATATGGATCATTTTTTCACTTGGTACGGAGTGCTAGAAAACCGAATAGTTCAATCTGCCAATTTAAAATTAACTGTAACGCCTAATTATTTTGGGAAAGTGTAGAGGATCTCCTCGAGAGGCGTCATGCGCCACCTGTTGGAAATTGGGAGGAAATGAAGCGACGACTACAAGAGAAGTACTTACCCCAAACCTACCGGGGTAATTTGTTAGACCAATGGAATGCCCTTTCCCAGGGCAACAAGTCAGTTATTGAGGATGTCAATCAATTTGATGAATTCTGAATGAGAAGTCTAGTTATTGAGGATGAAACCATGACTTTGAGTAGATTTAGACAAGGTTTAAAAGATGACCTTAGGCGTGGGCTTATTCTTCGAGGCGTCAATACCCTAGACCATGCCTATTCCTTATTTCGAGACTACGAATTAGTAAATGAAATTTCAACTCATCAAGAAGCCCATTGCGGTCGACTAACATTTGATCAACCTAAGCAACATGAGAAGTTTCCATACCACATCGCACCAACGGAGGAGAGAATCTAACATAAACAATGTGAAAAGGGGAAGTTTGGGCAGCAGTATGAAAAGAAGTGTTATATCAATATTCGGACCAAGGTAACCATTGATTCCAATGTTTAGGTTTATCATGCACAACACAGCGGAGATAAGTTTCAAGACATCGATTGACTACTTCAGTTTGCTCATTTGTTTGAGGGTGATAAGCAGTACTTCTTTTCAATGACGTACCTTGTGTTTTAAAAAGTTCATTCCAAAAATTGCTCAAAAAATTCTTATTCCGATTGGAAATGTTAGAAGAAGGAATCCCATGAAGATGAACAACTTCTTTAATAAATAATGCAGCGATTGAATGTGCAGTAAATGGGTAGCGGAGAGTAGTGAAATGGGCATATTTGTTGAGTCGATCCACAACCACAAAAATGATATCATAACCATCGGAACACAGTAAGCCCTCAATAAAATCCATAGAATTATCTTCCCATACTTAATTCGGTACAGGTAGAGGTTGCAAAAGACCCACCGGAGACAATGCTAAATATTTCGTTTGTTGACATGTTGGACAAGACGAGACATAATCACGGATATCCTTATGCATTTCCAACCAAAAAAATTCAGCAGGTAATAGTTGAAAAATTTTAGCTATTCCTGTATGTCTACCCACATAAATACTGTGAAATTCGTTTAACAAAAAAGAAATTAAAGAAGAACCTTTGCCAAACATCACCCGATCTTTATAGAATGAATGACTATTAATTATATGGTAGCCATGATTATGCTCCACTCCTTGAAGAATTTGTGTTTTGATAGCACACATATGCAGACCTTGATCAATTTCGGCACGAATTTAATCCCAAGGAAAAGAACTATAGATGTCGAAATAGCCATTAAAGTAGCATCAAGACCTCGTGAAAGTGCATCAGCAGCTCTATCTTTTAATCTGGGGTGATACTGAATTTCAAAATCATATCCAAGGAGTTTGGTGATGTGCCCCAAAAACCCTACCGTGCGACCTTGAGCCATGAAGTTCACTATTTTTCTAACCAAGTTATTTCTTTTGTGTAATTTTCCTTCTGTAGGTCTATTATGAAGTTGTTTAAGTTGAGCATTGATGGAAGACATAATACAAGTTTTGGAGATAAATGACACATTCCAAAAATCTGCTCGTAAACTGACCCCCAAGGTGTATATGGCATTTTTGGCGATCTATCAAACTTCATATTGGAAAGTGCTCTTCATAACAATTGTAGCTGATTCGTAAAGCTTTCCAGAAAGTACTTTGGCGTTAATTTTGGAGTTCGTTTGCTATGTCAAACGCAGCTTTAACAGAAGGATAAAAACCAGCCAAGAAACTGTTTTTATTTTTTTGTGTTTTATATTTTGGGGGTTTCTTTTGGGGCAAATTTGTAATTTTTCCATTAGAAAGGTATTTTATCCTCTCTAATGAACCCTATTCGAGGCAATTGGAATTTTGAAAACCCTAAAGGAGAGCTTTTGCTTTGTTCTTGGAGACCCGCAGAATCACCTTCTCGGCCATCTTCCATCTACCAAATCGGTTTGTGTTTTCTTGCGAGTTCTTGCACACACTGATTCTTGCTGCTTCTTCCAACATCTCTTCCTTGTGTGATGGTGCTTGGGGCGTGGAGGTAGAAGAGCTAGCAACCCCCATTGGAGAGAATCATCTTTTGTGTTGGCCGAACTAGTCGGCCCTCTCTTGTTGGAGGATTTGTGTACTCCTTTGATTTGTTACTACTTTTCATTCCATCTATTGAGAAGGGTTTGCGTTTTCTTGGAGTTCTTTATCTGTATTTTGTGCTGTTTTGGATTTGATGAGATTTTGTTGAGATTTGGTTGTGGTAATCTTTGTTTTGGAAGGAAGTAAATCATTGCCGAGAATCTGTTTTGCGCTAGACAGATTTTGCTCCGTTTTGTGATTACATTTTGCCCTGTTTATACATATTAGATGAAGCTCATATTTGGAAGAGTTAATTTTGGGATTGTTAAGTGTTGACCCTCCAAATTTGGGATCGATTCAGCGTATGCAAGTGGAGATCTAGATGTGTAATTTTTAGTCTCCAGAATCTGCCCATAAAACCCTAATCCGAGGGGTAATTTCATCAAAGCATATCTTTGTGTTTAGAATGAGTTTGAAGGTGAATTTTTGATATGTTTCTCTCTGGAATGTTGGTGTAATTCTCTGCGAATTTCAGCTTCTAATTCTTTATGCTTCGGGAGATACGTTTATTTGAAATATGAAGACCGGGTTGATCTTCTTAAGCTTGGCTGATTGAAGTTGTTGATCACTAAAGAGTCTTGGACTACATCATTTGGTGACCCACTTTTGATGTTCCAAACTAATAACACTTTGTTCCAATAAGAATTTAAGGTTTCCTGATCAGTACAAATAACAAATTGCCCATCCAAAACATAAAGCCTCCATTTTTTTATAGCAAATACTATGGCCATTAATACTCATTCGCAAATAGATTTGTGCTAGGCACGAGGGCCTAAAATGTGGCAGTAAAAAGCAATGGAGCGTTGGTCTTGCATTAATGCAGCTTACAATCCGATTCCAGAGGCATCAGTTTCAATAATGAAAGGTTTTGTAAAATTTGAAAGTGCCAATACAAGAACTGTAGTCATGGCTTGTTGGAGTTTATGAAATGTTGTTTCGGCCGATATAGTTCAACTTAATTTATCCTTTTTCAATAGATTCATTAATAGTTGAGCGATGTCACCATAACTTGCCACAAATTTTCGATAATAACTAGTGAGGCCTAAAAATCCACTGAGCTCCTTCACATTGCTAGGAATGGGCCAGTTGAGCATTGCTTCAATTTTGGTATGGTCAACAGAAACGTTGTCGCTTGAAATAATATGACCCAAGTACTCAAGTTTCTCATGAACAAAGAAACATTTGGATTTATTCGCGTATAATTGGTGCTTCATGAGAACTTCCAAAACTTATTGTAAGGGAGTCATATGTGCTTCCAATGTGTTGCTATAAATCAATATATCATCAAAGAAAACCAGCACATACTTACGAAGATATGGTTTGAATGCTGCATTCATAATAGCTTGGAAGGTAGATGGTGCATTAGTAATGCCAAATAACATCAATAAGAATTCATAGTGCCTTTCATGAGTTTGGAAAGTCTTTTTGTGAACATTTTTTTTAACTCAAATCTAATGATATTCTAATTTGAAGTCCAATTTAGAAAATACTCGTACTCTATACAACTCATGATGCACCCATAGGGGGATAAAGTCCAGCCCAACATGATATAGCCCGCTCTAGGACCCACCCCTCACAGTTTTGTTCTTCGGGCGGACCCTCTGAAGAGAGCTCAAGCCTGAAAACGCGTCATGTTGGGACAAGACCGCCACCCACTGTAAGTGCGACCAGTCCAGCTGTCCCAAATCGATGTGGGATGACATTTCTGCACATCACAAATAGATTCTCGGCAATGATTTACTTCCTTCCAAAACAAAGATTACCACAACCAAATCTCAACAAAATCCCACCAAATCTAAAACAACACTAAGAAATCGAAGAAAACGCAAACCCTTCTCAATAGATGGAATGAAAAGTAGTGACAAACCAAAGGAGTCCGCAAATCCTCCAACAAGAAAGGGGCGACTAGTTCGGCCAGCACAAAGGAGGATTCTCTCCAATGGGGGTTGCTAGCTCTTTGTTGAGAGTGAGATAATAAGAGAAGTGAGGGTAAATTAGGAAATTAAAATGTTTATGTGGCATGGTTAGTTATTGTAATAGGGAGGTTACTTGGTTATATATATTAGAAATGTGAGAAAGAATGAGGATTATTGAAGATTGTTGCTTAATGTTCTTGAAGGAGATTAGATTTAGGTTTCCGAATTTGTGGTTTTCCAGATTCGTGGTTTTCCAGATTCGTGGTTAAGTTTAAGATTAATTTCTGAATCTTAGCATTGTTGCTGGATTTGTGAATTGTTCTTTCAGATTATTCGGGTTCACTGCGCAATAATAGTATCAGAGCCTATGTTTGAGAGGCCATAACCACCACTGCATGGGTTGCCGTACTTGGTCAGTCTCCATTGGCCCCAAGACAAGGGTAGTTCAAACAGACTGGTCTATCCATTTTATATGGGAATCCGATTGTTCTATTTACAGACGATGAAGATGTTGAAGAACAAAAAAAGAAGAGTATGGCAACATGAATCTTGAGAGGGTGGAAGAAATGGCAGAATGTTGGGAATTAGCTTTGCAGGATTTGCTTTCTTTCGTATGGGATAGGGGGAAATAATTAAAAGACAAGAGGAGCATTCTGTGAATTGAACACCCTTCACAGAACGCAGCCTCCTCTGGATGGGTCTTTTTCAAGTTAGGGAGAAGTCATTCCTAGATGAGATAAGTGTAGAATAAAGTTTGCAAATGTTAACCTAGCCAATGAAATATATGGGGAAGACTGAAACAGGCAGAGGAAGCGAGGAATCTCTTTTTGGATCAACGAAAGCATTGGCTCATTAGTTGCAGAGAAATTATCTGCAAAAAATCAATGGAGAAATAGGAAACGAGTTAGTTGTTGCTCGGTCACGACCAGATTGGTGACGACGGAAAGGAATTTCAAATCCACTCTTCGCACGACGATGCACGAATCTAAGTGTTTTCCTTACCGAGGGAAGAGTGACGGGACCAGTCGAGTTTGCCGGAGGTCAAGTTTGAGAACCACTGGCTTTGGGGAAGAAGATCATCAACATGGCCGTCAAGTTTGCGTGGTTGAGGCGAGAAAGAAGGGTTGGTAGCAGTTAGGGATTGGTTGGTGACTCAAAAAAAAAAAAAAAGGTGATGGGCTGGATCATGATTGGGCTACAAAGAAGAGTATGATTGGAATGGAAGAATTTGATTATGCCTTTACTTTTAAGGCAACTGACTCTTGTGGGTTGGGCTAGGAAATCATTGGCCAGGAGAAATATCTATGTTCCAACTGAGAAGTATTAAATGGGCTTAACATTTGGGACTAAAAAAATACAAAATCATCCAAGATTCACATGGACGCGATGGGTAATTTCATGGGATTATGTATACTCTACTCATGACCTTGAGGACAAGGTCGATTTTAAGGAGAGAGTATTGTTGAGAGTGAGATAATAAGAGAAGTGAGGGTAAATTAGGAAATTAAAATGTTGATGTGGTATGGTTAGTTATTGTAATAAGGAGGTTGCTTAGTTATAAATATTAGAAATGTGAGAAAGAATGAGGATTATTGAAGATTGTTGCTTAATGTTCTTGAAGGAGATTAGATTTAGGTTTTCGAATTTGTGGTTTTCCAGATTTGTGGTTAAGTTTAAGATTAATTTCCGAATCTTAGCATTGTTGCTAGATTTGTGGATTGTTCTTTCAGATTATTTGGGTTCACTGCGCAACACTCTTCTACCTCCACGCCCCAAGCACCACCACGCAAGGAAGAGATGTTGGAAGAAGCTGCAAAAATCAGTTTGTGCAAGAACTAGCAAGAAAACACAAACCGATTTGGCAGATGGAAGATGGCCGAGAAGGTGATTCCGCGGGTCTCCAAGAACAAAACAAAAGCTCTCATTTAGGGTTTTCAAAATTCCAATTGCCTCGAATAGGGTTTATTAGAGAGGATAAAATACCTCTCTAATAGAAAAATTACAAATTTACCCCAAAAGAAAAATTACAAAAGAAACCCACAAAATATAAAACACACAAAAAAATAAAAACAGTTTCTTGGCTGGTTTTTATCCTTCTGTTAAAGCTGCATTTGACATAGCAAACGAGCTCCAAAATTAACGCCAAAGTACTTTCTGGAAAGCTTTACGAATTAGCTACAATTGTTATGAAGAGCACTTTCCAATATGAAGTTTGATAGATCGCCAAAATTGCCATGTACACCTCAGGGGTCAGTTTACGAGCAGATTTTTGGAATGTGTCATCTATCTCCAAAACTTGTATTATGTCTTCCATCAATGCTCAACTTAAACAACTCCATGATAGACCTATAGAAGGAAAATTACACAAAAGAAATAACTTGGTTAGAAAAATAGTAAACTTCATGGCTCAAGGTCGCACCGTAGGGTTTTTGGTGCACATCAACTCATGAATAAGTTCATCTATAATTGAAATTTATTAGGTATAGTGACCTTATATAAAGTTCAATAATCTTTTTCTTAACTAGGAAGACCATACTTGAAAGAGGGCTATCACTAAATTGAATGATTCTGGCTAATAACATTTCTTTCACTAACTTTTCAATTTCATCTTTTTGTATTTGAGGATATTAATAAGGCCGAACATTAAATGGTGTCGTTCCTTCATGTAGAACTATCACATGGTCATTTTCCCTATTTGGAGGTAACCCATGCGGTAGTTGAAATATCATTGCAAATTGCTCAATCAGATGTTGGATATCCGAACTAGCAACGTCATGGCACGAGGCATGCACTGCCAATGTGTCAAGTTTGATCATCATTCCTATACCGTTCTATTTGAAAGCCTTAATTAATGCTTTAAGAGAGACTTTTGTTTTACACAAAGTAGGATCACCTAACAATGAAACTTTGTGGCCTTCCAAGCTGAATATCATGTTGAGTTACTATTCAATGTATTTCCTTTCTAATAATTCATCTGGATCTTGGTAAATTAAAACTTGTAGTTTTTTAGATTTACATTTATTACCGATCTTAAATTTTTCATCACACCAAGCCTTCCCTTCGTTCTTGTAATTCAAAATCTGTTAATCTCTTGAAAGGTTATTCCGGCTTATAATTTTCAACTTTACTTGCAACATTTTCAATTTGAAATGAACATGAATTTACCACCCGAGTAGTATTGTTTAACAGAGCAAACACAGATTTTACTTAAAATAATTTGGACTTTTGACATATTTCAACATCAGCATTTTATCATTTTATCTTCAATTCGTTTGGTTGTTAACATAATTGAACTCAGACCCAATTGTCTTAAGACTTGCAATTTTGCCCTAATTTCTTCCCTGAGACCATTGATGAATTGTTCATCCAAGATCGACTCTAGTACACCAACCAAAAGAGAAACTAATTTCTCAAGTTGCTTTCTGTACTCAACGCACAGAGGTGTCTTGGCACAAAGCAATAAATTTTTCTTCAAGGGAGACTTTAGATGTCGAGCGAAACCGGGCAATCAAGTGCTGTTTGAAGTCAAACCAACTCTGGAATGGTCTGCTCCTCTCTTCCCACTGAAACCATGCAAGACCCTCGTCTTCCAGACACACTACGACAACATCGATTTGCTCCTTTTCCATCAAATTATTCAAAGCAAAGAATCGTGCAACTCTATAAACCCAATCAACTGGGTCTCTCGATTCTTCTTGTGCGTAACTCCATTCTCGGACCCCTTTCTCCAATCTGCAACAAGTCTTCATCTCCGACGCTAACAAATCTTGCCTCTGAGTTTGCAGTCGTTGGGTGCTTCCCTCTGTCTGCCGAAATAAAGGTGATTCTCACCATTTGCTTCCCCGTGTGGACGGGTGAGTTCCTTTAATTTTTCCAAAATGGTGTTCATATTTGTCTCCAGCAACGGAATTTTTGAAATTCCTTCTCTAAAAATTTCGATCTCCTCCCTTACCGCATCTAACTTTTATTTCACAGAATCTAGACATCGGGCAGATTTTTTGTCGGCCATCACACGTACATTCGATTTCGCCTCTTTTCCAGAATTTTAACAACAAAATAACTCACACACCATCACACTATTATTCATTAAAAGAAAACAACTAGTCTTACAAGAACAGCAGCAATTCTAAAGGGTACTGCCTTCTCTTTTCCATATACCCATTTCCACAATGCTTTCTTTTTCTTTAACTGCTCCCTTAACTTCACGTCCGTTCATTCATTACTCACTAAAACGTACTCTCTAAAATACCCTGAATAATACACACTTAAATTAATTCTTCCTTGCCCCTCATAGTAAGCATAAACAGGGTCTCTCCTGCCTAACAAACACACTTTCTTACCTTCTAACTCATTGTAGAAAGACTTCTCAAAAAGTTGTGTTTACCACGAATCAAGATAAGTTTTTTTTTTCCAAGGACCACCATTAATCTTTGGAAGAAAATCATAGAATTGCTCTCAAGGGTCTCGTAAAGGAATGCTCCATAAAATAACCCCCTTCCTAGATCTATAAAATTGGCTACTGTTGTTTCCTTGTAGAAAGCCCCAAGTGTAAAACATTAGAAACTCCTGCATAAGAGAGTTCAAGCCATGCTGCCTATTGCCCCAAGAGTAAAACGAAGCACCATATTCTGTTATAAAGAACACATACATGGTAAAGCTTCTTTAATGCTTCTCAATTTAGATGTTCAATGTACCAAAGTGTAAAAAGTTGTCTTTAATGTTTTTTAACCTATGGACCATGTTTGGTGTAAATGTATGGTCAACTGTGGTCTTAGCACTGCAATCCCTCATTTTAAGAGTAAATAGACAGAAAGAATCAATCTTTATCACTGGTTTCAGATTATTTATATTTTTGTATTCTCTTTTATTGGGTGTTGTGCATAACGTAATCGTAAAGTCCTCTTGGTGTAGGTAAATAATAACTTTCTCTCAGTTGGCACCGCAAATAAGGAAATAACGGTAATGACATTTTACACCTGGTTTTTTTACATATTAAGAAGTGACTCTATGGATTTTCATTATTTTAATCAAAGTTTTCACCATCTTTTTTGTCCGGCTAGCTCTTTTGATTGACCAAACAAAATTGATATGCTCAGTAGGGTCCATTTGACCTGTAATGGATCAAAATTCCTTCGATAGAGTGTTCATTAGTTTGCAGCTGGGTGTTTTTGCTTGTGATTGTCTCCTATTCAATCACTTTCTCTTCAAAATCTTTCTTCTTTAGACTATTCTTAGTTTCTTCCTTCACGGACTCTTCTTATTTTGACCTTAATTGAAGTATAAGTATTCTCTTAGATTTTGACGAAGAGTATACTTATGCTTTATGCGAGTGTCTAAATCCAAAAGTGGAACCCTTTGATGACACTCTCATCAAAGTGTTGCTCTTTTTGTAAGGAACACAATGAGATGAATAATCATATCATGATTCATTGTGAATTGAGTGAAAAAAAATTGGGAACGACTTTTCTCAGAATTTGGAAGAACTTGATGCTATGTAATTATGTTACTAAATTTTTTCTTTTGCATTTAGATGGGAAAAACAGAATAGTTGAATGAAGATTCTTCAGAGAAATAAAATTCTAGCAAATTTTTAGTTATTTGTATCCACTGCGATTTTAACCTGTTATAGGATGTGCCACCAAATAATATTTGCTTTGTGGAAAAATTTTAGATTTTATTGCAAACTGGGCATATTCTGCTAGATATTTGTGAGGTTTCTTCTTCTTCTTTTTTTTTTTTTGTTATCTCCGATTAGATAGACATAAAAAACTCTTAATTTGTATAGTTCTTTACTCTTTTTGCTTATAGTGAAGAAAACTTCTTATCACTCCCCATTTTTTTCTTATGGCGGGCGGATTTCTTATTTTTCCTGCTCACATATGTTCTACACTTTCGACACAATTATTTCTTCTGAAAAATAATGAACGGTAGTTTTTACCTTTTTATGTAATCTCATTTATATCATCTCTGGAAATATGGCAAGCTCTTGGGTTAGGGTTGCTCCAAGAAACAGCCAAACTACCCAAACCAATCCAGCCATCGTCTGTTGGTTTGTTTAATCAACTAGATAAATTTGGTTTGGTTTAAAAAGCAGTAAACCTTCTTGTATGGTTTAAGATTTGTTTTGGTTTATGCACTTTTCAAACAAATAATTTAAGTTAGCTTTTTTCTACCTTTCATCTGGATAAGTTTTCAACTTCTCGTGGAGACAAAGTTTTCAGTATTAATGTTTTTATAGATTTAGTTTATTCTTTCTATCACTTGTTTTGAATAGAACACTTTTCTATTACTGATATTGTGGTCAAACTTATAATAAATTATGGTTTGTGTTTCTACAACTTTTTGAATCGAGGGGTGCAATATGGTATATTTTATTTTGTTCGATTGATTGATTGGTTGGTTTTGGATTGTATAATATTCAATCTTCTTCTTCTCAAAAATAATTGTTTTGATTGAAAAAATGCTCAAAACCAAACTAATCCGTCTAATGAACAGTCATACCTGGGATAGAGTATTTGTTAACCCCTATGTTGGGCTTTCAAAATATATGGGAAATGTTAATATTACATTACTATACCCTTACCCGAGTATATCTAACTTAATCGTAAATTGGTATTTCAGGTATTAAATTTCAGCACTGGGAGGACCATTACTAAAATAAGTTTTGACAGTGAGGTTACCTCTATGGACCATGATCACACTGGTCATCTCATCTTCTGTGGAGATGCACTGGTATATTGCTGCAGATTTCCATTTTATAATGTTTGTCATTGACCATTAAATACCTAATAACACTTACTGAGGCCTTGTGCAGGGATATATATATTCGTTGACTATGAATTCTCACACTGGAGGATTATCTCGTGTTCATCGTCATCGAAGTAGCAGTAGACGGAAATCTCCAGTCACAATGGTGCAGTATAGAAGCTTCTCTCTGCTTGCCCGTGGACCTGTATTGCTATCTTGCGCTCAAGATGGAAATTTGTCCTTTTTCAGGTCAAATCGACTAAATGACTTCCATTTTCTAACATTCACCACTGCCCTCTGACCTCAGTTTGGAAAATTGTGTTTCAGCGTGGCTCTAGAAATTCACGGTTATTTGACGCTTCGCTGCTCACTCAAACTAACTCCAAGGATACACAGCATTCGAGCTTCCTTTTGCCCCTTGCTTTCTCTTGAGAAAGGAGAATACATAGGTATATGTATAACTATCGCCTGTCAGATTATAGGCTAACTGGTCTCGTTTTGATTCTCATATATCCTATGTTACGTGAATGAGGATAGATTTCTTCTTATCTAGTTAAAAAAAAGAAATCCTCATCCATGAAATCCTGTCTGCTCCCAGTCAAAATCACGTTTGATGTTTGTTTTCGACGACCACAATATATTTAATTACCGGCATTTTTTATTTCATACCATAGCATGCCATATACTGTTATATAGCTGCGATCCTTTGGCATAGAAAGCTCCAGTAGTTATCTTTGTTGTGACAAATTATAAGCTATGAAATTCATACAACACATGTAGCAAAAATATTTCTGACATTGTGATTGTATTGGAATATTAAAGTTGCAGGAAGTGAGGATACAAATGTCTACTTCTATGATCTGACTCGACCGAAGCATACTTGTGTCAACAAGCTTCAGGTCCATTTTATTTCATTTACCAAAAACAGGGTAGAGGTGAATTGTGGCATGATTTGGTTATGATATGTGATAATAAAATGCTGCAGGGTCATCGTTTCCCAGTGGTGGATGTGGCTTGGAATCATGGGGAGAATTTATTGGCATCATCTGATATTTATGGTACAGTGATTGTATGGAAGAGATCAAAGGCGAGTTAAAAGCAAGTATGGGCAGAGCATGTGTGTCTCATTTAATATGTAGGAAAGCAGAGTCTGATTGAGTTTTTGAAATAAGTTGTCTTTCCCTGTTTTGGTTTCCTGAATGCGAATGCACAGAGTAGGTAGATAAGATAACAACTAAAGCTGACGTGGGCCCCTCCACCATAATAACCTAATCACATCCGTCCAACTCCCATTTCAGTTACTTTAATTACAATTAAACTCACTAATCTTAATAATTAGTAAGTAATTAGGGTTTCTACTCGTTGCAATTAATAAATGGAAATTTGTATGGTCGGAGCTTTCCTGGTGGGGCCATGACTTTTATTTATTAATAATGACTTCTTCATGGGAGAGCAGAGAGAATGTGGAGGGTCCCTTGGGCACTCCAATTCGACACCATGAGCGAGCACACGTGTAGTGTTACTAAATCCAGGTGATTAAGAAAAGTTAATTAAATCCAGGATTAATTAATTAATCGGGGGTGACGACAACAGAGGACGTTGAAGAGTCCAAGTTTTCGGGAATCCCTAGGTTCTGCTCTGTGCTGCGGGTCTTAGAAAGGATCGAATGGAGTGGGGGTGGGTCCCACTCTGTAATATCTGCAGCTTTCTTTTGTTTCCATTTCTTAGTCACGTCCTACTTAAAATAAGGACATATATTGAAGGACCAAGTTGTAATTTCATTTTTGGATTGTTAATTAATAATAAAACAAAACTTTTAACTATAAAATAATGAACAAACTAAATCTTAAACTCATTTTTGCGAGTAACTAAAATATTAAATTATGAAAAATAAATAAAGTAAATCTTACAGTTATATTTTTTGTTAAAAAATATTGCGGATAATGTTGTTGTGGCAAACGTCGTAGTCACGTTATTCTCTTATAAACGTCCAAGGATATCACATGGACATCCAATGATCAGTTTTGGATGCTCTCCAACACTGAGGGACATCCATCGTAGGGCTGAGGGACATCAAAGGCATTGGGGACCGTCCGTTGTAAGTTGAGGAACATATAAGGATCAGTCTTGGACGTCTTCCAACGCCGAGGGAGAGAAGAATGGACACATGGGGAAGGAGTAAATAGTCATAGCAGAAAGAAATGAGAAAGTAGAAATGAATGGAGAAAGGGGCATCTGTGGAGAGAATAATGGACACGTGGGCAGCTAACGTTAATTAGAGAGGGAGCGAATAGCCGTAGCAGAAAGGAACGCATTCGCGGATGGGAGTAATCATGTGCACAATACATGAATTTAATGAGAAAGCTGAAATAGATGGAGAAGGGGACATCTGTGGAGAGAAGGAAGGACATGTGAGCGGATCACGTTAGTGCATGTGATTCCTCCTATCTGCGCACGTGTTCCTTTCCGCTAAGGACATCTGCTCCCTCCTTAATTAATATGAGCTGCCCACGTGCCCATCATTCTCTTCTCCGATGCCCCATTCTCCATTCGTTTCTACTTCTTCATTAAATCACGTGTGCCGTGCACGTGATTCCTCTTATCGAGGACGCATTTGTTTCCGTTGCGGATATCCGCTCCCTCCCTAATTAACATGAGTCACCCATGTGTCCATCATTATCTCCATGGATGCCCCCATTTGATGTGCCACAAATTCCCTCGAAACACCATTGAGCATGGAGGTTTGCTAACATTAATTTTAGTACTCTTTTTTGTAGGTCCTCATGAGGAACAATGTAATATCCCAAAAATTTATCTGGATATAATACCCAATTGATAGATTACAAAAGACCAATGGACAAAAGTATACATGTTTCATCTATGAAGTCCAAATTAAAGACCCATTAAATGGCAAGTCAAGGGCCATGATGGTGTTAGAGATTATGGAGGATCCAAATGAGGCCCAAGGTAGGTTTAGATTGAAGAAAAAATGGGCTAAAATGGAAGATGGCCAAAATAGCTCACGGGTTGCCCTAGCGTGCGTGCCGCCCGACAGCGCGCTCGCCAACAGCGTGCGCCTCCCTGACAGTTTGCGCCCTCCCGAAAGCACGCCCGCCAGCCGATAGCAGTGCCCGCCTGCCTTGACCGTCCACCCGCCAGCGCTGACCGGTTGACTACTGCGCCCACCGTCGACCAGACGTGTCTTTTGCGTGTCTTCCACCATTTTCCACGCCTAACTTTGAATTTTATCAATTCTTTTGTAATTTTATAATGTCTCCATGTCCCCTTGAGTTGCCTATAAATAAATGGGCAAACTTTCAATGAAAATCACAACTTACAACTTGGAATTTGAGAGCATTTTTGCTTAGAGAGTGATTTTCTTCTTGAGTTCTCTTTGAGGACTTGATCTTCTTCAATTGTTTGCTTGAAGAGATCAAACTTGATAGTCTTGGTTCAACCAGCACGTTTGGTTTGGGCCAAGCTCCTCTCTTTGATAGTTCGGTTCTTATCTCTCTATAGATAACAAATCGAATTCCTAATCCATTTGAATCTCCAAGGCGTCCTGTGAACATTCCGCATTATTGTCGGGTCTTAAGGAGAAGTTACTCGAGAATCGGGAGAAGTTATACGTGAGAAATTCTACTATTGAAAAATTCTACAAGAGGTAAGAAATAGGATTCGGTGGCCAGTGGAGGCCTTGCATCACGAGATTTTGTGTTTTTAATTACTTTCAATTGTTATTAGAAATATTGTTGAAATTAATCATATAAATTAACGATAAAGAAATATTGAAAATATCATGGAACCTATCGTTAAAATAATGTCAACATAATTATAGAAATTCTTTTGTGATTAATGCACGAAATAACAAAGAAAATGCATGAATGTAAAAAGAAATAAATAAATATCAACTACCTTAATTGTATATATGAATTGTTGTACTGTCGTTAATTCCATTGTATTGTTATAAACTGTATATGCATCATGATAGAGCTTATGAAACTATTGCCATATACATACCATGTTAATAAATGAACCAATAAACGTAAATAGGTGTATGAGATCGGTGGTGACGCTCCTCATGGATGAAGCTTCTCGCCGGAGTGACGGTTAAGCCACAAGAAGGTATAATGGATCCAACTTCCCTAGATGATTAAAAGATCTCATACATCTGAACTGTTAAGTGAAACTAAAATAGCATGTAGAGGGAATAGGTTCTTCTCTAAAAATGACTGCATACGCATTGCATAGCATGTGTATACATTCTATTTCTTCTGAGCCTCGGCTCATTGTATTACCCGTGATGCAGGTGAATAGTATTAATTACAAAAGGGAACGCATTGCTAGATGAAATCTTAGCTTATCAACTGGAGAAGACCTGATGAGTTATGGTTCAAGTAAAATTTGTTATCTTAAATTATGATTTCATTCGATAAATGATTTGTATGATATGGATTGCATTTTAAATGGTTTAAAATCATAATTTGAATTTATTCCGCTAAAGTACTCTGATTTCCTACTTCACAATACATTTTGAAAAGGTTTTAAAACAATTTTAAATTTTCCATAAAATTAGAATAAAGAAAATTGATTTTTATAAACGGGGCGTTACAAACAATGTACTCTCAATGTCCTTACCTTCTATCCAATATCCATGTGCCACATGGTCTTGTTTGAAGTGAAGCATAAATGGAAATTCGAGCACAAATTTAAGAGATATATGAAACATTCCATAACTGCCAACAATTTGACCCCTGTGGAGTATTTGGCATATTTAGCAGCCTATACAATTTTATATTGAAAGATGTTCTTCATGGAAAATGTAGCTGACATTACAAGATTTATAAAATGGGGTATTTCGTCAACATTGAAGATCATTTACTATATCAAATGGTCCTTGAACAAAGAGCTATTTCTACTTGAAGCGCAACTTCTCTCAATCGGAGTTGAAGACAACCAAATTAAAAAGAGGACTTTGAAGTGGATCATGTTTGCTCAATTGATGGTTCCAGGCTTAAGGAATATTTATATTTTATGTTTTTGATTAATTTATGTGAAGTTGTATTTGATTTAAGGACAAATGTTTGAGTCACTCGGCTAGAGCTTGTTCGACCCGAGCATGTATCTTTGTCAGGGTATTTTGGTAAGTTGTCTTTAAGAAATTTGCCCTAATTTTGTGGGGTATTTAGACACTCTCTAAGATCTACCCTATGCGATGATTTTTTAGCAAAAAGAACAGAATTTGAAGTGTGGAGTTTCCCTCCCTTTTGGCCAATTCTCATTTGGTGGTGTTATCCGATTGAGTTTTGTGTGAAAAATTGATTTCATCTTGTTTGTGTGTTTTAGGTGATTTCTCTCAGTGCTATTCCTTTCTCCACCTCTTTCCATAGAGGTAGACATCACCAGCAAAAAAGTAGAAAACTTGCAAAGACCCTAGTTGTAATACCCCAATTTTTGTATTATAATTTAATAAGGATAATTGGAAAGTAATTTGGCGTATTTGGATTGGTTGGATAATTATCGGGCTATTACCAAGTACGTATTCGTAATATTATAATTTACGAAATTTATGGGATGATAATTAGAATTAATTTGGAAGATGTATTTTTGAGTTTTCGGACACATGCAGATGAAGGCAGACGATTGAGGGCGAGGAGTGTTCGAATTTGTCCAATTTGGCTGACTTTTCGAACAATTGTGGATGCTTGCGGACGATGGCGGACGAGGAGAGTTTGAATCTGTCCAAATTATCGAACTTTTCGGATGATCGCGGTCAAAGGAGAGGATGCCTTCCCTCATCCAAAATCTCAATTTTGAAGAATAATGGATTATATCGGGTTGGTTCAACTCTGTCTGAAGATTAAGTGGCTCGGTTTTTTTTTTAATTAAAAGGGGAAGGAGAAGTGAGATTAATTGGATTTTTTTTTAAATTAAGGAAATGATTGGTAAAGGATTAAAATGAGATTATAAATTAAGTGGAATTAAAATAAAAGAAGGAATTCAGAAAAGGAGGAGGAGTGAACCGGTTCACTCTGTGAATCGGTTCGATTGGAAACAAAAGAATGGTCGCGAGCCATTCTATGCAGAAGAGAACCTAAGAAGAGGGAGAGAGCTAGGAGGTGAGGGAGACATGACGAGAGAGGATGGCAAGCTCAGGCTCGGGCTCGGGACGGCTGGGTCGTGCGTAGTCCGATGTATGGTGAGTTGCGGGGCTCGGGGTGTCTGGCTTTGCGGGTTGGAGCGATAGTTTGGCATCGGGCCGGGGTGTGCCATGACGCTCTGTCGATTTTTGGTGGTTGGCGTCGATGGAATGGCGACGGCGAGGGTCGGCGATGGTGAGGCAGCAAACTCCAGCTCGAATGGTGGGTAGGGTGCTGGCGGTTCGCGAAGAAAAAACTGAAGGCTTGTGGTCTAGTTCACGGGTCAGTCTGAACTAGTCTATTTTGCTCTGATGAAACTGATAGTGGAACATGCGTGGTATGGCGAGGGACAGGGTGTGGCTTGACATGGCAGGGTATAACGAAGGCAGAGGCATGGCACGTTGTGCTTGCCTCTCTAGTGAGGTAGAAAGGCAGAAGAGAAATGTAGACAGAGAGGAGAAATTCTACCTGGAAGCTGAGAGCTGGGTGAGCTCTCGGGTGAACTATGGAGGGAGTGAATTCTCGAGGAGAAAAGAAGAGGAAGAGAGAAAGGAAAGAAGGCAGAGGAAGGAGAGAAGGTGGAGTTGTTGCTCTTGGGTGCTTCAGGTAAATGGATATCTTCTCTGTTTAATGGAATTTAATTCTCTGTTGTCCTCAGCTTTGATTCTGTATGTTGGTTGTTGAATAATGGAGATTTATGCCTGTAAAAGTGAATTGTTTTGGTGGTACTGCATTTCAGTCAGCAATGAAGAATTATAACCTGTTTCTTTCTGTACGGTTGAATACTGAATGAGGATAAAATGTTGGTTTTGAATGCCCTGTGTTGTTATGGATTTCAGGTCCTTTGTTTATGAATTTTCACTAGGATAATTGTAAAGGATAAAGAGTAATGAATTATTGGATAATGCTCCGGATGGTTTGGATAATGTCATGTTATTTAAATATAATGAATATTAATGGATTTGAAGTGAGAAATGGTATGAATGGAAAGATATTCTCATGGAGGGTTCGTTGTTAAGGATAGTTATCTGTTGACGGAAGTTTTGTTATTTGTATCATCTAAGGCTACGCTTAATTGTGTTAGGAAACATTGTTGTGGTTTGTGGAATTTGTAAATGGTTATTGGAAGGATTGTTAACAATAATTAAGTGTTATTAATTTGTGAAGATATCGAAAAAGAAAAGAAGGATAACAATTAAGCGCTAACACGCATTAAAGCTTCGAGGTAAGAAATTGAGTAGAGTCGTTGGCCAGTGGAGGTCCTACACCATTAGCAGTGTCTTTACTTCAATTGTTTGTTTATGTTCTACTATGCTGCCTTACTTGTTATGCATATGCTATTCGCACGTTATTAATTTATTCTCTAAGCATGTTTAGGAGATTAGCATGATATTGTTGTTTCTTTTAAATTTCCAAGCATGTCTATGTTATTACTGTTTCCTTTAAATCGCAAAGTACGTCAACATTCTTATTGCTTTCTTTAAATTACTAAGCATGTCTATATTGTTATTGCTTTCTTTAAATTGCCAAGGATGCCTATGATGTTATGGTTTCCTTTAAATCGCAAAGCATGTCTATGTTGTTATCGCTTCATTTAAATTAATAAGTATGCCTATATAGTATGTTAGTAGACTTCCTTATCTCATACTTTTACATTGTTGTGATTACTGCTTTATGTCTCATGCTTTTATACTGTTACGATTACTGCTTTTCATGGACATGCATCACGATAATATTTCTCATTGACATGCATCATGATAATAGAAATAAGTAGGAAGTGCCATCTTTGGGGTGGTACTCATATGCATTTTGTGAGGAAAACGGATAAATGAAATGAATGAATGAAAGAAAAAGAAATGGGGAGTTGGGGGACGGATGGGTAGTTCGGATCTAATCAGGTAGTCTGGACTAAGTCTCCTCCCTTGTCGGGAACGGGACCAACTACCCTAGGTGGTTAGAAGCTGACCAAGACTATATACCTCCAACACAGGTTCCTCCAATCTCTCACTCGACGTACGAGTTATGAATGAAATAATGAAATGTAAAGAAAAGATTGGTTTAGGGCGGAACCCATTCCAAAATAATTAAAGAGAGGCATGATCATACTGCATATCTCATTTAACGCATTTTTAAAAGAACTTTGATTTCAATTGAAGGGTTTTAATAAGGAGTCCGTTGTTTTATAAAAGTTTTAAATTTAACGCATTTTCAAAAGTAAAGAAAAATTCAGGTCATCACACTAGTTAGAGTGCTTCCATCCAAGGAGGCCATTGAAGTCAATAGGCATGGCCGAGATGCCTATTCGGATCAGCTTGCACCTCTTCACCCATAACTTCTTTTCCCGAACAATTTTCCCTAAGATTTTTGGAGGGCTTCATTTTCACTCATTGAGTAAGATGTGGTCTGAATTTCACATTAATTGAATTTGTAGTGACCGAGTTACGCATTCTGCCATTTCGAGTCTGTTTCTTTCCATATTAGGCGCATATTTTAAGGCGTTTCCATCTTTCCCCTCTCGGTGGTGCATCACCTTCTCCATTCGTTTCTGTTTCCTCATTAAAACGCGTGTGCCGTGCACGTAATTCCTCTTATTCACAAACACATTATTTTCAATTGCGGATATCCGCTCCCTCCTTAATTAACATGAGCCGACCATGTGTCCATCCTTCTCTCTCTTGGTGTTGGAAGATGTCCAAGGCTGATCCTTGGATATTCCTCAGCTTACAACAGACATCCCTCAATGCCTTGGATGTCCCTTAACCTTACGATAGATGTCCCTTGGCACTGGAGGACGTCCATGTGATGTTTTTAGACATTTTTAAATGGAAAACGTGACTACAACGTTTGCTTTAGCATTTTTTAATAGAAAACGTGACTGAGAAATTTGTTTTATTTATTTTTCATAGTTTAAATTTTAGTTATTTGCGAAATTACTTTAAGTTTTGGTTTGTCACTAATCCATTTTTCAGAATTTGTTAATTTCCCTTTTTGGAAATACAAAGTCTATGCCAATCTCTCCGTTTTGTGGACATAATATTTCCAAATATGAATCTCAGATGAGTTCATATGTTTGTGAGAGCTGTTACATCTGCGTCTCAAATTAAAAAACTTAATCTCTATCTTGTAGATACTTGGTAAGATCAAATTAGTTAGAACTAACTGAATCGAGTTTTTTGGTTTGATTTTAATTTTTTAAAAAAGAGTGTACCTGTGTAAGGGAATGTTCTAAAAATCAATAAGAATCGAATCAAACTGGTATTTAAGTGTTTTTTTGTAAGGTTCGTAGAATTACACACCAAAATTTGCCAAATCTCTTTCAACTTCCATACTACTTTGTCATGATTGTATCTCCAGTTGAAGGCAAATTTCGCTTTGCTCATTTCTTCCATAGAATTAACCTATATTTCTATGGTGTACAGGTCTTGATCACCAAAAGAATTAGACTGATAAAGCATACAACTCTTTTGTAATTTGTTCTCTCCCCAGTGACTTTTCTCAAGTTTTCGTGCAAATATGGGTGCTTTTCTCTTTTCAAATTGTGTTTCCTTCCATACAAAACAAAACATTATTGGCCTCAACAACAAGATCATGATCCAAATTATCAACTCCAGCGTCACCCTTATCTACTAACTTCACCACCACTTCCTTCACTCCCACCACCGTCATTTCCCACAAATTATGTCTTTCTAAAAGGAGCATCTTCATGATAAAAACAAATCAATAAAAGTCATAACACGGCATTCTAAATTTAGCTACAAATGGAGAGAATATGTAAATTATGACAGTTTATAACAAGATTCGTTATAAAAGCATCCAAGAACATGAAACAAACACACAAATTTCAAGTTTTTTACTCGGAATAACAACACTATCAAATTGTGCAATATAGCTCCAAAACCTCGATGATTTCACCATCCAGATGAACATTTTATAGAATTATTCAAGTAATTCATTAAAACATGTTTGTGCTAGACCTAAATCCATATATTTTCTAAGGACCAAAATCTTTGCATCAAATTCGTTCAGATAAATCGAACCAAAAACGTACCTTAATTCACAAAATTGTCTTAAAATTTCATTGCTGATGTTTTTTTGATGAATCTAAATCTGAAGGTTGTCAATCTTTTAGGTCGTAACAATTTTTTTTCCTTCTTTTTTTAAAATTATATATAGGGATAAGATATCAGAATAAATTACTGTTGTTGTTTGATGTAGAAACTATAACTTTATATAACTAGTTGATTGAACTTCAACTCAAGCCTATCATGAAACTAAAGCATAGATAATTGCTTTCTATACTTTGACAACCTCACACTATTACATATTTATAAATCCATAATGTAGGAACTTAAAAAACAAAACTAAGTTCTTCTAAACCTTAACTTTATTTTCCCAAGATCTTCATTCCATGTTAAGATTATCAAGAAAATAGAGAACACATACCTGGATCCGTCAAAGGCATTTTGCAATTGTAGTATATAGTTTTACTGAATCTTCCTTTTCTAAGAGTCTTCTCTTAAACCTATATCTAATTCTCTAATGAATGATAGAAGTCCAACTGAGAATGTCAAGAAGATATTAATAAGAAAGAGACAACGACCTTTAAATAAATAAGTGTGTAATTATTATTTTTTCTATCACAAAATAGAATAATTATAATTATGTATATATGTGAGTACATTGGGTTTACCCATATCATCCTATATACTTTAAGATCAAAATATTGAATATGTATTTAATCACTTTTAATAGACCTATAACAATGATAACTATAATGCACGGTATATAATTGATGTGCCACAAGGAGCCCTCACTAGAGCTCAATCTAAGAAGCTTTCAACTTATTATATGACGTGTTATTTTTCAGATTCCAAGTTATAAAAAGAGTTAGAGAACACGCCAAGTGAGATGGATCAAGAGATGACAAAACATTTGCTTACATGGCAAGATGAAGAAGAAACCACCAATAAGCAGGTTGACGTGGATTTGGCACAAAATTGCTAAGGATAGATTTCATTCAAATGTAAGTCTTTAATTTTAAGTTTTTTAAAGTTTTTCTAGGAAATTTAAATTCAAGTTATTTTAAAGTTTCCTAATAGTTTAAATTATAGTTATTTTAAATTTTGAATAAAGTAGATAGCATTGGTTAGAGATAACTATAAGACAATCCTATTTCTAGTAGAATTGCTTTCAAGAAGGACTATTTATACTCCACCAAGACTCAATAGAAGTTTTAGTTTTTGATGAATTAAACCCCTTTTAGCTGTGGCTAACCTTACTATTTCTCTTGGATTATTGATAATTCTTTTGATTGAAACCCTAGAATTCAAGTGTTATGAGAATTACTTGAGCTTGTTTTCTTTTGCAATATTTTAGCCAATTTCGATTGGTGAACGTGACAGAAGATTGTAATCAAACCCTCTTTTCTTGTTGGTGAAAATTTCCTTTTTGATTAATCAAGGAGAAGTTCTTTGATGGAATAGAAAAGTTGTAAATTTAGCAACTTTTCCTCAAGCCGACTGGTCGATCAACATCCCTCATCCAGTCTACCGCAAATCTTCCCGAGGTGATGATTCTCAAAACTGTAAACTTTCCGGTTGATCACCCCTCAACGCAACGCAATTCGTCCATAAGCAACGCAATTTCAAACTTGTGAGTTTTTTGGTCGACCGCCCTTCAGACTCTGGTCGACCGAACATATCCTAGACTCTTCTATACTTTACCTATTTCCGCATCAATAATACATGTAGGCATATATAATAAATTATACCTAACAATCTACCACTTGAGCTGTAAAATTTGTAATTTTTAAATTATATATTTTTTTGAGTAAATTTTTTGCTTTAATCATGGTCAATTTATTTTATATTGATCAGGTCTTTGTCGCATGTTGTGGTTCTTCGGCCACATGTGAGGGTTTGGTCAAATGGTTAACTACTGAATTTCGAGTTTTCGTGTGGTTTGGTCTATGGGTCTATGTCTGGAAAGTTTGTGTTATTGTAACTTGGGTTCCAAATCGTTTAGATTTTCTGTTGAGTTAAATTATCAAGATTTATTTAATTATATATATTGAATAAATTAATAAAATTCTTATGATTTTCTGTATGGAAGGAAGAAAGTCTTCCTACCTTCTGTGTTGCCGCGTAGAGGAGAGTCCATGAGAGAGAGATAGAACTCAGTGGCATGTAGAGGGTTTCCGACACTAGGATCGTGTTCATGGCCCTCCAATCTCCGACTTTTGTGAAGGAACTTTGTGGTAAATCCATTTCTAAACCCATTTTTTTGTTTGAAGTTTTCATTTTGTGGCGGTCTCAAATTTGAGCTAGAAAACTCAAATCCTTTGGTTGTTTTTGTGTTGTTAAGGATTCAGAGTTTAGGCAAGAGTTTGAACAGTTCGGGATGAGAATCGGTGAAAGGGGTGCATTTTCCTCAAGATTTTGTGCTGGAAACGTCATCCCTAGTCGACCGTTACTATGGCTCTAGTCGACCATGGGAGTGTTTTGAAACACTTGAGGGACATCCTCAATGTCCCCAGCATCCTCATTGTGATGCAAGGTTGGACGTCCGCAGGATCACTCGTATGTAGAAGCACGGGGCATCCGCACTTGGGCCAGTCGTCCACACTAGATAGATTTTGCTTTTGGTCTTGGTGACTATGCTAGTCTTTCGCTGTACAGTTCGACAGTGGCTACCCTTTTGGGTTGTCGTCGCATCAGTGCTACGCGTCTCAGCGAGGTTCGTGGCCATGACTTCTTTCCTTCTAGTTCAGCTTCTTGCGTGATTCCGGTTAACCATATGGTAATTTGTTGACTGTTGCTTGGTCTCGATTGACCGCAACCATGTCCCGTCGATCGTTGTTGAATCTTGGATGGTTGCTGGAGTGACTTGTCGACTGCTGTGAGTTACCAATTGACTGTTGTCTTCTCTTGTCGACAGTGGGTGGTCTCAGTTGACCATAATCATGCTTTGTTGACTGCAGTTGTGTCTTTTGACCACTGCTTGATTTCCATTTGGCCACAATTGAGTTTTGTTGACTGTTACTTTGTCTAAGGTGACTGTAGCCACTTCCTGTCGACACTGTGTGGTCTCGATCCATTGTCGTCGTGTCTTGTCGACACTGGGTTGTCCCAGTTGACCATAGTCGTGTTGGTTGTGTAACACCCAAAGAATGTGCATGAATAATTTTATATGTAATGTAGCATTTTGGGATTTAAATAGAATAATTAGTGTCCCAAATTAGATAATTATATATATTGTATATTGAACGATTATATTTTAATAAAAATATGAGGATTATTAAGTAAGTTACGGATTAGGAAAGCGGGGTGCGGTGAGAAAATTGGAATGAATAATATAAAAGTGTCTACGGAAAGAATTTTATTAAAAATATATTATAAGTTACGATGGGTGTGGATTGAAGATTGATGAAATAAAGTGTCGGCATAAGGGTGCTCGAAGATTGGAATTGGTCCCCGAAAGCATTTGTGTTCGTGGAAGTGAGTTGACCGCAAAGGAGTTGTATACGTAGCAGACAGCTATTGGCGGTAGAGTGATATCCATGGAAGTGTTTGTCAGCCTTTTTGTGAGGCTTAGTTTTATTTTGATGATGACTAAATGATGTTTAATTTAGTGAAATCAATAAGTTGTTATTGTATTTTATGAATATTATTCTTAATGGTTTTACCATTATATTTATATCTGTATTTATTGGAAATACCCTCGAAATGAGTATTTTTAATGTGCTAAGATGTTTACCTAAGTCATTGTAATGAAAATATATTATATTGAGGACTTAGAAATTAAAGGAAAGCAAAATGAGTGTTTGTGGACGAGGTGCGGATGAGAGAAGTGACCAAACTAGGATTTGGTCTTTCAGTCACACTGCGATCAAATGATTCAGTTGAACGATGTGACCGAATTTGGAGAGTTTGCTTCTGGAGCTTCAGCGGTGGTTTTTGGATGCAACGCTGTTAAGGGCGCAAACGAGATGTGCGACTAAAAAACTTCAGACTTTGAATCTGCCATTTTTGACATTTTTGCTGTCTTGACGTGGTTGGAGTTTTCAGACGAGGTTGGTGACCTAAAGAACAAAATTGGGAACTTTAAGTGTTTTTTGGACGCGATGCGATCGAGCCAGGCTCGAGCTATGTGACCGAAAAGTCTAGTTCTATGTAACAAATAGATTTCCAATGGTTGAATTTTTCAATGGATATATATTACAACGGCTATAAGTGGTCGATCAAAAAGAAGTGGTCGACCAAAATTGGGCACTTCTATATAAAGAGAGAAGCACCCGAAGCTCACTACACGAATCTGAGAATTGAGGCGTAGCCCTATCAAATTTAAGACTCAATTCTAATACACTATGACCATTGTAAATCCAACTCTCCATATCCAAAACTTGAGATTTACTTTAGGAGAGTTCGGAATAGTATTTTTGAGCTTTACATTTCCAAACACACTTGAGCAAAATTGTAAAGGGTGACTCCTTACTAATTCATCATATAAGGGTGACACCCCGAAACAGTCAATGACACGATTGAACGCTCGTAAGTTCAATCAATGGGTGACTCCCTACAATAGTCGTGTAATCAGGTGACGCCCTGCAATAGTCAAAAGGTGACACCCTTAGAATTAGTCTTTGTAACAGTTTAATTGGCACCCGTAAGCCAATTGGTTAGTGGATCTCCAAGTGGAATCTTAGAGTGTGGACGTAGGTGGGTGGCCAAACCACGTAAACAAATATTGTGCACACCCTCTAACCCTACTCTTTACTTTATTGCATATATTCATGTTTGTATTTAATTATATGTGATAAATCATATAAGGTGTTAGAGAATTTAATTATCGTACGAAAAATGTTAGGACACCTAATTAACACCCCTCCCCCCTCTTAGGTGTATATCGATATTTTAATTGGTATCAGAGGCAGGTTTAAAATTTTTCTTGTGTGATATTGTTGATATTGTGCATATTTGGATTGAAATTCTTGTTAGAATTATTTGGATAGAGTTTATTGGAATTCTTAGATTTTTTTTAGATATATACATTGATTCAATTTTGGTTAAATTCTATCTAGTGAATTGTCTTTTGATCCTTGGATTGCTTGATTATCATTGATTGCATATTTTTTAATATATAGTTTATCATGGCTTTCAATATGCATAACGAGGGGAAATCCACCCTAAGGCCTTCATTTTTTATGGAAATAATTACTCTTATTGAAAGGCTAGGATGAAAATATATATTCAATCTATTGATTATGAAATATGGAGAATTGTAATGAATGGACCTTATATTCCACATAAAATTGTAAATGGATTAAGTGTACCAAAGTTGGATGATGAATACAATGATGCTGATTTTCAAAGATTGAGATTAAATGCTAGAGTTATAAATCTTTTATATTGTGCTTTAAGTGTTGATGAATTTAGTAGAATTCATAGTTGTGATAGCGTCTATGATATGTGGAGATTGCTTGAAATTACACATGATGACACTAATCAAGTAAAAGAGAATAAATTGAATATACTAATTCATGCCTATGAATTATTTAGTATTGAGAAAGATGAATCCATTAGTTCTATGTTTACATGATTTACTAACGTGACTAATGGTTTGAAAGTGCTTGGTAGAAAATATTCCAATGAAGAGTTGGTGAGAAAGATCCTTAGGTGTCTACTGATCAAGTGGCTTCCCAAAATGATGGCAATCAAGAGGCTCATGATGTAATACCCTGGATATTTAAATTCTTGTAATTATTAGATTCAGTAAAAATATAAATTATTGACATTTTATAGAGTATTGGAATATATATATATATATATATATATATGGAGTTACAGATTTAATGAAATTAATAAAAATTAGATGATATGCAATGGATGCATCTAGCGGTCGATCGCGGTGGTCGATCGCGTCCTGGACGATCAATCGGCACGATCAGCCGGAGTTCGCGAAGACAGAGATATGCGAACGTTAATTAAAAAGGTGGTTGATCGCCCTTCAGCTGAATAGATCAACCGCCAATTATTATCAACGTCTGGAGACAAAACTCAATCATCTGGAACATTGAACGTTTGGCCTTTTGATGTTCAAATGACAACCAATGCCTCCTGTCTTCAATGAATGACAGTGAAGTCATTGAAGATGTACATAAATAAGCATAGGGTATCATTCTATAGAAAAAAAAATGGAGGAGAAATGAGAGAGTTCGAGAGAGAGTTTTTGCCACGGTGAAGAGACAGAGTTGAGGAAAGAGAAGAGGAGAAACACACGAGGTAAGGAATATCGCTTGTCTTTTGTCCGCAAGGACCTACATCGTAGGAGTAGGATTCGTTTGATGAATACGATGTTGGTTTGCTCTTGGCAAGACTCTTGTTGTCTGATGTTTTCTTCTCCTATATGCTTGTATCCCTATTATTTAAATTGTAATTATATCTGGATATGTAAATAGTCTGCTACAAACTAAACATGAAGAAGAGAATAAAGTTACTTATTAATAATCTGTATTCTAATGAATGTTATTTTGTGAAAATATTGTTGCTCATACACTCCCTTATGACTAGAATTAGATATAAAGAAGAAGAAAAACTTTCATGTTTTTGTATGTTGCGTTGATTACTCTCTAAAGATTATAATATAGTAGATGAAATAGTGTTAGTGCATGTTTTTCCAGGAAGTGAGATATGTAAAATTTAATATTACTCTTTAAAGAATCAAATTGGTGATAGAAATTGTAATTGCAATGCACGTTTCTCCCACGCAATAGTTGTATTTTCATGTTGTTCTCTAATAGATAAAAGCATGATTTTGGTTGTGAGGACTATTAATTTTTAGTAATTATTATTCTTATTCATCTTATGTGAAGTTAATCTTTGTTGAAGGTCCTTGATTATACTATTCTCTTAAATGGTTGTGCATGTTTATAGTATGGTTTTAGTTGTGCCTAGTTTTTATTAGTGGTTGTGGTATGGTTGTAATGTTTCGTATGACATTCATATAGTCATGTTAATAGAAAATGTATCATGCATTTTATGGGCTAATAATAAAGATAATAACAATGTTTCTACATGGGTTTGGAAACTTAAAAGGTTGCTTACACGTACAAACAGCTCGTTTGAGTAAGTTCGGAAACTGAAAAGGTTGCTCTTACTCAACAAGTGGTGAGTTCGGAGATTGAAGATGTTGTTCTCACCTAACGGTAAAACGGTACTGAATGTAAATGTAGATGGATATGTTTTTACTGGGTTTGGAGACTGAAGAGGTTGCTCTCATGTAAAAACAAATCCAAGTGGTGAGTTCGGAAACTGAAGAGGTTGCTTTCACCCAACTTACAAGTATATTAAATTAAAGCATGTAGAATTGTCATAATGTTTAAGGTTGCATTACATTTTATATTCCTTACTGGGTAATAGGCTCATTATTCCTCCTGTGATGTAGGTATGAATGGTGAGCTAGTTGAAGTAAATGTAGAAGGAGCGTGACGTGATGCGAGCTTATGTTACCATGCACAAGACGACCTCGGGGGTTATGACTCTATTAAATAAAGTTGTTTTTAAATGCATAAGATATTATTATGGATTTTAAGTATTTTATTATATTATTTCTATAAGACGATTTAATGTTCTATTCCGCATAACGTACTCTGATATATGTCAATAAAATATGTTTGAAATGAGATTTTAAAATGTTCAAAATTTTATGAAAAATCTATAAACGAAAATGGGATGTTACAATTATGGTATCAGAGCATAACTAGGTCTAATGCGGTTCTGTAGATTGCGGGTAACATAAGATCGGTCATGGCATACTTCTTCAATTGTAAGTGTTGCATTTATTGTGCTAAGCATGAAATTGTTATGTTATAATTGACAATTATGTATGACAATTTATGTTAATTGCTTAGTTTTATTAACATCTTTATATATAAATATTGTGATAAATAATTAACCAAGTCTTTATTAGAATAATTAGGAACATTAACCATTAAATAATATAATGTAAGAATCCTTTTATGGTAATGAACTTCAAGCTTCCTAATTTACACTCTCAACAACATGTCTTTGAGATAGTTCTTGTAACAAAAACCATATCATTGTAGGATAATAGAATGACAAGAGGAACTAGAGGAAATGTTCAAGCCAATAATGCCAACGACAACAATGACAATTGGAATGAAGCTACTAGATATGAGAATAATGCTCCACATGATGTCAGAAATGATGTTCTTGATCGCCTGACAACAACACCTCGCTGAAAAGGAAAACGAGAATGGGAATCAGCAACAATTGGTTGCTCCGGTAGAAGCTGGTTGAGAGAAGTTTAGGAGACTCAAATTGTAATGACCCAGTTTTTATTTACTTTAAAATCATGTGAAATTTAAAACTTTTCTTTTCATATAAATATAAGAGTATTTTTCCTTTATAAAACCCGATCGTTAAAACTCTTTACTTAAAACACTTATCAATTTCAGCAGAAGTAATAAAAATCCTTTTATGAAACGCAGCGGAATTAAAACAAAGCGTTAAAGAATATTAAGTAATTTACAAACCCTTTTACAAATAATTTCCTTTTAAATTCTTCAGCCCAGCCAGCCACAAGATCCACCCGTGCAAATCCTTCATCAACTGTCTTTGACCTGTTCCTGTTGCTCGTACATACCTACATCATAAAACTTAAACTAATGAGCCTAACGCTCAGTAAGTGATAAAAAGAAATGCAATGCAGATGTGATGCATGATCATGCAATGCATTACAGAAGAGAACCGTATCTCTTATGGAAGTCAGGGTGGAATACTCCCTAGGGTCATGTGGCCTAACCAGTCACTCTGACAAGGAGATATATCCATCGGGGGTGTTCCACATGCCGGTATCCTCACTTTTGTTAAAGATGTTGGGGATTTCAGAACGGGAGAAGAATGAACCCTAGATTCCATGTAGCTAACTCACATCTCACCGCTCCCTATGTGGGAGTAATCTACCGATGGAATGTCACCGATCTCCCGAACCCCCACACGTCTATTTACATTTATTAGGTATGACATACGGTATGCTCGTGAATACATACAGTCCTATATGATCGTATAAATGTCTAATAAACATATCATTAAAAGAATACACAACATGCAATCCTAACTCTTGCGATGTAGGGTTCGAAGACCAAAATACAGTAAATATCAACTTACCTGGGGGAGTCCGAAACGCGTTCTAGCACTTTATCTTTCTTCTTTTAATACCCTAAAATAATTAAATAAATAACCCTTTCAGTCCCAACAGTGGAAGCCAAATATCAACATATTCCTATAATTGCTGTAGTAACCAATCAAGGACTATTCAAACCCACAACCTCCAAGACATACTTATCTACATGGTATTACCTATTAAAATCAACCGAGCACATTTCCATCACTCAAACACTAACATGCATACAACAACCAATATTTCCAAGTGTTTGCATTTTTCAACCTAAGAAGCAAGAAATCACAAAGAGCTTAAACTCAACATAGGAGCATACGAAGCAGGGCTTATAATAAACAGAACTTTCCTTCATCACATATTTTAAAATAGAACTAAACAATAAAGCAACCAAAGTAATTCCTTTCTCTTCAACGAAAATCTTCACAATCCGATCTATTCTTCAACCAAATCCATAAACATAGAACACATTCATTAATCTAGGTAGTATACTCAACCCAAATAAAGCATTCACAACTCTTGGCAGTAACCACAACAAGGACAAAACCCACTTCCAGCACATATTTAAGCCATAAAACATAAAACCTCTTACTGTATTAAGCACTCACAGAGACAGAACAATGCTTTCCTTGAACACTTTATCCATAAAAATCCTTACCTGAATAAGTCCACAAGGAGCCGAGAGCAAAGGTAGAGAAGACAAGAGTTCCCAGTACCTTCTTCTCTACCTCATTGTTTTCCTCATTATCCATCTTTCAACAGCAACCCTCTAATTCTCCAGAGAGCCTCACCACAACGCACCCGAGAGCAGTTGCAGAACCAATCTTTCCCCTGCATTCCATCATCACTGCCATTGATTTATAGGTAGAAGAGATATCCAATGATGCACGGTTGGAGGATAATTACCCATTTCAAGGAGGGTGGTCCATTGACTAGATTCCACGTGGAAAGTTAGCCAGAGGAGGAGCAGCTGGAGGAACCAGCTCCAGTCTGGTCTGATTTCAACGCGAATGCATGGTTTGCAGTTCATCCTCCCCTACCCTCATGTTCGTCGCTGCCATTTCCAGCAGATGCGTTTCACGGCCAATTCAGATGGTCGGAACGTCCAATTCAGAATGCCATGGAGGAGAATTCGAATTGTAGAATTAACGACTTACCATAGCCGACGATTCGCGGCATCGTCGGGAGTTCCGTTCTCGAGCCCTAACCGCTGCAACCAGCTGTTCACCGAGCCGTGACTAGTAAACCACTACAAAGGAGCACCCGCGACTCGAAGTCCAGCACCTGACTCCCCGTCGCCGACTCCCAATTTGTTCTCAGCTGCACCTTTGTCTTCGCTCTCCCTCTCTGTTCTTCGATCTCCCTCTCTCTTTTTCTCTCTTTCTCATGCAAATGGCTGAAGGCCAATTTCATTTAAAGTTCAAACCGAACCAGTTTGAACCGAACCGGTTGAAATTCCTCCCATTTTTCTTAACCGATTTTTCCTTCATTTTACTCCTAATTTATTTATTCCATTTATTTATAATTATTCTTCTTTCCATTTATTTAATTTCTCTTAATTAATTATTCCCAATTAATCCCATTATTTATTTTCCTCATTTTTAATTAAAACCGAGCCACATAATTGTTTCTGGACCGAGCCGAACCAAACCGGTTTAGTTCATATTTCTCACTCGGTTTACATCTATTTTTCGGACGAGGGAAGGTGTCCATGCCTTCATCCGCATTTGTCCGAAAACATCCTTAAACATTTTTCCCACATATTTTTCATCCTTAATTTGATTATCTAATATAATATTCCTCCTAATTTAGTCCTACTTATCATCCAATAATTTCTCATAATTTATAATCTAACAATTACGTCTTTGGTAATACCCCGATAATTATCCAATTAATTTAAATACCCCAAAATTACTTTCCAATTATTCTTATTAAATTATGACATAAAAAGTCGAAGTATTGCACAAACCTCCTTGCTTCAATGGAATTATGGCTGATGCCATTTGTGCGGAAGAGTGGATTCGGTCTTTAGAGGATATGTTCGAGTACACAAAAATTATGGAGACCAAGAAGGTTTCATGTGCTGCGTACCTGCTAACTCAAGATGCATGGTTTTGGTGGGATACTGTTAAGGCAGAACACGATATACAAACTTTATCTTGGGATCAATTTAAGGCGATCTTCTATGAAAAGTACTTCAGCCAGACTGCTCGATCAAAGAAGCTACTAGAATTCGTTATGTTACGCCAAACTGGATCTGTATCCGAGTATGTGAGAAAGTTTGAAGCACTCGCTCAGTTTGCATCTCATCTGGTGGAAAATAATAAACACAAAGTCCATCAGTTTGTCTATGGACTAAAAGTTGAAATTCTTAGAGGAGTTAAGATTTCTGGTACTCTAGGTGTTCCTTATTCAAAGATTGTTGCTAAAGCATTAGAAGTGGAGGATGCTGAGTTAATGGTGGTTCAACAGCGGGAGGTGAACCAAAAAGTTTGGAAGAATGCTACTAATCAACTACAAAGGGGTGGACCTATGATAAAGAAAGGGACAAAAAGGGGTGCAGAACATGAAATACAACAAATGAAGGATAAACGCCCAATGAATATGACAACTACTGCCCCACCTAATATGAGGACCCATCAATTTAGTCAATGTCCAAAGTGCAAGAAGAACCCTCTTGGAGAATGCTGAGTGGGTACTGGTCGGTATTTTAAGTGTGGAGAACTTGAGCATATCGCAAAGTTTTGTTCAGCGGGTATTGGTGGATCCGGTGGTGTAACACCCAGAGTCTTTTCCTTATATGGTGAGGAGGCACCTGATGTCTAGATTAATGAAATGGAAGGGAATGAAAAGCCTGCTGTGGTGTCAGGTATGCCTTGACACCTTGGAATTTAAGTTAATATGTAAATATATATATATGAAATTTCTTGGAATGATGTGTAGTAGTTAGTAATGTTATGTCCATTGTTATGTCAAGAATGATTTACGTTAATGATATAGCGGCATATGTTTTATTCGATTCCGGTGCTACTCATTCCTTTATTTCTAAGGAATTTAGTACAAAGTTAAAATGCTTCCCTGAAATAGAAGAAAGTAATAATCGCGTCCTCCTGCCCTCCGGGGAATATCTAATTACCAATGGAATCCTAAGGGCTTATGCCATCAAAATAAACAATCAAATTTTCTATGTCAATTTGACTGTCTTAGACATGAAGGGGTATGATATTACCTTGGGTATTAACTGGCTATCCCATCATCAAGCGATAATTAATTGTAGAAGAAGAGAAATATTATTCTTCTCCCCTGATGGTGAACAACATACATTTGTTGGAGTCAAAGAAAAAGGCAGATTGACCATTATCTCTGCGCTTAAGGCTGAACAATTAATGAAGAGTGGAGATGAAGGGTTTCTTATTAATATATTGGATACTACAGCTGTGTCAAAAATAAGGATGTACGAGATTTCCATTATTCAAGATTTTCTGGATGTTTTTCGAGACCAACTTCATGGATTACCTCTGGATTGGGAAATAGAATTTGTGGTTGATCTTCATCCTGGAATGAGACCGATTTCAAAGAATCCATATAGAATGGCCCCTGCCGAGTTGAGAAAATTGAAGGTCCAGCTTGAGGAATTAATAAATAATGGATTCATTCATCCCAGTTTTTCACCGTGGGGGTGCTCCGGTGCTATTCATGAAAAAGAAAGATTGGTCGATGAGGATATGTATTGATTATCGTGAGTTAAATAAAGTAACTATTAAGAATCGATACCCTCTGCCAAGAATTGATGATTTATTCTGTAACAACTCGATTTTTCATAAATCCTTTAAAATGTGTGAAAATTTGAAATTTTGTAAAACCAGTAAAACCCTCTTTTGAAAATGATATTAGAGTGCGTCTATCTGGACCGCTACTAACCGTTTGTTAAACTTGTTATCAAAATCCAATTTATAAAATGCGAAAGCATTATAAAATCATTTGTTTGAAAACATAGCGGAAACGTAACTAATTTAATAGAAGAACTGTAATACCCCAAAAATGTATTTCCCTTTTTGATGATGTAATAATTCTGGACAACCTTAATATATGAATATTTCGAGTTGTGCATGGAAAGTAGAGGGTTAATGTTGGATAATGACCTAAATCAGAAAACTTAGGAGAAATGCACAAATGTCGGGTTGCTAACGCCGACGGACATTGCGGATGACACAGGACAGCATCCATTTTGAATTTGTACAAATCTGGGACAATTCGGATGACTTGCGGACGAAGAGATTGGCATCCGCAATGAATTTGTACAATTTTCTTGGTGTTTTTGGATGCCCTGTTTCATCTGAACACTGGCACGGACGATGCAAACGTTGTCGATTTTAATCTGTAGCAATTTTTGTACGTTTTTGGACGCGTTGGTCTCTTCCGAAAAAGATTTCGGACAACTTATAACGTCCGAAAAATAAAAAATCTGCGAAACCCATTTTATAAATCCTTCTCTCTCTTCTGACTTCTTGACTTACACAATGGGCTCTCTCTCTCTAGTCTACTCCCTGCAGCCCGTCTCTTCCCTCCCATCAGCATGGAAACTTTCCACGTGGTGTTTGGTGAGTGGACCACCTCCTCTTGAATTGGGTAATTTGCTGCAGTTTATCCTCTGTAGTTGTCAGCTTCTTTCTTCACCATCGTCTATGATAGGTGATCCCTCCCCTCTCTATTTCATTCTCTGGGAACGTGAATGAGTGTGGGAGTAGCATCTTGTTGAGAGGTTATTTGTAGGTGGTGAGTTAAGTGAAGGACTGGTTGACATTGGAATGATACTCTAAGAGTACTGTGGAAGGATTATTCATTCATGAAGTGAAGTAAAGGTAAGTCTTGATACAAATTATGTTTTAGTTGAAGACCTTTCACATTTTGGGTCAAATTGGTTTTGAGGATTTAATCTAATACTCCCTTGGTTAGGAACACGTGAAGGATTGATTACTTGGAAAAACTTTCTATTTGGTTGCTGTTCTGCTTGGATAAATCGCTGGAAACCTGAGGTAAGGATTAGAATTTGTTTTGGCCAAAGGAATGGCCATACATTACGGGTTGTGCGTGTGCATTTTGTGGATTGGATGAAAAGCATGCTTAGTAGAAATTGATAGTTATTGTATTGAAATCTGAACTTGGTGTATGGATGGAGACTTGAATTGTCCACTTCTTGAATTTGTTACCAACATGATTATGAATTCTGTCCAAGTTATTAGCAATCGGAACTGTTAAGTATGGACTTCTACTGTGGTTTGAATGATTAAAATAAATTGTGGACTTGATTGTGGAAAACGCAAGAGCATGGATTTAAGTGTGCTATTACTATAATTAGAGTTTTGCAAATGTGACTGTTTTGAATATGGACCTAAATTGAACAATGTGAAGCATGGGTTTAGAGTTGGTAAACTATTCTCCTGATCATTTAACATCCCTACATTGGAAGCATGCCGTAATATGGTTATTTGGATTAAATTGTGAAATCCACACAGAGTAGTGTAAAAATAGTTGAAGTAGACATTGCAAATTGAGTTAGAGTCGTCATTCTTGCTCATCACTGTCGAGAAATAAAATAATAAATGAGATCGATTCTGACTTGTATAAACATGAAAGTTTCTGAGTTCTAATTGCTTCCTAGTAGCAGTAATAATGATAATCATGTTAAATTGTGATTCTGTGTATGTTCATATTGTGATTTATTTTCTGGCACTCATGCATCACCCTAGGAATTATAAAATTGTCCACATTCTGTATGTCATCCTAAAATATATGTAAATAGGCATGTGGGGGTTCAGGAGGATTGAGAATGGTTGTCATGGTGACACCCCTATTGGAGTGCCTACTCCCACTTAGGGAGCGGTGAGGTATGGTTAAGCCACAAGAATCGTAAGATTCACAATTCTCTTATTCTGAAATCCTCAATGTCTTCAACAAAAGTGTATGGGTATGACTCGTGGTGACACCCCTATTGGTGTGTTTCCTCATTGGAAATACGGTTAAGCCACGAGACCTAGACTTACCCATCGCCCTAAACAACAGACGAGATACGGATCTCCTCTATAATGCATCACATGATCATACATCATATGCATTACATTTTATATTCTGATTCTTGCTGGGCGTTAGGCTCATTGTTTTCCTCGTAATGTAGGTGATTACTTTAATGAAGAATTTGTTCCAGTGGAGGAGGAGGCATTCCAGGATGATCCCTCGTGTTATCAACCGATTTGACCCGCTGGGTGTGAATCACGTATTTTGGAAAGTGATGGTATTTTGAGTGAGAGATATTTTGGTAATTTTCACTGTTAGTATTTTGAATGTTTTAATCTTGTAATAGGGACTTTGGGACTTTTTGGTAAGACATTGAACTATGTTTTGAACCCTTGCTATTATTATTTCATAATATTTTTCCAAATGGTTACTCTGGTTACGTTTTCTTTAAAAATGAATTTCAAATGATGAATAAATAAAACAAAAATTTTTTTATGACGTATTTTTAAAACAATAAAAATGTTTTTAAATTAACGGGGCGTTACAAGAACTTAATGAAAGAAACTGAACTTGAAATACAATTTAATAAAATTTAATTTAATTACAACAATTCCTTATTTTACTTGTTTAGCCTAGCCAACCACGAACCCCCTCGCGCGTGCAAATATTTCATCCTTGCTTTATTATCTATTCATCGTTATCGTCATTTTCGTATACAATTACCTATACCTACACCACAACTAAACTGTAAGCCCAAAGGCTTAGTAAGGAAAAAGGGTTTGATGCAACGTGATATGTCTCTCTTTAGTCCTTTTTGGAATGGGGGCCACCCAAACCAATCCTTTCATTACGTCATTCATTCGTTTTATTACTTTACTTTACTTCATTCATTCGTTACTCGTACATCGAGCAAGAGATTGGAGGGCTCTTAGGGGATGGAATAGTGGATCGGATCTAACCTTTTACTTGTAACTAGAACTCCCGTACCCTAGAAGGGAGGGGCTTCGGCTAGTTGTAGACTAGACCCGCTACCCATCCGCCCTCCAACGGGCGTTACAAGAACTTAATGAAAGAAACTGAACTTCAAATACAATTTAATAAAATTTAATTTAATTATAACCATTCCTTATTTTACTTGTTTAGCCTGGCAAACCACGAACCCCCTCGCGCGTGCAAATCTTTCATCCCTGCTTTATTATCTGTTCATCGTTATCGTCGTTTTCGCATACAATTACCCATACATACACCACAACTAAACTATAAGCCCAAAGGCTTAGTAAGGAAAAAGGGTTTGAAGCAACGTGATATGTCTCTCTTTAGTCCTTTTTGGAATGGGGGCCAACCAAACCAATCATTTCATTACGTCATTCATTCGTTTTATTACTTTACTTTACTTCATTCGTCCGTTACTCGTACATTGAGCGGGAGATTGGAGGGGTCTTAGGGGATGGAATAGTGGATCGGATCTAACCTTTTACTTGTAACTAGAACTCCCGTACCCTAGACGGGAGGGGCTTCGGCTAGTTGTACACTAGACCCGCTACCCATCCACCCTCCAACTCCCCCATTTCTTTCATTTTCTTAACATAAACCTCACATAATGCATGTGTGAGTACCACCACCAAGGTGGCACTCCCTATTGATTTCTATTAGCATGATACATGACTATACATTCTCAACCTAACATGATGCATTATAACATAACATTAACAATAATTAAATTGCACATTGAAATGAAAGTAACTATAATTGAAATTGTGCACATAAGGAACAACAGAAATTGAACACGCACACAAGGACAAGTAATAACAATGGACCGCCCAATAAAGTACAACATATGAAGGAAGCAATTATAGAACTAATTAAACAACGAGGGACATGCTTAGATATGTAAATCACAATAATAAAGGAAATATAATTGATCAACGAACGACGTGCATATGAAAGTAAAACATAATTTAATTAACATGCTCAAGAACTTGTTATTACTTACAACTAGTTAATTAACATGCTCAACTAGTTGGTTAGGTGTGTTCAGGATTTATATATATATATATATATATAATATCATCTAGTTAGTTATCCTAATTAATTTACATGCTCAAGGGTTGATTACATGCTTTTATCCTAGTTAACTAATCATGCTTAGATTTAGTGTTAACTAATTATGCTTAAAGAATAATTTACATGCTTCAATGTCAATAACATGCCCAATTAAATACTAGCCATTAAACATGCTGGAATAATCAATTAAACATGCTCAAGAGTTAGTTATAAATAAATCGTCTGGTTGAACATGCTCGGTTAGATATTGAACAACTAGTTGATTAGTTAAGCTAGTCAATTAAACATGCTAATTACAATTATAGTTGATGAACGTGCTAATTGCGATTACCATTCTAGTTAATTAACCTAGTAGTTTAACATGCTCCAGCCTTGTTATTTAATTAAACATGCTCACTAGTCAGTCACATTTAGTGAATTAATCTAGCTAGTTAACATGCTAATTATCATACTCAATTCTAGTTGATTTGGTCTAGTTAACTAACCTGCTTAAGTAATAATTAAGATTAGGATTTTAATTGATTAACAAGTTGACATGGGAGCTAATTTAACTTGCTAGTCTAGTTGGTTAAACATGGGTTTAGATAACATGGAGATATCAAGCGAAGGGTAATATATGCGAACAATATATCCATTGAATGCAGAGAGGGACAGTTGAATTAACACAAAGAGTTTAAATTAGGCAGCAAGTAAATAATAAATAACCAAACTAGTTAAGTGAAACTCTTAACTCATTTATACTTCTCATCCTTTATGTGTTCATCATTCTACACTCTTTACATTCGAACGTTAAATCATCACAATAGTCAAGGTAAAACATTTGCAGTAAGGAGAAAAACTAATAGCAAAGAAATCTGCACTATCAACAAGGGAATAACAAACAACAAGAGAAATCTACAGACTATCAATAAGGAACTGCCAATTGTAAATCATCCCAGAAATAATAGCTATTCAACCAAGGAATCATCAACTAACAACTAACAATTAACTACCAGCTAACAATTAACTACAACAGTAACGATAGGGAAATCACATAGTATCAACAAAGGAATAACAACCAAAAATCATCCAAGTAAACCAACACTACTCACACACTCTACTTGCGGTGTAGGGCCTCCAAATGGCCAAGACACCCCTATTTCGTTTCCTCGAAACATTTACGCATAGTGCACCAAGTTGCTATTCTTCTCCTTTTTTCCACACCCTTCAAAGTAATGGAAAGATTATGCCACAAAACTCTATCTCAATAATCCATCAATCTTAACACGTTCACCATTGCTATTCTTCAAAGTCCTACCATGCAGGATTTAGCAACAACAACAGGGAGCACATTCCTTTATCCATATAGAAAGACAGTAAATAGATCATCAGTGTATAGAACTAACAGTTCACCAACTTAGCACAATCACCAACAGAGAGCTATTTTCATGGCTCAATCAAAATCCTAACACCATAGGGTTAATGAACACAACATTAGAGATCAAAAAAATCCCATCAAAACAGCTCTCGGACAAATCACAAATCAGAGGCATAAATCATACACATACCAGCTGAAACGTTGTCTAACTTCGGATTCTGTCTTGTCCCTACCCGTTGATGAAGGGAATTTTTGTATTTATTGAGATGCTTTTGAAAATGGATTGGGCGCCGTACTTATGCAAAATGGAAAAGTAATTGCATACGCGTCTAGACAATTGACACTGTATGAGGCAAATTATCCTACACATGATTTAGAGCTTGCGGCTGTCGTGTTTTCTCTTAAGATATGGAGACACTACCTATATGGACAGCGATGTGAAATCTTTTCGGACCATAAGAGTTTAAAGTACATCTTCACTCAAAAGGAATTAAATATGAGACAACGACGGTGGTTAAAATTGGTGAAGGACTATGATTGTGAAATTAAGTATCACCCTGGAAAAGCAAATGTGGTGGCTGACGCTCTTAGTAGAAAGATGGCTGTGATGAATGTGGTACATGAAGAATTACCGAATGAAATCCATTTCGATAGACTAAATATGAATATGCAATTTGTTACTACACAGTTAACTACTATTTTGTCCACTTTGACATTAAAGCCTTCATTGTTGGGAAGAATTAAAGAGGCTCAACTTGAAGATCAGAAGTGTGAAGAGTATAAGCAAAACCCCACTCTTGAAAAATACCTGTACTTTTCCATCTCGGACGATGGGATTGTGAAGTTTAAAAATATAAGGTATGTACCGAAAAGATTTGAATTGAGGATGACAATCTTAAACGAAGCTCATTCCCCAAGTTTTTCTATGCATCCTGGCTATAATAAGATGTATAAAAACCTAGTTACATTACTACTGGCTTGGTATGAAATATGACATTGCACAATATGTCGCTTTGTGTCACGTGTGTCAAAGGGTGAAAGCAGAACATCAAAGGCTGGGAGGTATGTTACAATCAATGCCTATACGTGAATTGAAGTGGGAACACATCACTATGAATTTTGTCTCGGGTCTACCCAGGACTATAAGAGGACATGATGCGATCTGGGTAATCGTTGATAGGTTAACTAAAGTTTCTCACTTACAAGTATATGAAATTAAAGCATGTAGAATTGTCATAAAGTTTAAGGTTGCATTACATTTTATATTCCTTACTAGGAAATGGGCTCATTATTCCTCCTGTGATGTAGGTATGAATGGTGAGCCGGTTGAAGTAAATGTTGAAGGAGCGTGACGTGATGCAAGCCTATGTTACCATGCACAAGATGACCTTGGGGGTTATGGCTCTATTAAATAAAGTTGTTTTTAAATGCATAAGATATTGTCATGGATTTTAAGTATTTTATTATGTTATTTCTGTAAGACGATTTAATGTTTTATTCCGCGTAACGTACTATGATATATTTCAATAAAATACGTTTTAAATGAGATTTAAAAATGTTCAAAATTTTACAAAAAATCTATAACGGAAATGGGATTTTACATATGATCTCAAAGCCTTGAGGATGGAGGAGCTTATTGGTTCTCTAATGACACACGAGTTCACACTTTTGAGTCACATGGAGGAGGAGAAAAAGGAGAAGGGAATCCTCCCAAAGCCATTAGCGTTTAAATCCTCCACTAGCACCAAAGATGGTTCTGGGGAAGAGGATGACTCTGAAGAGGAGGACGGAGAAGAATTAAAGCTCCTCACACAGAAGTTGGACAAACTCTTTCAAAGAAAGAAGGAAAAAGGCAAGACAAGTATTGTATGCTATGGGTGGAAAACTCGGGCATCTATCTTCTAATTGCCCTAAGGCAAGGAGGAGACCTAAAGCCTCAAAGAAGAAAGCACTAAAAGCCACTTGGGATGATAGTGAGGAGTCCTCTTCCGAAATTGAATAAGTCTCCCACATATGCTTCATGGCCGAAGGTAATGAGGTAACCTCTTCTAGCTATTCTGATAATGATAATGATGCTTTCATTGAATTGCTAGAAAGTTTTAATGAACTTAAAGATAAATATAAATTGTTGAAAAATGAGAAGAATAATTTGATAAAAAAACATGCTATTTTGAATAAATCTCTTGAGGATCAAATTATTGAATTGAAGAGCATGAATGATGATTTGAATACTAAAATTAAATCTCATGAGTTTTGGCATTGGTGAATTGAAATCTAAAAATGATGAGTTAAACTCTATTGTGCTTAAATTCACCAATGGTAGTAAACATTTTAATATGCTCTTAGGTAGACAAAGGATCACATTTGATAAAACCGAAATTGGCTATGAACCCTTTGCTAAAAAGAAGAATTATACGAATTTCTTTGTTAGCCTCTCCACATGTAATGTATGTAATAGTATAGGGCACAAATATTTTATTTGTCCATTGAAATTGAGTAGTAATTCTAAATCTAGTTTAAATTCTAAATTTGTGTGGGTTCCTAAAGGAACCAAGCCTGTAATTAATGGACCCAAAAAGGTTTGGGTACTAAAGAAAATCACTTCATTTTGTTGAAGGTTGGAGGTTCTCCCAAGGAGCATAAAGGATTTGGATCATGGAGTATCCAAAAGAGAAGCTTCAAAAATATGCCTCCAATGTGGTAAAAATGAAAATAAACTTTGGTGGAGGTACACAATTGTTTCTCTTGATTAAACTTGTTTGTTTGATATTTTACTTGAATTGGTTTAATTTGATTTTTGAATTTGATTTTTGATTCTTGATTTGGATTGACTTGATAGTTTGCATATAGATTGAAATCTTCATTAAATCCTTGTAATTACATATTTTTGAATTGGTATATTTCTAGGTTGAAATTTGTTATTCCTTTCATTAGTATTTTGATGATTGAGTTCCAACAATTGGATTTCTAGATTTCATATATTGAATTGTTGGATGGTAAACTTTGATGAATTATGTTACTCCCTTGAATTGCTTTTACTTATTGATATAAGGGAAGAAGATAGTATTATATAGAGTGTATTTACTTGTTTTTGAAATGTTGAGTTTTAATTTTGATGATTTTGCTTCCGTTTAGGCTTAAACTTTGAATTTCCCAAATGATTTTGTCTTTTTAAATGGGGAAGAAAATTTTTATTTGAATTTCAAATTGATCTCAATAATTTTCTATTGGTTTGAAGTCTCTCAATTGGTATCAATAATTGCTTTTGGTTTAAACTTCTACAAATTGGTATCATTTTAACAATTGGTATCATTGGACTTATTTTTTTTTCTCAATTGGTATCTTGTTGAATTTGAAATTGGATGGTTCTTTAATTTTGAAGTTTCCCTCTTATATGCATATTGATATTTTTAAAGGGGGAGAAAAATTAAATTATTTTATTATTGCTCTGAGGAGGAGAGCAAAGTCATTTTCTAAAATGTATAATATCCCCAATAGATTGTTTTTGTGATTAACATAGGGAGAGATATTTGGATTGATATTTTGATTTTAATCTTTGGTATCTGTAATACCTCGATATTTTTAATTATTGGTATATTACAGAACGTGTTTTGAGCGTTAAGTCTAAGGGTATTTTCCACCCGTACATGCGATGTAATGGTGATGATAAGGTAGCTAGGATAATATATTTCACATGGTCACGTGTCATTTTATGATGTGTAATAGGGGGAAGTGTTATGGGATAGAAATTAGGCGAGAAAATGTGAGGAAAGTACTGACTGTGCACTTTGGGAATCCTCGAGATGCCATTTTCACGTCCTCAAAGTCGTCCCCTTCCTTTATTGAAGCTTTGGCAGAGACTGCGGATGCGGCCAAGTGCATACGGACGCTAATAGTCACGTCTGAATTGAATCTGTCTAGGTCTGGACAGATTCGGACGATCGCAGACGAGGACTAGCCTTGTCTGAATTGAAATTGTCCATTTTATGGACACTTTCGGACAACCCTATGGACAATGCGAACGATGAAGAGTGCATCTGAATCAACTCTGTTCGTTCTAGAACAATTCGGAAGCCAGCGGACGCCACATACGGACGCTGACGTCCGAACCTCGTATGTGGATGGTACAGAAAGGGGACGAGGACGCCATCTCTCGTCCCCAGCCTATGAGATTCTTGTCTTGTGGACAAGACAAAGTTGTCCGCACTCATCTGAAAGTCTCCAGTGTAGTGTAATTTTAGGGATTTAATATCCCATCCTTTGTCATTTAGTCCATTAATTCACGACAAAAGGTGAGACGAAGTCGTCTTCCCACCCTGCTTAGGCGACGACTTCCTTGTCCATAGCCGCCTCCCCCTGCCTAGCCTCCTCCCTCTCCCTTTCCCTTAGGCCATCATGTTGTCCCTCTCTCCACCCAGGTAATATCTCATTCCCCTTCCATTTCTTCATCTCCTCTTTTCCTTACGTGAGAAGCTCTAGAGGGTGAGAGCGAGAGTGAGCTGCAAAAGAGTGAGCTATGTGAGTTGAGGAGAGTTGTGTGAGATGTGTGCTAGTAGACTAGTGATGTGTGGGTGATGGGTGAGTTGCTGCTGCCGATGGAGGAGCTGCTGAACCGTGAGCTGCGGCTGTCCAGCGGTTGGAAAGCTGTCCCTGTTGTGTTCTTCGTATGGTAAGGAATGGGTAGTGTCTGGCCGTCTAAGCCCTACCCACGAGTATGTGTGCGTGAGTTGAGGAGTCTGTATGTTTTCTCTGATACTCTGCATGTTTATATGCTTGTTTGTTGTAGGTTAGCTCTCTGTAGTTTTCTGTTGGTTGGTTTCCATAGTTAGTGTTTACTATATTGGTGATATTGGAATGCTCACTGTTGACGTTGATAGTGTAGAATGCATATTATATTGCTCTGTGAGTAGAATTTGTAGGTTGTCTCTGCTATTGGTTTTCTTGCTTCCTATGCTTAATACTCTGTACGTTCCATGCTTGGATGTTCACATGTAAATAATTTT
>CM039482.1:20806812-20822196 GCA_022433065.1 Begonia loranthoides
GAGATCTAATATGCAATAATATATGCACATGCTTAGTTTTTAGGATAACCAACTTGTTAGATTTTGTCATTATAAAAAAGGGAGAGATTGTTAGACTTTTTGTTAGGCTTAGTTTTATTTTGATGATGGCTAAATGATGTTTACTTTAATAAAATCAATAAGTTGTTATTGTATTTTATGGATATTATTCTTTATGGTTTTATCATTATATTTATATCCGTATTTATTGAAAATACCCTTGAAATGAGTATTATTAATGTGCTAACATGTTTACCTAAGTCCTTGTAGTGAAAATATATTATATTGAGAACTTAAAAATTAAAGGAAAGCAAAAGGGAGTGTTTGTGGACAAGGTGTGGACGAGAGAAGCGACCAATTTGAGATTTGGTCTTTCGGTTGCACTGCGATCGAATGATTTGATTGAAGGACGTGACCAAATTTTGAAAGTTTGCTTCTGGAGCTTCAGTGGTGGTTTTTCGGACGCAACGCGGTCGAGGACGCAGACGAGATGTGCGATCGAAAAACTTCAGACTTTGAATCTACCATTTTTGACGTTTTTGCGGTCTTGATGCGGTCGGAGTTTTCGGACGAGGTTTGAGGCCAAAAGAACAAAACTGGGAACTCTGAGTGTTTTTTGGACGCGATGCAGTCTAGCCAGCGGTCGAGCTATGCGATCGAAAAGTCTAGTTTTGCGTAACGAACAAATTTCCAACGGTCAATTTTTTCAACGGATATATTGCAACGGCTATAAGTGGTCGATCGAAAAGAAGTGGTCGACCAAAAATGGGCACTTCTATATAAAGTGAGAAGCATCCGAAGGTCACTACATGAATCTGAGAATTGAGGCGAAGCTCTACCAAATTCAAGACTCAATTAAAATACACTATGTGAGTTGTAAATTCAACTCTCCTTATCCTAAACTTGAGATTTACTTTAGGAGAGTTTGGAATAGTGTTTTTGAGCTTTACATTTCCAAACACACTTGAGTGAAATTGTAAAGGGTGACTCCCTACTAATTCGACATATAAGGGTGACGTCTCGAAACAGTTAATGGCACGATTGAACACCCGTAAGTTCAATCAACGGGTGACTCCCTACAATAGTCGAGTAAACGAGTGACCGATGCACCCCAAGGTCCTATCATCCAAACCCGAGCCAATAAGCTCATTGCTTATATAATTAGTTGTTATTTTGCAGGATTGAATAAACTAGAAGAACTTGAGCATGAACCAACCTACAATGACAAGGAGGCTCCTAGACATTTAATCACATTTTGACCGAGGGCAATTAAGAATTCACTTCCATGGAAGCTTGGAGAATGACCCAACAACCATGGATTTAGATAAGCTCACACACGTAATGAAATGGGTGGGACCAAGTCCAATTGGAGAAGAAGAGAAAGCCCACACTTGAAGTCTGAATTCCAAGTCCAATTGGAGAAGAAGAGAAAGCCTATACTTGAAGTCTGAATTCCAAGTCAAAGGGTGATGCACTTAGATTTTCTTTCACTTAATAGTTCAGTCTTTGTGGGTAATTTAGTGTAGGGGAGAGAGTTGCACCATTAGGTCCACCTCATGCGAGACAGCCAACTCGAACGAACTCTACCCACAATGACTATTTACGTTTATTCTATTTGTCTTTCGGCCGTTTATTCTTTTTGTCTTTCTTAATGAAAACGTTTTTCATGATGCATTAAACATACACGTGATACATAATAACGGTCTAGCATGCATGACCATAACAGTAAACATATTTGTGAACAAAATGGTAAGATATTTTGGACTGTTATGCAATGTATATGAACTGACATTCATGCATCATGATAAGACTTATAAAAATGTGATGACATGATAATAAAAAGGAATGAATAAACGTAAAAGAGCCGTGTGAGGGTTTGGGAGAGAGGTTGACGGTGCTTAGTGGTGACACCCCTAATGGAAACCTCTAGCTCATGTAGAGTGTGGAGTTGGTTAAGCCATAAGATCAACAGATGTATATCTGCTCTTAGTCCTCAAACGTCGAACATAGATTAGGTGACAGTAGTGGTGACACCCCTGATGGAAACCTCTAACTCATGTAGAGTATGGAGTTGGTTAAGCCATACCAACAGATGTATCCTATCTCTGATAAGGAAAAGAAATGTAAAGGAAAGGAAAGGAAAAGGAAATGATGAAAGGAAGAAAAGATAGGTTCTTTTTTGGATAACGACTGCATAAGCATACATTCTGTTTCTTGCTGAGCATTAGGCTCATTTTCTTACCCGTGATGCAAATAATTATATTGATGTTAATGTGGAGGAGGAGGCATCGCCAGTTGAGGTCTTGGGTTATCAACCGGATTCGACTTGAAGGTTATGGCTCACATAAATAATCGGGTTGTTTTAAATAATGATTTTATTTCGGTAATGTTTTGTAATATAATGGATTGTGAACTTTCCAAATGTTTTTGTAAATAAATGGACTTTTATTAAATAATGTTTTGAAATTATTCCGCTAATTTACTCTGATATGTTTTTATTGAACATGTTTTAAGAATAAAGAAAACGAAAAATTTTTATGACTGAAAATATAAAGAAATAAAAGGTTTTAAAAACGCGGGGCGTTAAACTTACCCTAGCACTTTGTGATACAGATCAAACGCCAAACACAAGGAAATATCACTTATCTAGAGTTCTGATGCAAATTTGAATCCATCAAAAGATATCAAGTCAAAGATCATGGAAATTTTTCAAATTGGTCGAGAATCATAACAAAAATCTACTTTTTTAGGAGATCTAGATCCATTTATCTAGGAGATCTAGATCCACTTATTTAGATTATCTTTTATTTAATTTTCTAATTTATGAGTTTAAATTGGCTATATATAAAGCCACCTAGTTTTATGTTTTTAGATAGTTGGAGATTAATACAAAATAGTTTTTGCTAAACCCGAAATTGGAGTGATTCCTCTTTCAAATCCTTTGGTGAGTTACATCCAAAGAACCCTTTGGTGAGTTATATCCAAAGAACTCTTCGTGTGAGTCATATCACGAGAGGCCTATCGTAAAGATTACTTTTCTAAAAAGTAGTCCTTTTTCTTCATTCATCTTTTTCTTTCTTTAAACCCCTTCCGTGGTCACATCATCTAGTATCAGAGCTAAACACATCCTTACATAAATTGTTATTTATGATGACTCGAGGAACATTCAAGGCAATGCAAAAAGACGAGGCTACAACCTCCACGATGGACGAAACTTCAAAATCTCACTCCGAAGAAAATTTGAGGGAACTCGTTCTTTCACTACAACGAGAAGTTGCTCAACTAAAGATGAATCAAAACCATCATAACACCGATGAAGAGGCAGAAGAGACAGTCGCATTTCCGTAAAGAAGGCCAATACAACGAGATGACTTAAGCCTTGTCAAAGTATCAATCCCACCATTCAATAGATCCACTAACGGTCACGACTACATCGAATGGAGAGACAAAATAGATCGAATATTCAGTTGTTATAACCTCCAAGACGACAAAAAGTGACAACTAGTCACGATTGAATTCACCGGTTATGCAATTATTTGGTGGAATAGCATAAGACAACTAGGAGGAAGAGCAATCCAAACATGGTCCTTACTCAAAGAATTTATGGACGACAAGTTCATTCCCAGCAATTACATTCAAGGCCTCTACCAACAATTCCAAAGACTCAAACAAGGAATCTCCACGGTAGATGAATATGTTGCCAAGTTTGAAACTTTAGAAATCCAATGCAATTGGCAAGAACTAACAGAACAAACAATTGCCCGATTCATCCAGGGTCTCCACTATGATATTAGCGGCATTGTCGACTTGTAGCCCTACACCACACTAGAGCAAGTTATCAAGATAGCACAAAAGGTGAAAAAATAATTAAAAAGGAAAGAGAAGGAAAAGACTAGTGGCCTCCACAAAGAACTATAGGCTTCTCTGAACCACCACCCAAGCTAGATGACATCAAAACTACTACTCAAGCAAGCAACGATAAATCATTATCTATTGAAGCAAAGCCAAAATAGAGAGAAATCAAATGTTTCAAATGCCTTGGAATCGGACACTATGCTCACCAATGTCCAAAATATGAAAGTGATGGTACTAAAAGAAGGCACTAATGAGGTTGAGAGTGAAGATAAAGGTGAGATACAAGAAACACACAAGGAGGAAGAACAAGTTGAAACAATATATGCTCATGAGGGTCCCCTCCTTATGATCATTCGAAAGGTACTCACTACTAAGGCAAGCATCAACGATGGTTAAAAGAAAAACATTTTCCATAGTCGTTGTAAGGTCAAAGACAAAGTTTTCTCTTTAATAATTGATGGAGGAAGTTGTGGTAATGTGGTTTCTACAGATCTAGTCAGCAAATTGGATATAGCAACAACTATGCATCCAACACCTTATAAGATAAGTTGGTTGAATGACAAAGCAGATACCAAGGTCAGTAAGCAAGCTCTATTGAGTTCTCTATTGGGAGTTTCTCGGATAAGGTACTATGTGATGTGGTTCCTATGAACGTTAGCCACCTACGTTTGGGAAGACCATGGCAATATGATAGAAAAACTATGCATGACGGCTTCTCCAATTGTTACTCATTCAAGATCCATGAAAAAATAGTCAAGCTAACGCCACTCCCACCGAAACAAGTAGCCAAGGATTGCGAAGAAATAAAGGAAGGAAAGTTAAAGACTACCTTATTCATATCAAAGAAAGAAGATTTGGGGTCAAATCCTCAAAAACCAGGAGAGGATGATGTAAATTTTAATCCATCAAAAGATATCAAGTCAAAGATCATGGAAATTTTTCAAATTGGTCGAGAATCATAACAAAAATCCACTTTTTTAGGAGATCTAGATCCACTTATCTAGGAGATCTAGATCCACTTATTTAGATTATCTTTTATTTAATTTTTTAATTTATGATTTTAAATTGGCTATATATAAAGCCACCTAGATTTATGTTTTTAGACAGTTGGAGATTAATACAAAATAGTTTTTGCTAAACCCGAAATTGGAGTGATTCCTCTACCAAATCCTTTGGTGAGTTACATCCAAAGAACCCTTTGGTGAGTTATATCCAAAGAACTCTTCGTGTGAGTCATATCACGAGAGCCCTATTGTAAAGATTACTTTTCTAAAAAGTAGTTTTTTTTCTTCATTCATCTTTTTCTTTCTTTAAACCCCTTCCGTGGTCACATCAAGTTCTTAGTAGAGTCTGTATTGTCCAACTTTTTCCCATCGTTTACTTCCTTTAAAATAATAAAAAAGGAATCAGGTTAATAGTAAGAAAAAGGTGAAACTTTATCAACTATACTCTATTTTAAAAACTTAGAAACAACTCCCACTATTTTGTCATTCATCACCGTTGCCCTTCCAAAATCCAAAGTTCTATAGAAGACATACCTTCAGAAAGCTTGAGAAAGAAACCTCCAAACTTTGCAAGTCAAAGGTGATTAGGGTTTCGCCTCAATCCTTCAAATTTATAGATCATCAAACTAAAAATCTTTGCCGAAAATGCTTCTTAATATTATCGTTTCCTTATCAATCCAAGAATCAAATCGTAGCTCGAAGGTTTTGTGGAAAAATTGCATTTTAAATTTGTCCAGCAGTTACAGTGGACATGTGGGCTTTTGCTGCAGACATTCACTCTCCTTTTTCCTCCAATAACAATCTGTCACATTCGCATTTTACTTTTACTTTCATGGGCGCCAACACTTCAGTAGTCTCCAACACTTTGGCGGACGCCAACATTTTTGGAGATACCTAATCCCGCATATCCTTCTTAATTTATTCGTCAATCGGTATCCGCCACGTACGCTTATTCTTTCATGAATATCTCTCTAGTGGATGCCAACGCTTTCGCGGATACAATCATTGCGGCAGATTCCTCATCCCACTTATACTTGCATTCAATGATGATGTTTTACTCATTTTACTTATATGTTCTAGATGCACTTGTGAAACCCAAGAAATTTCAAGAGAGTAAATTTCTCGTGTAAATTTTTCGCGTTAAAATTGGTCATAATGTTGAAAGTTTGACCCAAATTGTCACGTAGCGGCCACGTGTGAATATTGGTCAATCAGTCAAAATAGTGAAATTGAAAATTGCCAAATGAAAATTTTATTTAAGAAACGAAATTGGAGAATTGAATTAGAGCTATAAATATCGTTGGGTGATGTTTGGAATAAATCAAAAATTTGAGTAAGTTATACCATATATGTTATGGATATTTGGAATATTAAGTAAAGAAATTAAGGAATAGAAAAGAGATTTAAAATTTAAGAAAGAAAAGGAGACGCTGGTACCAATTAGGAGATGAAAAGTAAGACTTGAGGAATATTTAAAGGAAGGAAAATGAATGTTTAAAGGAAGGGAAAGATTTAAAATAAAATCAAGGAAAGAAATGGAAAGAGAGAAAGACATGACAGATTAGAAGGAAAAAGGGTAGGGGTGTGGATTGGCGAACCGAATTTGGCACTGGTTCAGTGCGGGTTTTCCTGGTACCGAACTGAATTTGTTTCTGATTGAGCAGAATCGAATTTCATGGTCCAGTTTGGTACCGCAGAACCGGTACCGACCGTAGAATCAAGAAGTGAATTTTTAGGGCACCCTATCCCTGATGACCCCGCACCTGCGTCCCGACTCCGTCTCCCACTGCTTCTCTCTCAAGTCTCAAGTCTCAATGCCCTTCGTCTCCCCTCCGGCTCTGGCCCTGGCCATCCCGAGTCCCGAGCTCTAGTCCCGACTTCCTTCTGGCTTCTAACGACTGAGAGGCATTAGGCGAGATCTCTCCCCTCTAGATCCGGCCCTCCCAACTTGAACAGCATTTGTCTCTCCTCCAGCCCGCCCGACTCCCGAGTCTCCCGACTCCGAACGGTGACAGAACGATGGTCGTCTTCCGACTTCCTTCTTACTTCCGTCGACTGAGAGCTCGCTAGCTCGGTCAGTATTCTGTTCATATTATAACATTCTGTTCGTAGTATTCTGTTGAGTTTTTTGTTCGTAGTACCCCTAGTTCTGATTTCTATTCTGTTCTTATTTCTGTAGTGTTGGTCCTGTGAATTGTGATAGTTCCCTGTGAATAGTTGGTCCTGTGAATTGTGATAGTTCTCTGTAATGTTGGTTATGATAGTTTCCTGTTAGTGTTGATGGTCTGTAGATTATGAATATGTTGATTGTTGATTATGTGTTTGAGATTATGTCATTATGAAATATGAATTATCGAAGCTGAGTTATGGAGTTGCTGGAAATGGGGATATAAAGCTCCGCTTTCCCCCCAAAAAAGGTTAGATTCATTGTATGTGGTTATGTAGATATGTTGTATACTATCATATAATGTGAAGCTGATGGAGTTTTCAGAGATTTTGAAATCCTTCCAAACAACATATTTCTTGTTCACAAAGAATTTGGATTTTGATACATGATTTGTGGAGGGGATTAAGTTAGAACTCAGGCCTTTTCTGCAAGATTTACACTTATAAGGTTTGTCTTGTGAAGAACATACTTGAGGATGGAAACTAATTGGTGGGTTTTGCCTGTGAAGATCTTCTTAGTTGCTTCTTGTCTCAATCTAGATCAGTGATTTCAGTTGGAATTGGCTAGTTTTTCCTGGTTTGGTGGGCAATTTCCTAATGAAGACTCTTCCCCCTCTTGGCTTTGAATCAAACCGTTCAACCTCCACCATCTTGCTTTTTTGAGAGAGATTAGGCGAAAATGGTGATGATTAATGAATAATGATAATAATTTGAAGTATATCCTAATTGGCGGCACATCAACTATCAAGTTTGAAAGGGGTTTCAATGACCATTGCTTTTGAGAGAGGGTAAATCATCACATAGAAAAAATAGAAATTACATAAGTTGATTACAACTATTTTATTTATGATTTTTTTTTTGTATTTTTTATTTTTATAAAATTTTATTATAATATTTAAAAAAAAATTATATTCGGTTGCGAACCAGTACCGAATCGGAACCAGTAACGAACCGAAATCAATAACGAATTTTTGGTTTGGTGCTGAGTTCTCATGGGACCGATTCTGATTTTGGATTTCTAAAACCGGAATCGACCGGTTAGGTGCGGGTCTACTTCAAATCGGGACAGTGAACACCCCTAAAAAAGGGTAGAGTTGGAATTAAAAGGAAGAAGAGGGAATAGGGTTTTTTCCGTTGTCCCTGCTTCCGTTCGGCCGAGAGCGATACTGCGAGAGAGAGAGACGCCGCGCCAGAGGGTCTTCGCGAGAGAGACTGGCCGGCACATGACTCGGCATTCCGAGCTACGAGTGGTCGAGCATTGTCGACTGCAGGTGGTCACGCAGTCGGGTCGAGCAATCCCGAGCAGCGAACAAGGTCCGAGCTCCGATCGAGGGCATTCCGACCAAGCAGAGCTGTCTGGACGACGGGTAGCCAAACCGAGGAGCTGCATTTTCTGCTCCTTCGATTGAGGTAAGAAATCCCGTCGGTATTTTCAGTCTCTCAGCCAAACTGGTCTTTTTGCGTTTTGATGGGAATGCTAATCGCTTGCACTGCTCTGTTTCATTTCTGTTTGGGTTCGGTGAGGGATTTCTATTTTGATTTCCTTGCTGTTTTGGATGAGAAGAAAGTGCTGATAATTCATGCCTCTGTTTCCCTTTGGTCTCTTGGCCGTCACCTTATTTTGCTGCGATTTTAGTGACAATGATTTCAATTCATGGATGGTTGTAAACGTAGACTCTGTTTGTTACTGGATTATTGATGAAAAACCATGGAAAATCCTGATGATAATTGTTGTATTGTTCATACTCGGTTGAATGGGTATTGTTGGATAATAATGTGGAGTCTTACTGTTTAATGCCGAGCACTAGGATTTATTTGGGTTTTGCATTTGGTGTTCTGTTGGTTCAGAGATGGGTTTTGAATTGCATAATAGATTTCTGAATAATGCTGGATTCCGTTCGATAGTTGGCCACTAAGAAATTTCTGCCCTTGTAATTGCCACTACTTCACAGCTGTATTTATTTTGATTTATGCTCTATAATTTGATAATGATGAAAAGCTAAGAAATAGATATATTTGGATTGTGCACACGGATTGGGGTTGTGTGTACTGCTTAAGTTGAAAATGACTTTTAAGGGTATATGATACTCACTGTTTGGGAATTTTGTTAGGAATTTTTGGTTGGGACATGTATATGATGATTGGGTCCCTAGACTAGTATAGGGCCCTTTCATATGTTTATTGAGAGTCATTGACAAGAGTGATTGTTCTCTGACATATTGTAGGCTCGTACGAGTTTGTGGACTATGAGCCGGAGCTTGAGGCTGCTGCTCTTTCGGATACGAGGAGAAATCGCCGTTGAGGTAGAGGTTTTATATTTAGTTGTTTTGCATTGCGTTGCATAGTTTTCAAAATTGTATTTTGTGGGATACAACATGAAAAACCTGACGGGGACTGTTCGACACAACTTTTTATATTATGTATGTACAAAAGTTTTACATGTTTACTTTTGTGTATCGGATTTTCATGGTATGATATATTAGATACTGTTTTGGGGCGATGAATCCTCTTGATACCTTGGACGGTCTCGGTGTCAAAGTATCAGGAGTCTATCCCTGGTACATCTCCTGTTGCATAGAGATGTTTTGTTTGCGCACTGTGTGAAATGTGAGAATTAGGAAGGTGATGACGCTTCCTTGGGTTGCAAATCCATAAACCTGATCAGTGTGTATATATTAAGGGCATGTCGTTGACAGAATTTGCTCATGACAACCCGGGTGACGAGTCGGGTCTACGAACTATCGTCATTTGTCTTCCTCCAAGCTTATGAGGTGCTGCCTGAAAATGATCGCCGCCTTTTTGTGTGATTGTTCGGGGGAGTCCATGAGTGTTCCTCAATTTTCATGGATTACGGTTTCTGGGATGAAACACGACGAAGGTAATTTTAACCTATAGATGTTTATGTATACAACCATGCTTTCTAAATACCTTGTTGGAGGCCTTCAGGCCGAATTTTCTAAAAGAGAAAATGGATTTCAAATGGTTTTGAAAAACGTGCATATTTCTCGATACTCATGGTTTTTACGAAAATAGTAAAACAAGTTTTACACGCGCTTAACATTTAGTATAAGTTTCCTACTGAGTTAGTCACTCACCTCTTGGACTATTTTTTCCCAGTTAGGGTTTCGGATAAAGACTTTGCTACTATTTATTTTATTTTGTTTTCCTTAATTGAACCTTATCTCTTGGTATGAAACTGTTGGATGTAATTTACTTAAATTTGGTTTTCTGAGAAACTTGGATTATTAATTATTATTGCAATAACTACATGGACCGTGACCCATCACAAATGGGCTACGGTTGGATATTTATACAAGTCTTCTGCAATAATTTAACAAGCCTTGGGTTAGGCGATCGGGTTCCCCTTCATGGACCGGGTCATTTGGCCCGTTGTTTCTGTCCAGCCGCCTCCGGGTCGTGACATCGCTCATTTTCGCAGATTTTTAAAATGATTTTTTTGAAATGCTACGTGTAAATTTTTTGTGAATTTTCAGTCAAAGGTAAAAAGTTGACTAGTTTTGTCGTGTAGCGGAGATGCACGTTTTTTTTTAAAACGATCAAATTGAGTTTTTCCGAGCAGAAATATAATTTTTGAAAATAATTTGGTAAATTATTTTGACTAAAGAAATTATTTTGCGTTTTGAAGACGAGTAAATTGGATTTTTGAATTTGATTTATAATATATAAATTAGATTTTTATATATATATAAATTAAATAAAATTATTTTTAAGAAGAAACTTCTTCTCCACGCGGGAGGCTGAAATAGAGGAGAGAAATGAGGGAGAAGAGGCTCGCGGCTAAAAGATCGCCTTCGGTCGAGAAGGGACTCCGCGAAGGAGGAGTTGGATCGTGACGAGTTGTCGATTTCGGGTGACGAAGAACGGCGACCAGCGAGCTCCGTCTGTGGGTTGCGCCATCCATCCGGGGACCCTTCGAGAGGGGTGGTCAAGACAGAGAGCTCGGGAGTTAGGGCATTCTCGGCTCAAGAAATTCTTCTGCCATTTCTTCGACTGTGGTGAGTAATGCCATGACCTAAGTTCGATTTTGGTCCCATTTACGATTGTTAGTCATGTATTTCTGAATTCCGGTTCTAATTTTTGATTGCCCTGTTAAGCTTCAAGATTTTGGAGAAATATCAGGAATGATGATTTTTCTTGCTGCTGTTTTGATTTCTGGTCTTTGCTGATGAAGATTATGCCCTGTTGATGGAGGATGGTGTGCCATGGTGAATAGTGAAGTTACAGAAAGGAATGCGTCCGCGAAAAGGAATGTTTATGTTGAAAGGAATGTGTTTGCACTATGGACGACGTCGTATTATGATAAGGAACTTATCTACGAAAGGAATTGTGTCTGCACACGGAGTTGGAAGGGTTGTCACTCGCGAAGATTAGCCTATCCTTGTAACGACCCGGTTTTTCTTACTTTGAAAATCGCGTGAAATTTAAAACTTTAATTTTCCTTTATAAAAACATCGAAAATCATTATTAAAACCTTTTAAATTGAAATCAGAGTTCTTTTCTTAAAACATGATCGTTAAAACTCTTTACTGAAAACCCGCTACTTAAATCATTATAAACAGTAGAAGACTTTATTTATGAAATCCTGTTTCTTTAAAACATAGCGGAAGTATAAACAATTTATTTAAAAGTTAATGAATAAACTGTTTACATTATATTTACAAAACTCATTTTTCTTTTCAACTTCATTAGCCTAGCCAGCCACTAGACCCGCCTGTGCAAATCCTTTATCAGCTGCTCCTTAATTTGTTCATCATTTTATCTCGTACTTGTACCTACATCGCAAGACATAAACTATGAGCCTAACGCTCAGTAAGTGGTAGGACTTAAGTGCTAGATGCACATGCTGTGCCACTTTAAAATCGTATGCAGTTTATCTTTTCACTTTCTTTCTTTTATCTTTTATCTTTTTACATTTTTGTTCTTATCTTTCTATTTTTTGTTTCCGTTCCTGTTTCTATATCTGTTTTGGTATCCATGATCGTATGCGTTTCTGTATCTGTTCTTGTATCTGTCTTTGTATTAGTATCTGTATCTGTATTTGTTTCCATTTTCAGAAACTTGTTTCCATTTCCGTTTCTGTTTCTGTTTCTGTTTCTTTTCCCGTTTTTGTATCCGTATCCGTATCTGTGCTCGTATCGTTTTCGTATCCATTTTTGTTTCCGTTTTCATATCCGTATCTATATCCGGTTCTGTTTCTCTGTTCATGTTCTTTTCTTTACTTATCTTTTCTTTATTTGCTCTTTACTTTACTTTTTTTTTTTACGTTTTAATCTTTATCTTTCTGTTCCTGTTCTCTTTTCTGTTTACAGATGTTCCCAGGTCTTTTGGCACAGCGTCTCATCCTGGAACGCCTATGTTCTCATGTCTTTTGGCACACTGTCTCATCCTGTAATGCCTAAGTTCCCAGGCCTTTTGGGCAACCTTTGTCCTTCATCCTGTAACGCCCACGTTCCCAGGCCTTTTGACACTCAGCCTCATCCTGTAACACATTCGTTCCCAAGCCTTTTGACACCTCGTCTCATCTTGTAACGTATTCATTTACCATTTATTCCGTTTATTCATTTACTTTTATCATTCTCATGTTATTCGTTTCTGTTTCCTTTTTAAAATCATGTATGAAAACCATTTTTGTAATATTTGAAAACCGTGATGCATGATGCTCGTGAATGCATACAATACTTAAGGGAATCTGATAAACAGCCAACATCCAATTCACAGATCATGCTTCATAAAACAGTAGACATGCTATAAAGCTGTAGACATGCTAATAAAATTGTAGATATGCTATTAATACTGTAGACATGCTTTTAATACAATAGACTTGCTATAAAATCTGTAGACATGCTCAATATCTATTAAAGATTAAACAAGCAAACTTGCATATCTTATTCTTGCGATGTAGGGCCCTAAGGACCAAAACGCACACATATCACTTATCTCATTGTCGCCACCGCAATAATGTACTTAGCGTTACCTTTCTTTCCTTTCAATACCTTCAAAATAAATAACATTTATCATTATAATTCAATTCCCCTTTTCTTTAACTTCACACTTTCCATCCATTAAACATTCACACTCTATTATCATCATTTGCCTTTAGTATAACTTAATCCTAAAATCCATCAATCACATCAGGCAATAATGTACACAACATTTCATAACAGAGAGCATTACCACATTCTCTACTCTTTTTACCTTCTATTCTTTTTCTCTTATAATCCATAACCATATACAACTCCTCCCTAATATCCATGCTTAACAGACCACTAACCAAAATGATTGCAACATAAATCCCAACTAGCATTTTCATTCAGTAACCGAGATGCAGAACATAAATCCAAGTATAGATACCTCACAAAACTAGGAAGCAAATTCACGGAGAGCCTTGTCCATTAACCCTAATTAACATTCTTCAACAATAATCATCAACAGAGAATAACATCCAATGACCCTTTATCATTTACAATTATCCCATTATAATCCATATGCAGAGAACCATAAATAGAGAACCTAAATCCATAAAATCCACAAACAGCACTAAAGGGTTTCCATAAAAGTGAAGGAATACCTCACTGTGAAGAACATCCGAGAATAGGTTCTCCTCTTTCTTCTTCTTCACCTTTCGGCCTTCACTTTCTTCTCCAGAAAACTCATGGTTCACAGCTCTCCAGAGAGCTCTTTCTCCCTCCTTATCTCTTTTCTTCTTTGTAATTCCATTCCTTCAGCAAGCTTCCCACCCCACTTCAAAATGCCAACCAAACTCACAGCAATTCCCCTTCAACAGAAAACGAACAGAGAAGAAACTATATCACCAAACAAAAGTCAACATCCAAAACCAAACCGAGGAAATCAACAATGCTCGGCAATGGAGACCGAGAATTAACACATAGGAGAACTACCTCTCACTGGCGTTGGAGAAGACCTCCCTTGCCATCCAAAATCCAATCCCCTGCTTCGCCAATATTTGTATCGACTAGGCACTGCAATTTCGCATCTCGCAGCTCCACTTGCACCCAAGCCCTAGCCCGTAATTCATCGCACAACCACCTCACGCCGACACCCGCTGCCGTTCGTCGCACACCAGCATTGTGGGAGCCTCGCCTCCCTCACTCCCTCACTCTCTCCCAAATCATTCTCCTATCACGATGCAGCTCTCCCTCTCACTGTCGTTCTCCCTCTCTATTTCAGAAAAATGACCAAACCATCCTTTTCTTTTAGCTAAACCGAACCAGTTCAACGCCCCACTTCTCCTTCCATCAATTTATTTCTTCCTTTATTTTCAATCAATTATTTCCCTTCTAATTAATTCTCCTTTTATTTCATAATTCTTCACTTTCCATTAATTATAAATTCTCAATTAATATTAAACTTAAATTTATGTGTCAAATTACGTATCGTAAATTAATCGACCTAATTTCAATTTCTGACTTACTCCGAACATCGCTTGACCATAATTACGGGTCTAATTTAAATTTCTCAATTCTATTTCATAAATTAATTTTCATCAATTAAATCTTCAATAATTTTCCAATTAATCTAATGACACCCGAATAATTCCTCAATTATTCTCACTTAATTCAGTTATAGGAAATTGGGGTATTACATTCCTCCCTCCTTATATAAATTTCATCCTCGAAATTTTGCTTAATGTAATCACTTCCTCGCTTTAACAACCAAAACAATCGTTAGCGTTCATCACATGGAAGTACGCAAACAACTTCTTGTATCACACTTCTATACAAAATTTCCAAAGGGTCATTTTATTCCCCTTCTACAAAATACAACGAGTTAGCAAATCACTCACTCACGTCTAGGTCATTTAATCATCATCTATGTTCAATGTAAAAGAAGAGCCCTTGTCCAATTTCTCTCTTTTCATCTGGAAGTAAGTGGCAACCACGACAACATGAGCTACTTTATGGTGCCTAACAAATCTCTTAACCCAGCCATACACCTTTCTCATCTATATATTCTCACATCCAAAGAGAAAACTTACAAAAACTTGTACTCATTTCACTTCCTTAACGTCTAGATATATCAAAATATCATTTTTGTATACGACACCACAAGGCACGTGCACTATGTATTGCATCTTCCACGATAGAAAACACCTTTGGGGCCACCATTTTATGCTCCTTAGGCCAAAACCAGACAATCTTTGGCAGAATGGCCACTCTCATTACCGTTAAAACATTGCTTCAAATCCGAAAAACAATTTCCAAATTGATTTCTTTTATGATGTGCCCCGAGGACCTGTCACTTGAGCCCGAGCCAAGGGCTCCTTTATTTTCTAACTTTTTATTTATTTTTTAGGTTTTTG
>CM039482.1:20827157-20841214 GCA_022433065.1 Begonia loranthoides
AATCATCACCATCTAACCTAACCAACAATCTAAATGCATGAATGAGTAAAGCTTATAACCATGCCTTACCCTCACAAAATAGGCTCAATGTTTGCCATGAAAATAAAATGAGAAATAAAAATGCAGAATTGAAAGGTTACACGTTTGGGATGCCGGGAAGACAAATTCCCGTCTGATGAAGCTCATAACATTCACGTGTGTCCCAAGTCAAGACATGCACAGGTTGCTCCCTATCCGTTGGGACAACATCCCAAATAGAATCATCCTCGAAGTTAATACCTGCAAAAGAAACAAGATCATCAGTAATTTGGCTAAGTGACAGTAAGGACCTTGTTTGCGATCGAGTAATAGGCCTCGATCCCCGAGGCATGTCAAATTTTCTCCTAGAAAATTCTCAAGCTCACAAATGCAACAATCCTCTTAACAACAAAATGATCACTCTCAATTTCTTTGTAGGATGTGTTTGCTACTCAATTTCATGCACAAATGTTGAGTCAAAAATTTAGTAGAGCTTCGTTTAAAATCGCTTGGTGTGTGGCCTTCTGCGGAGTCCAAGTATATATAAACCTGTGAAGTGCGGACATCCTAATCTCTTTTAGGATCGTCCGCATCCGAACGTTGAAAACTAGCCATTGCACAAAACTGTGTATTTGCGGACGTGAGATCTCATCCTGATGTCGTTCGTACCCATCCGAATGTCTACTTCGGGCGAATCATCGCGTCCTCATGTCGACAAAATATCATCTGAATGTTTCCCCAATTTGTACATATTCAAATCAGACGTTGCTTGTTCTCGTCTGAAGTCTTCTGCAACATTTCTGAAGAAAACAGATTCAAAGCAGACGTGACCCATATTTGTCTGCAGTCTTCCGTAACACCGTATGAATGTCTATTTTGGAAGTGAGACTTCGTCCGCATGTCATCAAAACATTGTCTGAATGTGCATCTTGAAATTACAGATTCAAAATGGACGAGTTCCTTCTTCGTCCGCAGTCGTCCTCATTCGTCCGCGAAATCACAATTCACATGGGGATGCAAAAGTCTTGTCCTCAGTCTCGTCCTGAAGTCTGCAATCTTGAAGAGGTTTGGACGCCCTTTCTCGTTCGTGCCTCGTTTGTACAAACAGTAACCAGAAGGGGACGTGAAATCTTGTCCTTGCCTCATCCTTGATACACAAATCTGGGCTTCTGCAGAAGACGCAAGCTCGTCCTCACTCATCCGCATGACGTTCGAGCTTTCTCAGACCAGTTCAGAATTGAACGAAATGTATCCTCTAAGTCCCATGAATATTCCTACTCACTGCAAGAACTTAGAACAACTCATTAGACATTACTAATACTCTTATTAAGGATATTTCCAATTAAAGAGCTAAAATATGAGAATTATAAATTCAACTAATAAACAACTCATAAAACTCAATAATATTATTCATCATCAAAATATAAAGAAGTCTAACACACTTAGGCTAACAGATAGCACGTTTTATTTCACTTATTATTTGTTGTTATTTTTTTGTTAAATCCGAAGCATGATAACATGTTTTATTTCGCTGTTATTCACTGTCGTTTCTATCAAAATTGAAGTATGTTAATACATTGTGTAATACCCTGATTTTTAATATCAAAATTTAAAAAGGATAAATTTGAAGGTAATTTGGGGTATTCAAATTAGTCGAATAATCATCATGGTATTACCATGGAAGTAATTATTAGATTATAAATTATGGGAATTTATTGGATGATAATTATGACTAAATTTGGAGAAGTATGGGATGTTTTCGGACGCACACAGACGAATGGCACAGACACCTCCGAAAAAATAGATTTAAACCAAGGGATAAATATGGACTGACTTGGTTTGGTTCAGTTCGGTCCGAAAATAATTTTATGGTTTGGTTTTAATTAAAAAGGAGGAAAAATAAATAGAAAGAAAGATTAATTGAATTAATTTAGTGAAAGGAAATGGATTAAATTAAAAAGCAAAAGTGAATTAGTGAAATTGGGGAAATAAACCGGTTCCTCCTGAACCTGTTTGATTTGAATTAAATGGCCACTAGCCATTTGTGAGAGGGAAGAACAGAGAGAGGGAGAGAGATCGGGATGCAGGAAGGGAAATGCGAAGACAAAGGCGACGAGCGAGCTTGGGCTCGGGCTCGGTGTGCTAGCCGACTAATGGACGTGTGTCGGGCGGCGTCGTGGTGTAGCGGGTGCTCCTTTGCCATGGTCTATTGGTTGCAGCTCGGTGGGCAGCTGGTTGCCGCGGTTAGGGCTCAGGAATGGAACTCCCGGTGGTGCTGCGAACTCCTGGCAATGGTAAGTCGATAATTTGTGTTTCGATTTCTCCTCCATGACCGTCTGAATTGGGTATCACGACAGTCTGAATTGGCAAATTGTGGGCGTGGTTTTGCTTCGGCAAGGGCAAACGTGATGTAGGGGAGGGTGAACCGTTGTTCGTGCTAGACCGGACCGGAGCTGGTTTCCTCTAGCTGCTCCTCTAGCCATCTCCACGTGATTCTTCAGAAGAGGCTGAGGACTTTCCATGCGGCATTGGAAGATTGGATCTCCTCTTTTGAAAAGTGTGAATTGCCATCCCCGTAAAGCTTTTGGCTATAAATCCATGATGGTGTGTTATGGGTTCTGTAACATTATAGAGTGGGAAGGTGAGGAAGTAGCTCCTATCTTGTGTGCCGCAACTGTGAAGGGTGAAGTGGAAGCTATGAAGGTGATGAATTCTTCTACTGCTCGTACCTTGTCTATTATATTTTCTGCATTGTAATGGTTGAACATAGTGACGAAAGGGTGACAGCGTGATGGCAGTGTGTGCAGGATAGGTTAGAGTCGGATGCTTTGTGATTGGAAACTTAAGCTGGTTTCCTCGGTTGCTCCTTTGTAAGTTGGATTTCTTCTTTTGTTGTTTGGATGTTCGCTTTTGCTTGTAGTAATCTATTGGTTGTTGCTTCTGAACAGTGAAGAAATGTTAGTTTGTTGGAATTGTTTAGTTCATTAGTGGTTCTTGCCGAGTGATATATTTTGAGGAAAAGTTGTTATGTGATTGTCCAGCCTTGTTAGATTTAAGTGTTGTTCTGTTGGTTTGATTGGAAAGTGAATAATATTATGTGATTTATTATGGATTGTGATGTGTTCAACCTTTGGATATATGCATACCGTTGAGGCTCTTTATTTGATTTCAATGATTGGAATTGTTAGGCCCGCTGTAGTTAAGCTATTGCTCTATTGCCTTGGCAGCTGATTAAAGTGCTAAGTTAAGAGGAATATTGTGATATGAGATATATTGTTCAGCTTCATGTATACTAACGTTGGGTACAGAGTGTTGGCATGTTATTTATGCTAGACAAAGGAAGGTTCACTGTTTTGATTATAGGAGTTGCCCTCTAACCATAAGTATAAGAATATGGATTGGAATTTGGTATAGGTTGTTGAATTGTTTACTGCATCAAAAAGTTGGATATAGAAAGTTGACTTTGTATATTATTCACTCGATAATTCAATGTTAATGTGGGAATTAAATGGTTCTCTACTCTGCTGTGGGAAATATGGTTTTGTGGTAAAATATTATTTGGTTTTGTGAAATCAATGCTCCGTATCCTTATGTCACATTGATGGAATGAGCAACTATTATGGGACTGTTATGGCATGTTAAGTTGTTTTATTCTCTATGAGTGAGTTCTAATTAATGAAGTGAGAATAATGAAATATATGAATGAGATTGATAATGATTTAATAATTGTTCATTTAACGGTTTTTGAAGGTTCTAAGTCGAATCGCATAATAGCACTGAAGACGCCAGGTAAGTTGATACTTACTATGCTTTGGTCTTCGGACCCTAAATCGCAAGAATTAGGATTGGATGTTGTATGTTTACTAGAATTAGGTTCTTTTAATGGTATGTTTATTAGACATTTATACGATCATATAGGACTGTATGTATTCACATGCTTATTGCATGACATACTTAATATATGTAAATAGGCATGTGGGGGTTTGGGAAAATTGGGGATGGTTCTCGTGATGACACCCCTATTGGAGTGCCTACTCCCATGTAGGGGGTGGTGAGGTAAGATTAAGTCACGTGGACCTTAAGATTCTCAAATCTCTTGTACTGAAATCCCCAATGTCTTTAACAAAAGTTATCGGTGACGGCATGCAGTGACACCCCTATTGGTGTTGCTCCTTGTTGGAGTTACGGTTAAGCTACATGACCACCAGAAGTATCCGACACTCTGGCCCAACAAAAAGGATACGGTTCTTTTCTGTAATGCACCGAATGACATGCATCACATTTGCATTGTATTTCATTCTATCACTTATTGAGCGTTAGACTCATTAGTTAGGTCTTGTGATGTAGGTGCGTACGAGAAACAGGTGAACAGGTCAAAGACAGTTGATGAATGGTTTACACAGGTGGATCTTGTGGCTGGCTGGGCTAAAGAATTTAAAAAGGGAATTTATTTGTAAAAAAGGGTATGTAAATTATTTAATATTCCTTAAGACTTTGTTTTAAATTCCGTTGCATTTCATAAAAAGGATTATTACTTCTTCTGAAATTGATAAATGTTTTAAGTAAATAGTTTTAACGCTTGGGTTTTTATAAAGAAAGAATACTCTGATTTTATAAAAAGAAAAAGTTTTAAATTTTATGCGATTTTAAAGCAAACAAAAATCTGGTCGTTACACGTTGAGTATTGCTGTTATTTCCCATATATCCTAGAAATCCCTTGGTGATATAAATTGTGAATTCTTGATGATCGGATTGGACTCATTTACTTGTAGGCGTGTTATATTTTGTTGTATAGTTAAATATTGTTGTGATTGTTGTACCGCATTGACATGCATCATATTAATATAAACCAATAGGAATGCCACGTGTGGGTTGGTATTCATTTGTGTGAGGAAAATGGATAAGAAAAAATGAATGTAAGGGAAATTGGAGGTTGGGGAGGTGGTTCGGATTGTAACTGGGTAGACTCGAGATTATGCTCTTCCTATGTTGGGTCGCGAGAGCCTATCTACCCAAAGGGTTAAATGTCGACTAGTGGCCACTCTCCCTGCGACGAAACCTCCAATGTCTCAGCTTAATGTATGAGTTAATGTATGTAACAGTGAGTAAATAACAGTTTGGGTGAATTCCATTATGACATAATGAGTTAGAGGCATACATCATATTGCATATCTCATTTCTTGCTGGGCCTTAGGCTCACAGTTTGCTTGTGGTTTAGGTGATTGCCAGGATGTTAGAGTTCTTAAAGTGGAGGAGGAGATATTACCTATTGAGTGCTTGGGTTACCCAGCTGAACTGACCTGTGGGGTTATGGTTCGCAAAGAAGCAAAAACATTGTTTTGATATGGTTTGAGAAAAGATAAACTTTTTGTGAAACTACAAACTAATGTTTAATGGCCAAACCGTATTTTGAATTTAATAATGCTTTCCACTTTTACTCTGATTCATTTATGCACTCTGATTTAATTAGCTCATTTTAATTTATTTCCTCTCGTACATTTTAAATAAATAAAAAGAAATTTTTTTTACACAGTAATTAAAAAGTAAAAAGTTTACAAAATTAATGTGGACCCTTGCAATCCTTGTACCGTTTTATTTGGTGGCTGGCTGGACGGCTCGTAGCTCTGCTCATCGGCAACCCTTGTCAATTTGGAATGTAAAGGTACTTAGTGAGAAATGGTTTATCGTGAGCAGCCTCACTCCGAGTATATGATCATATGAGTCGTCGTTGGCTGGTTCGCTGGCAACTCGAGTGATGTACTAGATCTGTGGATTGCTGTCAATGGTATTCTTTCCTGCTTCATGAGATGTTGCTATTGGCATATAGCCACCTTTCTGTGACATGTGTGGGGTGGGTCTTTGCGTGACCATCCATTTCATTGAAAACGGATTGAAGGTTGTCAGTCACGAAGATTAGCCTATCATAGTACTGTTTCATTTGGCGGGTGGCTGGACGACTCGTAGCTCTGCTCGTCGGCAACCCTCGTCAATTTGGAACATAAAGCTACTTAGTGAGAAGCTGTTTATCTTGAGCAACCTTATCCTTTACTCTGATCACACAGATCGTATCGGCGTGGTTACAGCTCGTCGGCACATTTGGACTGTTACGCGAGTTGTGTCATCGCGGAGCTTGCTCGCAGGCAACTTGGTAATGCACTGGATCTTTGAATTGTATCAGCGCTGGCTACGGTGCTTCGGCACATCTGAGAGATTATTCCACCTCTCTATGATGGGAGATGGATGGGTCCTTGAGTGACCATCCTTTTTCACTGTTGCCGTTTTCTTACGGAAAACGATGTTGGCATATTTTGCGACTATAGCTGTCTATGTATTAGCGAATTTTGATAAAGCCACATCGAGGGCCATGGGCCAGTTTGTTAAAATGATAAAGAAATTTTAAATGTTTAAATCCATGCGGTAAATGAGAAGTATGAAATAATTTTCAAAGATGAAGAAAATAGTTTTTAGAATGCATTGCATTGAGTATAGATTTACCTACTGAGTTAGTCACTCACCCCTTAGACTATATTTTTCCTAGGTTAGGGTGTAGGCTTGGTGCATAGGATTGCATGTGTAGCAGCAGGGCAATGTTGGAGTTCCCTAGTGGGTGTCTCGATCTCCTCGTGGATGGGTGGAGGTTCGTCGGTTCAATCTGTCTGTTCTTGGTATGTTGGGATTTTAGTTTTGGTGTTGTTTGAATTAATTCATGCACAATACTTTCCTTTATTTACATTATCATGTCTCTAGTTGATCACTCTGTCGACCCCAACTCATGTGATTTGGGTTTGGGCTTGATATTATTCCCGTTAAGACTTCCGTACAAATAATTCATGCCTTGGGCTGGGTAATCGGGTTCTCTCTGAGAATCAAGTTGCCTAACTGAACGGTTTTGTCTGGCCCGCCTCTGGGTCGTGACAGTTTTTATATACTGCATCTCATATTCATGTCATATTTTGCATCTTTTACTGAGCATTAGACTCATATGTGAACTTTGTGATGTAGGTGATGATGAATTTATTGAGGAACCTGAAGATGTGAATGATGTGGGTTACAGTTGATGGAGAATTCTCATGGGCGAGGCTATGATGTTGTTGAAGCAAAGTTGACCCGTGGGTGATGGTTTGAGAAAAACATATTACAAAAGAAAGACTTTTTATTTTTCATTATACTTTTAATGTTTGAATTTAAGTTATGAATATTTATCTTTATTTTATGTTGGGTTTTGCTACGTTTAAATTTTAAATGAGATTTCTTTTAAGACTTCCGTTGTATGGTTGTAAAGACACGATTTTTAAAAGAAAAAAAATGATAAGAAAAAGGTTTTATGCTACTGGGCGTTACAGGTTGACTCAAGGTGTGTCTTATCGACTGTTGAGTTGTTTAGGTCAGGCATAGTTGTATCTCATCGACCGTAGCTATGTCTTGTCAACTGGTGTGCCATTTGGGTCGACTGTTGTTTTGTCTAGTCAACCACTGTTATTGTTGGACGGTATGTACACGTAAAGTGTAATACTCCCGATTTTCGTGGTCCTAAGCATAAAACTTACGTGATGATTTTGAAGTTAAGAGGGGTTGAATTGGATGATTAAGATATTGATCAAGAGAAAACGTATTTGGATATAGTGAATTATAATTTTAAGTTGTTACATTTTTTAAGATAATGAGGTTGTTGAGAATTGGTTGGAGATTTTTTTAGAGATAATTAGAGTTAAAAAGGGAATGATGTTAGAAGTAAAGTAAGAGATTAAGTGATATATATTAAGAGGGGGTGGTGGAGTTGTGGTTATGTTTTATTAAAGGATATATATATCTATATATATGTAGAAGGAATAGCCTTATGGCTGATCGTGAAGTAATAGGGCGGTCGATTGATCTTGGCCGCGTAAAATGGTAATCAGGAGGCATTGTGGTCGATCATCAACATGATGATGATCGACCGGTAAATTGAATTAGCAGCTGATCAGTGGGAGACGGTGATCAATCATGACTGTGAAAATGATTGACTACAACGCAGACCGTCAGCCAAAATTTGGTAACTGACTCTAAAAGCTTGAAGAGTCACCTGGAAACTGTTTAGCCGTGTCTCCTCGTCATCCTTTGAGGGTTATGCAGTATATATAAAGGGGTTTAGACATTAAAGGAGGGAGGAAAAATTGTCTGGTGTTCTAAAGTTTCCTCTTGGCTTGTATTCTTCTGTTTCTGAAATTTGCTGTGTTGTTGGACGAGTGGAAGAGTGGATCAGTAAGAGGAAGAGAAGTCTAGAGGACTGTGAGGAATGTCTGAAAGAAGAAGGAATATTAGAGTGTTCTTCTATCCTCACCAAGCTGTTGTACGAGAGGAACCGTGAGGGAAGGAAAACTTATGCAATCTTTTGCTGTTCTTCATGAGTTCTTCTATCTCTTGGTGGGTCTTGATGTTAGATTGTGAGTTATGCGGGGGGTGACCTGTGAGAGGAAAGAGTCTGGAAAATTCTGATTGTTTTAGTAAGAAAAGTCTTCTACTGTGTTTATAAAAGAAAAGTCTTTCAAAAGGATGAGTTTTAAATTGTAAGAAAAATCGGGGTGTTACATAAAGAGGAGGGGGGGGGGGGGTGTGAATTAGGTTAACTAAACTTTTTCGTGCTATATTATTAATTCTATCCCTAAGTGATTTATTACAAATATAAAAGCAAACAATTGCAAATATAAGAGTTAAGAGATAGAGAGATGATACCGGTTTGTTCACGCGGTTCGGTAACCCCGCCTACGTCTGCGCTCCAAGTTTCTCACTTGGAGATCCTTAATCCACTAACCTCCTCGATTAGTGATTATTGGCTCCACAAGTGCCAATCAAACCTTTACAATGACTATTCCCAAAGCATCATCCTTTCCTTTGACTGTTATGGGGCGTCACCATTTGTTATCCATTTAAGTACAAATAATGTAAAATAAAGAATATAAATTCTAAAGCCTAAGCTCTCAAATGTAAACTCTCAAGTTTGGGAATGAGAGAACTAGGCTAAATACTTAATTTGCTAAGAGAAATTGAGTAGAAAATTCGTCAGCATTTTGGTACGATTCTCTTTTTTTTTTTTTTTTTTTCAATTTGTAGTGAATATAGACTCTGCTTGAGCGGTTGATCATCCACTGTTCCGGTCGACCGCTTTTTGATCGTTGGAATGTAGCTATTATTCTTTCGGTCATCCATTTTCAGGTTCAATCTGTCACTCTGGTTGACGTATCCATCTTCGGTCGACCACTTTCCTCTGCTTCAAAATTTAGAGCAATTTGTCTTGATTATGTTCAACCGCCTTCACTATGATAATTCCAGTGGACCACCTTCATGTCCTGGTCGACTGCCTCTTTTGGTTTGGCTCTCCGTAGCATTCTGGTTGACCTCCTTCTCAGCCATGGTCGACCTATACTCTGTGTATTCCATTCTTTGAAGCTTCTAAGTCCAAATGATCAACTCTTTACCTACATTACAAGACATAAACTATGAGCCTAACACTCAATAAGGAATGAATATCTAGCATAACCTCAAATCCTCTAAAAACATACTGCGTAAATAAATATGATATGCATATGCTATGCAGGTTCATCAAAACATGCATTTTCATTCAGTCTTTCCTTTTTATAGTTATCCTTTTCAGTCACATAATAGTCTAGACAATTGGAGACTACCGTACAAGGGAAAAGATACATCATCTGGTCCTCTTAAGAAGAATTGTCACACAATCCCACCAGGGAAAAGATACATCATCACGTAGTTTTCCTAAGAAGGACCATCACTCAACCCCCTATCTCGCCTAATTACGTTTATTCTTTCCATCTACAATTTATTAGTCATAAACCAATGCATGAAACCACATTTCATTTTCTTGTAAAATCATGAGGCATGAACTATGCATGTGCACCTATCATCAACATATCAAATCCTCAAGGTATCCATCATCATATATTATGTAAAACAATCAACAAAAGCAATACATAAGACAATCATAAAAAATTTATCCTCGAGTCCTTAACATAATCATGCATACATCCTAATTTCTATCACAAAACAATCATCACATACTCAAAGTCATAACTATTCTATACATGATAACTATAACTAACAACACAATTATGCATGGTATCTAGCACTCAATTTAAACAAAAAATCCTCGAATATACCTTATCATGTACAGAGCCTAACAATTAGTACATATATCATATCCTAAGTCTTGTGATGCAGCACAAAGGCAAACACTTAAATTCATTACTTACTTTAACATCTTGGTACAATGTCGTGGTTTTCCTCCTTTGATCTTCAACTCCTAAAATATGTCAACTCTCATATTATTATCTGTTCACACACTAGAAACTTATAACATACATAATTCCTATTCTACTCAATCCAACACCTTATTTTAAATTCTATACTTAAGCAATATATTGCATATTACTTAACCTTTAAGCATGAACAATTTTTATCCAACTTTGAGCATCCACAATTTACAATATACTCAACCAAATTTATTTATTCTAGAGTCCATGTTTTCCTTGAGATGTCCCTTATCACATAATACTTCCTTTTTAACTCACAAGGTCATTAAGCATCTCTAATCTTCAAACATCAAAACTATGCAATTCAACCATTTTTCATGCCTTTTTTTTTATCACTTTCCTCTAATAAACTCTCACATACATACAATTAAAGTCTTCTAATGTCATAGAAAGAGCTATTCTTACCTTCAAAGAGGTTAGGGCAGAGAGCACCTTTATTGAGAATTTTTTCTTCTCCCCAAGCTTTTCTTTTATCTCTTTTCATTTCTCATGATTCCTCTCTTATTTCAAAGGAAATGACCCTTAATATCAGCAAAGGCTTAGCTGGTGGCGAGGTGTCTCCTTCCTCCAACATTTAAATGTTGACTAACCACTTTGCCTCTAACTAAAACATGGCAGGATATATCAATTTAGACAACTCTTTGCATTTCAGGTCGACCAATAACCTACCCGAGACACAACTATCGCCCTTTGTCACAATTTCGGTCTACTACAAATTCAATTGGGGGTGAGTGCAAATCTACCCGAGAGCCACGATTTGCAATGTGTTGCGAATCTGGTTGACCACAAATTCAAGGCTGGGTTACCGCAAATTTACTCGAGAGCCACAAGCTTGATTTCAGTCGACTAGTCCAGACTTTTGTTTTACAAATGTGAATGCCTTTTCTAATCCAAAAGTTACACTTCTTAAACAAAATCCCTCAATCCTTTAGTCCATCCTCAATATCAACTAATCTTTACTCTTAATAATCACACATCAACATTTATGCTTAATTGTTACTTAAACATAATCTTATGACAATTAGTATGATAAAATTCAGGATATTACAGACCCGCCTCCAGGTCCTAACATGGGTCACATATATGACTTGATTATTGTACATCATAACTTTAACTTTAGGATATTTAGAATTTATTGTTATTAACATGAGTATATACAACCAATATCATCAATTAATAATACTAATATAGGACCAAAGTGGTTTTCGTCACATGTATCAATATTATCAAATGACATAGATCAAATATGGATGTGTAGTACACAAATTACATGTCATATAGTCCCAACATGCATATTTTCAACTGGTCTAATCTTATTCTTTATATAGATAAAACTTGAAATTCAAAGTATACTGAAACTAAATATCTTATTTCACGTAAAATATGTATAATATGTATGTAACCAAAAATTATGTAAAGATATTTAGAACCAAATATATGGAAATAAAAAATCCCACTAAACACAAATATCATCCAATGATATAATACCCAAATGAATAGTATGCTCATGAAAGACCTTGGATGGTAACCTTACTGTAACACCCGGGAAATTTACTCGTTAAATTTTGTGGCATTATAGAAATTTAATAAATTAATTATTGTCACAATTGGAAAATTTTAGTGAAGAATTAAAAATATTAGAATTATTAAATAAGTTGTGAAATTAGGAAAATTAGAATAAATAATTATTAAGTAAATTAAAAATGAAAAAATCTTGGAGTAAATAGTACGAAGAATGATAGTCCACTGAGAGATGTATTTTAATTGGAATAATTATGATATTTTTATGTTTTAAAATAAAGAAAAAACTTGATTGCAGTAGGGTTGTCCATGAAAAAGACCAAACGAAAGACTGGCTATCTGATTGGAAATGGGTGGACAAAGATCAATGTTTGCGAATGAAATGGAATTGGCAGGAGTGTTCGTGTCTGCGGAAGGGACTGTCCACTTTAGGAATGGTATACATGGCGGGCAACTATTAGTAGACATTGTAGAAGTGTTAGGATTTGCGGGAGTGTAGTCCTCAGTGGAAGGGTTGGAATCCATGGATGTGGGTGTATCAATGAATGAGACGATGTTGTTTTGAAGGAGTGTTTAATGGATGAACGAATGAAACAACTGTTTGGACCGTATGCACACATATAGAGAGGAGGGGGGGGGGGGGGGGGGGAGTGAATTACGTGAACTAAACTTTTTTCGTGCGATATTATCAATTCTATCCCTAAGTGATTTATCACAAATATTAAAGCAAACAAACACAAATAATAAGAGATAAGGGATAGAGAGATGCAGCTTATTTGTTCACACGGCTTGGCAACCCCGTCTATGTCCGTTGCTCCAAGTTTTCCACTTGGAAATCCTTAACCCACTAACCTCCTCGGTTAGTGATGATTGGCTTCATGGGTGCCAATCAAACATTTACAATTGACTATTCCCAAGGAGCAATTTCCTTTAATTGTTCATAGGGCATCACCCTTTGCTCTCCGTTTAAGTACAAGAAAATGTAAAAACTAAAATACCTAACTCTCACAAATATGAAATCGTAAGTTTGGGAGAGAGAGTGTTAGGCTAGCACTCAATTTAGAAGAGAATTATCGAGGATAAATTTGGCAGCGTTTCGCTATCGTTTCTCTTCCTTCATTATTCAATTTGTAGTGCTTCAATATATAGAAGTCTGCTCGACTAGTCGACCACCCTCACTTCGGTTGACCGCCTCCCGACTGTTGGAAAGTTACCGTTGCACATACAGTTAGATTGGTGGACTACTTTGTCATCTCCAGTTGACTGCTTCTTCACATCTTCAGACTTTGCTCAAATCTGTCCAATTTTTGGTAGACCACTTCTTCTCTGATCAATCGCTTTCTAGCCATTGTAAAATCTTGAGCTCACTGTCTGATTTTTGGTTGACCAAATCTTCAGTGCTGGAAGATCGTTTCTCTATTTTGGCTCTTCTGCAGCCTATCTGGTCAACCACCCTCTTGGCCTTGGTCGACCTTTTCTCCATGTTTTGCACATCTCAAAGTGTTTAAGTCCCAAAACTTAACAATTAGCTATATGGACTTAAACAAACATGTTAGTACATATAAATACCCTTGTTAAGGGGTATTTTCAATGATAATCAAGTTAAGCATATTCAAAACATAAACAACTTATTATTAACTTAAACATTCATTATCAAAACAAATGAACCTAAAGTCTATTAAGCTAACAACAACAATCGTTGGATGATGTCAAGGAACGGTTAGGATCGAAGATAGAGAAAAACGTGGAAGAAGGCAAAATAAAATAAAGATGCTTCCAGAAAAAGGGAAGATTCTGTGCAAAAAGAAAAGATGTCGTGTAATATCTCGATAATATTTCCCCCATTTAATTGATGTAATGAATTTTGAATTAATTAATACACTATGTTCCGGGGCGATATGTCGATTGTGTAATACCGTATAAATATGGGTAAATATTAAGGAGTGATTAAAGTATGAAGTTTTGATGGAAAAAGATGTAATTCGAGTTTTTGGACGCTTGCGAACGATGTGCAGATTGGGTGTCATGTTCGAAATGTATCTCATCTTTCCTTGCATTTTGGGACGAGGCGGGGATGACATTTCGCGTCCAAAATCACCTACTGCCTGGAACGCAAATTTTCGAATGAGTTGGGACGAATGCGGACGAATGCAGACGAATGAGGACGAGGAGAGTTGACAGGCTCCAAGAAACAAATGGGGAACCTTTGTT
>CM039482.1:20855404-20954777 GCA_022433065.1 Begonia loranthoides
TAAATTAAATTATAATATATTTGATTCATTGGGATTAATATTTATAAGTGGGGATGTATTTTTGATTAACTGAACCGGTTCTGTTAATGGACTATATCAACTCTTCTCATTTCGTCAAATTGCCGAAGGCCAGACAAAATGAGAAGAGTTGATATAGTCCATTAACAGAACCGGTTCAGTTAATCAAAAATACATCCCCACTTATAAATATTAATCCCAATGAATCAAATATATTATAATTTAATTTAATTAATATTTATTTTATTTTGATTACATTAATTTCCATATATAATCTAATGAGTACGTTCTTGGCAATACCCCGATAATTGTTCCACTTAAAAAGTCGGGGTGTTACACTAGCTTTTCCCCTTGAGGTGCACCCGTATTATTTGTCAAGAAGAAAGATGGGACACTGAGAATGTGTATTGATTACCAAGAATTAAATGGGCTAACAATCAAGAATAAGTACCCTCTACCGAGGATCGATGATCTATTCAATCAGTAATGTGGTGCTCTAGTATTTTTGAAGATTGACCTCCACTCAGGTTATTATCAATTGAAGGTTAAACCAGACGATGTACCTAAAATTGTATTTCTCACTGGGTACAGACATTATGAATTCCTGATTATGTCGTTCGGATAGACCAACGCCCCGTAGCTTTTATGGATCTGATGAGAGATTGTTTGGACAAATTTATTATTGTCTTCATCGATGATATTTTGGTCTATTCCTGAATGGAGGAAGAGCATTGTGAACACCTTTGGATTGCTCTATCAATTCTTAACCAGAACTAATTGTATGCCAAGTTTTCTAAGTGTGATTTTTGGCTAAGCAAAGTTAGCTTCCTTGGCCGTGTGATTTCCAAGGATGGTATCTCCGTGGATCATACAAAGGTGCAGACGATTGTGGATTGGGTGCAACCAAAGAATGTTGGAGACGTAAGGAGCTTTCTTGGATTGGCCGGATCCTACAGGTGTTTCATTTTGGGATTCTCAAAAATTGTTTTACCACTCACCAGCCTGACGAAGAAAAATGCACGATTTTTGTGGTCCAGTGATTGCGAGAAAAGTTTTCAAGACTTGAAACACCAACTGACGTCTGCCCTATATTGACCTTGCCTGTGGAAGAAGATGACTTTTGTATCTATTGCAATGCATCCAAAAGAGTACTTGACAGGGTACTTATTAAGCATGGAAAAGTTATTGCATATGCTTCGCCACAGCTTAAGGTCCATGAAGTCAATTATCCCACGCATGACTTGGAGCTCGCTGTAGTTGTCTTCACTCTCAAAATTTGGAGGCACTACTTGTATGGGCAACGTTGTGAAATTTATACGGATCAAAAGAGTCTTAAATACATTTTCACATAGAAGGATCTCAACATGAGGCAACAATGATGACTTGAATTTGTAAAGGACTATGACTGCAAAATTAAGTACCATTCAGGAAAAGCTAATGTTGTAGCAGATGCTCTCAGCCACAAGATCGCCGTGATGAGTATGTTATGTGAAGAGATACTGACAGGACTTCAAAAAGACCTATAGGAGCTTGATGTACAAATAGTTCCGATGTAGTTGGATGTTGTACTATCAAAATTAACCCTAATACCTTCCCTACTGGAGCAGATTAAAGAGGCTCAACAGGTGGACAACATATGTGAGGATTTCAAACTAAACCCAACCCTACCAGAATATCTGGACTACTCTATATCTGTGGATGGCATAATAAAGTATAGAAACCAATGGTATGTGCCAAGTGATACGACGTTGTGAACAAAGATCTTGCTAGAAGCTCACTCTTCTAGTTTCACAATTCACCCAGGGTGTAACAAGATGTACAGGGATCTCAAAGCACATTATTACTAGCCGAATATGAAATACAATATTGCCGAGTACGTGGCGCTATGCCAAGTATGTCAACGGGTTGAGGCCGAACACCAACGACCAAGTGGGTTGCTCCAAACATTGGCAATCCCATAGAGGAAATGGGAGCACATTGCCATGGACTTTGTTACAGGTTTGCCCTGAACTGCTAGAGGCCATGATGCGATCTGGGTAATCGTGGACAGATTAACAAAGGTTTTACATTTCTTGCCTATGGCTATGACGTACAAGATGAACCTATTCACTAATTTGTATGTGAAAGAGATTGTACGTCTACACAGTGTTCTGGGTTCTATCATATCTGATCGAGACCCGCAATTTACTTTGGTGTTCTAGAAGAGTCTAAACAAGGCTATGGGCACTTAACTGAAATTTAGCACAACATTCCACCCTCAAACGGATGGCCAAAGTGAAAGAACAATCCAAATGCTCGAAGATATGCTGCGTGCTTGTGTACTTGAATTTCAAGTCGGATGGGGGAAGATGCTACCATTGGTCAAATTCGCCAATAACAATAGCTTCCAGGCCACAATTGGTATGACACCATATGAGGCGCTATGTGGGAGGAAGTGCAGATCTCCCTTATACTAGGACAAGATAGGTGAAGCTACATTCTATGACCCTGAAATGGTATAGAGAACTACCGAGTCTGTCGCTATTATCAAGCAAAGGATGCTAGCCACCCAAAGTCGTCAGAAGGGTTACGCTGATAATCATCGGTGAAGTCTAGAATTCAATGAAGGAGACTGTGTATTCTTGAAGATATCTCCGTTCAAGGGCGTTGTATGCTTTGGAAAAAGGGGAAAGCTCCACCTGAGATATGTTGGCCCCTTTGTAATTACGAAGAAGATTGGATCGGTTGCATACCATTTACAATTTCCAGATTTTTTGGCGGGCGTGTACAATGTATTTCACATATCAATGCTTAAGAAATGTCTGGGAAATACAACTCTATTGGACTCTCCTAAGAACATCTACGTCCAAACTAACTTAAGCTATAGAGAAAGGCCTGTTCAAATCCTAGACTCTATAATAAAGGAACTTTGATGTAAGCAGATTTCTCTAGTCAAAGTTTTGTGGTAGAACCATACAACCGAAGAGGCCACATGAGAGAAGGAAGATGATATTTGTAATATCTTGAATTTTCGTTGAGCCAAGCACAAGGCTTAGGTGATGATTTTGGGATATTAGAAGTGGAATTGGACTATTTAGAAATATTAGTCAAGAGAAATGCCTTTGGAATAAGTGAATTATGATACCCCATTATGTTCATAATAAGTTTAAGGAAAGGATTAGGGTTATCATAAAATGGGTGACAACAATTGGATTTAAAGAAGATGATATTAGGACTGAATTAGTGATTGACAGTTAGTGAATTAGTAAGAAAAAATGCACTTGGATATAATAAGGTTGAAATTATAAGGTTTATAATATTTTGAAGTATATTGGATTTAATAAAAGAATAAGGTGAAAGAGTAAATTATGGATAGTGGACAATCCAAGTATTAGCCAAAGAGAAAATATATTTGAACGTAATTGGACGTATTTGGATATTATAAGGATTGGAAGTTTGGATATAATTGGGTATGGAAATGTGAAGCATATAGTATAAGTTGGTAGAGCATGTAAATGTTTATATGTATATATATAAGGTTTTGGTGCATAAGAATTTGGAGAAGATGAAGTGGTATGAAGAATGTCACAATTACAATTATGACCTTAAATTATGGTTATAAATTTTATATATATATATATATATATATATATATACATATATATATATACATACATATATAATTATATAGAAGACATGTATGACAAGTATATGTCATGTAAATAAGGAGTAATCTGGAGAAAATGCATAGATCTTTCATTTGGTATCTGCGGTTGATCTCGGCAGTCGATCGACCGACAGTAAAACAGAATGCGATATGCAGACCTTTGGCTGAAGGATGGTCGATCGTCCTTCATAAAATTTTATCAGTCGCAAATCTTAAACGTCGTCTAGAGATGAAAAACATCACTGGAACTGAATGATCTTCTTCGACGACGCTTCATTGATGCATGGAACATAAATATTGTCACCTCTTCATCTTTGGAAGGCTGCTGGAAGAGCATTGAAGAGTGGGTATTTATGTAAACCTTCTGTTAATGTTTCAACATAGGAAGACCAGGTGATTGGTTGTCTAAATGCCCGGGTAATTAAGTTGACGCCCGGTGGCCTTCCATCTTCATGCCGTTGCTGAAGAGGTAGTTTATATATAGAGAGGAAGAGAACAAGGTTGAGAGGAGAAAAGTCATGCTGAAGCCCTACCAAAATGTAAAGGAAATTGGCATGAGAGTTGTTGTGAATATGTTGAGTGTTTTGGTGTTTTGATGAAGAGTGAGAGTCTGAGAAAGAGTTGTGAGAGTTTTTGGAAGATTAAGGGATGTGAGAAGCCGTGATCGAAATATTGTAGAAGAAAATATTTATCATGTGCTAAATTCGTAAGGCTAAGGACTTGAGGTAAGGAATAATCCTTGTGTTTTTTCCGAAAGGACCTGTATTGCAGGAGTAGCTTTTTTGTGTAAATTGGTATGTTAGTTTTTATTGATGGTTATTTGGTTAGGTTATATATTCCTACGTTAGTTTACTAATAGTTATGATGAAAATGGTTTTCTAAGATAATTATTATTGATATAGGAAAATTAGTATAGGTCCTAAATTTATATTTAAATGGTGGATACCATAGAATAGTACTTATATTGTTAAGACTAAGTTAGAAATAGTATGTAAAGGAGAGAGAATTTGATATATGATGTTACAGTGTAATAGGAACGTGTTTAATGTTAATGCTATAGTTGAAGCATGGTATTGTTTGTTAATTGTTTACAATATTGTTTGCAATATATGAACTGTTGTATGTGACATTCATGTAGATATGTTAATAGAATGTACGTCATGCATTTCATGGGCTAATAATGAAGATAAGAATGGTGTTTCTACGTGGGTTCAAAAACTAAAGAGGTTGCTCACATGTAGAAACAGCTCGTTTGAGTAAGTTTAGAAACTGAAGAGGTTGCTCTTACTCAACGAGTGGTGAGTTTAGAAACTGAAGAGATTGCTCTCACCTAACAGAAAAAAATGGTAAATGGTAAATGGTAACGAATGTGAATGTAGGTGGGTCCATTTTTACTGAGTTCGAAGACTGAAGAGGTTGCTCTCATATAAAAACGAATCCAAGTAGTGAGTTCGGAGACTGAAGAGGTTTCTCTCACTCAGCTTACAATGGTATATAAAACTAAAGCATGTAGAATGGTTATAGAGGTTATAATTGCATGTCATGATTATATTCCTTACTAAGCAATAGGCTCATTATTCCTTCTGTGATGTAGGTATGCAAAGGATCAAAGGTAGTAGTAGTTGATGAGGCATTTATGCGTTGCGGACTTGGAGGTTAGTTAGGCTAAAAGGTTTAAAGAAGAAATGTAATGTTTGAAAAGAATGACTTTGTTATGGTATTCTGTTACATTAAGTAGATTTTGAAATGATTCTTTAAGTGTTCGAAATACAAGTCTTCCGCTATTGCAATGTTTTAAGGTTTTACAGTACGAAATGTTTTAAGTGATAAATGATTTAATGAAAAGGAATTTATTTATACAATTCTTATTTAAGTTAATTTTTAAATGAAAAGTTTTCTGCTGTGATTTTAAAAGAAAATTTTTTCGAAAATCATGAGTTTTAAATTGAAAGAATAACTGGGATGTTACAATATTAGAACTAATTATCCAGAGCTATTTAGTTAGCTAAATTTTGAAGACAAAATTTTTGTAAAGGGGGTAGAATGTAATACCCCGATAATATTTTCCCCGTTTAATTGATGTAATGAATTTTGAAGTAATTCATACATGATATTGCAGGGCGATACGTCGATTTTGTAATAACGTATAAATATGGGGAAATATTAAAGAGTGATTCAAGTATGAAGTTTTGATGGAAAAAGATGTAATTGTAGTTTTCGGATGCTCGCGGGAGACGCGCAGATTGGGTGTTGTGTCTGAAATGTATCTCAGTTCGTCCCTCGCATTTTGGGACGAGGCAGGGATGACATTTTGCATCTGAATCGTCCTCTGCCTGCAACATAGATTTTCAGATGAGTCAGGACGAATGCAGAAGAATGAGGACGAGGAGAGTTTGATTCTGTTCAAATTACCGGACTTTTCAAACGCATGCGGGCGAAGGTGCAGACGCCTTCCTTTGTCTGAAAACACAACTCTAAAAGGGAAATGTGGGAATTTGGACGAACGCAAATGAGGCACAGACGCCTTCCTTCGTCTGAAAAAGCACTGATTTTTGGGAAAATATGTTTTAAAGATTAGGTCATTTTGTTGTTTAGGCCATTAAAACCCACTCAGACGACATGAGAGACAGTTCCCCCATGCTGAGGTAAGCCTCCCCATCCCGGTTTGGTGAACGGACACCACGTCTCTAGGTACGCTTCAGGCTATAAGCCGTCCCCTGTGTTTCGCATCTCCTTTGTGTGAGAGATAAATTCTCTAGGAGTGTGAGTGAGTCTTCTGGTGTATGTGTGAATTTTTTGAAGAGTGGAGTGTTCTAAGAGGAAGCTAAGTGGTGTGCTACGGGTGTGCTGAGTGTGAAGTCTGTGAGCTAAAGAACGCAAAGGCTGATTGGATTCGTTGCTGCTTTTCTTTCAGTGTGGGATTCCTTCAACGAATAGCAAAATAAGGTAAGGATTGGATAGAGTTGTTGGCCAGTGGAGGCCCTATGCACAACTAGTGTCTGTTTGCTTTCATTGTTGATATTCTGTGTTTCCATTACTATAAATCGATGCTTTCTTAGTAGAGAAATTGATAATGCTCCCTGCTAGAACTATGGTCTCTGACGTTTAGCCCTATAGTACAAAATGATGAACTAAAGATTTCTCTATGTTACGTTAAGAATGAATGAGTTGTGAGTTACTTCATTAATAGTGATTTTGTTTTGTTGGGTGTTCTGTACATTGTCTTACTTGCTTTTATGGTAGACTCGATCAATGATAGTGCTATTTAGTTTTCAATGCTAGATAGGAGCTGTTGTTTCCTTTGAGATGAGCATGCATAGTCAACCCTATTATAACTTGCTTAATTTTCTATAACTATAAACTAGTTGTTAGCTCTAGTTGAAAATAATGCCATTGATCCTTGTTTTACCTGTTCGAATGTATGCTATCTCTGGTCACTTGGTTGTGTTTGACTCATGCCATCAATCTATTGATTTTCTAAGCATGTTTCCAATTACTCGTTATACCAATGTTTAGTTCATGCCATTAAATTATTGTCAAGCATGCCTAATTACTATGAGTATCTCGCTGCAATTTATTTATTTAATTCCACCATTAATAGTACATTAAACTCGCTGTTTTGTTGTCTGTAATGCTCTGTTAAATTCGAAGTATGTTATCTAGCAGTTTTATTCACTGTTTTAATTCTCTGCTTTATTTACTGTTTTACTTGCTGTTATTCACTGTTTATAGTTGTAATTTTAGTAATTACATCAACATGCATTATGATAATAGAAACAAGTAGGAAATTGTAATGCCCCAATTATACAAATCAATTTTCTTTCTTTCAAAATTCTTGATAAATTAAAAATTTTCTTTTAAAATTTTCCAAATAAATTGTGAAATTGAAAATCAGAGTAACTGAGCGGAATAAAAAAAATCATAATTTTAAACAATTAAATCGTTTTATACAAATCATTTATTTCATAAAATCGTAATTTAAATAACCGATGTTTTTTTAGCCATAACTCATAAGATCTTCTTCAGTTCATAACCCAAGATTTCACTTGGCAATGCATCTTCCTTCATTAATATTTACTTGCATCACGGGTAATACAATGAGCCAAGGCTCAGCAAGAAATAGAATGTATGTATATGCTATGAAATGCTTATGCAGTCATTATTAGAGAAGAACCTATCTCCTCTTCAAGCTATTTAGTTTTACTTAACAGTCCACATGTATGAGATCTCATCAATCTAGGGAAGTTGGATCCATTATACCATCTTGTGGCTTAACCGTCACTCCGGCATGGAGATTCAGCCATTAGGATCGTCACCACTGATCTTATACACCTATTTACGTTTATTGGTTCATTTATAAACATGTTATGCATATGTCAGCCGTTTCATAAGCCCTATCATGATGCATGTACAATTCCTAACAATATAATGGAATTAACAGCAATACAGCAGCCCATATATGAAATTAAAGCAGTTTATATATTTTTAGTCATTTTTACATTCACGCATTATCTTTGTTATTTCGTGCATTAATTACAACTATAATCTCCATAATTATGTTAACATTATTTTAATGATAATTCTCATAATAATTCCAATCATATTTTTTAACATTTTTTTTATCGTTAATTTATTAGAATAATTCCAACAATATTTTTAACATTTATTTAAAGTAAGTGGAAATACAAAATCTCGTGATGCAGGACCTCCACTGGCCACCGCATCCTATTTCTTACCTCTTGTAGAAAGTTCCTACTGTAGAATTTCCCAAGCATAACTTCTCCTGATTCTCGAGTAAGTCCTCCTCCACAATTTCACCCTTAGATGTTTGAGACCCGACAACAATGCGGAATGTTCATAGGACGCCTCGGAGATTCAAACGGTATTAGGAATTTGATCCGTTATCTATGGAGAGATAAGAACTGAACTATCAAAGAGTGGAGCTTGGCCCAAACCAAACGTGATGGTTGAACCAAGGCTATCAAGTTTGATCTCTTCAAGCAAACAATTGAAGAAGATCAAGTCCTCAAAGAGAACTCAAGAAGAAAATCACTCTCTAAGCAAAAATGCTCTCAAATTCAAGTTGGAAGTTGTGATTTACATTGAAGACTTGCCCATCTATTTATAGGCAACCCAAGGGGACATGGATACATTAAAATATACAAAAGAATACAAAAATTCCATGTTAGGTGAAGAATTGCCGCGGGTGGCACGTGGGAGGCCCGCTAGGCGCGGCAGTCAGCCGGTCAGCACTGGCCGGCACGCGATCAAGGCAGGCGGGCGGGTAGTCAAGACAGGCGGGTGGCGCTATCAGCTAGCGCGCGATGTCAGCATCAGCTAGCGTGCGTTGTCAGTGGGCATGCTGTCAAGTGGCGTATGCTATCGAAGGGGGCGCTGGGCCAGCCTGTGGGCTGTTTTGGCCATCTTCCATTTTAGCCCTTTTTTTCTTCAATCTAATCTTACCTTGGGCCTCCATTGGATCCTCCATAATCTCTAACATCATCATGGCCCTTGACTTGCCATTTAATGGTTCTTCAATTTGGACTTGATAGATGAAACATGTGTGCTTTTGTCCCTTGATCTTTTGTAATCTATCAATTGAGTATTATATCCTGATAAATTTTTGGGATATTACAGAAATACCACATCTGGGGTGGTACTCATATGCATTTACGTGAGGAAAATGAATAAACAAAATCAATGAAAAGAAACAAAAAAGGGGAGTTGGGGGTTGGAGGGGTAGTTCGAATCTAGCCAGGTAGACTTAAGAGAATTATGCTCTTCCCTTGTCGTGTTGCTGGAGACGGTTTACCCTAGGTGGTTAGAAGCCGACAAAGAAACTATTTGTAACATCCTGTAACCTTTTTCTATATAAAATTTTTCCTTTCTTTAAAACCATTGCATAAGAAAACACTAGAGTAATAAACAGCAAAAGTCTTAATCTTATAAAACATACAGCGGAAGTCTTTTACAATTAAATACCATAAACCTATTGTTTAACTAAACACTTAAATAAACACATTAACATAAAACATTTTTTTGAAGTCATAAAATACTTAAAAGCCTTTAAAACATTTATTTCATTCCGTGAGTCATAACCACAAGTCAATGTCGCCAACAGCACAAACGACCACACAACAATACTCCATCAGCTACGTCCTTTAACAACTTTATCCATTCATCTACTCCTTACCTACACCAATGAGACCTAACTATGAGCCTAACGCTTAGTACGTGATATAAATGTAAAACATGAAATTCACATACAATTTCTATAGCATCATATAAGGTTTTCTGTTTCATTTCTCTTTTATTGTTCATGTCTTTTATCGTTATTTCATTTTTGCTTATATGCCCAGCGTATCAAACCGGACCATACAAACATTCGTTTACTGTTTCTATCTTTGACTTTTTATGTGCCAAGCGTAACAAACCGGACCACATAGACATCTGTGCCGGGCATGACAAATCGGACCACAGTTGTTATCTTTGGTTTCAGTGTTGGGCGTGACTAACCGTGTAACGCCCCGATAATTTAAAACTATTTATCTTTTATTTTAAAATCCGCCATAAAATTTTTTGTTTAAATTTGTTCAACGTTTGAAAGTCATTTGGAGAAAAACATATCAGAGTAAACAATGCGGATTAGGTAATGAAATTTCAAAACACAGTTTTCAATGTTTTATGAAAAGTCCTAACGTCCCACACTACAAATTGTTCTTAACATTCAAAATAGTGATAATATTCAGTTATCAGAATGCCCATATTACGAAAATACCAATAGCTCTCATCCCATGTGAGCCACACCCAATAGGTCAAATCGGTTGATAAGATGAGGGGTCATCTTGGAATGCCTTTTCCTCAACTGGTATGTCATCATCATTATAATAGTCACCTACAATACGGGAAAAGCAATGAGCCTAAAGCCGAGCAAGAATCAGAATTTAAATGCAATGCAAATGATCTACATGACCACATAATGCATTACGAAGGAGATCCGTATCTCATCTGTTAACCAGGGTGATGGGTAAGTCAATTGATCACGTAGCTCAACCGTATTACCGAAGAGGGAACACACCAATAGAGGTGTCACTACGTGCCATACCCATACACTTTTGTTGAAGGCATTGGGGATTTAAGTACAAGAGAAATGGAAACCTTAGGGTCTACGTGACTTAACCGTACCTCAGCGCCCCTTAAATGAGAGTAGGCACTCCAATAGGGGTGTCATCACGAGAAACCGTCCCCATTTCTCCCGAATCCCCACATGTCTATTTACATATATTAGAATGGCATACAACATGTAAACAGTTTCATAAACCTTAGGATAATGCATGTATGCCACAGGGACTGGGGTGAGAGAGTTTTGTGGAGTGAATCACGAAATCGGAAGAAAGAGAAGGAGTTATGAATGGGTTTCTCATATTTTTTCGAACATTTGGACCAGTCAAGTTGTCCGGGCATCGTCCCCAAGTCGTCCAAATGTGTCCTAAAATTGTACAGATTCAAATCAGACGCGGTCCTTCATCGTTCGCAAGTCGTTAGAATGTGTCCTAAAATTGTACAGATTCAAATCAGACGCGGTCCTTCTTCGTCCGCTTTCGTCCGCAAGTCGTCCGAATGTCTTTTGCAGAACAAGTTTGGGAAGCAGAACGTCGTCCCCCCTATCGTCCCAAAGTACAGGGACGAACACAGTGTGTTTGTGGACGTGACAAGTCGTCCGGGGTGTTGTTCGTACACGTCCGAAACTCATTGTACACACTTTTCCTTAAAATCTCACACTTTACATTAATTTCCAATATTAACCCTATACTTTTCAAGCATAATTTAATGCGTACCACCACGCAACATGATATAATATTCATATATATTACTTATCCAAAATTTAATACATCAACAAAAAGGGGAAAAATATCCGGGGTATTACATCCTACCCACCTTACAAAAATTTTGTCCCCAAAATTTAGCTAAACAAACAATTCTGGATATTTAGCCAACATATCGTCTCTTCTTTCCCTTGTGGCCTCCTCATCGTTAACCTGGTTCTGCCATAATACCTTCACAAGGGGAACATCTGTATTGCGTAGCCTCTTTACACTGGTGTGTCCAAAATTTTGAGTGGCTTCTCCTCGTAACTTAGGTTAGTGCGTACTCTGATCTGCTCTTGAGGTCTCATGTGAATGGTTTTGCTAAGACATTTCCACAACATCGATACATGAAAGACATTATGTACTCTTGACATAGGTTTTGGTAGGAGTAAACGATACGCCATAGTACCGGTTCTTTCCGTGATTTCGAATGAGCCAATATAGCGCAGATTGAGTTTTCCTTTGCGCCCAAAACGCATAAGACCCTTGAATGGTGATAATTTCAAAAAGACCCGATCGCCAACATCGAACTCCAAGTCTTGACGGCGATTGTCAGCATAACCTTTCTGACGACTTTGGGCAGCCTGCATTCTCTGTCGGATAACATCTACAATCTCAACAGTCTCTTATATCATATCAGGTCCATAATACTTATCTTCACCGACTTTGCTCCAGTAAAGAGGGGATTTGCATTTCCTGCCATAGAGTGCTTCGTAAGGTGTCATAGCAATAGTTGCCTAAAAACTGTTGTTGTAGGTAAATTCAGCTAACGACAGAATCTTTTCCCATCCAACCTGATATTCTAAGATGCAGGCACGTAACATATCCTCCAATGTTTGAATTTTTCGTTCATTCTACCCATCGGTTTGTGGGTGGAAAGCAGTACTAAACTTCAGTTCTGTGCCCATAGCCTTGTTCAAGCTCTTCTAGAACATTGGTGTGAACCGTGGATCCCGATCAGACACAATGGATACGGGAACCTCATGAAGTTGGACAATCTCGTTAACATATAATTTCACAAACTGGTCCATTTTATATGTCATATGTACTGATAAGAAATGGACAACCTTCGTCAATCTGTCAAGAACCACCCATATTGCATCATGTCCCTTTGCTATCCGTGGCAATCCGGTAACAAAATCCATAGTAACATGCTCCCATTTCCATTCAGGTATAGGTAGCGGTTGAAGCATCTCACTCGGTTGCTGATGCTCGGCTTTCACTTGTTGACATATGTCACAATGAGTAACATAGTAAGCAATATTGAACTTCATCCTCGGCCAATAATAATGTCTTTTAAGATCTTTTTACATCTTATTACATCCTGGGTGGATAGAAAAACTGGATGAATGCGCTTCTTTCATTATCGCTATTTGCAATAGCATCTCGGGTACATACCACCTGTCTTTATACTTCACAATCCCATATGCCAATAAAGAGTAGCCTTGAAACTCAGGAAGAGTTGGATTGAGTTTAAAATCCTCCCATAGGGCATCCGTTGCTTGTACTTCTTTAATCCTTTCCAATATTGAAGGCTTAAGTGTCAGAGCTGATAAAACATTTGTTAACTGTTCAAGAACTAACTGCACATCTAATTCTTGCATATCTTTCTATAACCCGACGGGCATTTCTTTACAAGTTATAGCATCCGCCACAACATTCACCTTCCCAGGATGGTACTTAATTTCACAATCATAATCTTTCACAAATTCCAGCCAGAATCGCTGCCACATATTCAGTTCCTTCTGCGTAAAGATATATTTCAAACTCTTATGATCAGTGAAGGTCTCACATCGTCGTCCATAGAGATAGTGTCTCCAAATTTTCAATGTAAAGACCACAACAGCAAGCTCGAGGTCATGTGTAGGATAATTAATTTCGTGTGGCTTAAGCTGTCTTGAAGTGTAAGCAACCACTTTTCCATTTTGCATTAACACTCCACCAAGTCCACATCTGGATGCATCACAATATATACAGAAATTTCCTTCCTCCACAGGTAAGGTCATTATTGGTGCAGATGTCAACCGATGCTTCAATTCCTGAAAACTTTCTTCACATTTATCAAACCACCAAAATCTCACATTCTTCTTGGTCAAACTGGTGAGAGGCATAGCAATTTTAGAAACCCACTAATGAATCATCGGTAATAACTAGCCAAACCGAGAAAACTCCATACATCGCTCACGCTCTTTGGCTGCACCCATTCAACAATTGTTTGAACCTTTGCAAGATCCACAACAATACCTTCTTTAGAAACAACGTGGCCAAGGAAACTGACCTCTTTTAACCAAAATTCACACTTGGAGAATTTTACATAGAGTTGGTGTTGCTTTAGAATAGATAGAACGATTCTCAAGTGCTCAATATGTTCTTCCTCCGATTTAGAGTATACCATAATATCGTCAATAAAGACGATGATAAATTTATTCAGAAAATCCTTGAATATTCCATTCATTTGGTCCATAAAAGCTGCAGGGCCATAAGTCTGCCCAAAATACATTATGAGAAATTCGTAGTGCCCATATCTGGTCTGAAACGCCGTCTTGGGTACATCTTCCTTCTTGACTCTTAACTGATAATACCCCAAATGCAGATCGATCTTTGAGAGTACACAAGCACCGTGTAGTTGATCAAATATATCATCGATCTAAGGTAGACGGTATCTGTTCTTAATAGTCACCTTGTTCAGCTCACGATAATGCATGCACATTCGTAATGATTCATCCTTCTTTTTCACAAACAAGACGGGAGCTCCCCATGGCGAGAACCTCGGAAGAATGAATCCCTTATTAATCAACTCTTCAAGCTGAATCTTCAATTCACATAACTCGGCGAGTGCCATCCTATATGGTTTTTTGAAATTGGCTTCGTACAAGGATGCAGATCTATAACAAACTCAATTTCCCTAGTAGGAGGCAACACAGGAAGATCATCTAGAAAAACCTCCAAAAAATCGCGGACTATCATTACGTCCACAACTTTTGCTTCCAGCTTGACCATATTGTTTATAATAGTTATGAGGAATCCCTCACATCTATTTCATCAACTGATCTGCCTTTAGCGTAGAAATAATTGCCAACTTGCCCTTCTCCTTAATTCCTCGAAAAATGTTTGTTTCACCATAAGACAATGAAAACGAACCTCTCGCACAATTAATAACGTCATGGTTTAAAGTCAACCAATCCATGCCAAATATAACGTCGAATCCCTTTTATCCATAAGAATTAGGTTTGCACTAAGTTTTCAGCCATTGATCTGAATGCATAGTCTTCAAAAATACCATTTGCAGCCAAATATTCACCGGAAGGTATGAGTATCCGATACCCGCACTTAGAAATACCGGGTGTACAACTTACCTTAGTACATAATTGTGTCGAAATAAAAGAATGAGTGGCCCCCGTATCAAATAAGGTATACGCGGCCACATTGTTAATATAGATTGTACCTAAGGTATTCAGCAATCATTTATTTAAACACACAATTTTTCTAAGACTACGGGGAATCACATTACTATTACAAGAGACATATGCATAACCATTGGATGACAGTTATGTACCTGATATGATCGCCGTTAATTCTTCCTCTTCATTATCCTCTCCTTGTAGTGAAAACACACGCGGAGCCGGACTACTGGCCAAAGTTGGGCAATGCCTTGATATATGCCCGGATTTCCCACAATTAAAACATCCTCCAGTGCCAAGCCTGCACTGCCCAGGGTGACTTTTCTGACATATAGGGCATGGTTTGGGTGCTGCAACAGTTGCTTCAATCACAGGACGCTTGTCATGTCCCTATTGTACATCAGGTCCAAGTGGCCTTCTTATGCCACGGTTCACTAGTGGATTTCCACGCTGCTAAAAACTTGGATTGTTCATTCCAACCCACTGATTCAATTCTCGCTGCCTAGTAGCAATTGTTTCCACATCCTCAGCGTCCAGTGCTCTAGCCACAATCTGCGAATAGGGGACACCCTGTATGCTAGTTATCCGTAAAGCTCTTAGAATCTCTATCCTCAATCCTTGTACGAAATGTTGCACCTTGGGTCCATTATCATTTACCAGGTGTGGGGAACACCTTGACAGTGCTTCAAACTTCCTAATATACTCCAACATGGTTTTAGTATGACGCAGGCACATAAATTCTACAAACTTCTAGTTTTGAACTGCAACACTGAAATACTTCTCATTAAATAATTACTTGAAACCCTCCCATGTGAGAGTCTGAATTTCCAGTGTCGTCTTTATCCCATCCCACCAAAACTGTGCATCGTGGGTCAATAAGTAGGTGGCACTTTTCACCTTCTCACTTTCTCTTATATCTGCATAATCAAACATCTTCTCGATCGAACGTATCCATGTCTCAGCTACAGAGATGTCCGAAATATTGCCTTCAAAAGTTGGGGGTTTAAGTCACAGAAACCGCTCCCAACTGGCCTCCGCAGGTACCACTACAGCACGGTGTTTCCCGTTACCTTGCCATTCTCATGCCCATTGCCATTACCACGTTCCATGAGTCTTTCTATGACGTGGGCCTGTTGTGCCATGAATTGAACCTGACACTCAACCACCTCGGCAATTCGATTAAGGGCTTCATCCCTTTCATTGGGTACTGGTATGTTATTCCTTGCTCTTCGTGCCATTTTAGTATTTTCTCTACATTTTAAATTAAGGTGTAATAAGTTATTGGGCATAGTTAAAATTTGAAGTTAGAACTTTACTTATAGTACTAGGAGTATTCCACGACGATCTTTGTATTATCAACAGTCTACAAAATTGAGTTTGACCAGGTTGTGCTCTGATACCAACTGTAACGCCCCGATAATTTAAAACTATTTTTCTCTTATTTTAAAATCTGATATAAAATTTTTCGTTTAAATTCGTTCCATGTTTGAAAGTCGTTTGGAGAAAAACATATCAGAGTAAACAATGCGGATTAGGTAATGAAATTTCAAAACACAGTTTTCAACGTTTTATCAAAAGTCCTAAAGTCCCTAACTAAAAATTGTTCGTAACATTCAAAATAGTGATAATATCCAGTTATCAAAATACCCATATTTCAAAAATACCAATATCTCTCATACAATGTGAGCCACACCCAAGAAGTCAAATCGGTTGATAACACGAGGGGTCACCTTGGAAAGCCTCCTACTCAACTGGTTTGTCATTATCATTATAATAGTCACCTATATTACAGGAAAACAATGAGCCTAAAGCCTAGCAATAATCAGAATTTAAATGCAATGCAAATGATATGCATGACCACACAATGCATTACAGAGTAGATCCGTATCTCATCAGTGAACTAGGGTGATGGGTAAGTCAATTGATCATGTAGCTTAACCGTATTATCGAAGACGGAACACACCAATAGGGTTGTCACTACGTACCATACCCATACACTTTTGTTGAAGGCATTGGGGATTTCAGTGCAAGAGAAATGGAAATCTTAGGGTCTACGTTACTTAACCGTACTTCACCACCCCCCCCCCCCCCACCCATAAATGGGAGTAGGCACTCCAATAGGGGTGTCATCACGAGGAACCATCCTCATTTCTCCCGAATCCCCACATGTCTATTTAAATATATTAAAATGGCATACAACATGTAAACAGTTTCATAAATCCTAGGATGTTGCATGAATGCCACAAAATAAATCATGGAAACAACACATAATAGAAACGAAATCAATTTAATTACATTGGTAGAGTGAGAGTTCAATTTAAAGATACTACATTCATTAATCATAATAACTAGATCTAGAGTAAGAATTTAAAATAAGGCAATACTAGTTTCGAGTCGTTCATTAATCGTTATGAGCAAGGAAAAACAACTCCCGACCCATTTATAGAACAAGACTTAGTTTCAACATAGTCCTACTGTCCTAAACATGCTTACAATTCAACGATACTCACATGAATAGGAGAACAATTCACATTCCTTAAAGTTCGGACTATCATGCTTCACAATTAATAACAACATCAAACAGTCCAGGATTCCAAACAATCATCAAATCAGACCTTCATTATCCTCACTATCGAATTCAATAATCTATGCTAGTCACTTAAAAGTAGATCAAGGTATTGACAATTTAAACAAAAGTATGATAGTTCCAATTTTTAGCAACTTAACCTTTCAAGCAAAGCATTTCTAAAAGCAATACCAGAACCATTCTACTTAACATGCAACAATCCAGAATTTCATGTAAACCCATATTAATACCTAAACTACTCATATTTGATAGCACCTACGAGATACTCAATCAAGTAGTTCATATTCTCCATTCAGTTAATTGGAAAAAATCCAGCAATTGACCGTCCAAGTTCCCAACAATTTATCAATTTCAATTTGTCATGATTCACAAAATATCTATCCATGCTTTCCACTAAATTAATAATCTAACAAACAAAACCCGTAATGTAAGGCCTCCTTTGGCCAACTACAAATTCCAATTCTTACTTCAGATTTCCAGCTCAATATCGAGCAGCAAATCAAGCAAAGCAGCAGCCAAGGTGAGGTTTCTAATTGTTCCAATTCCCACACGTTCCTAAGCAAGGGTAGCATTAGATTCAATCCTCAAATCAATTTGACCTAAGCTGAAGATTAATAAATCCCCAAATAAATCTTAATTCAATTCACAGATGGACAGCAATTAGCAGCACCAATATCACCCAACTCTTCACTTAACTCACCACTCACAAAATTTCTTCACAACAAGGTAACAGTCCTACACCTTTCCACAATTGCCTGAGTAGAGTATACAGGGGAAGCTTACCTATTACAGATGAAAGAGAGAATGCTGCAAGGAAGGGATAAGCTGCAAGCTGCAGAAAAGGGAGCTTACCATCACCCATACCAAATAGAGGAGTTCCATTGAGGAGATGCTATGTGGAAAGCTTCAACACCTATGAGAGAGAGTTGGACGTGCTGCAGGGACTGGGGTGAGAGAGTTTTGTGGAGTGAATCACGAAATCGGAAGAAAGAAAAGGAATTTTAAATGGGTTTCTCAGACTTTTCCAAAGATTTGGACGAGTCAAGTCGTCCGGGTATCATCTGTAAGTCATCCGAATGTGTCCTAAAATTGTACATATTCAAATCAGACGTGGTCCTTCTTCGTCTGCAAGTCATCCGAATATATCCTAAAATTGTACAGATTCAAATCGGACGCGATCCTTCTTCGTCCGCTGTCGTCCACAAGTCGTTCGAGTGTCTTTTACAGAACAAGTTTGGGACACAGAACATCATCCTCCTTATCATCCCAAAGTACAGGGGCGAACACAGTGTGTTTGCGGACACAACATGTCGTCCAGGGTGTCATCTGTACACATCCGAAACTCATTGTACACACTCTTCCTTAAAATCTCACACTTTAGATTAATTTCCAATATTAACCCTATACTTTCTTAGCATAATTTAATGCGTACTGCCCCACAATATGATATAATATTCATATATATTACTTATCCAAAATTTAATACATCAACAAAACGGGGAAAATATTCGAGGTATTACAAACCGGCCCACAGAAACAACTTAATTATGTATCTTACTGTTTTCATTTTCTTGTCTCATACTCTTTTAGTCTTTTACTGTTTATGTGCCTTGCGTGACAAACCTGACCACATAAACATCTGTGCCGAGCTTGACAAACCAGACCACAGTTGTTATCTTTGGTTTCTATGCTGGGCGTGACTAACCAGCCCACAGAAACAACTTCATTATATTTATTAGGATTTCGAGTCTTAACATTGCTGTGCACATACAATTATATCTAACGTGTTCCTTAATCGTATCCTTAAAATGTGATTCGTCCTATCTAAGGAATTGAACTTAAATCTAATAAACATGCAAGCAAACAACTTACATTTCCATACAATAACATAACTTATACATTTAATAAACAAACATCAAACAAAACCCTAATTTCCCGTGACGTAGGTCCTTTCAAACAAAGCACATGCAATAACACGTACCTGAAATCTTTAGCTTTAACAGTTGAACACTTTAAGTTTCCTTCACAAAACCTATCCATTAACACATATAACTATTAATAATTAATTTCCAATAATAAAATCTCCTATCTTCAACTAACATGTTCATACTTCCTTAATGGATAATTTCCTATTATGTCCAAACTATCAAAGAACCTTATTTTCCAACCATCACTTTATCCACTAATTAGCTTCTTCAAAATCCCACATAATAAAACCCATTACTTCTTTACATGCAACGACCAATAATAATTCTAACTTTATCCTACAACTCATCTCAACAACTAATATCACTTGACAATAACCAACTTCATGAATAATACCTTAATCCATTATATTTTCTCCAATAGTAATCATAATGATCAATCAGAAACTCATCAAGTATTATTACTAATATTTCCGTAATATTCTGAATAAACATGGCCATTACTCATCACCTCTTTCATATCTCAATCGATGAGTGTTGCAGGCAATATTTAACCAACCAAAATCATCATAAGAGTAATAGAAGGAAGGTCAGTTACTTGAAATACGAGAGTACAGAACACCAAAACAACACTCCCTTCACTAACGACTCGCTCCCACGATTATAGACAGCTTCACTTGACTCTTCAATGTCTCAACCTTAACTCTCAGACAGAAAGCCATGAGACACAACCATAAATGATCATTAACTTCATTCAATGTTCAAGCACTCCAGACGACCTTCCCTTCAACTTCCAGACATTCTAGACAACGTTTTCGCTTCATTTCTCGTCGATTAAAACACTCCAGAATAATCTTCATCAGTTAAAACACTCCTGAATAATCTTCATCAATTGGCAGTTGATCATGCCGGCAGATCTCCTCTCTAGACGATCGACCGCCAATAATCATTCAGAATTTCCAATATTTTCACGCCAGACGATGACGCTAGTCGATCGACCACCCCGATCGATCGCTTAATACAATCTCAAAATTATGTTTAATTTCTCTTATTATTTTGTTATTCCTTACAACTTAAATCTCATATTGTGACAATATATATATATATATATATATATATATATATATATATATATATATATCACTCTAATAATTCATAAATCACTTTTCTCTCAAGCTCTCGAGTGGATTCTCTCTCAAGCTCTCTGAAGGTATGTGTTTGATGGATGATGATATAGAGCGATGAAGCAGTCTTTGAAACTGTATAGTGATAAAGTTTCATCTTTTCTTTATGATTAACCTGATTATCTTTATTTTAAGGAAAGTGAATGTGTTTAAGAGTAGTTGAATAGTTAGACTTCATTAAAGACTTCATGTAAGAGATGTTTGCTTGTATTTAGCCTTTGGCTGCATCACAAAGTGCTAGAGTAAGATAGTATGTTTTGATGATATGTTGTGATGTCTACGTGCTGTGGTTTGAGGATATTTTTATTGTTGTCGCTAAACTATGTTAGATGATGTGTTTCATTAACTGTTATTATGAATTCTTTAAAAGTGACATGAGAGAATAGGTTAAAAAGATAATGACTTTGGAGATGTATTTATTATTTTCATGCATAGGTTATTTCTATGAGTTATGTTTTGCATGAAATTTATTATGTACATTACATGCTTCATGTTTTTCAAGAAAATAACGAAAATAGTTTTCCTGCATGTGTTTTCATGAAAAAAAGACAAAGACAGAATTTAAGATACATAAGGAAAAATACAGAGGGTTGAGGATATGTTATCCCAAAATTTGGTCCTATGAGGGATAAACATGTTAGTATGGTAATGTTGGGGATTGGCTGAAATTCACCAAGTGGTTCTGTATTGAGTACGTAACACTAAAGGAGGTCCCGGTAAGGGCGATTGTCTTGCCGAAGTTCATGAGACTAGTGGTGTGTTTCTCATAGTTGTGCCTACTCTTCCTAGGGTATGAGTGGCTGAAGTTCACTCCTCTCCCCTATAGAGAAAAACGAAAGAACGAAAGTATGAAAGAAAATAAAGAAAGAAAAAACAAAATGACATGTTTTCACGAAAATTGTTTTTTATATTCATGTTATATTTATGCGTATCTTAATGAGTGTTAGACTCATAGTTTGAACTTTGTGATGTAGGTGATAATGAATTTATTAAGGAACCTTATGATAGGAACAAACAAAAGTGACAGTTGTGAAGTACTATCATGGGCGAAGCTAAAGCATTGTCGAAACAAAATTGACCCATGTGTGAGGATTCGTAGAAAACGAAAAGAAAAAGAAACGGTATTTTATCATGTTTTTGATTAGTTGGATTTAAGTTTAAATATTTTACAAATATTTATATTTATTTTACGATGAGTTTTACTTTGTTCAAATTTTTAAATGAGATTGCTTTTAAGTCTTTTGTTGTATCATTTAAAGATATGAATTTTATGATGTATTTTAAAAAAAATGACATGAAAAATGATTTTACGTCATGAGACGTCACACTTAGTTAGTGAATCTACATAATGGAGTTCGTGTCAATATATGCTTTAGAGACAATTCACTATTCTGAATTCTTTCTTCAACAACAGGAACTTAATGTCTTTAGGTTTTGACATAGACAAATCCCTATTTTTGTTCAAATATAGACGACTGATTGTCACAATATAACTTTAATGGTCTTTCAAAATCTTTCAAATCCAAAATTTGGAGACAAAATTTCATAGTTATATTGTAATGGTCCATGTCGTAAAATCTTTTTCTTGTCATTTTTTTTTAAAAATCCATGAATAAAAACCATGTCTTTGAAACCATACAGTGGAATCTTAAAAGGAATCTCATTTAAGATTCAATGTGATAAAACCCAACATAAAAATAAACGTAAATAGTCTAAATGTATTTTAACTTAAATCCGAACATAAATAGAAATATAATTAAAAGTACAAAGACTTTCATTTTCAATTTGTTTTTCTCAAATCCCCACCCATGGGTTAACTTTGCTTCGACAACGCTTTATCTTCGCCCAAGAGAATTTTCCATCACCTACGATCCTCATTAATTTACATCCTCAAGTGATGTGCCATAGATTCCCTCCATTGACAATCAAGTCCGACACTTTTCTAACCACAATTTTAGTGTTTCTTTAGTAGGTGTTCGAGAAGAAAAGAGTAAGATAAAAATTCATTATATCCATCAAGCACCACAATATGGCCCGGAGTCATTTAAAATAAGGCATAAGAGGATAATCATGCCCAAGATGAAAAGAATTATGAAGTTGTCTCAAAACTACCTACAATCTGACCTCCGTAGCATGTTTGTTGTTTTTGGTAGCATTAATGAGTGAATATCAAAATGTAAGCTTCATAACATTTGTAGATGACTTGTCAAACTTTCCAGATTGTGGTCTTTCGTTAACTTTGAAGGTCATTTGCTATTCCTATAATGCCCGGAATTGGGCTTGGATTAAGGATAACAATAATTGTAAATTTTAGAGATTTTGAGGTGATTTTATCATAGAATGTAATACCCCAAAAATAAGTTGATACAATTGTAGATGATTTTTGGAAATTAAGTTTGGGTTATTTTGATTTGGGAATAAATTAAAAGGGAATTAATTAGATAAAGAAAGGAATGAGTTAAATTGAAATGTAAGTGAGTAAAAGAAATTAAAATAAAATAAAGAAAAGATTGGATTAAAATAAAAGGGGAGAGTTGTGTTGTTAAACCGGTTTTCTTCTTTAAACTGTCGTCAGTTTGGTTTTGAAATAGAAAGGAGAAAATGAAAAGAAAAGGCCCACGACCAGTTTTTGAAGAAGGGGGAAGGAGATCTTTGAAGAGAAGAGGAGATAGTGGAGAGGCAACTCCCGTGGGGGAGAAATTCTCTTCCGTACGAACACGAGTTGACGGAGTTGAGCGGGCGTGTGTACGTTGCCGCTTGGTCTACTGAACCGGGGTTGGCTCGGTGTGTCCGAGTCCGTGGAACGGAACTCGTGAGTGGTGATTTCTGCAGCACCCAAGACAATGGGGACGAAGCTCCCAAGAGTTGCCTTTTTCCCAGCTTCTAATGGGGGATTTAGAGACGAAGGCTTTGTGGATAGTTGTGGTAGCATCTTCTCCAATTTAGGTAAGGTTCCCTATGTTTTGGCTACTTGGCCTCCATTATCGAGCATGATTGTTTTGGATGCTGAGTTCTGTTATGTGATATGGTTTCTTCTCTGTTGTGTTTTTCTGTTGATGGGCATTGGTATTGTTCTGCATGTTGTGTTACCGTGAAAAATGGCAGAGGAGTGAAAATGGAATTGTAATTAAGGAAAGGTTGATCATGTGATGGACCTGGGTAATGGCAGAGGTGAAGAAAATAGCAGTGGGCAAAAGTCAGGTGCTGAGTGGGAGAGGTCAAGCATGTGCTTGACTTGGAAGATGGAAAAAATGGGTTTCATAGGTAGAGAGGTCGAGTGAATGCACGACCTTGAAATTGAAAGTGAGGTTTCATGTTGGAGTGGTCAAGTAAATGCTCGACCGGTCCCTCGGTGCAGTGCAAAAAATTGTAAATCCCGATGTTGTTTGTCTTATGTGATTCTTCCACGTATTCTACTTTACATATGGCGAAATTGAAGGGGTGTTACGTGAGATGCTTTGGGATATATGAGGCGTGTGATGGAAGCCTCTATGAAGAAATAAGAGAGGCAGAAGAGGAAAGAGAGCCATAGAGTGGAATGGTCTCTAGAGAAACTGAGAGCCGAGTGCTTTTGGTGTGCGAGAAGAGAAAGGGAGAGTGAGAAAGAACAAAGAGAAGAAAGAAGAAGGAGAAGCCAAAGAGAGAAAGGGAGAAGTGGAAGAGAAGCTCTCTATGAGAAAGGTAAATTCAAGATGTGTTAGAGGAGAAAGAGAAGGAAGGAAAGACAGTGCTCTTTGGTGATGGTGAAGCGGCCGTGAAGAAAAGAAATGTGAGAGAGAGGGAGAAGTCTCTGGTAAAGGCCGAGAAGGAAAGATGATGCAGAGGAGAGAGGAAAGAAGAAGGTGAGGGTGAAGCTCCCTGCTTCTCGAGTTCTTCACAAGAGAACTTCAAGTATCGACTCTCTTGTTTTTATGGATTATGTTGTGTATACATGGATCCTGTTATGTTATAAGAAGAGAAAAGCAGAAGAAGAAGGAAATGGTAGGAAGCTCCTAGGTTCGGGTGTTCTCTATGCTTCTCGGGTGTTCTTCAAGTGAGGAGTTTCTTCCTATTTTCTTATGGATTTAGTTATGAATTAAGTTACAGATTAAGAAGGAGAAGGAAAATGTTAGGATTTATGCTTTGAGTTTTCTTGAGGTTATTGTTGAGTGTTCTGCTCTGTCAAAGTTAAGTATGTTCTTTGGTTGGTTTCTGCCCTCGGATTTCATTCTCTGTGGTGTTTACAGTTTAATGGTTATCATTGGATATTCATATTCTGTTTATGTTAAGTTATAAGTTAGAGAAAGGTTTTGAGATAAATACGGATAGTACGAGTGTTTGAGAAATTAAAGGAATATGTTGAGATTAATAGGCTGTGATTATGAATGGTTAAATGTTATGGATTTGTTAAGGTATTGAAAGCGTTGAAGAGGAAGGAGAACATAAATGCATAAACTCATTACAGACGCCAGGTAAGCGATATTTTCCTATGTTTTGCCTAAAGGCCTACATAGCAAGAATTAGAATTTGTATGTTGACTGTTTACCGCTTTATTAGAATATTAAGATATTGATCACGTTTCGAGGATTGTATTGATGCTTGCTATGTGTTTATTAGAATTAGGTGTTTATAGATTTAAGTTAAGAATTTGATAAGATCATGTTTGAGGATTATAGGATTGATACTGATCACGCTTGAGGATATTGGTATTGTATACATTCATGAGCATTGCATGCGTCATGGTTTTCCAAAACGTTAAGGAAATGATTTTAAGCATGTTTTGAAATTGAAATGCAAACAAAAAGAACAGTATGAAATGTAATGAAACGGGGTTTGTGGACCAGTAGGTAAAGCCCGGCACAGAACGAAATAAATAAACGTAAATAGGTGTGATGAGATGTGAGACTGAGTTGGCCGCTCTTCCTCGTCAAGTTTAGACATATCTAATGCCTCCAGATAAAGTAAAGTCAAGATAAATGTAAAGGGACGTTTAGGGAAGTGAGGCTGCGTTGGCCTCCCAACGTTGTCCATTAGGCGTGCCACCCTTCCTCATCAAGTTTAAACATCTCCAACACCTGTCAAGATAAAGTAAAGTTAAGATCAAGAAAACGATAAAAGACAATGGAAACGAAAACAGAAACTATATTTGGTTTTTAAAAGTTGCATAGCCTGTGCACCGCACATTTTATTTTATATCGCTTACTGAGCCTTAGGCTCATAGTTTAAGTTTTGATGATGTAGGTATGCTAGGAAACAAGAAAAATAGCAGTTGATAAAGGATTTACATGCTTGGACTTGGTGGCTAGCTAGGCTAAAGAGTTAAGAGAAAATGAAAAGGTTTTGTAAAGTTATTGTAAGCTAAATGTACAAAGTGATCATTGTCTTAAGCAAAACTTTATAAAGGTTTATTATTTTATTCTTAAATGTTTTATTATAAATTCTTCCGCTGTGTTTTATAAAAATATTCTTAAGAAAAGGATTTTTTTTCATTGTCTTTAAATAGTTTTATGAATGAAAAGTTTTTCGTTGTTTTTATAAAAGAAAAGTTTAAAATTTTACACATTTTCAAATGTAAGAAAAATTGGGTTGCTACAAATCCAAAAGAGATCTAAATAGAGAGCTTCAACTCTGTCAAAGAAGCCCGGCCATCCTAAGTTGAAGTTGAAGCCAATCTACTTGAAGAATGACCTTGAGGATAATCAACTAGAGGAGAGACGTTACAAGACACTCCAACTTCCTTGAAGGTAGTGTAATATCCTGAAATTTAATTGGGATGAAAAATAATGGTAATTATGAATTTTTGGAGATTTTGGAAGATTTTCTCATGTGATGTAATACCAGATTTTTCGTGGCGGAATTAAGTAAGGATAATTAGAAAATTAATTAGAGTATAATTGGATTATTCGGAGAATTTTATTATGGAATGTATTACTCTAAAAATAAGTTTATGAAAAATAATAAGTGGGGTATAATTGTATCGATTATTTGGATAATTATTGAGGATTTAATGGAAGGAAATTATTAGAAGTGGTGAAGTGGGAAATTTGTTTAAGGTTTATTGGGGGTAAATTAAATGGGGAGTAATTAAATAAAAGTGGTAATTGAAAAAACGTTGACGTTTGGTGAAGGGGAAATAGGTGCTTGGCATTTCGGTCAGATTGCGGTCGATACTACGGTCGAAGAACTCGACTAAAATGTATTAGAAATTCAAATTGAGATTTTTTGTTGATGTGCAGACGAAGGCGAGGTCGAGAAACTCGACCGAAATACGTTACAGATTACAATTTTGGATTTCAGTCGAGTGATCGGTCAAGGTTGCGGTTGTAAATATCGACCGAAAAATGGTGATTAAATGAAAAGGGAGAAATATGGGGTTGAACCGGCTTGATTCATGCTAGTTCGGCCTAGTTCTTGGCTGACGAGAAAGAATTGGATTTAAAGAAAAACAAAGGGGGGAAGAAAAATACGGTTTGCAGAAGAGAAAGAAACGAAAGGGAGGGAAAGGCGAAGAGAGACCGAAGAGAGCGAGAGAGTGAGAGAACCCGAGAGAGAGACGTGAGAGCTCGGGCGACGAAGGCTTGAGACGGATCCGGCGTATGACTTCGGGCGTGCGGGCTACTAGCGACGTTGTGAGTGTGCCATGTAGAGCTAGGGCACGGGTTGGATGAATCCCGCAGGATGAATTGGAGCTGCGAATTTTTTAATCGAGGTAAACATCTCGGTTGATTTTATGGTCTGTATATTGATTCTGTAATTTGGAATTGGTGTGGACGATTTGCAGGGACAAATTGGCGATGGGTGGGGGGTTTTTTGTCAAGCTTCGGTTGACAACCTTGCTACCTATGTGTGACCAGCCCTGTTGGTTCCATAGTTGAACCGGTTCACGAATTGTGTTCTGGTCGACTCAATATTGCAAGATACTCCTTTCCATGTGGCCAAGCTACATTCGACCACCCTCCTTGAAGTGGGTGATTATCCATCAATATTACATCCCGTTAGTCTCCTCCTATCTATAAATCCATGGGAGTGGAGGGTGACGCATCCTAAACTCTTCATCTCTGCTGGGTGAGCTACAATAGAGCGAGTGTGAGTGATGCATTCTTTTGTCCTTCCTATGAACGAGTTCGTGAGTGAGAGTGAGAAGAAGGAAGTTTTTGCTTGGTTCTGGAGTGAGTCGAGTGAGGATCTATGAGGAGAAAAGAGAACTCCTATCTTCAGGTAATACAGAGCCTTTCACTTGGATTTATGGATATTGTGCACTATTGGTTGTGTGATTGAACTCTGTTGTTTTCTGTTGATGGACGTTGTGAATATTTGTTCTATGTCGATTGGATGTTTGTCTCCATTTTGTATACTAAATAATAGAGGTTATTGGGATTTTGTTCTGTCACTTGGCGTTACAGTCTTTGGTTGGGTTTTGACGGGATGAATTTTTGGGGGGATATGTTCTGCTAATAGGCATGTTGTAAATTGTGCTTTGTTTGATTGGAGATCTGTTCTACGATTTGGGTGCTGTTATGTACATCACTTACTGCTTGAAAGTCAAAAATGAGGATTTATGCTCTATAACCAGGTTTTATTCCCTACCCTTTTATATAGCCTTGTGGATTGTTAGAGGAACTATGCTCTTGAGGATTGGGTTTTTATACACTAGTTATATATGTTGCTTTGATGGGAATTATAAAGAGATCATGCTCTGTTGTGTAGGATTGGTTCTCTAATTTCATTTTTGCTTGATTGTCTTTGTTGGGTTCACGTTGCTCTTTGTTGCGTCGTTGGCTGTTGTGGTTTAATAAGCAAGCGTTGAATACTCTGTTATGATTGGCTTTGTGTGTCAAGTGATTAAGTTGGATGATGGAATTCGAAATTATATTATGTTGGTTAACTTAAAAAAAAATGCTCTGTATGTTGGATTATTTTGGGCATTTGTATGAGATATACGAAAATGATAATCAATGTAGTGATGAAAATAAGCGAAAGGAAAAATGTATAAATTACGGTTACCTTTTTATTGGCTATAAAATTAAATAATTTAATAGAAACCGTTTAGTGGTAATTATATTAAATAATAAACGAAGAATAACGGTATCAAAGTTAAGGTTTATAATTGATAAATATATATTAATAAATAAATGATAATTATTTTGAAGGTATTAACGGGAAAAAGGATAAAGAGCTAAACATGATAAGGATTGCGGGAAAGTTCTTCACAGGTAAGAAATAGGACGTGGTGGCCAGTGGAGGCCCCGCATCATGGGATTTTGTGCTTTCAATTTTGTTAAAGTATGGTTGAAATTATTGTTGGTATTAATTGATGCACGAAACTATGGAGAAAAATGCTTGAACGTAAAGATGAATAAAACGTTAAAAATAAATATGGAATTTATGCTAAGCATGATTGTTATATCCTTGCTTTCACATTTTCTTCGACATATATTTTGAATTGTAATACTACTATGAACTGTTGGACTGTATATGAGTTGGCATTCATGCATTACGATAGGACTTATGAAAATATGACATATCCATGGCATGATAAATAAAATGAACGAATAAACGTAAATGGGCATGAGAGGGTTTGGGAGAGAGGGTGATGGTCGTAGGTGGGAACACCCCTGATGGAAACCTCCACCCACGTAGAGATGGAGTCGGTTAGTGCACACCGACCAATAGATGTATCCTTACTCTTAGTCCTCAAACGTCAGAGAAGATAGAGATTAGGTGACTGTAGTGGTGATACCCTTGATGGAAACCTTCACCCATGTAGGGATGGAGTCGGTTAAGCCATACCAATAGATGTATCCTTTCTCTGGTAACGAAACGTAAAGGAAATGTAAAGGAAATGAAAAGACAGAAAAGATAGGTTCTTTTCTAGAGAATGATTGCATAAGCATTGCATACATTCAATTTCTTGCTGAGCGCTGGCTCATTTTCTTACCCGTAATGCATATGATTTCATTGATGTCAATGCAAAGGAGGAAACATTGCCAGTTGAGGTCTTGGGTTATCAACCGAATTCGACCTGATGTGTTATGGCTCAAAGAAAATAAAAAGGTTGTTTCAAATAATGGTTTTATTTCAGTAATGTTCGGTAATATAATAGACTGTGAACTTTCTAAACAATTTCAAAAAATAAATGGACTTTTATTAAATAATTTTTTGAAACAATTTCACTAACATTCCACTAATTTACTCTAATATGTCTTTATTGAACATGCTTTAAAAAGAAAAAAAAAATATGACTAAAAATGTAAGATATAAAAAGGTTTTAAAAAAACGCGAGGTGTTACAGGTAGCTTCAAATAAAATTATGGCATTTTTGGATTTTATTTGATGTAATGGATGATGTTGTTTCGGGATGTTCTCAGCTATACTTGAAATAGCCGAGGACCTTTTCTTTGTTTTGTTTTTTAGGTTAATTTTGTAATTTGACACTAGAGCAACCCTAATTGAGGAGGTATTTATACTCCTCCTTAAGTCTGCTCTAAACCAATTTGAATTGAGCTAAAAACCTTTGTTGAAGTTGGAGTTCCCTCCTTCTCAAATGGGACCCCCATTGTCAAGGTGAAAACCGAGAGAGTGTGATGGACTATGGATTCCATCTGTCAACAATCGAGCACGAAGATTCACTAACCACATTGTGAGTGATTATTTTGTAGGTCTTCAAAGAGGAAAGATAATGGATCAAGCTTCCAAAAATATCTTGAAATTATTCAAGATCAAGTATAAGTGGAAGTTCAAAGACAAGTGTAGAACATTTGGTGGACTTCACAGATCAGCCTACATTCTGACCTTTGACGAGTATTTGATGTTTTTGTCATTTGGAACAATGTTATATCAAAAAGTGTGTTTCATAAAAATTGTATCTGACGTCTTAAGCTTTCTAGAATAGGCTAACTCGTTAAAAGTAGAGTTTGTTTACTATGTCAAAAGCCCCCTCAATAGAGAGCAAATATTATTTGAAGCCCAATAGTGAACTACAAAGTCCAATCACAAAAGGTTGAGCCCAAAGACTCATCAGTGCTTACCTTCTTCTTATTTGGAAGGTAACTTAATAGTGGACCAAGTGGAGGAGTCACCATTTTGTGGGGATCAAGAAAAGCCAATGCATGTTTGTTATGGAAACCATCCCAAGTGGCCAAGCATGAAGATTAGGGAATGTCAAGGCATGGGCTGATAAGCAAACCATCCAAGGGCCCAACTCAAGAAGAAATAGCTACAAAAATCCATCAAGACTTGGAGAAGAAGAAAGCAAGAATTAGTTAAATAATTACTTTAGAAAGTTATCGAAATCCTAGTATAATAATCGACCAAGTTGTGGTCAAGCATTAGTAGCTTATTTTCTACTCTATTATTTTCTATTCTATGGTTTGTAATTGGCTATATAAAGTTACCTAGTGTATGTGTTTTAGATAGTTCAATTTGATTATTGAAAGCTTTTGCTTCTCTCTTGAATTTGGAGTGATTCCTTATTCCCTTTGGTGTGTTGTATCCAAAGCCTTTGTGTCTGTGATATCACAAATTGAAGTTACTTTGTGAGTTGAGTAGTCTCTCTTATTGGCATCCATGTTGTTACTCCTTAGACGAAGAGCGTGTGAAGTGGTATTCAACTTTCAAGAGGAGTTACATTGGTGGAGTCATCTATATGAAGGTTCAAGTTGTGTCTTCTTGAATTTTCAACCAATCTACATCTTCTGTACATATTTCTAAATCCGTGGTGATTCTTATCCTTATTTTTGGAAGAGTTATTCTTCACTCATCAACGTGGCTACTGTCAAAATTTCATAAAGAAAGCTTCTAAATTGAGGGAGATATTGATTTCCAAAGTTGGAGTTTCCATAAATTAATTTGCGGCAAAGATAGAAACTTTCATTCAACATGTCAATCGCCCCTCCTTCACCCAGTTGATGGCTATTCAACTTGGAATTTGCAGAGGATTGAATCTGTCTTCATTGTGGCCGTTCTCTGCAATTGTTGATCGACCACCCAGTTGTGTTCTTTGAAGTTTGTGGTTGTTCCCCTCAACCATTGATCAACCGCCCTGTTCTTCTTTTGCAACTCCAATCGTTCATCTCCTTCACGTGATCAAATGCTCACATGTTAAGTTCAGTACACCCTTCCATTGGCACATCAAAGTGTGTGACCACCCATTGATTCACCATTGTTCTTGGCAAAACTTGAAGTGAATCTCTTACACTAGCTCCTTCATCCACTTTATTCCACAAGTGGAAGTCCATAGAGAAGGTTTAGAAGACCTGTTACAACCTAAGTTGGAGTGGCTTCCTTATGGAATCCGTTTGAAGTCAAAAGGTGCAACCATAGTACCTTTTCCGACCAGCTTGTAATAGTTCGTGCATAAGTTCTTTGTCTGGGAAAATTTGATTTTGATTTTTGGAGGGTTATTTGTATACATTTAAAAAGGTGCATGGTTAAAGTTTTGTACAATTTGGACAAGAAACATTTGACTTGTGATTAATCCCTTTTCAGGATTAGAAATTGTCATATTGGTACCCTTTCGGGTAGTCATTTTTGCAATAGCATATCTCCTTCTTTGGTTGGAATTTTTTGTATGATTTTAAAAGGGAATTCTCCCCTCTTGTGAAAGTTATTGTGGTTAAATTTTTAAGCTGATTGGATAACAAACAAGTAATTTACATAATCTGGAAGTTGGTATTCTGTTTCTCTAGCCCTATAACCGCCAGCCTCAAGGGATTCTTCCAAGTTTCGCATCCCTTGATGCATCAATTGGTATCAAAGCCTTCTTCCTATTTTTATACTTTATAATTGCTAAACTTGAACTTCTAGAATGATGACAAGAAGTGGGGCAAACACTGCCCAAAACAAAGAAGCAAACCCACCCTCTACTCAACCAACTAGTAAGCCAATAATATAGGAGGTTGTCTCTAGTATGCAAGGACAATTTGAGGAATTGCGAAACATGTTCTCCAACTTGCAGCAAAGGTTGGATGAACCTAGAAATCAACATATTACACCCTAGGACCCCTAGATCAAGAAGAAGAATTAGTACCTCTATTGATACTAGAGGCCGAGAAGATAGTTGTCAAGAAGATGAAAATTGGGAGACCAATTTTCAAGAGTTACGTAGTTCAAGGTTTTCTAATGAACCCTTGAATTATTTGAGACATGTGAAATTTTTCATACCTATTTTTAAGGGTTCCATAAATGGTTATGACTTTCTTGATTGATTGGAAAAAGTGGAGAAATATTTTTGAATGCTCTAATTATTCGGAGAAGAAAAAAAAATTCAACTAGTTTCTTTAAAGTTAACCGGTTATGCTAGTTTATGGTGGGAAGATTTGAAAAATCAGAGAAGACATGATGGATATAAGAAAATTTGTACTTGGAATATGATAAAGAAGTTGATGAGAAGGAGATTTGTTCCAAGCCATTATAGACACGAGCTTTGTCTTGAAATACCAAGTTTGAGACAAGGGTCAATCAATGTGAAGGACTATGTAGTTGAGTTTCAATCTATCAATTAAGGAGTGGAGTTGATAAGCTAGAGAAACAAAAAATTGCTAGGTTTATCAAGGGCCTAAATAAGGATATTGCTGATGTGGTAGAGTTTCAACCATATAGTTCCTTGGATGAACTAATAAAATTGGAAATTAAAGTTGAAGGGAAACACAAGAGATCCTCCAAGTCCTTAAACCCTCGAACATCGTCAAAATTTTTGATTGCATACAAGCTTCAAAGACAAAAAGTTTATAAGTCCTATGCTAGTACAAGTGTGGCAAGTCAAGGGTAAGAAGAGAGGGAAAATATTGTTGACACCTCTCGGCCAAGGGCTAGAGATATCCATTGCTCGAAGTGCCTAGGGTTTGGGCACAATGCTTCAAAATATCCAAATCAAAATGATATTATATAAAAAGAATGTTTGGATGATAAAAGAAGCAAAGATGACTCCTTGGCGGCAGCTAATGAAGAAGAGAATTGAAAGAAAAACTTATATATGCTCATGCAGGTTCATTATTCATGATGGAGTCTCCAATGAATGAGGAGTATTGTCTGAAAGAAGAAATCTTCCAAGTTGATTATAAAGAGTAAAGAAGAATTATTGACAGCAACTAAAGAAGGAGAGTTGAAACATGAGGAGATGTTTTATGGTCAAGATGAACCTCTCCTTGTGGTGCTTCAAAAGGCTCTAACTCTACAAACCCGAGAAGAAGAATGTCGAAAGAAGTAAAATTTTCTACCCAATGTTTGAACAATGACAAAATTTGTTCTTTGATCATTGATGAAAGGAGTTGTTTCAATATGGCTTCCATGCATATGTTTGAGAAGTTTGGAGTGGAAACTTTGTTGAGATCGAATATCTACATTATAAAATATGATAATGGAGAAATGAGCAACATAGTTGGTGCTATGTCAACAAGGTATGTACGGTTAAATAAGTTGATTACTTGGCTTCTTCAAATTGGATGGTTTAAAATTCCTAATATTATGAGTACTAACATTTCCTTTTGGAATGACACTTTGGATTATGCGTTTGGAGATTTTTCTTAAATTACAATGGTAGTTCAATTGTGGTTACAACTTTTGCATGTCTAGTTTTAGAATTAGAGAGTTGTTGATCTGAAAGTTTTTTGTTGTTGAACTTATTACCTATATTTGGAATGGACGTACTTATGTTAAGGATACTTTGATTTATAGCAAGGAAAACTTAGTTTTATTGCACTTGCGGAAGAAGTTTTTAGCCAATCAATTAAAATCCGATCTTATGCTACAATTTGTTTGGTTTTCAAAGGTATTGGAACGATTTATTGATGATGAAAGCAAGTTTGAGCATTTGAAAGTTTTTGGAGTCTTTACTACTGTCATGCTCCAAGAATTATCAACTTATTTGGGTGAATAAGACTATGGAGGAGAAAAACTAGATTTGAGGTCAAATCCTTTTCAACCCGGGAGGATGATGTGCCCTGGATTCCCTCCATTCACAATCAAGTCCAACAATTTTTTAACCACAATTTTAGTGTTTCTTTTGTATGTTTTCGAGAAGAAAAGAGTAATATAAAAATCAATTACATCCATCAAGAACCACAATATGGTCTAGAGTTATTTAAGATAAGGCATAAGTGGAGATTCAAGCACAAGATTAAGAGAATTATAAAGCTGTCTCAAAACTGCTTACAATCTAACCTTTGTGGCATGTTTGTCATTTTTTACAGCATTAATGAGCTCATATCAAAATGCAAGCTTCATAACATTTGTAGCTTACTTGTCAATTTTTCTAGATTGTTGTCTATTTGAAGGTCATTTGCTATTCTAAAAGAGATCTAAATAGAGAGCTTAAACTATAACGACCCGATTTTTATTACCTTTTGAAAATGTATGAAATTTAAAAATTTTTCTTTTATAACAATAGTGGAAAACTTAATAAAAATCAGTTGAAATTGAAATTAATAAAACTTCTTTTTTGAATTGCAGCAAAAATAAGTAAAAGCATTTTCTTTTACAATTAAATACTTTACAAAATCTCTTTCAAATCATTTCTCTTTTTAACTCCCTTTAGCCTCGCCAGCCACAAGATCTGCGTGTGCAAATCTTTCATCAGCTACTCGTTAATCTGTTCTCGTGCGTATACCTACATCATGAGACAGACATGGGCCTAATGCTCACCAATAAATAGAAATGTAGTATCATGCATGCTCAAGTCTAATTATGTCAGAAAGGAATCCACCCAATCTGTATTTTACTCATAGTATCATATCATGAAATTCACAAATTGAGCTGGGACATTGGGAGTGAACTTTCACTCAGGAGGTAGGCTCTCGCATCCGAAAGGGGAAGGGTTTAATCAGTAATACCCCGACTTTTTTATTTGGATAATTATTTAATTATTGAGGTATTACCAAGGACGTTACATTAAAATAAATACTAAATTAATGAATTAAATTATGGGGTAAATAGTATAGGGTAAGAGTTAAGTAGGAAAATTGGAAGAAAGGTTGGAATCTGGTGATTCGAAGGCATGCTTACGACATGGGGACGAGAAACATCGTCCGCATATGCATGGGAAGCCGTCCTATATTTTGGGATGTAGCAGGATGTGGGTTTGTGTCCTAATACGTCTACAGTTGCGCACTTGCAGACGCATGCGGACGAATGAGGACGCATGCGGACACGGTCAATTTGAATCAATCCAACTCCTAGACAGTTTCGGACGATGCAAACGCTTAATACGGACACCATATCACATCCAATAACATATTCAGATGAGTCCGAACATGGGTGGACGCATGCAGACACGGTAGTTTCAAATCTATCCAAATTAGGAACACTTTCGGACGAATGCAGACGGTGTATTCGGACGCCATCCTTCGTCCACATGTAAGAACTAGCATTAGGTATAGTGACTTTTGGACGAATGCAGATGAGACTAGAACTTCCTCACTCAACTGAAACAGCCCAAATCAGCGAATAAATTAGGGTTAAAATAAGAGAAGTTTGTCGTTTAGCCATTAAATACGCACTGAGGGAGACACGCCGAAGCCCATGCCGGATGCCGTGCCTCCCCATGCTGGACGCATCCCCTCCCTTACCATTTGGTGTACTTCTCTCTAGCCAAGTATGGCTTGTGATCTTAGTCATTCCTCTTCCATTTTCATTCCAGTCATTTTCTCCCCTACTTCAGAATCCTTCCTGCGAGAGAGCTTTTTTTCTTCCTCCGAGAGTTCACCCTGTGTGTGAGAAACCGAGAGTAAACTATGAGCTAGTCCAGCTCTTCAGCGTGAATTGTGAGCTGTGGAGCTGCTGGGAGTGTTGTCCTTGTTAGTTCTTCATAGAGGGTAAGGATTTAGGTGTGCCTTGGCCAGAAGAGGCTCTACCCACAAGTAGTGTGCGTGTGTAGTGTCGAGTTCCTTTGTTGATATTCTGTGTATTGTCTTTTACTGTAACTTCTACAATTTGATGCTTTACTTTATTAGAGAATAATAGAGAAGATGACAAAATAATGAATTAAAGATCACCCTAGAAGGTGATAAGCATGAACAAACTAAGAGTTTCATTGACGATGATTCTGCTCTATGACTACATGTTTTTATTTTACCTTCTGTAGTGATGTGTTCTGAAATGTAATGTTATTGTCTTCTTTGCTGTCATGATAGATTATGGATATTAGTGTTGTATTGTTGTGCTGTTAACATTGTTGAAACATCTTCGTGTTAATTGTAAATTATAGTTTCTAAAATCTTAGCATGTGTAATTAGATTAGAATAAAATCATGTTTAATAAACTAGACTCCACTAATTTGACCATGATTCATTAACTAGGATGAAAGCATGTTTAATCAACTAGAATAATAATTGTTGAGCATGTTAATTTATTAGGATAACAATTGTGATAACGACCCTTAACCTGATGTTTAATTAATTAGAATTCAAAGCATGTTTAAGTAACTAGCATATTAATGGTAATTACTTCCTTGAGCATGTTTAATGAACTAGAATAAAAATTTGGAATTAAGTTGTTAACTCTAATGCTTTACTTTGTGTAGTTGTAAGGAATGAAACACACTACGTTATGTTATGGTTTTCTTGCTGTAGTGATTGATAGTTTCCAAATGTATATGTGTTGTTTAATCCTGCTGTTATTAGTGTGGAAATCTGTGATACTTAGAATAACCCTTAACCTAATCGCATTTGATTAACTAGCCAAAACATGTTTAACTAACTAGAACATTAATAGAATATTAATTGTAATTACTCCCTAAGCATGTTTAGTTAACCAGACTATTAATTGTAAGTTCTCCCTTGAGCATGTTTAAATAACTAGGATAATAATCGTAAAAATGATCTGTAACCGAGCATGTTTAACTAACTAATAGTCCTTCCATTGAGTATGTTCAATTAACTAGGAAATTAACGAATGTAGTTATGAACAACCTTATGCTTTATGTAACACCCCAATATTTTAAGTTGGATAATTATCGAGGTATTACCAAGGACGTTCTAAGGAGTTAAGTTAGGGGTAATTCCACTAATGTTTCCCTCATACATGTGATGTAATAAAGTGTTGGAGTTATGAGGACATTGCATGGCGTATCTATACGTGTCATCTTATGACATGTATTTATGGGGGAAATGTTATGGGATAGGAGTTAAGTGAGAAAAAGGTGAGAAAGGCTGTCCAGGGCATTTTCAGACTACTGGCAGACGACACTTCGGACGCGTTATGTCGTCTGTAAGTGCATTGCATTGCATCCCCGATGCTTGGGACGAGTCTGGGGACATGAGATATCGTCCCGACTTCATTGTGCTGTGAAGTTGCGGACGAGGGTCCGGACGATGCAAATGAGAAAAACGGCGTCCGCATCGAATCTGTTCTAAACCTGGCCAATTTCAGATGATAGTTTGGATGACACTGCGGATGAGATATGTCGTTCACAAAAGTGTGGTGCACGCGGGGAAGAATTGGGACAAGATTCAGGACGAAATTTCTCGTCCTGAGCACACTGAGTGTGTTGCCGACGAGGGTTCCAGACGATGCGGACGTGAGCTGCTTCATCTACATCGACTCTGTACAACACTGGAGACTTTCAGATGCCATGCGGATGATGCAGATGAGTTAAAGTATCGTCTGATTTGTCTTTGTTCGATTTTAGGACACTGTTTTGGTAATTGGTTATGTTTGGATATTGTTGTTGAGAAATTGTGTTATGCATTTAATTGTTATTGACTGGATATTTCTTGAACGTGGGTTGTGCTCTCTGTTTGGATAAATATCATGTCTTTTAAATATTATTGAATGGAAGAATTCTGTTATGTTGAAATATTTTAGTTTGATTGGATGTTACTGCTCTGTTGATTTTATTGGAAGCATTAATCATTGGTTATTTGCTAGGTTATGATCGTTGGTTGTTTTCATGTTAGATGTTATTTCTATCAATTAGAATAAATTGTTGAGATGGAAATATGCTCTGTTGATTATAGTTACGTAGTGTTAGTTGCGTGTTGTGACGATTACAAATAATATGAGTTGAGACTTTTAAGTTGTTATTGAATTTGAACTCGCTGTATGAATGGCTATATTGATATATAAATAATGTGCTATGTGAAGTTTATTCATGAATTATCAAATGCTATTAGATTACAATTTAGTTACAGCTTAATGTTCGTCGTATTGTTACAATGGAACGTTGATATACTGGAATTGGTTAGTTAATCGGTTACGTTGGTTGATCTATTGGTCTAATGTTTATGTTGGTTAATATGAAGTGTAATGTGTTGTGGGAATATTGTGAGATTTAAGTGAGTATTATGCATGTTGATAAATGCTTTAAACGTTTGGGTGATAAAACTGTTGTTTTGTTAAGATGAAAAGTAATAAAATGCGTTGGTTGTTGTTGTTGGATATTTACTGTTGCCTTGATTTGGTTATAAATGATGCTCTCTATTGACAGTGCACTATTGTTGAGGTTGGTTTGATAGTCATGGGTTGGCTAGTTGTCCTACATTTTAGAATATTGTTATTGGGATTAATTTATTGGGATGGTTATATTCCATGTTGGAGGTAATGGGTTTCGTGGACCGTTGCGAGTTTAGTTGGCATTAGACTATGAAACTAAGTAATAATTAAGCGTTATTAAATTGTGAGGTACAAAGAAGAAGAGAAGAAGGATAACGACGGAATGCTAATGCGCGTAAAGTTTCGAAGTAAGGAATTTGGGTGACTCTTGGCCATTTGGAGGCCCTACCTACAAGTAGAGTGCGTGAGTTTAGGATAAGTTTCCTTGAAATGCTACTGTGTTTTCCTTGTTGCTTTCCTTTACTGTAGGTAATTCTTGGTTAGATAGTGTAGTCGTAATTAAATTGTTTAATTATCTTATTGTGAACGTGTTACTTGATAGAGATCTATGTAAGTGATGGTAGAATATGATAAGCGACGTTGATGAAAGAGTTAGAGCTAAGGGTATCCTTGACAAGAATTATGTCCATTTCTCTACTGCTTTCCTTAGTGCTATACTTGTGATGCTCTGTATAAGTGTCATTCCTTTATAATAATAAGTGATTAATTAGATTTGACACATGTTTAATTAACAAACAAATAATTTTCTAAACTAACTAGATTCATAGTTAGATTAACTAAATGTGATTAATTAAGTTGTATTATGTAGATTGTAGTTAACATGTTTAACTTAGCTTGCATGTTTATTTAATTAACGAACCAAATAATAGCACATTAATGAACCTAGTCATGCCATGCTAAATCAACCCTTGAGCATGTAAATTACTTAGAATAACTAATCAGGTTAATAGTTGTAATCTGTTTCGAGCATGTAAATGGACTAGGACATACGAATTGACAAATATGCATGCTAATTAACTAGCATAAGTAACTTAACCAGAAATCGAGTATGTTAATCAATTAGGTTAATTTATTTGATATCGAGCATGTAAATGGACTAATACATAACCACTAGTGCATTTAAATAGCATGTGTAAATCAATTAGCAGCATGTTAGCTAATTAGGATAATTGACTCTAATTAATTGTGAGCATGTAATTTACTTAGGAAAACTAATTAGAATAATTAAATAGACTTGAGCATATAATTAAATAACCAGCTCCCTAACTGAAATCGGTATTCTTGAATGTAACTAATGAGTGTTTTTTTATTGTCTTCTTGGTTGTTCTTCTAAATGCTTTACTCTCTTTTACATACGTTTTCAATTATATGCGCTTTCATTTACAGTAGCTTTCAATTCCTTATATGCGCACCTCAATTTTACGAATGTTATGTCATGTCATCATGCATCACGATAGGTTGAGAATGTATGAGCATGCATCATGATAATAGAGACTAATATGGAGTAACACGGGGTGGTACGCAAGCATGCATAAAGTGAGGTAAAAGGTTAAGAAAAAGTAAAGAAGAAAAAGGGAATTAGGAGTGGATGGGTAGCGGATCTAGTCTATGATCTAGGCGTAGCCCCTCCCTTACAGGGTACGGGAGTTCTAGATGCGAGGAAAAATGCTAGGTTCGACCATTATGCCATTGCACGAGAAAAACCTCCCAATTTCAGCTCGAAGTACGAGTATGGAAGAATGGAATAATATAAGAGAATTATGGATCAAAAGGGATGAAAAGAAAAAGTAAAGTAATAAACGGACTAATGACTTAATGAAAGGATTGGTTTGGGTGTCCCCCATTCCAAAATGGACTAAAGAGTGGCATTCATATGCATAGAACCCTTTTCCATACTGAGTCATTAGGCTCACGTATTACTTGTGGTGTAGGTACAGCGACGAACAGATAATAAGCAGATAAAGAACAGATAACATAAAGGCAAGGATGATGGGTTTGCATGCGCGAGGGAGTCCGTGGCTGGCCAGGCATAGTAAGGGTAAAAGAGAATTAAAATTAAGTTTTCCAAAGTGTAAGTAATTGATAGCTTCATGTATAAAGGAAAGGAAAGTAGTATTTCAATTGCTTAACATTTCTTCCTTAAATTGTTATTTACGCTTCCGCACACGTTTTACATTAATGGTTTGTTGTAACGCTTCCGCACAGTTTTAATTAATGGAGTTTTATAATGAGTTTTATGAACGGTTGGTAGCAATCCGGACTTAGGCGCCCTCTAACTTGTGTTTAAAAGTGATTTCAATGGTCTTAGCAAAATTTTAAAATTTTCATGCATTTCAAGGAATTACGAAAATCTGGGTCGTTACACTTTATCCATGTTTAATTTGTTATATTTAATTGTCATCCATGTCTATTTAATGTCGTTATATGCTAGGTTTATTCGTATGAATAGTTATGAGTAGTTAATACTTATTCAGATGAGTAGTTATGAGTAGTTAGTTGTAATTTAACCTGAATCATGTTTAACTTCTGACCTTAATTTAAAAGCATATTCTGATCGTTGTTCCTTTTAAATGTTGTGTTCAGTAAATTCAAGCATGTCATTCATTGTTTTAGTTCATTGCTACTGTTTGTTCCCTTTTATGTATTCATTTATATCCATTTTATGCACAATTCAATTATTGTTATTTATGGTTCCTTTATATGCGCAATTCAATTATGGTTATTGTTGCGTTATAGTGTATCATCATGCATCATGTTAGTTGGAGAATGTATAGTCATACATCATGCTACTAGAAACCAATAGGGAGTGTCATCTCGGGGGTGGTACTCACATATGCATTATGTAAGGAAAATGTTAAAGAAAATAAAGGAAAAGAAAAGAAATAGGAAGTTGGGGGGCAGATGGGTAGCGGATCTAGTCTGGCAGCTAGGTAAAGCCCCTACCTCGTATGGAATGGGAACTTAGTTGTCCACAGGAGGTTAGATCTGTTCAACTATATCATTCTATATGGGTCCTCCAATCTCCCACTCGAAGTACGAGTAAAGAACAAAAGAACTAATGTAAAGAAAAGATTGGTTTGGGTGGCCCCCATTCCAAAAGAACTAGAGAGAGGCATAAGCATAATTGCATTAAACCCTTTTCCTTACTAGGCCTTTAAGCTCACGTATTACTTGTAGTGTAGGTACAAATGATGAACAGATCATCAAGCAGGGTTGAAGGGTTGGCCAAGCTGAAGTAAATAAAGAGACTATTTTTGTAATTAATAATTAGTGAACTGTTTAGTTTTCATTAATAAATGATTTTGTTTCCGCAATAAAGAATTTTATTAGTTGGATTTCCACGAGTATAACAAAAAGGATTTTGATTGTCCGGCTTTAGGCACTCTAATATGATTTTAAAAAGAGATTTTAGTAGTTTTATCAAAGTTTTAATTTAAACGCATTTTAAAAAGGGTTAGAAAAAGTCGGGTTGTTACAGTGTAATCTTGAGTCTCCCAATTAGAGTCCGAACGAGGAGAATAGTTTCTGATCGGAAACTAACTCTCAGGAGACATGCTCTCACATCCCGATGAGGGAAGGGTTTAATCTCGAGTCTCTCTGTTATAGTCTAAACTACCTCCCCACCCCCTAATTCCTATTACATTTATTAAGTCTGGTCTCTCCCATGAAATGTCTCTCCCATGCAATGTGAATACCAATCCAAATATGGCATCACCCTTATGTCTATTATCATGATGCATGTTCATACAATGCTTATAAATGCTATAACAACATGAATCACAAGAATAACAATCAACAGAGTGTAATACGTGCGATAACAATAGAGATCACAATATTAGAAAATAGTACGTGCGATAACAATAGAGATCATAATATAAGAAAACAGTACGTGCGATAACAACATGGATCAATAAATGAATCTATCAACCTATCGCATACCACAAGATCCAGAATAAGTAAATTAAACACAACAATCCTTATCTCATGATATAGGCCTCCACTTGCTAATCACATGCACTCTTTCTTACCTGTCATCCTTTAAGCATTTCAGCACTTAATGTTATCCTTTTTCCTTTCATACCTTCAAAATAATTAAATATATAATCATCAATATTAAATCTACTTTCCCATTTTCTCATACTTATATCTCAATAACATGCATGTTAGAGCTTTCATTCTTCACAACCCTTAACAATCAGCTAATATCCAGTGAGCATGAATTCAACAGAGAGCAACTTAAATCCTCAAACAATGAACCATTAGAGACATTTTAACCTAACAGTTTTTTATCCACTTATTTTCATAAACATCATTCTTCTTTCATAATTATAAGGCAGTAACAAGGGATTAACCACTTCAAGCTACCAATCGTCAGTAACCATCATTGGGCAGTAACATCAACATGAAATCAAGTCCCATTGATAGATCATGATCCAAAACGTGAACCATTTAATCAATAGAGTCTAGCAAACCAAAATCAACTATAGCTAAATAACCATCAACACCAAGGAAATAAAACTCGTGAACAGCCATGAAGGAATCCTCATACCTAAAGCTCACCCGTGAAGAACCAGAGAAGCAGGGAGCCCCAGCTTCATCCTCTTCCTTTCCTTCTCTGCCTTTCACTTGCAACTCTCAGCCTTCACCAGAGAGCAAGAATTTCCAATAACCTTGCATTGCAGGGCCAAAGCCAAAAGTAAACAGCATTACTTATCAACGACCAACCCACCTCGGCAACACGCGGGAGCCTCTAACAGCAGCCATCCAACACCTGCAAATCATCCGATTTGAATCTGTCCAATTTTTGGACACATTCAGACGATACATACGGACGACATACAGACGCCAAATGGCATCTGAATCCCAATTCAGACATTACGAACTGAGTGAGGATGCCATTTCTCGTTTGAGGCCTCAATTTGGCATAAGGAATTTGGCCTTATGGACGATATGCGGACGAGACCAAGTCATTTGCACTCATCTGAATCATCGCAAAACTGCGAGGACAGGGATTTAAATCAGAAGGAGAACGATGCCCAACCAATAAAATCATGGCCTCTCGACACAAAATCGCACGTCAATGGCAGACCAACAAGGATTTGTTCACTATTGTCCCTCTGTCACGGTACAATTTGTCCCCGCCCCCCTGGGTGAGCCCTATTTCTTCAGCTTTCACCTTCTTCTCCTTGCTTGTTCTTCGTGGTTCTTCCTGGGGAAGTCTGGTGAGTTACTGCTTTGAAGGAGAGCTACTGTGTTTGTAATGGAAATGCCAACGAAGTTAAGGAATGGGTAGTCTTGGCCATTTGGAGGCCCTAGACCCAAGTAAAAGAGTGTGTGTGTGTGTGTGTGTGTGTGTGTGTGTATTGCTTGAGTTATTTGATCTATATAGTTTTCTTGATTGGTTCAAGAATTTGTTACGTGGTTGCTTTCTGTACAATATTAACTATCCTAAACTTCCATGTTCTTTTCCTTAAAGTACCCTAAAGGTTGTTGCAGTTCTGCTGGAGGATGGGTTTCTTTACTGTTTCATTTTTTTTTCTTTCCATTCTTTGTACATTCTTTACTGCTTAAATATTCACGATACTTAATGTGATAAGCTGAAAGGAAATAAAGAGAAGGTGCCTAAATGAATGAGAAACATGAATGAGTTCTTGACAGATTTCTAGTGACGATAGGGATTCTGTTTTGTCGACTAAAGAATTATTGTTCCTATTGCGGTTTAGATGATTGATCTGGGTGTAGTTTATGTTAAAGTGTTCAGCCTATTTATTTCTCGTGCATCACACATCTACTGTAAACATATTATGTAGTTTAATTTCCTTGTTATAGGAGCATGTTTTCGCTATTATTTTGCTATCATAACCTATAGATACTGTCGGGGATATAAAGCATGATTTCGCTAAGTCCATTTCAACTGTGTTTACTGCTGTCTTTAGTCATTGTGGTGCTCATTATTGCTTACTGGATTAGATGTTTAAAGCATGTTTTATTTTTCTGTAACATAGTCGATTAAAAGCATGCGTGTATGTTCGTATTGTTCTGCTGTATGGTCGATTAAAAACCTGTTTAGACATTCCTATAGTTGATGAAAAGCATGTTTTCATTACTCACATCCTTACTACTATATAGTTGAATAAAAACATGTTGGTTCTGTTCAAATAGTCGATAAAAGGCATGCTTAGGTGAAGCATGATTAGGGTTACTTTCTGTTGTGTTAGTAGCCATGTAAGTTGCACGTTTTTGCTGTTTTGCTCAAGTATTTTTGCTGTTCTACTCTAATGTTCTGTTCTAACGTTATTCATTGCTATTTTAGTCGTTTGAGAACATGTTTCGTTGTCCCTACCCTATATTATTTCGCTGCTGTATACGATCGATAAAATGCATGTTCACTGTTCCATTTTCAGTATTTTGCTGTTGTAGTGGTCAATTTAAAAGCATGATTAGCATCTATTCCCAAAGCACATTTCGCTGTTTCATTTCGATTATTATTATTGTTGTTGTTTAGTCGTTTAGAAGCATGTTACGTTAATTCATTGTTATTTTCGGTAATCACACGCTGCCTCTCACGTCAATAGAATTTGTTCCATTGTTAACTTACTGCCTTATGCTCTCATTTCATTTAATAGCTTGTAGACTGTTAGCCTATTTGTTGAGATCAATGTTAAAGCACGCCTTAGATTTCCATCATTCCTTAAGCCTGGCTAAGATTTTTTGTGTTTGGATAATTATGCTTGGTAAATTTTAATTTAACCAACCATTGGCATGTTATCATAGCATTCCACATGAGTATACTTTGTGTCCTTATGTGTTATGTTATGCTATTTTATTTTAGGTTCCTTTAAGTATTGTCGTTGATATCCATGTATGTTTTAGTCTAGGTAGGAGTGTCCTCATACATTCATATAATATAAACAAAGTAGGGAGTACCCCCTCGTGGTGGTACTCACACACATGATAAGGAAAGTAAAATGATAAGAAAAGACGAAGGAAAGGAATAAGGGAGTTAGGAGGCGGATGGGTAGCGGTCCTAGCCTGGCAATTAGGCAATACCCTTACCTTATCGGGAACGGGACCTAGTTGCCCATAGGAGGTTAGGTCCGACCCATTATACCATCCCATACGGGTCTTCTAATCTCCAGCTCGACGTACGAGTAAAAAACGAAAGAAAGAAAGAACGTAAGAAAAGAATTGGTTTGGGTGGCCCCCATTCCAAAGGAAACTACAGAGAGACATATGCATTTGTTTTCCCCCATTTCCTTATTGAGCATAAGCTCACATCCTTAATTGTGTTGTAGGTAACGAAGTGATTCTCCCAAGGGCAGAGGAGGCCATTCTCGTGGAGCCTGCGGAGTATCCGGAGGGGACGCAGGCTGAGTAGTAGTACGACATCAAGTAAGAAAGGGGAGAGTAATTTTGTAAGGGCTAACGTCAAGTAGTTTTCCTTTTTTATGTACATTAATTACCCTTTTACCCCTATTTGAATATTTATTCAGAATAATATGTAGACTTCATTTGGAAGCTCAAACCTCAGGTTTTAAATTAATGCTTTATGACATGTTTTAATTACATTTCAGCTAAATTGTTAACCATAGTCTTTCTCTGATTTAATGACAGTTTTCATAAGTTGGATTTTTGGTTTAGCTTCCGTAACATTTAAGAACAAATTTATATCGCTTCCACAAATCTTAAAAATGGTAATTTTTCACCATTTAATAAATGATGAAATGAGTTTTTGGTAACGATCGGATTTTAGCACTCTGATATTCTTAAGAAAAGATTTTTATTTAGGGAAAATTTAACCCTAAAAACTTGTTTTAGTAAGTTTTTATCATACTTTTAAAACAATCAAGAATCTGGGTCGTTACAATAATCAACTAGAGGAGAGACATTTCAAAACACTCCAAACTTCCTAGAAGGCAGCTTCAAATCAAGTTATGGCATTTTTGGATTTTATTTGATGTAATGGATAATGTTGTTTTGAGATGTTCTCGGCAATACTTGAAATAACAGAGGGCCTTTTGTTTGTTTTGTTTTTCAAGTTAATTTTATAATTTGACACTAGGGCAACCCTAATTGAGAAGGTATTTGTAATCCTCCTTAAGTCTTGTCTGAACCAATTTGAATTGAGCTAAAATGTTGAAGTTGGAGTTCCCTCCTTCTCAAATCAACCCCCCATTGTCAAGGTGAAAACCGAGAGAGTGTGTGACCACCCATTGATGGACCATTGTTCTTGGCTTTTCTTGAGGCGAATCTTTCACACTAGCTCCTTCCTCCACTTCATTTCAGAAGTGGAAGTCCATAAAGAATGGCTAGAAGACCTACTATAACCCAAGTTGGAGTGACTTCCTTGTGGAGTCCGTTTGAAGTCAAAAGGTGCAAACATAGTACCTTTTCCAACCAGCTTGTAATAGTTTGCACATAAGTTCTTTGTCTGGGAGAATTTGATTCTGATTTTTGGAGAGTTATTTGCATACATTCAAAAAGGTGCATAGTTAAATTTTTGTACAATTTGGACAAGAAACATTTGACTTGTGATTATTCCCTTCTCTGGATTAGAAACTATCATATTGGTACCCTTTCTGGTAGTCATTCTTGCAATTGCATAACTTTATCTCTGGTTGGAATTTTTGAGTGATTTTTTATGGCATCCTCCTCTCTTGTGAAAGTTATTGTGGTTAAAATTTTACGTTGATTAGATAACAAACGAGTAATTTACATAATCTAGATATGGTATTATGTTTCTCTAGCTGTGTAAATGCCAGCCTCAAGGGATTCTTCTAAGTTTCGCATCCCTTGGTGCATCATCAGGTGTTTTTAGTAAATCCACCATCATCTACATCACAAAGTTCACCTATGATCTTAACGCTTAGTAAGAGATGTATATAAAATATAACTATCATATCCAATTTGTAAAAATTGTGTCTTTTTCAGTCAACATTCTCTTATTTTTCTTTCACTTGCATTCCAATCGTTGTGGGTAATTCAGTCTAGGGGAGAGAGTGACACCATTTGGTCTAACTCATGCTGGACAGCCAAGCACAAACCCCACCCACAATGACTATTTATGTTTATTTAATCTGTCTTTCAGTTTTTCATTATTCCTTATCTTTCTTAATATAAATATTTTTCATGATGCATGAAACATACACGTGACACATAATACCAATAGATTTATTTGATAGAAATCCTATACAATAAACAACAAACCAGAATCATATCCTCAAACAAACATTCTATAGACATCACAATAGAATATCATCATAAAACTACCTTACCCTAACACTTTGTAATGCAGGCCAAAGGCCAAACACAAACAAACATCACTCATCTTAAGTTTTTAATGGAGTCTGTGTTATCCAACTTTCACTCCAACATGTTTTGCCTCCCTTCAAATTAAACAGAATTGAGTTAATAAGAAAAGAAGAAACTTTAAAAACCTACATAGTTTCACCATCCACAATTTCATCGTTTCACACTGTCATCTTTTTAAACTATAAAGTCTTAACCGTAAAAGAGTTACCTTCAGAAAGTTTGAGAAAGAGAGTTCTTCCAAAAGTCATGGCTCAAGAGTGAAAAGGGTTTCATCCCCAACCCTTCATATATATAGGCCGTCAAACAGAGAATCTCGCGAAATAAAATCCTACAGAAAATGCTCATAACAATATTGTTTCCTTATCAATCCAACAACCAAATGGTAGCTCGCGGATTCTGTGGAAAATCATATTTTGAATCTGTCCATAGTTACTATGGACGTGCGAGCTTCCATTATGGAAATCTGTTTGCCCTTCTCCTCTAATAAAAATTACCATGTACATTTTTTTCTCTTAATTCTATAGACACCAACGCTACCGCAAACACCTACGTTTTTTAGAACACCAAGGGTTTCGTGGATACCTCATCTTGTGAATCTCTCTTAATTTATTGACCAATTGATATCCGCCACTAATGCTTATTCTTTCACAGATAACTCTTCCACTGAGGCCAATGCTCCTGTAGATACAAACATTTCTATGATATTCACTGTTACTCGCAGATCCTTGATGCAACAACGACGTTCTGTAACTTACTTATCCAATGCGGACATGCTCCTTGCCATATATCCTCATCATCAGCAAATTACTCAACCCAAACGATGACATTTCTCTCTTAATACTTATCTTCCACAGTTACGCTCCCTTCCATGGATATTCATCTTTAGCGTACTTCAATCTGAACGACAACGTTTTTCTCATTTTTCCTATTTGCCACAAACACAAACCTTCCAACATATAAGTTCCTTATCCTAAAACGACGCTTTCCATTTTGCAGATACACACACTTTTGCAGATTCTAACTCTTTTGTGGACACCTACGCTCCAACGAATCCTAACACTTTCGCAGATACTACCAACGTGACTTTAGAACGTACGTTGTGCATGAATTTAGAATGTCTATCCCTTCATTATGGCAGTTTGTTTCTTTCATTGAATGGACTCGTTTGATCTCATCATCTAACAGTCCACCTTTTGTTTGCCTTGCCTTTATTTTCTTATGCGGACACATTCCTTTCCATGGACGCGAATGCTTTCGTGGATACAACACTTCTACAGATACTAATTCATTCCATCATATTGTCCGCCAATAGCCTTTTGCCACATACACAATTCCTTCACGAATAACTCCCTTCTGAAGACAGTTGTTTCTGCGGTCCTTAATACTTATGCAGGTGCACTTACGATGACATCTTCTGCATTAATCATTCTTACTTCTTTCATGCCCAACTTTCCGTCCTTAATTAGAAATTCATCTGCAGACATTCTTACATTATCCTTTTGAATTTCCACGCTTCCTAATCCCTTAATTTACTTAATAAATATTATATTTTTATAAAAATGAAATCCTTCACACAATAGCTTTCCTTATACCATAACTTAGTTATTAATTATAATATTTTTAAAATATGGTATTTCATTCCAACTTTCATATTTTTGTAACTTGCCGTAATAAAATAAATCTTATATTTAATCATTCACTATAATTCTCCAATTGTGACGTTAATCATTCCATTAATATTCTAAAATGTCACATCACACATGAAATTGTTCATGAAAATTTTCGGTGTTACATATATTCCATCATTAGATGTTTCATAATATGCTATAAATTCTACTATCATAATTAAAGAAGTTGTTAGTGCTTATAAACACTTCTCCAAAAAAAGCTCATCTAGCTAACAAGAAAATAAAACATGATGTCAAATTCTAACTGCTTTGACATAGAATAAAATCAAAATAAGAATACCTATTGATCTCTCACTAATTCAATTTCTTGTATGTGAGCATGTAACTTTTTGTTCTCTATAAGTATCTCATAACTCTTTGGACTATTATTAAATGATTTAGTTTGAGGTTCCTGAATTATCTACCTCAAAGACCAACAATATATGCAATATTTGGATGTGTACATGTTTAAACATACATCAGTCTTCCCACAACTTATGCATAGAGAATGCTTTGTATTTTTTTTAACTTTAATATTAAATTTTGGGGCATTTACTTAAACAGAATTTGTCACCTTCAGTGACGGAGGTCTTTCTAGTTTATCTTATGCATGCCAAACTTCCTAAAAATTTTTTGATATAGTTCTTTTGTGATAATCCAAATATACCTCGAAAACCATCTCGGTATATCTGAATTCCTGATACAAAAGAGATATCCCCAAAATCTTTCATCTCAAACTTCTTTGATAGAAATTTATTAGTTAGCCTATATTATGATTGACAAGCAATATGTCACCACCATATATAAAACTAGAAAAATAAACTTGCACTCACTTAACTTATAGACTACAGAATCATAAACCAAATTCATCTAAAAAACTAAAAAAATGACAACTTTATGAAATTCTTAATACCATTAACAAGAATCTTGCCCACACTTATAGATGGATTTCTTTAATTTACAAATCTTATTCTTGGAATCATTTGATACAAAGAGTTGTGGTTGTACCATATATATTGTTTCATCAATGTCGCCATGTTTAGAAGCACAATTTTTGCATCCATATGAGATAGTTCAAGAACAAAAAATGAGCTACAAGTGTCTTAATTATTCTAAAAGAATCGTTTGATATAATCAAAGAGAAATCCTCCTTTAAGTCATATTTTTATTTTGAGTGAATTTCTTTACGACATGACAAACCTTATATCTCAATATTGCCCTACGAATCCTCAACCTCTGGATTTTGAACCTTCAAAATATGACAAGATCATAAACATCATTGTCCTTCATTATCTTTTATGTAATACCTCGATTTCCCGTAATGAAATTAAGTAAGGATAATTGAGAAATTAATTGGGTGTAATGAGATTCTTGGATAATTATTGAAGATTTATTTGATGGAAATTATTAGAATTGGTTGAGAGGAAATTTTGTTAAAGATTAATTGGGAATAGATTAAAGAGGATTAATTAAATAAAAGGAATAATTGGATAAAAGAGAAGGTGAAATAAAATAAAAGAGTAAAAGGAAAGGGATGAAATGCTGGCATTTGGGCGATGGACACTGAAGCATGTTACTCCAGTCGATAGTTGTCGACTGGGATGTCGGCAGGTCTATCAACCGGTGCCTCGTCGTTTAGCGTCCCGAAACGTTAATTGAAAATCTCAAGGCATGGCTTCGTCTAGGATTGCTCCACGTATTCATCCTTTACATATGGTAGCTAAGGATGAATTTGTGCAGCTTTTTAAGGAAGCTGCACCTCTCTAGTGGAATAATAAACCATGAGTGCAGAGAGCGAAGCTGAGGAAGAAATGAGGGCTGGGAGATAGAAGCTCTATGAGCCGTGAGCTCTTGTTAAGAGAAAGAGAGAGTACTGTGGTGGAAGAGAAAGTGCCAAGTGAAGAACAAAAAGAAGAAGGAATGCATTGCTTCTAGAGATTGAAGAGGAGAGAGCAGGGTGCTGCTCTCGGGTCTCCTCGACTCTCCAGGTAAGGAGGTTTCTTCTTTTGTTTTTATGGTTAAGTTGTCTTAGAAATGGAGAATGATTATACTCTGTGAGCAGTAATGCGCATAAGGTACACCACTTTGTGCAATAGGTTAAAACAGAAATTTATGAGGGTATTGTGAAATCGGATACTCAAGATGTGGCCTACTTGAAGATTATATCAAAGGCTCTTGACATCGAAGAAGTGAAAAATCAGTTCGTGAAACAGAATGAGTCTGTTGTAAGGTTTCAGCCACTCTCATGGGAAAAAGGGGGCACGTCTAAAGGAATAAAGAAATCCTTGAGGAAGAAGGCTAATAAGAAAATCAATGCCCAGGGTGTAAGAGAAGTCATGAGAGTGAATACCCTGTTAGACCTCCTCAATGTTTTAAATGTGATGATATTGGTCATTTTGCCAGAAGGTGTCCAAAGATGTGAGGTATGAAGGAATGGCATACCATTTGTAATGTTTGCATTTGGTTGGTAGTGAATGTAATGAATATGGAAATGTAATGAAAATTAAATAGTGTTGTATTTGAATGACCGTATTTGATATAAGCATTGTGTTCCTTTTGATAAAGTTGACTAATGGATATAATATATGATAGATCATACTGGAACTGCTTGGGATTTTGGTGCATGATGTATGATTATAGCTTTTGGCGCAGTAAAGAAACAGGGGAGACTCTGTCCAAATTTTTATAAATTGGAAAGAAGATAGACGAAAAGCAAATTCTGCATGGACCAAATTAAGGAGACAACTAGGCAAGGTTGCCTAAGTCTCGAATTTTAGAAAGAGTAATAGGGAAGTAGTAAAGAAAATACAATCCCAACAACTAATAGATTTTCAACTAGAGATAAAGAAGATCAAGAAGATTTTTCCTTGAGGTTGAGTCAGATGGAAATGAGAGATGTATCTGAGGAGACACGTCGTTTCAAATAGAAAATACTGCAACTTCTAGAGTTAAGCAGTGTCGAAGGTGTGTTTTGCTGATTTGAAACGATATATTGAATGTATGAGAGTCGCCATTTAGCCAATGATGGTCTAGTTTTGGCTTGAAAAGCAGAAAATGGTTGCAACAAAGGTGTTTTCTACGGTAGAAGATGAAAATGAAGATGTAGTTTGGTGAGTTAAATCGGTATTTTTGGTGCGTAAGGATGCTTTGGATGCAGTCATGTTGATCATATGGCAGAAATCTGTCATGCTGTCAAATAAAAAAGGAGAAATTTTGACACATGCTTTTCTTTGGCAGTAGATGTTGATGACGATCGAAGGATTTGGATGTGTGATTTAGCATTTTGCTAAGTCGTGGAACGTTACGAAAGCAGAAGTGGTGAAACCCTTTGGAAGTTTGTGGATAAGTATGAGGTAATAAGATGTTGGATGCTTCTATGCTAAAACAGTTAATGATTATTTTGGGTTGTTAGATCAAGGAAGTAATTACGCTGAGCAAATTTCGAGGACAAAATTTATATAAGGTGGGAGGACGGTAATACCCTGATTTCCCATAGCGAAATTAAGTAAGGATAATTGAGAAATTAATTGGATGTAATAGGATTTTGGCTAATTATTGAAGATTTATTTGATAGAAATTATTAGAATTGGTTAAAATGAAATTTTGTTAAAGATTAATTGGGAATAGATTAAAGGAGATTAATTAAATAAAAAGATTAATTGAATAAAAAAGAAGGTGAAATAAAATAAAAGAGTAAAAGGAAATGGATGAAACGCTGGCATTTGGGCGATGGACGCTAAAGCATGTTACTCCAATCGATAGCCATCGTCTGGGATGTCTCTCGATCTGTCGATCGGAGCCTCGTCTTTCAGCATCCTAAGACAATAATTGAAAATCTCAAGGCAAGGTTTTGTCTGGGATTGTTCCACGTCTTCATCCTTTACATGTGGCAGCTGAGGATGAATTTGTGTAGCTTCTTAAGGAGGCTTCACCTCTTTGGTGGAATAATAAACCATGAGTGCATAGAGTGAATCTGAGGAAGAAATGAGGGCTGGGAGAGAGAAGCTCTCTGTGAGTCGTGAGCTTCTGTGAAGAGAAAGAGAGAGTGCTGCGATGGAAGAGAAAGTGTCGAGTGAAGAGAAAAAATAAGAAGAAGGAATGCATTGCTTCTGGAGGTTGAAGAAGAGAGAGCGGGGTGCTGCTCTCGGGTCTCCTCAACTCTCTAGGTAAGGAGGTTTCCTCCCTGGTCTTTATGGTTAAGCTGTCATAGAAATGGAGAATGATTATACTTTGTTAATGATTAATGCCCTCTGTTGGTTTGGAATGCTCTGGTGAATGGAGGCCGAGAGGTGAAGAAAAAAAAAGAAGGAAATGAATGAGAAGAAAGGGAGAAGGCTTTGGATATTGGCGAGCTGCAGTCTCCCTTGGGCGCTTTCCTTGTAAGTGAACCCTCTTCACTTCTTTTATGAATTTTAGTGTAATAATATAATGAAGAATATGGATACTATCATTTGGTTTGTGAAGAATACTTCAAATACATGCTCCCTGCTTAATGACAAATTTGATAAATATGTTGTTAGTGTTATTTGGTTATTGGCCGTAGAGATTATTGTGTTGTTGAATGAGGTTGTTGTTTCGATGGTCACAGTGGGAATATTGTGCTTCTGTGGTTTAACTGCTGCCTTGATAAATGCTCTGTTAGTTGTAGAAATGCTTTTGTTGCCTAATAATTGTACTCTGTCATCTATATGTAATGCTAAGTTGAGAGAAATGTCGACTTAATGGAATGGGTTATTTGCTTTGGTTGAATTTACTGCCTGTGAAATATTGGGGAATGGAAGCTTGTTTAGTTATTGGGTCATCTGTGTTGGGAATAATCTATTGTTGGTAGAAATGGTTGTTATCTTATGAGTGTTGGGACCCTATTATGAAAGTATGTTGCCCTGCTCAATGATAAACATATTGGAGGAAGTTAATTGAATGGCGCATATATATATGTATATGTAAATGAATGGGCAGTTTTGGTTGGTCGAGAAATTATGGAAAGTATGAGTATTAATAAAATGTATTTCTGTGATTTATAATAATGTTATTTTGTAATGCCCCGATAAATTAAAACTATTTTTCCTTTATTTTAAAAATTCGTCACATAAAATTTTTCGTTTAATTTGTTCAAAACTCATTTGAAAGAAATCATATCATAGTAAACAATGTAGAATAGTAATGGGATTTCAAAACATAGTTTCGAAGTGTTTAACAAAAGTCCCTGATTACAAGACGTTTGTAATATTTAAAATAGTACTAATACCAAAATACCAAATGTCCATAACTTTCCAAAATACCAATAAATTCTAAACCATGCGAGCCGAATCCAACAAGTCAAATCAGTTGATAACATGAGAGGCCATCCTAGAATGCCTCCTCCTCAACTAATGCGTCATCATCAATATAAATATCATCTACATTATGGGGAAAACAATGAGCCTAAAGCCCAGCAAGAATCAGAATTAAATGCGATGCAGATGAATGCGTGATCACACAGTGCATTATAGAAGAGAACTGTATCTCTTCTGGAAGTCAAGGTGGAATACTCCTTAGGGTCATGTGGCTGAACCATTTCACTCCGACGATGAGATATATCCATCGTGGGTGTTCCACAAGCCGATATCCTCACTTTTGTTGAAGATGTTGGTGGGTTTTAGAACGGGGTAATTGTGAACCCTAGATTCCACGTAGCTAATTCCTAAATTACCGTTCCCTTCATGGGAGTAACCTACAGTATGGAAAGTCACCAATTCACCCGAACCCCCACACGCCTATTTATGTATATTAGGATAACATGCAATGTGTACACAATTTCATAATTCCTAAGATGATGCATGAATGCCACAATAATTTACAATATAAACACACAAGAGGATACAATATAAGTAACTATCTTTGCAGACGAAATTCAATATAGGATACCCACGACTATCCTTAGTTCTATCATTGTGATAACAAATTTTAACTTAGAAATTTAGAACAGGGTAATATGGTTTGAGTCATTATTAACGACGAAATGAATATGAGCAAAGAAAACAACTTCCAGTCCATTTATGTAACAGGGTTTAGTTACAACATATTCTAATCTGTCCTAAACATGCTTAAATTCGACGATGTTCATACGTATAGAAGGAAAATTCACATTTCTCAAGTTTCAGGCTATCATGCTTCATACCGATAACATTAAGCAGTACATGATTCTAAAATAAATCATCATCTCCAGACTCTTTTACTTCCAATATTTAGTTTATCCTTTCTCTTTTAGTAGTAACTTTAATGATACTCAAAGTCATCAAGCAATTCATATCTCTACACTTAATGTTGACAATCCATACTTATCATTTGTAAACAAGACAATATCTATCACTTGCAAACAATTCAGAGTATAGACAGTTTAAGCAATAGCATCATAGTTCTCTATCTCCAGCAACTCAAACAAAATTATAGTATCGAAATCAAAGCATCCAAAACCCATAATGTAGGGCCATCCTTTGGCCAACAAAAATTCCAATTTCTTACCTAAATCTTTTAGCAACTCAACAGAATGGAATCAAAAGCCAAAATCGACGACACAGCAGCCAATGTATCCTTATTGTCTTTCAATCCTTCAAAAGTTCCTTCACGGTACAACACTAAAATAAATTCCAATACTCATAATCAACTCATCCTAACTATTGAAGGTTAACCATTAAATCAAAACCACTTCTTACATTTATGGTGGACAGACTTCACCACAAATCCTTAAGAGGAACCCCCAATTACATCACACTTCACTCTCGTAACTCACCAAATCTTCCAAACACAAAGCACTTTTCCTACTCACAGAACAACACAACACTTTCTTACACTTCACAAATGTCTATTTCCACAGCAGAGAACACAAAGGAGCTTACCTCTTATAGATGATGGAGAGAGAGAGAGAGGGAGCTGAGCTAGCAGCTGCAGGGATCAGCTTCCAGAAGAGGTCAGGGCACTTCACACACTTCAAAAGGAGGAGGTCAAATGGGGGATTGCCATGTGAAAAAGCTTCCACATCTCCAAGATAGACTGGATATCGCAACAGGGGTTTGGAGGAGAGAGATTTTGTTGTTGCAGACACAAAATCGGAAGAGAGAGAGAGAAGGAAATTTAAATGGGTTTCTCAAATTTTTACGATAATTAGGACGAGTCGAGTCGTCCGTAGTATCTTTCGTACTCGTTCGAAACTCAATTTGGGACTAGAAAACGCATCCCCAGCCTTCGTCCGCACCATCCACAGGCAACATTCGGAAGAGATTTTTCGTCCGCAGTTCGTCCGCTAGTCTTCCCAATGTGTCCAGGATTTAGGACAGATTCAAATCGGACATGAACCATCCTCGTCTGCATCGTCCGAAAGTGTTCAGGATTTAGGATAGATTAAAATCAGACGCGAACCATCCTTGTCTGCAAGTCTTCCGAAAGTGTCCAGGATTTAGGACAGATTCAAATCGGATGCAAACCATCCTCGTCCACAAGTCGTCCGAAAGTGTCCAAAAATTGTACAAACTCATTTCTTCCTCATCCGCACCGTCCGGACCCGATTTTGGATTTCGTCCGGAAACTCACCAATACATGTTTTTCTTAAATTTTCACACTAAGAATAATTTTCAACATTAACCCTATATTTTAAGCATAATTTAATGCGTAACAACACGCAACATGATAAAATATTCATATATATTACTTATCCAAATTTAATACATCCACAAAACGGGGAAAATATTTTCGAAGTATTGCATATTTATTTAAAGGTATTGTGAATGCTAAATCAAAGGCGCATGGGAACATTCGGAAGGATAACAATGTTTGGTAAAATGCATTGAAGACCACCAGGTAAGTGATAAGCATGTGTTTTGGTCCTTGGGACCCTACATTGCAAGAGTTATGAATTGTATGCTCGTTATTTACCGCTTTATTAAAATAGTAAGATATTGAGAATGTCTACTATTTTATTAGAATAGCCAGATATTGAGCATGCTTCACAAATTGAGCATGTCTAATGTATATCATATCATTAGGTTCTTTAATGATATGTTTAATAGATGAGCATGCTTAGAGATTATAGTAATGATATGATATACATTATATGCATTCATGAGCATGACACGCATCATGGTTTTCAAAAGGTTACGAAAATGGTTTTCATGCATGGTTTTAAAAAAGGAAATGAAACAACATGTAAATGAATTAAATAGAATAAATGTAAAAGAGATGATATGAGATGTGGGGTTGTTAGTTGGTCCTCAGTCGGTGCGGCCAACGTAGGCGTTGGGCCCCATTGGAGGGGGTGATCCGTCGAGCCCAGATGGTTGGGTTTAAGTGTCCCACATCGGATGGAGAATGAGGTGCGGCCAATGTAGGTGTTGGGCCCCCTTGGAGGGGGTGATCTATCGAGCCCATATGGTTGGGTTGGCGTGTCCCACATCAGATCGAGAATGAGGTTCGGCCAACGTAAGCGTTGGGCCCCCTTGTAACGAGGTGATCCGTTAGGCCCAGATGGTTGGGTTCGCATGTTCCACATCTGATCCAGAATGAGGTGCGACCAATGTAGGCATTGGGCTCCCTTGGAGGGGGGGGGGGGGGGGTGATTCATCGGGCCCAGATGGTTGGGTTCGCATGTCCCACATCGGATAAATGGAAAACAGAGAAGAGACTAAAACGTAAAAGATAAAAGATAAAGGAAAGACACAAATAGAAACCGCATATAGATTTTAAAGTGGCATAGCTTGAGCATTCATATATTTTATTTATATCACTTACAGAGCGTTAGGCTCATTAGTTTATGTCTTGCGATGTAAGTACACACACGATAACAGAAAAACAGATTAAGGAGCAGTTGATGAAGGATTTGCACGGGCGGATCTTGTGGCTGACTAGGCTAAAGAAACTTAAAAGAGAAAGGGATTCAAAAGAGAAATGATTCGAAAGAGATTCTGTAAAGTGTTTAATTGCAAAAGAAAATAATTTTATTTATTTCTGCTGCGATTCAAAAAAAGAGTTTTATTAATTTCATTTTCAACTGACTTATTTTATTAAGTCCTTTTTTAAAAAAAGAAAGATGTTTCCAAAAGTTTTAAACATTGCACGTTTTCCAAAGGTAATAAAAATCAGGTCATTACATTTTAACTCTCACTTATTGTATCAATCCACTATCAAGAATTAGAACCCTTCATGACTTGATGGAAGCTTCTACCATTTCTAATGTTAACTTTATGTTCTTGGAGAAAGTCAGTATAAATATTCAGAATTGTACTTTTATTTTCCCTAATGAATCTCCTTAACATCAAAATTCTATTTTCTCAAATGAATCTCCTTAACATCAACTCTTGAGGGTAGTGAGTTTGCACTTCAAAACCTCTTAAATGTAAATAGGGAATTCTTGAGTATTGTTTTTCTTCATGATTTGTTATTCGAACAATGTAATATTGATAATTGTGAGTAGGAATTGTACAAAGAGAAACAAACTTATTTCGAAGACAAATTCTTTAACCTCGTCTTTTCCTCTAAACTCAATATCTTAAAAAAATTTAAAGCTTCTCGTCTAAAATAACCTTATTAATGGGATCATAAAAGTTATACCTCTTTTATCATTTTTAGAGGATGGAATGAATTAGTATAGTTCAATGCTTTTAAGTCCAATTTATTTTTTCCTTTGGGCTTGTAAGGCCTTTTACTTATCCGGGCTTCCAAAAATGAAAGTATCTTAGATTAGGTTTTCAGCCAATCTATATAACAATCTGCTTAAATATATTCCCCCAATTTGAAATTAAATTTTTTTCTAATTTAATCATCAAATTAAACATTGTCAATTCATTTCCACAACTCTAATTCCCTCAAAATGGAATCAAAATTTGTGAAAGCATCTAAATATAAATAAATTCACAATTTATTTTCATCATGAAAGGTCAATAATAACATCCATAAATCATCGAACATTAAATGCTTGCTGTTTCACCTGTCATTAAAATAAACATCCAACAAAATATACCATAAATTTCCAATAAAATTAAATCATCAACTATAATTAATCATTTCAAATAAATAAATTAAACTAAGTTTTTTGAATCAAATTTAGGATGTAATACCCAAAATTAAGCTGAGACTAAGAATAATAATAATTATAAAATATATTACCCCGATTTTCTATAACGAAATTAAGTAAGGATAATTGATAAATTAATTTGGTGTAATAGAATTATTTTGATGATTATTTAAAATTTAATAGATGGAATTATTAGAATTAGTTGAGTGGGAATTTTGATTAAGGATTAAAGTATAAATTGTTGAGGAAAGTGTTAAGTTGGCCTTTTCGGTCGACTATGGAGAAATCGGTAGACTAAATGATCGACCGCTAAATATTACAGATTGTTCCCAAGTCTTTCGATTGACAAAGTAGTCGAGGATGCAATCGAGCAACTCGACCGAAATATATTACAGATTGCATCTTGGGTTTTTGGTTGAGTGATCGGTCGATGGAGCGGTCGCAGGTACTCTACCAAAAAACATTACAGAGGCAAAATATGAGTGGCGGTCGACGGTGTGGTCGAGTATCGTCAACCGGAAAGGCACAAAGGTAGGAGGAGAGGTCAAGCCATGATTGACTTGTAAATGTTGGAAGTCAAATTCACGGCCGAACGGTCGACATTCATGTCGACCGGGGATTAGCCGTCGACATAATGTCGACCAGTCATTCGGTGTGTTGCGAAGGATGACGTTGGAGCGGTCAACATTTATGTCGACCGGGACCACGCTATTTTGTGGCCTGAAGAAGATAAATTGAAAATCCCAAGACGACTTCTCTTCTGTGATTTCTCGACATCCTCCTATTTTATAGATGGCATTATTAAAGAGGGGTTAGGAGAGATATATTGGGGATAAGTGAGCGTATAAAGGAAGACTCTTTTGATGAGATAAAAATAGAAAGGAAATGAGAGAGACACATGAAAGGCAAAGTGTTTTGTGTGTGAGAAAGCTCTCTGGAGAGCTGTGACTTCCGAAGGAGAAAGAGATAGGCTGAGAGGAGAAGGGAGAAATAAGAAGGAAAAGAAGAAGAGAAATAAGAAAAGAAGAGAAGAAGAAAGACAAAGTGCAACACGTCTTTGGAGAAATAGTGGGAAGAGCTGTTGTCCTCTCGATGTTCTTCTGGTGAGGTATTTCTTCATTCTTTTATGGATTTTATTGAAATATAGAAGAGTGTAGGATGTTAGTTTTGTGTGTGATATACTCTGTGATTGGGTAATGGCTCTCTGTTATTTTGACTACTTTGTTGGAAATGATTATTTGTTGATAGATTTTGTTGAAGAATAATTTGATATATGGTCTTTGCAATTAGTTGAAGTTGTAAATATGTGATGTTCACAGTACGTTGAGGTTAGTACGAATCTGTGGTTTAGTTGCTGCCTTGTTGGATGCTTTGTGGTTTGACGTTTTAATACTTGGCAGTGGGATTAAATTATGGTTATTATGTTTAATGCTTGTATGTGAAGATAATAACTGGAGAAGTGATGAAAATAAGTGAAGGGAAACTGTTAGATGATTAAGTTGTATTTGGTGTAATACCCAGATCAATCCCTCGATGTAAATGTAAAGGATTTTATGAAATAAATGTTTTGATAAAAGAAATATGTTTCGTAATTGTGTATGGTATATTTGATATAATACAATGAAAATTAATGAAGAAGTATTATTGGATAATTAAGGTATAAAATCAATATTGAAGCAGTGAAGATTAGGGTTGTTAAATTAAGAAGGGAAATGTTAAATTAATACAAATGAGGAAAGGGAAGAGCAGTGTTGCGAGAAGAAAGAAATGGTAGTGGCTAAGAAATGGGATCGGAGGATGGAGAGATTGACAAGAAGGAAGAAGGTTGACAGGTTGAGAGGTTGACAGGTTGCAAAATCATGTTGACCGATGATTGGCAGTCGACAGTAATGTCAATCGCTCCTACATGAAAATGCAATGATGCATGCTCCGGTCGAGTACGTGGTTGAGTTTACTCAACCGACTACTCAACTGCTCCCTCACAGTTTTGTGAAAAAAAAAATTTCTTCATAAGTTGTTTCGTGGTTTACCTGATGAAGTCGCATCGATTTTCTTGAAGCAATAACATACTGATGTGGCAATTGTTTATTGGACCAACTCCTTAGTGGTTGATGAACCGTCCATCAATGAAGGCTTCTCCAAGAAGCCTCTTCGACTTACAAATAAGGAAGGCCGAAGCGGGTAGGGAGTGAGCTTTTGGATATTAGTTTTCTTATAGAGAGCAGAAAAGAGTGCGAGGGAGAAGAGAGAGAAAGAAGGCGTTTTGTGTTTTCCTCCAGAAAGTAGGGAGTGAGTAAGGGAGGAAGAAGGTTGCGGCATTGGATTGCTTGGACCGTGCATTGTTGTGGTGTAAAGGAGGAGTTTGGCTATGAAGCATTTCACGTGAGGTAAGAAGTAAGAGTGTCGTGCCCAGAGGGGGCCTACACCAGTAGTAGAAAATGTGTCTATTTTATTCATTAATAGTTTGATGGTTGTCTCTGCCTAGAGTATTTCCTACTATATAATAGTTACTCTATTGTTTTGATAAATGAGTTGTGGAACTCTATTTGGATATGGTAGAATTGGTACTTTATGGGTTTGGATTTCTTACTCTGTGACCCTGTTAAATTGGAATTTAGTTCTTTGCATGGTTTCGATTAGGTTGTCCCTATCGAGTTGTCTCTGTTATTTTATTAGTCATTCTGTTGATTATTGCTTCAACTTATATTGCCCTGATGGTATGAGTTGTTGTAATCCTGTTTTTACAAGGTTGTTGGGTGATAGATTTTGTGACTTAAGATTTCCTTGTTAGCATATTAGAGAGAAAGGTTGTAAATGTGGGCATGTTTCCTGTTACTCAGTTCCATTGAACTAAATGTGTCCCTTTACTTATTACAGTGTGTGTATATATATATATATATATATACCTGTGATTTCCATGTTGTTAATAGTGATAGTCGATACCCTTAGAAGATGGTTCCATTTAATTAATTATGTTTTCCTTGTTGTTATAGTGTTGTTGTGAATATTGCATTGCATTAACATGCATCATTAATAGAAACACTTAGGAATGTCAGGGTTGGCATTCACATGCATTATACAGGAGAGACCGGATTTAATGAATGTAAAGGGAATTGGAGGTTGGATAGTTTAGTGACAGTGATGCCTAAGAGAACTGCATGATGATGTATCCCTCCCATGTATGGTTATGTAACGACCCGATTTTTCTTACATTTGAAAATGTGTAAAATTTAAAACTTTTCTGAAAATATTTTACAAAGCACAATGGAAATCTAATTAATTAAAACAAAATATTTTAGAATATAATAAATAACTTTTTTCCTCTTTCGATTTAAATACATTTACAAAACCTTTACAAGTCATTTCTTTTACATTCATTAGCCTGGCAAGCCACAAGATCCGCTCGTGCAAATCCTTCGTTAATTGTCCTTGACATGTTCTTTTGTTTCTCGTACATACCTACATCACAGGATAAAACAATGAGTCTAACGCTCAATAAGAAATATAATGAAATGCAATGTTCACACTTAATGCGTACTTATGCAATCTGTCTTATAGAAGAACCTATCTCCTCCTTTACATTTCGTTATAGAGAATGGATACATCTTATGGTCATGTAGCTTAACCGTGACTCCGATGAGGAGATACATCCATTAGGGGTGTCACCACCATGACCGTCACCAATCTCTTATGTTGTACAAGCGAGGGGGATTTCTAATACAAGAGAAGTGATACATCCTATGGTCCATGTGGCTTAACCGTTACTCTTTCCCTACGTGGGAGGAGATACATCCATTAGGGGTGTCACTACCGATGGACCGTCACCTTTTCTCCCAAATCCCCACACGCTTTTTTCATTTATTCATTCATTCATTAATCATGCCATGCATATGTCAAAATTTTCATAAATCCTGGTCGTGATACATGTCAAGTTCAATTCACATCAATGTACTGAATATACAAATGGAACATAGCATTATAACAGTGAGATAATAGCATGGCTCAAGCTAAAGTAACTATTTCTTACCCTATAACATTTTCTCCATGAATTATAGAAAACAAGACATAGTTCCATGTACAACAACATTATAGAAATTCATAGAACAACACTTTACAAAACAATAGTGACAGTAGCTAATATTGTCTAACAACATAACAACGTTTCACAGCAATAATCAACTTCATACATGGCCTATTTTCTCAATTCAACAGCAACAGATTAATATTTCAAATAATTCCTTATTATCTAACACCTCATAGTTAACAACAACCACAACATTTTCCAAGCTATCCATCAAACTATAATCAACAGAGGCTAAAATAAGAGCACAACAATTCACAGCAAGAGGCAGCAAAGGAGAATATTTCACGACAACATTTAATCAAACAAAGTCCTATGATGTAGGCCTCCACTAGCCACACATCCTATTTCTTACCTCACTTGACGATTGTAATGACCCGATTTTTTGTAAATCATTTAAAAATGCGTGAAAATTTGAAATTTTGCTAAGACCATTGAAATATATTCTCTTTTAAAACAGATATCAGAGTGCGACGCTAAATCAGCCTGCTACTAACCTTTCGTTTAACTCGTATTGAAAATCCAATTAATAAAATATAGAAGCATTATAAAATCATTTATTTAAAACATGGCGGAAGCGTAACAGATTTAACAATTGAAACCTAATGAAAGAATTAAACAATTAAATACAATTTATTACAACCATTTTCTCTTCTTGCTTTAACTTGGCCAACCACAAGTTCCCGTGCGTGTGAATCCTTCATCCCTGCTTTATTATCTGTTTATTGTCTATTTATTATCTACTCGTCGTTTGTACCTACACCACAAGTAATACGTGAGCCTAATGGACCAGTAAGGAAAAGGGTTTATGAAATATGATATGTCTCTCTTTAGTCTTTTTTGGAATGGGGGCCACCCAAACCAATCCTATCATTATGTCATTCGTTCGTTCTTTACTTTACATTACTTCATTCGTTTGTTACTCGTACATCGAGCGGGAGATTGGAGGATTTTGGAATGGGATAGTTGGTCAGATCTAACCTTTTACTTGCACTAGGTCCCTGTTCCCGTCACGGTTAGGGCATTGGTCTAGTACATACTAGACCCGCTACCCATGTACCGCCCACCAACTCCCCATTTCCTTCATTTTCTTAACATTTTACCTCACATCTTTGAAATGGGATAGTTGGTCAGATCTAACCTTTTACTTGGACTAGGTCCCCGTTCTAGTCACGGTTAGGGGAGTTGGTCTAGTACATACTAGACCCGCTACCCATGTACCACCCATCAACTCCCCATTTCCTTCATTTTCTTAACGTTTTACCGGACATAATGCATATGTGAGTACCACCACCAAGGTGTCACTCCCTATTGGTTTCTATTAACATAATGCTTGACCATATATTCTCAACCTAACATGATGCATGATGCAGTTCACATTACACATATAAGGAAGCTAAATGACATTCGCATTGAAGTGAAAGTAACTGTAATTGAAATTGCGCATAGAATGAATAACAATAATTGAAAGCGCACACAGAAAACAATTATAAACAACGAACATCGGAAGGGAATTAAGCAACGATCGTTAAGGAAAATAAATAGCAAAGCATGAAGGGATCATAGAGATTAAACACGAATAGTATAACAATATACAATGAATTGAAACAACTAATTATGGCATGCTTGAACTTATAGAACATAGATCACAATAATAAATGAAACACAACGCGGAACATACTATTAATTAACCTGCTAGTTATCCTAGTTAAGTTCTTAATCAATTTACATGCTCTAAAAAGATTACATTTATTATTCTAGTTATACTTAGCATACTCAAGGAAGATTACTATTCTTATTCTAGTTAATTGTCCTAGATAATTTACATGTTCAAGAAAGATTACATTTATTATTGTAGTTAGTTAAACCTACTCCGAGTAATTAGTCAACATGCTCAGGTTTAGGTTATTGAGTTAGTTAGCCTAGTTAACTAACATGTTCAGATTTGGGGAGTCTAGTTGATTCACAGGATTTTATTCTAATCTAGTTACACGTGCTCGAGTTTAGTAAACTATAATGCAATTAACACAAAGAAGAAAATAACATATTGCTGCAGAAGGGAAGAAAAAAACATTGTAAGTGAAACTCTTAGTTCATTCATACTTAGTTCATTATTCTTTCATCGTCTTCTCTATCATTCTCTAATAAAAGTGAAGCCTCGAATTGTGGAAGTTTCAATAAAAGAAATTGCATAAAAGAGAAATGCACAGAATATTAACATGGAAGAATAACATATTAATATTAATCTAATTAGTGATCCTAGTTCATTTCATGCTCAAGAATAACGACATTTACCTAAGCATATTCTAATTAATTATAGCTAATTAGTTAAATAAACAAGTTAGTTAGTTCACATGTTTAAACTAATCAAATTGTTTACATGCTTAGATTGAATAAATTGGTCATGAGTGCTAGTTAATTTAACATGCTAATCTAGTAAATTAATCATGCGAAATGGATTAATTATAATTAAACATGCTTAATTTAATTAACATGATTAAATAAATTAACATGTTTAAGTCTAATTAATTATTATAGTTAAGCTAATTAACATGCTTAATAATAACTAACATGCTTCAATAATTAACATGCTTCAATTACTTAACATGTTGGTATTAGCCTCGTTAGTTAATTAAACATGCTTAATTTAACAAGTTTGATCAACCAAGTGTCAACCTAGTTATCTACGCATGACTAGGTTAAAGGAAAACCATCTAACTATCATAGAGATATTTAAGAAATTGAAATGGCAAGACAATAAATATATATATGGCACAAACAACATAGTGACAGGGAGTAAACGCAGTAAAGTTCATATGACAGTATAGAATTAAAGGAACTCTTAGCTCATTCATCATTCATTAGTTCATTCATCATTCACTAGTTCATTCATCATTCACTAAGCTATCTTCACAACATTATCTCTATCGAGCAGTAAAGGAAGTACCATAATAAAATTGCAAGAACTAACAATTAAAGGAAAACACGGAGCAAATCAATAACAAAGGAAATAACTACAGAATAACAATTAATCTACCACTCACGCACTCTACTTGTGGGTAGGGCCTCCAAATGGCCAAGACACACCCAAATTCCTTACCCTTGTTGAAGAATTCACACATGGACAACAGCTCCCAGCTTGCTTCCTCAGCTTGCTCCTTACTTTACCCACGGTCACCCACACTAAAACCAACATATTTGTACTATAGGCAATAACCAACAGAGGGCGTTTCATTATTATTTATTCAAACATTAGATTAACAGCCTAAATAGGTTAATAACTTATCTCCAGCAACTAGCACCAAAACCATTTCCAACATATCAACGTTCAAGTCATAAAATGCAAGATTTTTAACTAACATGTAGCAGTAACCAATCCAAATCACAAAAATTCATCCTGATAACTCCCCAATCTCAACAATTTCAACCAATCAGATTATATCAACAGGATTCACATTTAAAACCAATAAATTATCTCTTCCAACATTCATCATCCAACAGGTTGATTAACACCATCAATTAAACTCCCACAACCCACCACAAATAGCAGAACCATTTCTAAACCAACAAAACATTCACAAGGTAGTATATATCCTAAAGCAGATAACCCATAACATTCAACAAGGAGAGCAGTTCACAAGTATTCACTCCAAGTCTAAAAACAGGAACTAAAGGGCCAAAACAGAAAAGGAGAAGACCTCACCTTCTCAGCCAGTAACCCAACTCCAATGCTTTCCTACCTCCCTAGTTTCTCCTCTCTGCATCTCCAGTTCTCCCTCAGCTCAGCACCCGAGCTCTCCTTCAAGCCTTCCCCTTCCACAGCAAGTCTTTTGCCTTTAACAAAAACAAATGCCCGAGTCATGCCTCAAGCCATACCCAAGCCTTACCCTATCTCACCCCATTCCTCCAACCGTGTCCACGTTGTCATTTCCAGTAGAGCAGAACCAGGAGGAGAAAATTGGACCTCAAGCTGGACCACAACCTTTGGCCAGTCCAGCACAAACCACCATCCATCCGTTTCTTCACTCAAACCGTCACCCCAGACATCGACCCAGGCAGGACTTCTCCGACTCATCAGCCAATCCCAACGTTGCCAACCCGCTGCCGAGGAGCACCACCAGCCACCCGCGGAGCCTCAGCCCACAATCACCCGCAGGACTGACGACTCGATGCCAAAATTGATGACCCGAAGCTCCAGCTGCAACCCATGCTGTTCGTCGCCGCAACAGTAAGCACGCCCGCTCTTCATGAAGGAGCTCCCGCGGCCAACCCGAGCTCACTGTCTCACTCTCCTCCTTCGCCCTCGTCTTCATTCGTCGCACCCTCTCGCCCTGTTCTCTCCCTTTTCTCGTCTGGTTCCTCACCAGAATGGCCTGAAGGCCATTCTTTTAACACACTGGACTAGTTAGAAATGAACCGGTTCAGCCAATCCCCAAACCATTTCTCCTTCTTTCAAATTTTCCTTCTCAATTATTTATCTCCATATTTATAATTTAATTTATTAAATTATTAATTTACCAAATCTCCATTTTATTTATTTTAAATTACTTAAATCAAAATCTTACAAAAATGTCCTTTGTAATCCGATAATTATCCAATTAATCCAAATGTCCCAAATTACTTTTCAATTATCTTTATTAAATTTTGATATAAAAAATCGTGGTATTACAACGATTTCTTACAATCGTATGCTTCCCTTTAAGCCAAAAGCAGCAGCTTTCTTTCTCTTCTTCACATTCTCGGTGCCTTTCTCCCTCTCTCCTTCGCTCTTTCTTTTCCTCCGTAAGGAAATTTAGAATGTGCTCCCCTTTCACTTCTGTCTTCGTTTTAATAAAGAGAGAAATCTCCTTGAGACATTTCGGCATCCTTGAGATTCGCCAACAACTCCTAGGTGGCACTGCATCCAAATGCCACATATACCAACTTTTGTTTAAGGAGGATAATGAAATCAAAATGCTCGTAAAAGGAAAACCGAAACACTAGCTGAAAGGGAGAAGATTCCTTTGTAAAGGATTGCATAGCCGCCACGATTTTCCACTCCCAAAAATTAAACGTGAAGGACGTCTGTTTTCCATAAGGGACGTCCCTCAACGCGAATCCTACAGTCCTATTCCATTCGCTTCCTCATCTGACAGTCTTAACACACATTCATTTTTCTTTTTTATTTCCACTGCCTTTTTTGCCTCGTCCTTGATTTAACGACTGACATCTCCCTTGCTAATCTAACGGTTCATAGTTCGTCCGATCTTCCTTAGGCGTCATCTAAAGGTCCACAGTTCATATGATATTTCTCCTACGAGACATCCGTTAATTTTCTCGCCATGAGGGACGTCCGTTCCTTGATAAAGGACATCTGTTCCTTGATAAGGGGCATCCGTTCTTCAATAAGCCTTTCCTCCCTTTGTTCAAAATGAAACCGTCCTACTTAAATCTTAACGTTGTTCCCTTTATTTCTATTTCGAACGTCCTTTGTCCATAAAGGACGTCATTTCCTTCCCATTTCTTCTTAGTTCCAAACGATGTTGTCTCACTTAAAACTAACGCCGTTCTCATTACTTCTATTTTGGACGTCCTTTGTCCATTAGAGACATCCCTCACATCAAAACGATGCAGCTTTCTACTTACTCTTAACAAATGACGCAACCCGCTTTCAATATTCAATAATGGACGTCCATTTTCCCATGAGGGATGTCCGTCATAACCCAAACGACGCCGTGTTTGCTCTACCCTTCATTTATTCTATTTCTTTTTATTTTAATTACATTCTCTTCCTTTATTTAATGAATCCCTCTTTTGTAAATTAATAATTAACACTTTTAATTAATCCAACAATTTAATCACTATAAATACCCCACTTACCACTTCTAACAATCCCATCAAATAAATTTCAATAATTATCCAAATAATCTTATTACACCCAATTAATTTTCCAATTATCCTTACTTAATTCTGTTATAGAAAATCGGGGTATTGCAGGTTGGGTGACCTGTTCTACCCAGCCTAGACCACGAGGATGTATCTATTCTAGAAAATATCTCCAATGTCCTAGTTTAATGATATGAGACTGTGTGTAAAGAACAGATTGGGTGGATTCCTTTCTGACATAATCAAACATATGCATGCATCATACTGCATTTTACTTCTTGCTGGGAATTAGGCTCACAGTTTACTTGTGGTGTAGGTGACGATCAGGATACGAGTTATATACCTGAGGAAGGAGTAGTTCACGATGAGAACTTGGGTTACTCTGTGGATTTAACCTGAGGGGTTATTGCTCACAGGAAGTGATACTGGTTGTTTTGAATAGTTGTAAATGGTTTTGAAACATGGACAATGTTTTGTGAAACAATGGATTTTCTTTGAAAGTGTTAAAACCATATTTTGCAATTGTTAATGGTTTCTGCTTTACTTACTCTGATTTATTTTCCTCTCGTACGTTTTAATTAAATTAAAGAAAAATTTTGTATGGTAAAGAAAAAGATAAGGTTTTAAAATTTTGGGTCGCTACAATTGGTATCAAAGCATAACCAAGTCAAATACGGTTTCGTAGATGGCCGGTAACACAACTCTCATCATGGAATACTCCTTCGACTGTAAGTTTTATTTTGTTTCTTATATTGTTTTCTTTAACTTATTATTTTATGTCAAAATGTGAGGGCTATAAAATGGCTAGAATGGGCGAGAGTGTACGAGTTAATGACGAGAGGGATGAGACACCCAGTGGACAAGAAAATATTTATGGCCGAGAGGATGCCGATGTTTAGAATGAGAGAGATGACGCCATTAATTGATTGACCGCTACAGTGGAGCTGCTTATAGAGAGGGAAAATGGTAACGAGAATCATCGTACCGTGGTTATTCCTAAGGAAGTCGGCTGGGAAAAGTTTTGACGCCTCAAGCCTCCCAGCTTCGATGGCAATCTTTCCGACGTCATGGGAGCCAAAGAGTGGATACAGTCCCCCAAAGACATGTTTGAGTACTCGAGAATACAATAGGCCAAAAAAGTGACGTGTGTTGCTTATTTACTAGTCCAAGATGTCTGGTTCACGTGGGACTCGGTCAAAGCGACACAAGAAGTCCAAAATGTTACTTTGGAGAACTTCAATGAGCTATTCTATAAAAAGTATTTTAATTATAGGGTCCATACTCAAGAACTAGAGGAGTTCGTGCAATTGCGCCAAACTAGGATAGTATCCGAATATATTTGAAAATTTGAAGCATTATCTAGATTCACTCCACATTTGATCGCCAGTAATGAGCACAAAGTCTATCACTTCGTGTGAAGGCTTAAAATGGAGATCTTGAAGGGAGTTCGAATATTTGGCACTCGAGGTGTACCCTATGTGCTGGTTGTTGCTAAGGTGCTCGATGTAAAAGATGTGGAGTCTATTGTGGCAAAACAATGGGAGATAAACCCGAGAGACTGGAAGAATAACCATAACCTACAGCAACAAGGTGGTCTGCTTGTGAACCAAGAGATTAAAAGACTGTCAGAGAACAAAGTACAGCAGAGGAAAGATAAGCGCCCAATGGTTGAGATAGCCACTGCCCCTCTAGGTGCAAGAACGTACCAGCCCGACGTATGTCCAAAGTGCAAGAAAAGCCACAGCGGGGAATGTGCGGCGGGAACTGGGAAATTTTTCAAATGTGGAAAGGTAGGACATATTGCCAAATACTGCTCTGCCAACAATGGAGGACAAGGAAGAGTGGCTCCACAGGTTATCTCCTTGTATGGAACAATGAAGAGAAGGAGCAACAAGCCATTATATCAGGTACACATGGCTTATGAAGTAATTATATGTGTGTCTTATATAATATTAGAATACCCTTTAATCACATTAAGAATTTTGCATTTAGAATAAATAAGTTTTCTGGTCATGCTAGGTACTATCTATGTTAATAGTTTTGCTGCATATGTCTTATTTGATTCAAGAGCTACTCACTCATTCATTTCAATTGAATTTTGTGTGAAAGAGAATTGTCTCTTGGGTCTTATGAAGAGTGAGTATAGAGTACTGTTACCTTCTAGCGATTACTTGTCTGCCAATGGCATTTTAAAAGCATATGCAGTTAAGATAAATGACTGCACCTTCCATGCCGATTTGATTCTTATGGACATGAAGGGGTATGACATTATTTTGGGCATGGGTTGGCTGCTTCAACACCAGGCAGTTATCAATTGTAGAAGACGAGAAGTTCGCTTTTGGCCTCCCGGTGGTGAACATCACATTTTCCAAGGAGTCAAGGGCAAGCTAGTGATTATTTCGACACTAAAGGCAGATCGATTATTGAAAAACAGATGCGAATGATTTCTAATAAATGTGATGGACACCACGGTGACACCGAAAGCAAAGTTAGAAGAAGTTGTCTTGGTCTGAGACTTTCTAGGAGTCTTCCTGGATGATCTCCTTGGATTACCGCCTGACCGAGAGATTGAATTCGTAATTGATCTACATCCCAGCACGAAACTCATTTTGAAGAATCCGTATGGAATGGCACCAGTAGAATTATGGAGTTAAAGATCTAGCTGGAAGAGTTGATCAGCAAAGGGTTTATCTGTCCAAGCTTCACACCTTAGGGAGCACCGGTTTTGTTCGTGAAGAAAAATGATGGATTGTTAAGGATGTGCATAGACTATCGTGAGCTAAACAAAGTGACAGTCAAGAATAAATACCTTTTGCCCCAAATTGATGATTTATTCGACCAGTTGCATGGTGCCTGTGTATTTTCAAATATTGACCTTTGTTCGGGGTATTATAAACTTAAAGTCAAACCCGACGATATACCGAAGACAACATTTCGAATGTGGTGTGGGCATTATGAATTCCTAGTGATGTCGTTCGGGGTGACCAACGCTTCAGCGACTTTCATGGACTTATTGAACCGGATCTTCAAGGATTATCTAGATAAGTTTGTCATTGTCTTTATCGATGACATTCTGGTCTACTCTCAGTTCGAAGAAGAACACTGTGAACACTTAAAGATTTCCCTATCCATTCTGGAGTGGCACCAACTATATGCAAAATTTTCAAAGTGCGAGTTATGGCTAAATGAGGTCAGCTTCCTTAGGCAAGTGATTTTTAATAGTGGTTTTGCAATAGACCTAGTGAAAGTTCAGGCGATTGTTGATTGGGCACAACCTAAGAGCATGGGTGATGTAAGAATATTACTCAGACTGGCGAGATACTATAGGCTATTTTTAAGTGGATTTTTCAAGATTACTCTACCGCTCACCAGTCTGACAGAAAAATGTACGATTCTGGTGGTCAAGTGAATGCGAAAAGAGTTTTTAAGAGTTGAAACACCTATTGACCTTAGCACCTACTTTGGCCCTGCCTGAGGAAGAAGGTAATTTCTGTATTTACTGTGATGCATCCAAGAGAGGACTTGATGGGGTACTAGTGTAGAGCAGGAAAGTGATTGCGTGTGCTTCAAGGCAACTCAAATTGCATGAGGCTAACTATCCCACTCATGGCATTGAACTTGCTGCAGTAGTATTTACACTCAAAATATGGAGGCATAACTTGTATGGGCAACGGTGTGAGATTTACACAGAACACAAAAAGCTTGAAGTATATCTTTACGCTGAAAGAGTTGAACATGAGGCAATGGTGATGGTTGGAATTTGTAAAAGATTATGATTGTGAAATCAAGTACCATCCTAGTAAGGCCAATGTGGTAGTCGATGCTCTAAGCCGAAAGGTGGCTCTCATGAATACAATATACAAAGAAATGTCAGTGGGACTTCAAAAAGACATTCGAGAGCTGGATGTGCAGATGGTTCCTCTGCAACTAACTGCTCTTTTGTCAGCTCTAACACTAAAGCCCTCTATGCTTGAAAGAATTAAAGAAACCCAACAGAGAGATGGTCGATGTGAAGACTTCAAGTTGAATTCAGCTCTAGAAGAATCTCGAGATTATTCTATATCTGCGAATGGAATTGTAAAGTTTAAAAGCAGGAGGTATGTGCCTGATGACTCACAATTGAGGTTGATGATCTTAAGAGAAGCTCACTCTTCAAGCTTCTCCGTCCATCCAAGGTGCAACAAGATGTACAAAAACGTGCACTATTATTGGCTAGTGATGAAATTTGATATTCCTTAGTGTGTAGCATTGTGTCAGGTATGCAACAAGTAAAAGCGAAACATCAAAGACCTAGTGGAATGCTTCAACCGATGCCAATACCAAAGTGGAAGTGGGAGCACATCACCATGGATTTTGTTATTGGATTACCCAGGACTGCAAGAGGGCACGAGACGATCTGGGTGATTGTTGATAGATTAACCAAGGTTGCCCACTTCATACCAGTGAAGATGACATCCAAGATGAATCAGGTCACGGATCTATATGTTAAGGAGATTCTACGATTGTATGGAGTTCCGGTCTCAATTGTATTCGATCGGGATCCACTGTTTACTTCTGTGTTCTTGAAGAGTTTGAATAAGGCTATGGGCACGGAATGAAAATTTAGTACTACCTTTCATCCACAGACCGATGGTCAGAGCGAATGTACAATTCAAATCTTAGAAGATATGTTGCGCGCTTGCATGCTTGAATTTCATATGGGATGGGAAAAGGTGCTACCATTAGTGAAATTTGCCTATAATAATAGCTTCCAATCGACTATTGGGATGATACCTTACGAGGTATTGTATGGCAGAACGTGCAAATCTCCATTGTATTGGAGTGAGGCTGGTGAAGCTGAGTTTTATGGCTCAAACATGATAAAATATATCGCCCAATCAGTTGCAATCATTCGACAAAGAATGTTGGCTTCTCAAAGCCACTAAAAGAGTTATGCCGATCACCATCAAAGGAACTTGGAATTCAACAAATGGGACTTGGTGTTTCTAAAAGTATTGCCCTTTAAAGGAGTTATGTGATTTGAAAAGAAAGGGAAATTGAGTCCGCAGTATATTGGTCCCTTTACAATCACAAAAAGGATCAAGAAGGTGACGTATCAGTTACAACTATCAACTTCCATGGAGGGCGTACACAATGTATTTCATGTGTCTATGCTGAAAAAGTGTCTCAGAGATCCAATTCATATGGTACCTCCTGCTAATGTGGAAGTTCAATCAAATTTAAGCTATAAAGAAAGACCTATTTAGATTCTGAACTCAAGAGTAAAAGAACTTTGGCATAAACAGATCCCACTAATCAAAGTGCTATGGCAAAATCATTCGGCAAAAGAAGCTACGTGGGAAAGAAAAGAAGATATGTAGCCCAAGTATCCTCAGCTATTTATGTAACGACCCAGTTTTTCTTTACTTTGAAAATACGTTAAATTTAAAACTTTTCTTTTTATAAAAACATCAAAGTATTTTTCCTTTAACTTCATGACTTGAAACTCAACAAACATAACTTTTTTGTAACTTTTCTTGCTTTTCAACCTTAGTGTGCTCAAACACACTGTCAACCACTCGATTTTATCCTTCTGAGCTCGTGGGGTCATAAACTACTCCTTTAAACTATGGTGGCTTTAGTTGTTGAAGCCATTAGCACCTAAAATCTTTGGAAACCGTCCATTGTTGGTCCTTTCATTCCTTTAATTCTTTGCTCCGCTCTATAATTTGAGTCGGAAGCTTCCACACTTCCTTCAGTCTGGTATTCATGATGCCCCTTAGATCCCCATTCTGTCATGCTTCCTTTTCTATATCCATATCTGTATCCGCTTCTGTATCCGTATCTGTATCCATATCCATATCTATGTCTGTTTCCGTATCCGTTTTCATTTCCTTCTGCCGCGGCTGAGTAAGCTCGACCAACTTCCTGGTCCTGGTCGTGCGATTGAAATACTTGTCATAAAAGATTTCCTTGAATTCTACCCATGTCATCGTAATCATATCCTTGGTTATTTTGGTTGGGTCTCACCCGTGTTAGAGAACTTAAATCAAATCCAACACAGACCCTACTATCCATTTTAACTTCTTCTACCTTACCCAAACACTAGGATATTATTTTCAACATTAATTAGATTATAACCCACCACGACAGACAATGAGTCTCCTAACCATCAATATTATTCCAAATTAGTCATACAGACAGACTATATTTTTCCAAATTTCTAGTTCATGACAAAAATCTAACTTATGCAAGAAACAACAGCTAATCAATCCCTTGTTTAAACCTTAACAGACTTCTTATCCTAATTTAAGGTAGATTCTTAGCTTAACCAAACGAACAGTGATCACGGTATCAAATACCCAATTATCTGTCACTAAAGATCCAAAACACTCTCCCTACAATTTCCTTAATAATCCTTACCGAGTGGGTAAACACTTGGCTAACTAATTATCATCCTCATAATTCCGCTTCACCACTAACCCTCGATGCTCTTTCTTTCCATAACAAATCCACCCTCTACCTCATTCCTTGCAGCATCTACGACCTGGTTAAAATGTTTACTTAATCTAATTCATGTAGCATTTGTTTTACACTTATCCTCTTTTCCACTTTACAAAAATTTGGCAGAGTCTCTCTTATTTCTTTACTCCCCCAAAGTTAATTCCTGCACTCAAAACCCAAGCAGTTCCAGTATCGTCTATCTTTTATCATCTTTATCATTCTATTCTATCAAAAGAACCATGATTGTTTACACCAATTACAATCACCCAAAAACCATACTATTTAGTTTACATTACATTTTCTATAAGCTTCCCCAAGTGACGAGATTTTTGCCCCACCAACTCAGTCAACCGATTGATAGTCTCATCTGTGTTATTTGCAACTTTTCCCAGTCCTATACTCCTATGTACTATGGCCATGATACCATTTCCATCGCAAGACAAAAACAAACACTTAGATAAATAAATAAATAATAATAATAATAATTACAATACTTACAGTTGATGTAATATTTCCACGTCGAAGCTTGTGCTGATAGGCAGTATACAAAGTCGGTTTTAAAACCCGGGTGCTCTGTTACCAACTGTAACAACCCGACTTTTCTTTACTTTGACAATGCATTAAATTTAAAACTTTTCTTTTTATAAAAGCGTCAGTATTTTTCCTTTATAAAACCCGATTATTAAAACTCTTTACTTAAAACATTTATCAATTGCAGCAGAAGTAATAAAAGTTTTTTGTACGCAACAGAATTAAAACAAGGCATTAAAGAATATTAAGTAATTTATAAACCCTTTTACAAATAATTTCCATTTAATTCTTTAACTAAGCCAGCCACAAGATCCACCCGTGCAAATTCTTCATCAACTACTCCTTAGTCTGTTCTCTTGTGCGTGTACCTACATCGCAAAGTCGTAAACTATGAGCCTAAGGCTCAGTAAGTGATATAAAATGAAATGTATGATGCACATGTCATGCAGCTTTTAAAATCTCTTTTCATTTTCTGTTTTTGTTTCTTTTCTTACTTTATCTTTCAGTTTTCTATTTCTATCTTCTTTTCGTTTTAAGTGGAACGTGGAATGAAAGCAACCTCTTCAGTATTCGAACTCATCCACACACTGGGTGAGAGCAACCTCTTTAGTCTCCGAACTCACGTAAAAACGAATTCGTCTCCGTTTTCTTTTTCTCATTTCATTTCCTTACCTTTCATGACCATTTCTTTTCTTCTTCGTTTCCTTTTCAAAACCATGCATGAAAACCATTTTCGTATCTTTTGAAAACTATGATGCATGATGCTCGTAAATGCATACATTCTCTATTAGACGAATTTAATAAAACAATCAACATACAATTCACAGATCATGCTTATAAAATTGTAGACGTGCTATTAAAACATTAGACATGCTCAATATTTATCAAAGCAGTAAACAACAAAATATACATATCTTATTCTTGCGATGTAGGGCCCCAAAGACCAAAACACATGCATATCACTTACTTGTCGTCCGTAGCGGGTTTAACACTTTATCCTTCTTCCTTTCCAATACTTTCATGATTAATAGCATTTAATCATTAGCTTCCTTTCTTTAACAACCATCCATGGAATTCCATAAATCATAACATTTAACAGTTTTTCATCCGCTTCATTGATTAACACCAGAATATATTCTTCAACTAACAGGGCATACATATCAAAGTTGTGAATACACAAAAATTCACTTCCAAGATTTCAACTACTAACATCTAACACTCGACACCCAATATTAATATACATGTAGCAGAACAATATATCCCATATCCCAACATTCCTCCTGACTTAGCATTTCAAACAGTTGATAGGGCAATTGAGCAATGGCTTAACATCAACATGCATAACATTTCCAATCAATCAGGGAGCCCCAACGGTATACATATATCCCAAGGTGAACACTTTACTACTTTCAGTAAGCCGCAACTCACAATCATATTGCAAATGCGCAATCCCGTTAATGTTCTTCACAACACCAAGAAGCAATAAAGAACAGAGAACATTATTTCAACAACAGAGTACATATCATCACTCGAACAACCATAACCACAAAACCATAAACCCATAAATCCATAAGCAGCAGAGAAGGAATTCTTCTTACCAAAAGAGCATCAGAGGGAAGCAATTTTGTTTCCAATCACCAAAGAACCCTCGGCTCTTCCCTTTTTCCAGAAACTTATTCCTTTCCTCCCAATTTTCTCTTCTCTGTTTACAGAATGCTCTCAGCTCCATCACTTCCATTTCTTCACCACTGCCTTCACGCCACTGGAGCACCAATTACACGGCAATACCCGTCAACAGAAAAGAAAAGAACAAGGAAACATCAGAATTAACCCATCCACAACACTCGACATTGAAGACCGAGAAGCCAGAACACGGAGGAACCTTACCTCAATCGAAGAAGTGGAGGAACCCAGCTCAGCTCAGCCCTCCTCGCGAGAGCTCTCCCTCCTAGATTCCGTCGAACAGAACCGAAGAATTGCCGGACTCCACTCTTCAGTTCTCTGCCCTAAGTCCGCATTTTGTACTCACGAGCAGGGTGAGCGCACGCTTTCGCACCGCCGGACGAGCCGCAGCCGCCATTCGCCGGACCTCGCTGCTTAGAGAAGATTTTTGACCGCGGGAGTCGACTTCTCCCCTGTCGCCCAAGCTTTCTCCCCCAAATCGCTCTCCCTATCTTTGTTCTAAAACTGGTCGCCCTTTTCTTCTTTCAGCAAAACTGAACCGGTTTCCACCGGTTCACTCCTCCATCATTTAATTTCTTCTCTTCTTTTATTTTAATTCCCTATTATTTCCCCTTATATATATATATATATATAATACACGTATAGTATATTAATCAACTCAATTTCAAATCTCTACTTATTCTAAATATTACTTGACGATAATTACCAACAAATTTGAATTCTCCAATTCCGTTTCCTAAATAAATTTTCTATCAAATAATTCAATTACACCAAATTAATTTTTCAATTATTCTTACTTAATTCCGTTACTAGAAATCGGGGTATTATAATTTAGTTAGCTAAATTTTGAGGACAAAATTTTGTTAAGGAGGGGAGAATGTAATACAATGATAAATCCCTCTATGTAAATGTAAAGGATTTTACAGAATAAATATTTTGATAAAAGAAATGTGTTTCTTAATTGTGTATGATACATTTGGTATAATACAATGAAAATTAATGAAGAAATATTATTTGATTAATTAAGGTATAAAATCAATATTGAAGCAGTGAAGATTTACGTTGTTAAATTAAGAAGGGAAATGTTAAATTAATACAAATGAGGAGAGGGAAGAGCAGTGTCGCGTGAAGAAAGAAATGGTAGTGGCTGAGAAATGGGAGAGGAGGATGGAGCGGTTGACAGGAAGGAAAAAGGAGCAGTCGACAGAAAGGAGCGGCTGATAGGATGCCAAATCAAGGCCTAGCGGTCGACATGGAACGTCGATCAGTGATTGGCAGTCAACAATAACGTCAACCGCTCCCACATGAAAATGCAATGATGTGTGCTCCGGTCGAGTACGCGGTTGAGTTTACTCAACTGACTACTCGACTACTCCCTCACAGTTTTGTGAAAAATGTTTTTCCTTCATAAGTTGTTTCGTGGTTTACCCGATGAAGTCGCATCAATTTTCCTGAAGCAATAACATACCGATGTGGCAATTGTTTATTGGACCAACTCCTCAGTGGTTGGTGAGCCATCCATTAACAGAGGCTTCTTCAGGAAGCCTCTACAGCTTATAAATAAGGAAGGCAGAAGTGGGTAGGGAGTGAGCTTCTGGTTATTGGTTTTCTTATAGAGAGCAGAAAAGACTGTGAGGGAGAAGAGAGAAAAGGAAGGCGTTTTGTGTTTTCTTCCAAAAAGCAGGGAGTGACTGAGGGAGGAATAAGGTTGTGGCATTGGATTTCTTGGACCGTGCATTGCTGTGGTGTGAAGGAGGAGTTCGGCTATGAAGCATTTCACATGAGGTAAGAAATAAGAGTGTCTTGGCTAGAGGAGGCCTACACTAGTAGTAGAAAATGTGTCTGTTTTATTGATTAAAGTTTGATGGTTGTCTCTGCCTAGAGTATTTCCTACTATATAATAGTTACTCTATTGTTTTGATAAATGAGTTGTTGAACTCTATTTGGATATGGTAGAATCGGTACTTTGTGGGTTTGGATTTCTTACTCTGTGACCCTGTTAAATTGGAATTTAGTTCTTTGCATGGTTCAGTTGGGTTGTCTCTACTAAGTTGCCTCTGTTATTTTATTGGTCATTCTGTTGATTATTGCTTCAAATTATATTGCCCTGATGGTATGAGTTGTTGTAATCTTGCTTTTACTAGGTTGTTGGGTGATAAATTTTGTGACTTAAGATTTCCCCATTAGCATATTAGAGAGAAAGGTTGTAAATATGGGCATGTTTCCTGTTACTCAGTTCCATTGAATTAAATGTGTCTCTTTACTTATTACAGTGTATATATATATATTGCTAAGACTTGACCTGTGATTTCCCTATTGCTAATAGTGATAGTCGAGATACCCTTAGAAGATGGTTCCATTTAATTAATTATGTTTTCCTTGTTGTTATAGTGTTGTTGTGAATATTGCATTGCATTAACATGCATCATTAATAGAAACACTTAGGAATGTCAGGGTTGGCATTCACATGCATTACATGAGAGAGACCTGATTTAATGAATGTAAAGGGAATTAGAGGTTGGGGAGTTTAGTGATGGTGATGCCTGGGAGAACTACATGATGATGTATCCCTCCCATGTAGGGTTGGGTGACCTATTCTAACCAAGCTAGACCCTGAGGATGCATCTATTCTCCTTGTAGGAAATATCTCAAATGGCCTAGTTTAATGATATGAGACTGTGTGCATATGCATGCATCATATTGCATCTTACTTTTTGTTGGGCATTAGGCTCACAATTTACTTGTGGTGTAGGTGACGATCAGGATACGAGTTATATACTAAGGAAGGAGCAGTTCACGATAAGCGCTTGGGTTACCCTGTGGATTTGACTTAAGGGGTTATGGCTCACAGGAAGTGATACTAGTTGTTTTGAATAGCTGTAAATGGTTTTGAAACATAGACAATGTTTTATGAAACAATGGATTTTTGTTGAAAATGTTTAAACCATATTTTGCAATTGTTAATGATTTCTACTTTACATACTCTGATTTATTTTCCTCTCGTACGTTTTAATTATATTAAAGAAAAATTTTATACGGTAAAAAAAATAAGGTTTTAAAATTTCCGGTCGCTACATTTGGACTATGAAATGTTGTTAAGTGACGAATGAAGATTAATGGTATAGATGAAGGAAGTGAATGAGAATTAATGGTATCGAAGTTGTTGAGGTTAGTAATAAGTGATTAATGAATAAATGTTATTGATTTTGAAGGTATTGGAGAGGAATAGAAGCTTAAGTGCAAAACTCCGTAAATCCGATAAGTAAGTGATACTGAATGTGTTTTGGTCTTTGGGGCCCTACATCACAAGAGTTAAATATTATATGTTGACTGTTTACTACTTTCATAAATTATTAAGTTAGGTTGTGATCATGTCATGAGGATTGTATTGATGTTTGCTGTGTGTTTATTAGAATTAGGTTCTTTTAATGATATGCTTATTAGATCTTAAATGATATTGATAATGATCATGCTTGAGGATTATATGATGGTTATAATGATCATGTTTCGAGGATTTTACTGATGATATAGATATTGTATGTATTCACAAGCATCATGCATCATGGTTTTTAAAATGATACGAAAATGATTTTATGCATGGTTTTGAAAAGGAAACGATAACGGAAAAGAAATATGAATAAACGTAAAGAAAATAAGAAAGAGTAAACATTATAAGTTCATCATGATGGCCAGGTTCACCTAGTTTCTGTTTGGGTCACCATCATGATTCTGTTTGCTAATGAAATGTTAACAGAAAAGGGTAAACGGTATAAGTTCATCATGATGGCCAGGTTCACCCAACATTTGTTTGGGTCACGATCATGATTTCGTTTGCCAGAATCACAGTTCATCACAGTTCCTCACAGTTCATTACAATTTATAATAGTTCTATAAGCCAGTAAAATTAAAGAAGGGAAACAGAAATAGAAATAGAAAATGAGAACAGAAACTGTATATGGTTTTTAAAAGCTGCATGGCACGTGCATTGTATAGTTTATTTTTATATCACTTACTAAACGTTAGACTAATTAGTTTAAGCCATGCAAGGAAACTGGTTAAAGAGCAGTTGATGAAGGATTTGCACGCGCTGAGATATCTGGATTTTCCATACTTCGAACGAGATATCTCTGATCCGGCCAGTGCTGAGGAATGGATTCCCATGATAGAGAGTATGTTCAACCACGCTAAGATTGAGGAGCATGAAAAAGTCACGTGTGTCGTGTTCATGCTGACGAAGGACGCCCGATTTTGGTGGGATTCAATGAAGGTGGTACGTGTTGTAGGGGCTATGCAATGGGAGAAGTTCAAGGAAATCTTTTTCGACAAATATTTTAACCACACCACAAGGACAAGCAAGTTGATCGAGTTTAATGAGCTTCGTCAGAAAGGCACAGTTGTAGAGTACATTCGTAAGTTTGAGGTATTTTCTCAATTTGCTCCACATCTTATGAGCAATAAGAAGCATAAAGTACACCACTTTGTGGAGGGACTTAAGATGGAAATTTGTAGGGATGTCAGGATATCAGGGACTCAAGGTGTGCCCTAGCCGGAAGTGGTATCAAAGGCTCTGGACATTGAAGAAGTAGAGAAACGATTCTTGAAGCAAAACGGTTCTGCTATAGAAGTTCAGCCACCGTTACGAGAGGAAGGGAACCCGTCTAGAGTTGTGAAACAATTCTTTGGAAGAGAAGGCCAACAAGGGAATGAAAAGATTGCTAGGAGAGAATCTGTGGCTACTCAGTGCCCAAGGTGTAAGAAGAGCCATAAAGCAGAATGGAATGTCGGATCTGGGAAATGTTATAGATGCGGTAAAGTTGGTCATGTTGCAAGGATCTGCCACACACTATCCGACAAAAAGAGAGAAATTCTGGAGAAGGCTTTTCTTCTATAAAAAACGAAAGTAGATGGTGATCGAAGGGCCTGTATGTAAATGATTGTTTTGCTAAATCATTGTATTTTGTAGAAGTAGTAACAACGTAATCCTTTGGGAAGTTTTGTGTAACAACCTGTAACTTCTTTTTTTTTAAAACGTGTAAAAATTTAAAACTTTCCTTTTCTTTATAAAAACAGCGGAAAACGTTTCGTTATAAAAATCTCTTTTCTTAAAACCTTTTGGAAAACGTAATGGAAGCATAAAACAAATCATTTAAAATATAATACGTAAACCTTTTACATTATCTTTACAATCATTTTCCTTTAAATGCCTTTAGTCTAGCAGCCACGAGATCTACGGGTGCAAATCCTTCATCAACTACTTCTTAACATGTTCATCATTCTGATCACGATCGTATACCAACATCACAAGACTTAAGTAATTAGTCTAATGCTCAGTAAGTGATATAAAATTAAACTATACAATGAACATGTCATGCCCTTTTTAAAATCCGTTTTCTATTTTCTGTTTCTGTTTCACTGTCTTTTCTGTTTACATTATCCATTTGGTTGTCGAGCTTTCCGCTTGTGGACTAACCTCACGGCCTAGTTTTCACGTGAGAGCAACTTCTTCAGTATCCGAACTCACGTAAAAACACATTCATTTATGTTTATTCGCAGTCTCACTATAGTCTAGAAAATTGGAGATATCATCGGACGAGTATAGATAAATCTTGGGGATCTAGCCTGGGTAGAACTGTCACCCATCCCGACGGAAATTGAGATACATCATCTCGTAGTTCTTCTAGACACCAAATCCACGGTACTTGAGCAGAACCGTCACCCCATTCTAACGGAGATGAGATACATCATCTCTTGGTTCTCCCAAACATCACCATCACTAAACCCTTCGATCTCCAACGTCTATTTAAGTTTATTCACATTTCATTTCCGTTATCATTTTCCTTTTCAAAACCATGCATGAAAACCATTTGTGTATCGTTTTAAAAACCATGATGCATGATGCTCGTGAATGCATACATTTCATTCTCCTCTATATAGGCCTCAAAACATGCTTAATCCAATTATCACTATCCTTAGCTCAAAACTAATAAATGTGTCATTAAAAGAACCTATCTCTATTAATCACGCAGCAAGCATCAATAGAATAGTCCAAACATGATTTCTATCAAATCTTATAATCCTCAAAGCATAACTTTATCATATTAAATCTATAACGTAAAAGAACCTATTTCTAATAAACAGTCAGCATATAACCCTAATTCTTAAGATGTATGGTCCAAAGACCAAAGCACACACATATCACTTACCTCATTTCTGTAGCGGATCTAGCACTCAACGCTATCCTTCTTCCTTTTCAATACCTTCACAATTTATAAAATTTAATTATTAATAATCAAAACCTATTAATCTCAACATATTCCTTATTCTCTTTTTAATAGAATTCTTAACTTAAATCCATTTTGAACACTTAACAGTTTCTCAATAATAATTCCCAATATCCAACTACCAAAACCCCCAACTACACAACCTCCTTAAACTATTTCCAAACATAATATAACTTTGACCCTAGCTGACTTTAACAAAATATGACCAGTCACATACAAAGAGCCAACAACCCATTAACAAAGCATATATGTTCACAGTTCAACCAAGTAATAACCAACAGGGATTCCAAACCATCAAAAATGCAAAATTCCTGATAATATCCTCTTTATATCAAGACTGTAACAAAACAGAGAACAAAATCTCAAACCATCCACCGAGCACAATTCACAGCAGCAAAGCACAACATCCATTTAATCTTTTATCTTCTATATTTATCCACATAAAATCCATAATAGTGATGGAGGAAAATTCTTCTTACCTGAACACCCGCGAGAAACACAGAGAAGACCTCCATCTCCTCCCGCTTCATTTTCTCACTACCATTCCCTTCCAAAACACCTTTGCCAATTTTTTCGCCACTGCTTCCCATCCAAAACCAGCCAAAGAGCAACCCAAAACAAAACCCACAACCAAAACTAAATTCACCATCCAAAGACAAAGCCAAACAAATTCTAAATTCTCAGCAGTGGTGACCAAGGAATCAAAAGGCACCAAACCCTTACCTCAATCAGAGAAGCGGAGGAATTAGCCTCAGCTTTGCCAATACACGTCTCAGCTTGGCTCTATGAAAATCACATCTCACAGCACATGGATCGTTAGTCCCCGCGGGTTCAACTACACCGAGCCCTAGCCCCCACAACCCGTCGCTCCCACTCGCCGTGTTGTCAGCCTCTGCTCGCCGGACAATGCCTCACTCGCAGCTGAGTTTCATTCGAGCACGCATCCCCTTCTCACATCTCGAAGAAGATAGCCCGCGGGGAATCATTCTCCCTTGTCTCCCCCTGAGCCCTCTCTCTCCCTCCCTCTCTCTCTCAAAATGGCCGAGGGCCAATTTTAATCTTCTTCCAGACTCCTTTCATTCCTACCTTATTTATAAGGGTGAGGAAGGCAACGCGTAGTGTCTATTAAAAATCTATTCACTGGTTTCAAACAGTTTGTGTTTCCTTTGAAAATCTATCCAACGTTTTCAAAGTATTTCATATTTTCTGTGAAGATCAATCTGACATTTTCAAAGTATTTCATATTTCCTTTCTTTCTGTAAAGAATGTCCATCTATACCTTCGCTGTACGGGATGTCCATTCCTCTACAAGGGACATCTGCTAGCCTCCACATTCCAGCCGCCCGTCTTTCCTAAGAGACGCCGTTAAATTATTCGCCCTGAGGGACATCCATTCCTCAATAAGGGACGTCTGTTGTCTTCATATTTAAGACGTCTGTCAGGGACATCCATCTTTTCCACAATTTATACTTTCATATTTCCTTTCTGTCAGCTTCTTCGCTATAAGGGACGTCCATTCCTCTACAAAGGACGTTTGTCTTCTTCTTATTTCATACGATTTCCTTCTTCAATCCAAACGATGCCGCTCCACTTAAAATTAACGTCGTCATCCTTTCTCTTATCGCGGACGTCCTTCATCCATTAGGGACATCCTTCATCCCAAACGACCCTGTTCTTTAACCCATCTATTTTTCCCTTATTTCCATCAAAACCGTGGAGGACAAGAAAATTGTAGATGGAGTTCCAAAGCCGAGAGCAAGGGACATCCAATGCTTCAAGTGTCTCGGACATGGCCACATTGCCTCTCAATGCCCTAATAAACGAGTTATGATCTTTAGGGAGGCCACAAATGAGTTAATTAGTGAGGATGAAGATAAAGCATCCACCACCCTTGAAGATGGAGAAGAAGAAGTTGATATGGCTGAGAGATGTTTGGCACAAGAAGGGCCTTTGTTGATGGTGATTCAGAAATCTCTAGTTGCTCACACCCGTGGAGACAATGACCAAAGGGAGAATATCTTTTTTAGTAGATGCCTAGTCAGAGACAAAGTGTGCTCACTCATCATTGATGGAGGGAGTTGCACAAATGTGGCATCTCAAGAGCTTGTGGACAAGTTGAAGTTGGAGACCACCATGCACCCGAATCCATACCAATTGAGTTGGTTGAATGACCGAGGAGTGTTGAAGGTATCCAAGCAAGTAAAGATTGATTTTCCTAATGGGGGCTATGAAGATCAAGGCCTATTTGATGTAGTACCAATGAGTGCAAGCCATATCTTATTGGAGAGACCATGGCAATCCGATCGGAGAGCAATGCATGATGGTTAAACAAATAAGTACTCACTCAAGCACCAAGGTAAGAATTTCATTTTAATGCCTCTTAGTCCGAAGCAATTAGCAAAAGATGAGGAAGCTAAGAGGGAGCAAAAGTTCAAAACTAACTTGTTTTTGTCTAAAAATGAGTTGAGGAAGAGTCTTTGTGAAGGAGGGCCGATTGTCCTCATTTTGTTCAAAGAAAGAATGGAGGAGCTAGGAGTGGTTCCTATGGAAGTTGCACAACTCCTTAAAGCTTTTCAAGATGTTTTCCCCGGAGTTACCCCAAGGACTTCCACCCTTTCGAGGGATTGAGCATAGAGTTGATCTTGAGCCAGGAGTAGTTCTTCCAAACCGTCCCGCTTATAGACTAAACCTGGAGGAGGCCAAAGAACTTCAAAAATAGGTTCAAGAATTTCTAGAGAAGGGGTACATCCGTTAATCAATGAGTCCTTGTGCCGTTCCTAGTTTGTTGGTGCCTAAGAAAGATGCCACTATGAGAATGTGCATTGATAGTAGGGCTATAAATCAGATTACTATTAAGTATCGGTTTCCTATACCGAGATTGGAAGACATGCTTGATGAACTTAGTGGGGCGGCTATTTTCTCCAAAGTTGATTTGAAGAGTGGTTATCACCAAAGCCGAATGCAAGAAGGTGATGAATGGAAGACGGCTTTCAAGACTAGGCATGGTCTTTTTGAATGGTTAGTGATGCCTTTCGGTTTAACAAATGCTCCTAGTACTTTTATGAGGTTAATGAACCATGTGTTGAAGGAGTTTTTCGGAAAATTTATTGTGGTTTACTTTGATGACATTCTTGTGTATAGCTTGAATTTGACTTTGCATGTGGAGCATCTAAGATTGCTATTTGAAACCTTGAGAAAGGAGAAACTATTTGGGAATCTTAAAAAGTGTTCTTTTGCTCAAGAAAGAGTGCATTTCTTAGGATTCATACTTTCAAAAGATGGCATGGAGGTGGATGAAGCCAAGGTGGAGGCCATTAAGGAGTGGCCGATTCCAAGGAGCATTTCGGATGTGAGGAGTTTTCATGGATTAGCCTCTTTTTATAGGAGGTTCATTCAAAACTTTAGCACCCTCATGGCTCCCATGACTGATTGTATAAAGAAAGGGAGAGAATTCCAATGGAGGGTAGCATGTCAAAGAAGTTTTGAAGACATCAAGCAAAAATTGTGCCAAGCTCCCATCCTTCGATTACCTGATTTCAATAAGGTGTTTGAATTGGAATGTGATGCTTCGGGATTAGGGATTGGTGCTGTCCTAAAGCAAGAAGACAAGCCAATTGCCTTCTTTAGTGAAAAGTTGAAAGATGCCACACTCAACTACTCAACCTATGACAAGGAGTTCTATGCGGTTATCCGAGCATTGGAGGTATGGCAACATTATTTACTTCCTAAAGAGTTTGTTATTCACTCAGACCAGCAAGCTTTAAGGCACCTCAAGAGTCAAAACAAGTTGAATAGAAGACATGCAAAGTGGCTTGAGTTTCTTGAACGGTTTCCCTACATCATTAAGTACAAGAAAGGAGAGACCAATGTTGTTGCCGATGCACTTTCTAGGAGGTGCAACCTTCTAACTGAATCGAATACAAGAATAATGGGATTTGAATGGATCAAAGGTGCATATTTGGAAGATGAAGACTTCAAGGAGATCTACCAAAATTTATCTCAAGGCAGGACCAAGGGCACTTACCATCTCATGGATGGATATCTTTGTAAAAGTAGCCGAATTTGTGTGCCGAGGGAGAGCCTTCGAGAGTCATTGATAAAAGAAGCTCATGAGGGAGGTTTAGCATGCCACTTTGGTGAAAAGAAGACATTAGAGGCTGTGAAGGAGCATTTCTTTTGGCCACACCTTCAAAGAGATGCTCACAAAGGGGTAGAGAAATGCATTACTTGCAAGAAGTCCAAGAGCCGATTACTACCTCAAGGACTTTATATACCATTACCAGTTCCAAGCCATCCATGGATTGAGGTGAGCATGGATTTTATTTTGGGGTTGCCACGCACTAGTAGATCCAAAGATTCAATTTTTTTGGTTGTGGATAGATTTTCAAAGATGGCACATTTCATACCTTGTTCCAAAGTTGATGATTCAAGCCATATTGTCGATTTGTTCTTTCGAGAAGTGGTGAGACTTCATGGTGTTCCCCAATCTATTGTGTCGGATCGGGATATCAAATTCCTTAGTGCTTTTTGGGGAAGTTTATGGAGGAAGATTGGCACTAAGCTCCTTTTTAGTACTTCCTTCCATCCCCAAACGGATGGCCAGACGGAAGTTGTTAATAGGACTCTCGGAACATTATTAAGGAGCATCCTTAGAGGAAAGCTAAAGGATTGGGATTTGCAACTCCCTTATGTGGAGTTTGCATATAATCAAAGCATGCACACTTCCACTCGGAAAACACCCTTTGAAGTTGTGTATGGCTTCAATCCTTTAACTCCCTTGGACCTCATTCCTATTAGATTCAAGGAGATGATCAATGCCGAGGGAGAAGCCAAGGCCGAGCACATTAAATCTTTGCATGAATCGGTGAGGAAGTCAATTGAAAAAAAGAATGAATCCTATGCTAAACAAGCCAATAAGGGCAGAAAAGAAGTGATCTTCAATGAAGGGGATCTTGTATGGCTTCATCTACGCAGGGAGAGGTTTCCACACAAAAGGAAATCCAAGCTCATGCCTAGAGCCGATGGCCCTTTCCGAGTGCTACAAAGGGTAAACAACAATGCCTAAAAAATTGACCTCCCCGGAGATTATGGAGTGTCGGCCACTTTCAATGTACAAGACTTGTCACCCTATATTGAAGATGAAAATTTCCAAGAGAAATCTGAAGAAGAACTTGATTTGGGGACAAATCCTCAACAACCCCGGGAGGATGATATGCCGCGAGGTGCCTTGACTAGATCGAGAGCCCGGGAGATTTCTAACTTGTTTGCTCATTTTGCAGGGGATCAATTCTATGCTAATCTTGGAGGAGAACCAACATTTGAAGACATGGAGAAGCCCTTCAATTTATTGGTTTGGACACATATAGGAGACACCTCAAGTGAAGTCCCTCTCGGCCCTCAAGAAAAACACTCCCAGTAAGGCCGTGAGTTCAATCCTTTTTTGGTATAATTTATGCTGATGTTTTTGGAGAATATCATGCTGGTGTTTCGAAGATTAGCATGGTTAAAGAAAAGGAACTTATTGCATGAGAAATGAAGTGAAGATATGGACCACTCAAGCTAGACATATCGGCCATTCACAATGCCCTAGCCGAGTGGCACATTACCATTTTTTTTGTCATTTGTTTTCTTTTTCTTTTTTCCCTTATTTTGTAACCCTAATGTTGCACTATAAATATTACATTTCGAGTTGTTGAGCAGCTAGTGAACATTTGCTAAAGAAAACCCTAGTTTTTGGAGAGAAACTCTTCACCTCTTTGTTGAGGAACAATCGGCCAAGCTTCTTGGAGAGATCCGAGTGAGTGAGCCACCATTTCTTCAATCCTTGTTCATTTTGGTTGAAGATCTTACTATCGCTCCTTGACCTGCTCCCTCTAAGGTAGTAGATCTAGAGAGTAAGTGAGGTAAAACACACATCTCAGCTCGGTTGGAGACACTCCTTGTGGAGTTCAATCAAAACAAAGGTGCAGATCGGTTCACCTTTGACTCCTCCTGAATTTGTCTTGCATTTTTATCCATCCTTCCCAGCACTAAAGCCACTAAAACCACATCCAAAATCACCCCATATTCATCAGGTTTCCAAGGAAAGAAGAATCATCAAAAAAGGAGTTCGGGTCCAGAAGTTACATACCTTTCTTTGCTGAAGACTCAATCTGCCGATTCCCACCGACCTCCGAGCAGCTTTCGTGCGAGATCTCGAGTTGCATAAAGGATTTTGAGCTCATTTTTGGAGGAGACAAACTAGACATAGGTGAGAGTGAGGTATCCAAAAACCAGCTTCATTGGAGCTCTGGAGAAGAAGTGGGATCGTCGCTAATCTGAAGCAGCTGCTGGAAAGCAGCAGCTGCCACCTCCTACTTGCTTGAGCTACTTGCTTGTAGTTTATCCATTTTATTGGTCCGAATTTTTTACCCCTCTTTTGGAAGCACGTTAGGATTAGAATATAACCTAAAAAAAGGATGTTGAAGTATTGGAATATGTTGATCTTCCAAAGGTGGCAATATTCTGAACAGGCGGTCAAAGGGCGGTTGAGGTCATGGTTGAGAATGGTGTCCAAAAAACAACACAAATTCGATCTTTGTGCAGTGGTCGATGGGTGGACGATTGGGCGGACGATCTTGATCGACCGGAGCTCTTCTTTCCTTATTTTGGCCAAGATTCACTTTTGGAAAGTGAACTTTGGAACCTTGTAATTCCTTCGTTTTAAAAGCTTTTGAGCTGAAATTTGGACTACAATTTCTTGAATGAATAAGGAAAAGAACCCTTCAAGAACTTTTGAAATATTCTTCAAGAATTAGGAAATATATTGAAAACACTCTAGGTGATTATATTTGACAAATATGGAAACTTTTAACCTCTGAATGGATGCTTTGCTGATGATGACACCTCTTGATGGTTGTACATCACTTCTCACAACCTTTCCTCAATGAGTAGGGCTGCGGATGCCAATAAGAGAACTCACTCAACTTCAAGTGAGCTCAATCTTGTGATATTACTCACACAAAGATACTTTGGATGTAACTCACCAAAGTGTTTTAAAAAAAGAATCTCTCCAATTTGGAAATAAGAAAAATCTTTTTGTATTTAAATTCAAGTCCTTAAAACATAAGCATTAGGTGGCTTTACATAGCCAAATACAAAGCATGAAATAGGAAACACACTAAGTATTCGGTCCTAATTGGCCGATTAGTAAACTATAGTTTTAGTAACTTTCTAAAGCTAATATTTTAGCAACTCTTTGTTGGCTTGAGGGCCAAGAAATAGAGGCTTGGTTGGCAGCTACTTTCCTTCAAAATTTGCCACTCGGATGGTTGCCAAATCGGTTGAACACTGACCACTTGCTTGGTTGATTTTTGTAGGTTTCCTAATCTCTTTTTCCATTGGTCTTTCTTGTCCTTCAAGTGAGTCTTCTTGGGCCTCTTTCCATTGTAACAAATGTGTGGGCTTACCTTTGCCTTCATGGGTTAGAAGCTCCTCTATTTGGAACATGATTGATCTACCTTCCAAATAGTTAGCAATGTAGATGTTTATAAGCTTTTGGGCCCTTGCTCTTGTAATTGGACCTTGTGGTTCATTATCCTCTCGGGATTTTTGAGGATTTGACCTCAAATCTTCATCAAGTTCTGACTCTATAGTGATCTCGTCATTATCAATGTTAGGAGATAGGTCTTATACATTGAAAGTGGCAGAAACTCCGTATTCTCCCGAAAGCTCTATTTTGTATGCATTGTTGTTGATCCTCTCTAACACTTTGAATGGACTATTGACTCTTGGCATGAGTTTAGACTTTCTTTTTTGTGGGAATCTTTCTTTGTGGAGGAAGTCGCCTTCCTTGAATATAACTTCTTTCCTTCTACGGTTGGCTGCCTTTGCATAAGCTTCATTCTTCTTCTCTATAACTTTTCCCGCTTTCTCATGTATTTCTCTCATAATGTCGACCTTCTTTGCTCCATCGATACTATCAAGTTCTTTGTCAGGTAAGGCCACAAGATCCATAGGAGCATGAGGGTTGAATCCATTTACTAACTCGAAAGGAGTTTGTTGAGTACTTTGTGTACACATCTATTATACCCGAACTCAATGAATGGTAGATGTAAGTCCCAATTCATTAATCTCCCATTTAGCATACTCCTTAGTAGTGTTCCCAATGTTCAATTGACCACTTCGGTTTGACCATCGGTATGGGGATGGAATGATGTGCTAATAATAATTTTGTTCCCAATCTTTTGTAAAGGCTCCTCCAAAAAGTGCTAAGGAATTTGGTGTCACGGTCAGAAACAATGGAATAAGAGATCCCATGCAATCGTACCACTTCTTTGAAAAATATGTTGGCCACATGAATAGCATCATCCGACTTTGAACATGCAATAAAGTAAGCCATCTTAGAGAATCTATCAACAACGACCATAATTGAATCTTTTGCTCTTGTTGTGTGAGGTAGCCCCAAGATGAAATCCATGCTAACATCAACCCACGGGTGCGTAGGAATTGGTAAGGGTAGATAGAGCCTTTGGGTAGAAGTCTACTCTTGGCTTTCTTGCAAACAATACATCGCTCTACCCTTTGCACATCTTTGAGAAGGTGGAGCCAATAAAAGTTTTCTTGGATCACTTCATAGGTCTTCTTTTCCCCAAAGTGGCTTGTTAATTCTCCACTATGGGTGTAATACCCCGACTTTTTATGTTGGGATTTAATAAGGATAATTGGAGAGTAATCGGGGTATTACCAAGGATGTATTCAGATCGTTAAGTCAAGGGAGTAGTCCCGATAACGTTTTCCCCGTATACGTAATGTGATTAAGTGTCAGAATAATTAAATATTATATTTACGTATTTATACATGTTATTTTATGACGTGTAGTTATGGGAAAAGTGTTATGGGATGGAAGTTAAGTGGGACAAAGGTGAGGAAATGATGTCCTGGCATTTTTGGACGCCTGCGGACAAGATATGTCATCCGCAAGTGCATTGCACGTCACTCCTAAACCATGGGACGACTCAGGTTGTGATTTCACGTCCTGACTTCACTTATGTCATGGAGTTACGGACGAGTCCAGATGAATGCAAACGTAAGTTGGTCACGTCCGAATTGAATCTGTCCAAATTCTGGACACTTTCGGACGCATACAGTCGAGCGTGAATATCCAATTTATAGATAGATTTGGATGCTACATGTGGAAGCCAAATCACGTCCGAATGTCGCCTGCAGACAATACAGACAAGGTGAGGACGCCATTTCTCATCTGTAAACACAAATTTGCCCAAGGGATTTTGCCCATGCAGACGAGACCAGTGCATCCACACTCATTCGAAAGTCCCCAAGTCAGCATAAATTTAGGGATTTAAAATCTAAATCCATGTCATTTAGCCATTTAATTTGAGACAGGAGGTGACTCTCCCCCACCCTCGGCAGCCAATTGTCCCTCCACACCCATAGACCACCTCTCTACCTTCCCTACGCGTTTGATGTCTCCCTCCCTGGTATGACCTTCAAATAAACCATTCTCCCTTCCAATTTTTCTTCAGCTGCATTTCCCTTCTGCGAGAGAGAACACCAGCATGAGAGAGAGTTTTTCAAGAGAGGAAATCGTGAGTGAACTCTCCCGTGTGTGAGTGTCTGTGAGTGTTGTGGTGAGAACCCTCCATGTGAAGTGAGCAAGAAGCAAGCTAAGGAGTCGCCGGTTACTAGAGAGCTGCTTTGATGCCCGTGAGCTGGAGTTTGTTGTCCTTGCTATTGTGTCTTAGTTAGTGGTAAGGAATGAGGTGTGTCTTGGCCAGTGGAGGCCATACCCACAAGTAGAGTGTGTGAGTGGTAGATTATTCATCCTCTATAGTATTTCCTTGGTTTTTAGTTCTGTTCCTTCGTTGTTAGCTCTATGTTTGATATCCTGTATATGTTTCCTTTGTTGTTGTTTGCTCTATTTTGTGGTTAGTCCTACGTTTTAAATGCTTCACTTTGATAGAGATCAATGTTGTAATACCCCTACTTTTTTAGTGGGTCGACTATCAGGATATTACCAAGAACGTACTCGTTAGATAATATATTATGAAAATTAATGGGAAATCAACGTAATCAAAATAAAATAAATATTAATTTAACAAACTAAAATATATAATAATTAGGGATTTTAAATGTAAAAGGAGTTAAATTAATGGAAATTAAGGGGATTTAATATATTAATTAATTGGGGATTTAACTAATGAATTAAAATAATTAGAGAGGATTTAAAAATGGGGAGATAATGAGTAATGAACCGGTTCACTGAGTGAACCGGTTTGCCCTGTAACCAGAAGAATGGCCTTTGGCCATTCTTTCGAATGAGAGAGGGAGAGAGAGAATGCTGAGAGAACGAGGAGAGGGAGAGACACGGGAAGCCCGAGAGAGGGAGAGGGAATGACGAGCACTGGTGGGCGGCGAGGATGACGGCAATGTGAACGAGCTCCAGCGTGTGCTGACGATTGAAGCATCGGGCTTCCTGGTGGATGTGATGCGAGGCTTGGGTCGCTGGATCTTGGCATTGGGTCATGTTGTATGGCGACGCTTTGTCGTTTCCTGGTGATGCTCGACGACGGAATGGTGACGGTGGTGGGTTGTCGACCGCGGTGAGGCAGCAAGCGAAACTGGATGGTGTCGAAGGGTGAGCTAGATGGCGAATCCCTGCCTCGTGTCATTGGGTGTTTTGGCGATTCAAGCTGGACCGGCCAAAGGCCATGGTCCAGCTTATGGTTCGATCTTCTCCTGGTCCAGTTTGTGGTCCAGTTCCGTCCCTTAGTGCTTGCTCTACATGAATCAATAGGGAGACAATTAGGCCTCATAGGGGATGGGTATGGTAGGGGGTAGAGTGTTGAGTGCATCTACTCTAGAGAGGCAGTGGGCAAGAGATAAAGCTGGGGGATTTGCTCTCTGGAGGAAGAGAAAGAGAATTCTCTAAAGCTGGAAGCTCTCTAGAGAGCTGGAGTCGAGAGCTTGTGGATGATTGGGCTTCCCTGTTTGGTAAGGTTTTCTCTGTTGTTATGAATAATTTTTAGAATTTCTATTGATTAGTTTATTCTGTTGGGTTGTTTTCAGCCGATTTGGATGGTGAGCTTTCTTCTCTGTTGCTCAGTCTGTGAATTGTGTTTCTACGTGTTTGGTTAGGATCAGTGCTCTGTGAAATTTGGTAGACATTCTGTGAAGAATTGATTAGTTTGAATATGTTAGTTATTTGCTTGTTGCCCATTTGTTAAGTGTTAAATTAATTATTGCCTATGAAATTGTGATGTAGCTTGTGGGATATTACCTCTGTTGATTAGTTTAATATGTTGAGATATGCTTTTCACTATGTAAATGGATCTTGACTTTTCATAAATGATTAGTAAAGGAGAATTGTTGGGTTGTGGGAAGTATTGAATCTTCTTGTTAATAAATAATGCTTATGGACTGGAGCAAATGGATGAGGGTTGAGATTTGTTATGATGATGCCTCTGTTGGATTTGTGAATGGACTTGCTGGAATTGATATGCTCTTGTTGATTATGTGAGGGATAGTTCAATTATGTGATGTAATTGTGGGTTGCACTCAGTTTGGTTGTTGTTTGCCGGGTTGGATTATGTTATGTTCCTGTGATAAATGGATTTTAGAGAATGATAGAAATATATGTTTGATACACTGTTTTGGTATTTGGATGTTTTTGTCGAGAAATTGTGTTATGCACTTGATCATTATTGATTGAATATTTCTTTGGATGTTACTGCCTTGTTGATTTTATTGCAAACATTGATCATTGGTTGTTTGCTAAGTTATGGTTGGTTGTGATCGTTGGGTATTTTCATAATTGATGTTGTTTCTATCAATTAGAATAAATTGTTGAGATGGAAATATGCTCTGTTGATTATAGTTACGTAGTGTTTGTTGTGTGTTGTGACTGTTACAAACTGATAATGAGTTGAGACTTTTAATTTGTTATTGAATTTGTATGAATGGCTATATTGAGATATAAGGAAATTGCTATGTGAAGCTTATCCGTGAATTATCGAATATTAGTAATAGCTTGATGTTGCTGTATTAATGGAACGTTGATAAGCTGGAATTTGTTAGTTAATCATCTACGTCGGATAATCTATTGGTCTAATTTCATGTTGGTTAATATCAAGTGTAATGTATTGTGGGAATACTGTGAGATTTAAGTGAGGGTCATGCACGTTGATAAATGTTTTAAACGTTTGGGCAATTCAACGGGTGTTTTGTTAAGATGAAATATAATGAAATGTGTTGGTTGTTGTTGTTGGCTGTTACAGTTGTCTTGATTAGGTTTATGGAGAATACTATCTATTTGACTATATATTATTGTTGGGTTGAATTAATATATTCTGAATATCAAACGTTAGGTCGTACATTGGTTGACCGTTGATGTCGTTGATTTCATACTCTTTTTGGATATTAGTATAGCTCATTGGCTTTGTTCGGGTACTTATTATGTGGTGATGTTAGGTACAAAGAAGAAGAGAAAGAAGGATAACAACTAACTACTATTGAGCATTAAAGTTTTGAGGTAAGGAATTGGGTGAGTCTTAGCCATTTGGAAGGCCTACCCACAAGTAGTGTGTGTGTGAGTTGAGTTTATTCTTGGGTAGTGTTACTGTTGTTAGTTCCCTTAGTTTCCTGTAGTTTAATTACTGCTGTTAGTTTCCCTAGTTCTCTTAATTTAATTACTACAATTGTAGGAATGAAAATGTTTAGCGAATAAATGAAGTGTTTAGACGTGACGAATGCTTGCTAAAGGTTTAAGGAAAGAATGAGATACTTAATGTGATATTCTGCTATATTTAGTTTCTAGTTTTACTTGCTATTTAGTTAGTTATTCCCCGTGTTAGCTATCAATTGTCATTTCCTTCATTTGACACATAATGCTCTGCTTATATTCAACTTCATGGTTTTATGGGAAATGGGTATCGGTTATTTAGGACTGTGGTTATGTGGTTGTAAGTATTGGGAAAGTCTAATGCTTGATTGATGTGGCCAAACGAATACCGCTAAGAATGAATGGTGATAAGTTTGGATTATTTAGTACTTATAGTTTATCAAGCATGTTGGGATTGTTATTGTGACATAATAGTTTGATATGGATTCTATTACTTGACATAAATAAGGTTCCATATGTCATTGTTGACTATGAGGCTTGAATGAGTGATATTCACTTAGTAATGTTATGTTAAAATAGGCATTAAATGGTTCTCTACTTTTCTATGAAAAATATGAGTTTTGTAAAGTTAACTTATCATGCCACATTGATGGAATGAGCAACATTATAAGGTTTGCTATTTTGTTGTCCATGTACAGATTGTGAAAATGTAAGGTTAATAATACGTGATTTTAATGATTTAGGTATTAACGAGAAAAGAATAGAGTGTTAAACACGCCACGGACGCCAGGTAAGTGATACGCATGTGCTTTGGTCTTTAGGGCCCTACATCGCAAGAAATAGGAGATGCATGCTTCGTTGTTTACAGTATTTAAAGAGCATGTTTCGATGTTTATAGTTTTAAATAGCATGTTTCGATATTTACAGTTTTAAATAGCACGTTTCGTTATTTACAGTTTTATAAGCATGAATTGTATGTTGGTTGCGCTATTAAATTCCTCTTGTAAAGAATGTATGCATTCACGAGCATCACGCATCATAGTTTTCCAAAAGATACGAAAATGGCTTTCAAGCATGGTTTTAGAAAGAAAGGAAAATAGAGAAGAAACGAAACGTTTACGAAATGTTATAAAGGAAACAAATAAGAAATGAAACGTTTACGAAATGTTAAAAGGAAAGAAAGAAGAAACGAAACGATTACGAAATGTTAAGAAGGAAACAAAGAATAAATGAAACGATAATTAACGTAAATGGGTGTGACGAGATGTGAGGTTGGGTTAGCCGCCCCTCCTTGTCAAGTTTAGACATCTCTAACACTTTCAAGATAAAGATAACATAAATGGGGTCGTTTGGAAATGTGAGGTTGAGTTAGCTACTCCTCCTCGTCAAGTTTAGACATTTCCAACGCCTTTCAAGATTAAGACAACAACAAACATAAACGGGGTCGCTTGAGAATGTGAGGTTGAGTTCGCTACTCCTTCTCGTCAAGTTTAGACATTCTCAACACCTTTCAAGATAAAGTAAAGATAAAGACAAACTGGGTCGTCTGGAGATGTGAGGTTCGCCTCGTCAAGTTTAGACATCTCCAACGCCTTTCAAGATAAAGTAAAGTAACGATTAAGTAAAGAAATGAACAGTAAAGTAAAGTCAAGAAAGCCAAGTCAATATTGAGAAAACGGTAAAAATAAAATAAAAGAAAGAAAAAAAAGAAACATAAATAGTTAAAGAAAAGAGATTTAAGTTTATATCACTTACTGAGCATTAGGCTCATTAGTTAAGTCTTGCAATGTAAGTATACGCACAGGGGATCAGGTCAAAGACAGTTGACGAAGGATTTGGACGGGCAGATATTGTGGCTGGCTGGGCTAAAG
>CM039482.1:20959744-21131741 GCA_022433065.1 Begonia loranthoides
TTTTGATAAAACTGCTATGCTTTCTTGATTTGACTTCCGTTGTATTTGGATAAAAGATTTTATAACGATTTTCATAGAGGGTAGAATGAAAAGGGTTCTAACGGTCCTTATTAGGCACTCTGATATTGTTTTAAAAAGAGATTTCAATAGTTTATAAAAGTTTTAAATTTCACGTATTTTTAAAAGGTTACGAAAAGTTGGGTCGGTACAATGGGCCTCCTTGATTAGAGACTCTCAAAGGATACATCTTGGAATGCAAATCTTACCAACTTTGAAGAGATATCCATTCATGAGGTAAAATCCATTCTCAGGCCCCTTTTGACATTTTTCATACCATTTCCCGAAGTCTATATAATCGGTGTAGACACTCTTTATCCAATTGAACCCATATAGCTTTGCGTCAAGTTTGGTGAGGAGATATTCTGCTTTTTTGTCACGAGCATGGTAGATTTCGACATACTTTCTTTTCTTGTCTCATAGTCTTTGGCCACTTGTTCCGGTGGGAATGGAGCTAGCTTGATAGTCTTGTCTTTAAACTTGAATGTGTAGTAATTTATGAATCCTTCGTGTGTAGCATTTCTATCATACTGCCATGGCCTTCCCAAAAGTAGGTGACTTGCACTCATTGGAACCATGTCGCATAAAACTTTGTCCAAGAAACTTTTAATAGAGAATTCAATGTCTACTTGCTTACTAACCTTGATGTCTTCTTTGTCGTTTAGCCAACTTAACTTGTAAGGAGTCGGATGCACGGTTGTTACTATGTCCAATTTGCTGACTAGATCCGTAGAAACCACGTTAGCACAACTTCCCCTATCAATTATTATAGAACAAACTTTGTCTTTGACTTTGCAACGGCTATGGAAGATGCTTTCCCTTTGACACTTGTCGATGCTAGCTTGGTGGTGAGTATTCTCTAGATAACCATAAGGAGGGGTCCCTCTTGAGCATATAAGGTCTCCACTTGTGCTTCCTCCTCAGGTGCCTTTTGTGCTTCACTTTCATCTTCACTTTCAACCTCATTAGTACCTTCTTTTAATACCATGACTTTCATATTCGGAAATTAGCAGACATAGTGTCCGATTCTAAGGCATTTAAAACACTTGATGATATGATCCAAGAGCCCATAAAGAGCCAAGTCATGACACTAGACCTAGATTCATTGCAAAACATCAGAGGACCTATGACAAGAGCAAAGACAAGGTAGATGTACAAGCATTTACCCACTTTTATCAAAGAAATTGAAGATAAAGACCATTTAAATGAAAAGCAAAGGCCCATAATGGTTCTAAGCATTAAGGAGGAATCAATGGATGCCCAAGGAAGCAAGGGAAGCAAGAAAATATTGCTAAGTTGAAGAAAAATCCCAAACAGCCCAAGGAGAGGCGCGCTACTTGCACAGCCAAAAGCCAGCGCGCGTTGTGCTGAAGATGCACAGACAGTGAGTCAATCACGTACACCTGCCAACCCGTTCACACATGTCGTGTGCCACACTGTCTAGCGTGCACACCGAACAATTTAGTGCACCCGCCAATGCTGACCCGCAGCCTGCCCGCACACGCACCTACTGCGTTGGCCGAGTGTGTTCACTCGCCTCTGCCACAAGCGCAACCACCCTGCTCTGACATCCGCGTGCCACCCGCAGCATTTTCCACCTAAAATTAATTTCTTTTAAATTCTTTTATATATTTTAGGTCATTTTATATTTTTTTGAGGTCTCCCCCTATTGTTGCCTATATAAGCATGGGCAAGCCTTCATTGTAAAATAGAACTCACAACTTACAACTTTTGACATTGAAAGCATTTTGCTTTGAGAGTGATTCTCTTTGAAGGACTTGATCTTCTTCACGTGTTTGTTTGAAAAGATCAAACTTGATATCTTTGTTTCAATCAACAAGTTTGGTTCGGGTCAAGCTCATTTCCTTGATAGTTTCGATTCTTATCTCTTTATAGATAACGGGTCAAGCTCCTAATTTCTTTTGAATCTCCAAGGCGTCTTGTGATTATTCTGCATTGTTATCAGGTCTCAAATCTCTAATATCTGTGGTTTGCATCATTTGGTATCAAAGCTTGTTTGCCTACGATTCAGAGTTCTATCTTTCTTGTTTTTCTATCTATCTTTCCTTGTTCTTGTTTTCTTATCCAAATTCAAAAAAAAAAAGTATTCTTCTTGTTTTGTTCTTTGAAATTCTCAAGTTTGGAGATTTCTTTCAATTAAAAAAATAAAATAAAATTGTTTCTTTAAAATTTTCAAGTTTCAAGATTTCTTTCAATTCAGAAAAAAAGTAGTTGGAAACTTTTGCAAACTCGATATTCTTGCTTATTTCGATCTATAGAATTCAAATATCTAATCGGATTTCTATTTCTACAAGTTTCAAAATTTCACCGAGAAAATTTGATTCGTGTGAATACCTTAATTGTTTCAAGGTGTCACCTCCAGTGATTGCTTCATACACTCATTGAACGTCAAATTCTTCAAAACGTTATATTCAAAGATTGATTATAGTGAACGCCTTTAGTTGCTTGACTCTTTTCATTCTTGAACGTTGGATTTAAAGTTTGAAAAGTTTGAAATTTTCTTGCAACATTTGTTGAATTATTTCTGGATTTAATTCTTACATGAAGAACCAAAAGAGAAGATTGAGTGGTAAAATGCAAGTGGGTGAGTTTATTTTATAAAAGCCTAATTACGAGAAAAATACGAGTGGGTTGATTATTGAATGAGTGTAAACACGTGAGGGAGAGGAAATGTCCTTTATTCTAATGCATCATTTCTTTTATCGCATCAATTACCTTCCTTTCACTTATTACTTCTTAATTGGCATTTGAATACATTGTTGTAATTTTCTCTCTCTTTACGTTCACTAAAATTGTAATCATTTATTTTCAAAAAAAATCATGAGTGGAAAAGAGAGAGACATGGAATTAAAAATGATCATGAGGACGATGCAAGACCAATGTGCAGATCTTGCTAGGAGAATGGAATGATTAGAAACATCATCCCCTAGTTACTCTCGTGGAATGAGAATGGATGATGGAAATGAGTTTGAAATCAATGATAGACCATACCAAAGGGAAAGGTATGATAAGATAGACCGAAAGAATAGTAACCTAAGCCACATCAAGATAAATATTCCTGCTTTTCAAGGGAAAAAACAAAATTTTCTTGGAGTGGGAATGAAAAGATGATTCCATATTTGATCATCAAAACTATTCGGAAGAGAAAAAGATAAAGTTAGTCACTATGAAGTTCATGGATTATGCAAGTGACTAGTGGGACCAAACATTAAGAAATCAAAGGAGACATGGTGAACCACTGATTCAAACTTGGAAAGGCCTGAAGGACATCATGAGAGAAAGGTTTGTTTTCTCACACTATTATAGAAAATCCGAGTTTGACAAGAAGGAGCATAAGGTCATGCCATTTGATTTTGAGGAACTTTACAAATCTTGCTTGAAGAAGAAACCAAGCACCACAACAACATCAAGTTCTAAAGAGACGCATGATGATCATAATGAAGCAAAGCAAGGGGGCGACTTCATCCAAGAAGTTAAGAGAGAAGTTGAGAAAAAGTTTGAAAATGAAAAGAGTGTAAGTCCTAGCGATGAGGAATTACCACCACTCCAGAAAAGTAACGATGTGAAAGACCCAATAAAAGGAGATTTGTTGGAGGATAATGATGAAGTTCAAAGAGGAGATAGTAAAAATCAAGAAGGAATAACCAAAGAACTCCAAAGCTACAAAGAGTTAATGGAAAAATAAATGAAAATTTTGATGAGGGAGTAGTCAAACAACTGAGTGAAATGGAAAAACGCGAAAGTAAAGTGAGCACAAAAGCCAAAGAGGAAGAAAAGAAATTGGAGAAAAAGAGTGAAATTGTGAGGAACATAGACAAAAGTGAAGAGATAACTTTGTTACCATACAAAGATGTTTCTTTCGCTTCTAATGAACTAACTAATTCTTTTCTAGTGGATGTTATCTTTTGTTTGCAAGAAAATGAAGACGAGCTTCCAAAGGAGTTACATGAAGAATATCAAATTGACTTCATACCAGGAGCAACAATTCCTCATCAACCCAAAAATCAGGCAAACCCAAGAGAAACCAAGAGACATACCGATTGGATGGAATTCATTGAAGCTTTTTTGTACACTATCCATAATAACAAAGGTAAAGACATTGTGGTTGCCAACACATTGTCAAAAAGATATGTACTTGCTACCACACTTCAAAATAAGTTATTAAATTCTGAATATATTAAAAATTTGCATGATAAAGAATTAAAATTTGGAAGATTTTGGAATTTTTGTGAAAAATTTGAATGTATCAATTTTTATAGTGATAAAGGATTATTATTCAAAGAAAATACATGTTTTATTCCTATGTATTATCTTTATAGATTGTTAGTTAATATCTTTAAAACCTTCGATGATCTCTGTGGAGCATGCATGATTTTTAAGATTGCTTTGAAGAATAACTGGTGGGAAATTTTGCTTAAGTTTAAAAATGGGCTATATGAATGGTTATTCATGCTATATGAACTATTCAATGATTATAGTATTCTTATGCTTTTGATGAGTCATGAGCTTAAATCTTTTGTTAGGAAATTTGTTATTGAATGTCTTAATGATAACTTGGATTATGGTAAGATTGTGGAATCACATGTTGAACACTTGAATTCAGTTTTCTTTATTTTAATAGAGAATCAATTATATGATCATTTGAAGAAGTGTGTACTACATGATAAGTTTTTATATAATAATATTGTTTATTCTATCATATCTTACTCACCATTTGTAATTATTTATCCTTTAACTTCATTAGAACCTTTACTTTTACTTACTAATGAGTTTGATAATTTTGTTGGAAAGAAAAGGGTTGAAGTTCTTAGGAAAATGCATGCAAAAAAACAAAGAAATCCAAAGAAGCATGAGCACTAAGGGCAACGAACTAACAAAAGCCTAAAGGAAGTCATATTTGACCCGGAGGATGGGCTAGGATTCAACTATGGAATGAAAGCAGGTATGGTAACTTAAGAGATACTTTTAATATTGCTAACTTGTCCTTTTATGATACAGGAGATTCGAGGATGAATCTTTTTGAAGGGGGAGGGAATGATATGATCCAAAAGCCCATAAAGAGCCAAGTCATGACACAAGACCTAGATTTATTGCAAAATGTCGAAGGACCTATGACAAGAGCAAAGGCAAGAAAGATGTACAAGAATTTACACACTTTTATCAAAGAAATTGAAGATAAAGACCATTTAAATGAAAAGCAAAGGCCCATAATGGTTCTAAGCATTAAGGAGGAATCAATGGAGGCCCAAGGAAGTAAGAGAAGCAAGAAAATATTGCTAAGTTGAAGAAAAAGCTCAAACAACTCAAGGAGAGGGGGGTTACGCGCACAGCCAGAAGCCAGCGTGCGCCGCGCTGAAGATGCACCGATAGTGCTCCAACCGCATGTGCCTACCAAACCATTCACACCTACAGCGCATGAAGCACCGATCACACCGTCTAGCGCACGCACTGTACCATCCAGCGCGCCTGCCGACATTGACCTGCCACCCGCCCATGCGCATTCACATGCAATTACCGAGCTGGCCAAGCACGTTCACACGCCTCTATGGCGTGTGCCGCCACCCTGCTCCTACATTTACGTTCCACCAGTGGTATTTTTGTAACAACCCAGATTTTTCATTTTTCCTTAAAATGCGTGAAATTTTTTAATTTCTTTTTGAAATAAATCAGAGCACGACACTAAACTGGACCGCTACTGACCATTTGTAAAACTCGTTATAAAAATCCAATTAATAAAATTTTACGGAAGCGTTATAAAATCGTTTATTGAAAACTTTACGGAAACGTAAAGAAGAAATACTAAACCATTGAAATACTACTTTTTATACAACTTACTACTTACTTCAATTACAACTTTGAAAACTTAACTTAATTTAAACTACTCTCTTTTACCCATTTCCATATGTCTGGCCAGCCACGAACTCCCTCGCGCATGCAAATCCATCATCCTTGCCTTTATGTTTGTTGGTTGTTCATCTTTATTCATCTTTTGCTACTACTAGTTTGTGCATTCGTCATAGCGTACTAGTACCTACATCTACACCACAAGCAACTGTAAGCCCGAAGGCTTAGTAAGGAAAAAGGGTTTAATGCATATGAATGCCACTCTTTAGTCCATTTTAGAATGGGGGCCACCCAAGCCAATCCTTTCATTAAACCATTAATATGTTTCTTACTTTACTTCTTCTTACTTTGATCCCTTGGGATCCATCATTCTATTACTCCATACTCATACTTCGAGCTGGAATTGGGAGGCTTTTCTCGTGCAATGGCATAGTGGTCGAACCTAGCATTTTTCCTTGCATCTAGAACTCCAGTACCCTGTGAGGGAGGGGCTACGCCTAGATCACAGACTAGATCCGCTACCCATCCACTCTCAATCCCCTTCTTCTTCTTTACTTTCCTTAACATTTTACCTCACATATGCATGCTACAGTACCACCCCCAAGGCACTTCCTATTAGTCTCTATTAACATGATGCATGCTCATACATTCTCAACCTAACATGATGCATGATGCTTCACTACATAACATTCATAAATTGAAGAGTGCGTAAATAAAAGTAACTGTAATTGAAATTGCAGGAATTGAAGGCGTATGTAAAGGAAAGTAAAGCATTCAAGAAGAGACAATTAAGAAGGCAATAATAGAGAAATCATATACATACATTCACCTAATAATTGAGGCCCTTGAAACCTTTAGCTCGTTCCCTTTTAACTAATTCTCTTTTAACTCATTTTCTTTTCATCTTCTTTATCATTCTACTTTCTAGTAAAATAAAGCATTGATTATGTAATTGAACTGAGCATAGAAGTAATTGAAAGCGACTATAATTGAAAGCGCACATAATGAAAGTAAAGCATATAGGAGAAGGAAATAACTGTGCATAATAGAAAACAAGTACAACATTGAATTGAACAACGAATGTGTACGAGCACGGTAAACATGCAAGAAATTCATTAAATCTAACATGCTTAGGCACATACTCATTAATTAATCCTAGCTAATTAATATGCTTACTAATTTAACATGCTCGTATATTCACGTTTAACCTAGTTAATTAACGTGTTTATATACATTCTAATTAAATACTTCAATTAACTTCCAGTCATCTTACATGCTTCCTATATTTATCATTCATTCTAGGCAATTTTTCTACTTAGTTATCCTAGGCGATTTATATGCTCAGCTTAATTACTTAATTACTCTAGTAAGTTTCATGCTCATACAATTATTGTTCCTAGATAGTTACATGCTCACTAGTTGCTTAGTTAACATGCTTCACTTATTTAATACATTGAAATAGAGCTAGTTAATTAAACCTTCTTAACTAATCGATTAACATGCTAGACAAGTTATTAACATGCTTATTGATCATAATTAACATGCTCACTATTTCATTGCCCTAGTTAAATATAGTATGAACAAACGGTAGTTAACTATAACTAACATGATAAGTGGTAGTTAGCTAATATTAAGTAGTTTACATGCTCTTTATTTTTCATGCTCAACTTCTAATCAAGTTACATGCTACTGCTATTCTTTTACGTGTTCAAGTAAGTGAACATACAATTAATTATATGTTGTGATTATCATTCCTAGTTTAGTTATATGCTCGAGTTCATTTATTAGTTATCATAATCATAATTAACATGCTTACTATTTCTAACTACCCCATTTCATTAACCTAGTTAACTCACATGTTTTCCCAAGATTACTATTAACATGCTAGTTGATTAACATGCTTAGGGTTCAAGTTAATTTAATCACACTAGTTCATTACAAGCACTAAACAACTAACGTGCTGAAGCTAATTAAACTAATTACCCAATTAGGTTACTTAATAGTTAGTTAAGTTGGACATGCCCAAGTTTATTATCTAACTAGCTAATTTACGTGTTGATAGTTAACTAACAGGGAGACATTAATTCACAGCGAACAGGGAAATCATCTACAAGAATAAACTAAACAAAGGATATTGTATTTCATTTCTACTTAGCTCAACATTTTCTATTCCCCCTCTATTTTTCTATAACTCATTCTTAGACTTCACATCTTAGATTCCCCTTAAATTTCACTTGATCATTTACTTACTTCACTATCAAACTAAAGCTATCAAGCTAACACGACCAATAAAAGAGTTCATAGAGCAATTCAACAATCAAACAAATCATTACAGCAGAGAATTCACTACTACTACTCTAACACAATTCACAGAGCATTAAATACTATCAATAACTAACAATAGTAGTCAAGGCAACCTACATACTACTAGCAGTAAACAAGGCAATTAACATGCTTAACAACTAACAGTAAACATTCTAAGTCAATCTTAACAACTAGAAGTAAACGTACTAACAAAACATACTAACAGCTGGCAGTAAACTTCACTAACATTAAGCAATTAACTATCAGTAAGCTAACATTAACACTAAACTCACACACTGATACTTGTGGTGTAGGGCCTCAATGGCCAAAACACCCCATTTTTCTTACCAATTTGGAGAACTAAACTCAGGGACAGCTCTCCAGTTCTTATCTCACAGTTCCAACAGCTCTAGCTCACCTCCTCAGTTCACAACTCTCACCCCTTGACTACACACTCACGTAACACACACTCACCTCAATCCTCTCAGCTCACTCTTCCAACTCTCCCTCACAAACAAAGAAGCTCGCAAGGGAGAAAGCTTCTCGCAGAGAAGGGGAAATAAAGATTGAAAATGAGAGAAGGTAGGGGAGAGGGTGATATTACCTGGAATGAAGGGAGCGACACCATGAGTGTCCTAAGGTAGAGAGAAAGATGGCCTAAGGCATAGGGAGGGCGATTTTTTGTCGCCTATGGAGAGGGGAGGGTCGATTATGTCGGCTCTCCCATGATTTTCAACGATTTCCTTTGATTTTCATCATTTTCTTTCTATTTTATTTCGTAGGTTTGGGCTATTTCGGACAAGTGCAAACGCATAGGTCTTGTCCGCATGTCGTCTACAAGGCTAAATATCGCAAGCTAAAATGAGTCTTCAAATGAGAGAATGCGTCCCCGTCCTGTCCGTATCATCCACAGGTGAGTTTCGGACGCATTTTAGCATCCACAATGGCATCCACACTATCGTCCAAAAGTGTCCTAAAATCGGACAGAGGCAAATCAGACGAGGCTTCAACTCGTCCTCATCGTCCGTGTAGCGTCCGAAAGTCTCTAGACTTGGACAGAGTCAATGCGGACAAAGCAGCTCGCGTCCGCATCGTCTAGGACCTCGTCCGCAGCACTATGACACAGTGTACTCAGGACGGGTTACTTCATCCTGAGTGTCGTCCCAAGGCTAAGGGAGACTTTGCAATGCAGTTGCAGATGACTTGTCTCGTCCACATCGTTTGGAGCCTCATCCAGAACTTCATAGCACAGTGAAGTTAGGATGATACCTTGCGTCCCCAGACTCGTCCCAAGCATCAGGGACGTAATGCAATGCATTTGCGGATGACATAATGCGTATGCAATGTCATCCGTAGGCATCCAAAATGCCCTGGACAGCCTTTCTCACCTTTTTCCCACTTAGCTCCTATCCCATAACATTTCCCCCATAAATACATGGCATAAGATGACACGTATAGATACGCCATGTAATGTCCTCATAACTCCAACACTTCAATTACATCACGTATATGGGAAAAACATAACGGAATTACTCCTAGTCTTAGAGCTCCAGAATGTCCTCAGTAATACCCCGATGATTATCCAACTTAAAACATATTGGGGTGTTACAATTTTCCACCTAAAATTGCTTTTTTTTTTTAATTATTTTGTATATTTTAGGTCATTTTATATTGTTTTGAGGTCTCCCCTATTGTTGCCTATATAAGCATGGGTAAGCCTTCATTGCAAAATAGAACTCACAACTTACAACTTTTGAAATTGAGAGCATTTTGTTTTAAGAGTGATTCTCTTCTTGAGTTCTCTTCGAAAGACATGATCTTCTTCATGTGTTTGCTTGAAAAGATCAACTTGATAGCTTTGGTTCAATCAACAAGTTTGGTTCAGGTCAAGCTCATTTCCTTGATAGTTTCAGTTCTTATCTCTATATAGATAACGGGTCGAACTCCTAATTTTTTTTAATCTCCAAGGCATCCTGAGATTATTATGCATTGTTGTCGAGTCTCAGATCTCTAATATCCATGGTTGGCATCACTTGATCTCTCTTGACTTTGGCTTTGATGCTTCAATGGGCAATGGCTTGTCATTGCTTGCTTTAGTAGTGGTACCTCTTACATCATCAAGCTTGGGTGGTAATTTGGAGAAGCTTGTAATTCTTTGCGGGAGTCAACGAGCCTTTTCTTTTTCTTTCCATTTTCTTTGTCTCTCAACTTTTTGAGCCAACTTGATCACATCCTCCAAGGTGGTGTAAGGTTGTAGCTCGATAATGTCTCCAATGTCATAGTGAAGTCCTTGGATGAACCTTGCAATTGTTTGGTCAACTGGCTCTTGTTTGTAAAGCTTCAAACTTAGCAATATAATCGTCGACGGTGGAGGATCTTTGCTTGAGGCTTTGCAATTAATAATAGAGCTCTTTATGGTAGTTGCTAGGGATGAACGTCTCATCCATAAGCCTTTTTAGTAATGTCCAAATCTGAATTTCTTCGCCTCCTTGTCGTTTCTTTGTACTAATGTTACTCCACCATATGCTTGCATACCCCGTGAACCCGATTGTGACTAGTTGCATCCTCTTGAATTCCATAAGGTTGTAGCACTTGAATATTCTTTCCACTTTGCTCTTCCTATAGTCGTGGTCGTTGCTTGACCTGTTGAATGGTGGGATGGATACCTTGACAAGATTCATGTAGTCCCTTTGTATTGGTCTCCTTTTGGTGATGGAAGTCTTCATACACGATTTCCTCTCTTGCAAAATCGCCTTCATTATTGGGGTGGTAATTGTAACGACCCGGATTTTCTTCGTAAATCCCTCGTAAAAACACGGTAAAACTTATGAAAGAAATATCAGAGTGCCAGCCAGCCATTAGAAAACGCTTAAAAATTTGCGAAAATAAAACACTTGCGGAAGCGTTAAAGTCATGCATTTTAAAATATTGCGGAAGCGTAAAGAATTTAAAGGAAATAACCTGCACATTTAATTACAAGTTAAGAAAGAGAACTTAATTTAAATTACATTACACCCAATATACATTTAACTTCTCGTATCTTGGCCAACCACAAGCTCGATCGTGCAAATCCCTCATCAACTACTCCCTTAGTTACTCGAGAACTCCGCGCATCGTGTACCTACACCGCAAGTAAAACGTGAGCCTAAAGGCCCAGTAAGAAAATGGGTTTATGCATATGAAATGTCGCTCTTTAATTCTCTGGAATGGATCCGCCCCAAACCAATCCTTTAATTACGTATATTAAGAATAGTTACATGTTTTAGGAAAAGTTCGTATATGGAGCGTGGAGTTTGGGAAATCCTACAGTTTCTAATTAATTAAGTTAATTAGTCTTGTGATCCCGATAAGGGAATGGTAATTCTTTTCCTCCCTCAAGGCGTATGATCATCTCGTGGTGATGTTTCCTAATTGTTTCTAGCGATATGAGACTATCCTAAAAGCACATACAAGGAACTATCCTAACAGTACATTCAAGGAGTTAAGCAACACCATAACGAACATAAGAGCACACGGCAATAATTAAATCAAAACACTACAACATGCCTGAGAGGTTTATAACATTCATTCACTTACATGGTTATACTAATTAAGGTGTTTACATACTTGATTGATTGACAAGCTCAGGAGTTTGTGATTTACACTAGTTATAATCACTCAATTTAGATAGCATGGTCAAGGGTTTTATTCACAACAGGAATTATACAAAGCAACATATCAATAGAGATCATATAGAGAATCATATAGGCTAACACTAACTAACAACAAAGAGACACACTAAATTGATTACATGCTTGGAATGCTAGTTAATTACACTAAGGAATTGATTAACAGCTTTTAACAATTTAATCAATAACTAGTAAATTAATTAAGCTATTAATTAATATGCTTATTAATTAAGTTAATCCCAACATGCTATATTAGTAAATTCATAGGCTGTTCGCTAACCAATTTATATCTACAAGACAACCAAACTAATAATGCAAGTAGAGCTACAAACAAAACAACTAACAACTAACAACAAAACTAATAGAGAGCTAACACGACAAAGCAATAAAGCTAACAACGATGGACATATCACAGAGTAACCAAGTCTATGAAACATTAACAAGTCCATAAACCAATCCAGGATATCAACTAGTAAACTAACAATGGCAACAATAGTGAATTGGAGAGAACTATCAACGAACTTACCCTGCAGGATAATCACACTACAGCAAGGAAACCAAACAAAGATTCATAATGGAATTCGTCCAAGGAACAATGACAACCATATTAACAGAGAATTATACAAGGCAATATCAACGGAGAATATGTTTGTTTTTAGTCATTCGTTCAATCAACAATTAAAACAGTGGTGATATATGACTATGTAAAACTATGGATCATGTTTTTAAACATCTTAAACAGCAGCAAATTACGTGCAGCAAAACATGTTTTAAACATCTACAAATAGCAGCGAAACAACAGAGAAATATTAAAAATAAAACAGCAAAGACATGCTCTCGAATGACAAAAAATACAGCAACGCATTATCGAAGTTAGGCAGTAAAACATGCTTCTTAATAACTCAAAGACAGCAGCAGAACAGCAGCGAAAATGGCAAAACGGAATAGCTAACGCATGCATTTTAATGACTAAATTACAGCAGCGAAGATGGCAAAACGGAACAGCTAACACATGAATTTTAACGACTAATTTACAGCAGCGAAAACATCGAAATAAAATGACAAGATCATGCTATTAACTAGATAACGAGCAGCAGTGAGAATATTGACACAAAACAGCGAAAACGTGCATCCGAACAACTAAAAATGCAGCAGCGAACTATCGAAAACATGCATCCGAACAACTAAAATTAGAGCAGTGAACTATTGAACAAAACCAAAACAGCAACACAGAGAAACGTACATGAACCTACAACGGAAGCATAGAAACTAACCTATAAATCCAACACAAAAGCATACCACAAACCAGCTTATAAAACATGCAGGCTAACATCATGATAATTCTATGTATTAACATCCTAAATAGTGAGCAACTCAGGAAGATTATCAACAATACAGAGAAACTAGCAAAAGTAATAGCAGTGGAAATCATCCAAGGAAAGACCATCACTACTCACGCACACGTTACTTGCGGTGTAGGGCTTCCTCAAGCCAAGGACACACCCAAGTTCTTACCATTACAAAAGAACACTTCACATGACCAGCCACTCCTCATCTGGAAAGCAGCTTCACAAACAGCAAGGAGCAGCTCCAGCTTCAGCAGCTCCATTACGTTCCGTCACCCACTCACAATCACTTAGCCCACTCTTCACAGCTTACTCACCACACTAACAACACCCTCAGCTCTCCACTCACAGACAGAGAAGCTCACAGGGAAGAGAGCTCCTCGTAGAGAAGGGCAATTGAAGACTAAAAATGTGAAATGGCAGGGGGAAAGAAAATATCACCTGGAGAGGGGACAAATCCCTGGCTGGAGGAAGAGGAGTGTTGGTTCGCGTGGGTCTGGAAGAAGATTATTGTCGAGAAATCCATTTCTAATTGGTTGAGCGTCGTTCTCAACCTGATTTTAAGTCTGTACAGTCGCTGATCTGGGCTGATTCGAACGGGTGCGGACGCACCTGACTCGTCCGCATTCGTCTGTAAGACCAAAACACCTAAGGCTAAAAGGGACTTCGGATGAGGAATGGCATCCCCGTCCACTATCTGTACCATCCGCAGACCATTTTCAGAAGCAGGTTGGCATCTGCATGAGGTGTCTACATCGTCCAAATCGTCCTTAAAATCGAACAGATTCAATGCGGATGAGGCTAGTCCTCGTCTGCGTTCGTCCACAATCGTCTGAATCTGTCTAGTCGTGGACAAATTCCATTCGGACGTGACTATTGGCATCCGCATGCACTTGGCCGCATCCGCAGTCTCGTCCAAAGCTTCAATAAAGGAAGGGGACGACTTTGAGGACGTGAAAACGGCGTCCCGAGTCATCCCAAAGTGCACAATCAGCACTTTCCTCACATTTTCTCGCCTAACTTCTATCCTGTAACACTTCCCCCTATTACGTGTCATTAAATAACACGTAACCATGCGAAATGCAATATCCTAACTACCCTATCATCACCATTACATCGCATGTACGGGTGGAAAATACCCTTAGATTTAACGCTCAAAACACGTTCTGTAATATCCCAATGCTTAAAAATATCAAGATGTTACAATAATGATGCTCTCTTTGTTGATTTTGGGCCATCGTGAGTTGTGCTACTTGTACTTGAAGTGCTCTAATTAGCTTCATCATGTTTGGCTTGGTTTGTGATGATGACGGCTCAGTATTTGGAATGATATTTGCCTCGTCTTTGTGTGCCGCTTTGGATGCTCCTCGTATCATCATAAAGAAAAAAAAAATTATTAAGATGTGTTTTAGCTCTGATATCAAATGATGCACCATACGAAGGGGATTAGAATATAACATGAAAATAGGATGTTGAAGTGTTGAAGTATTGGAATATGTTGATCTTCCAAAGGTGGCTATATTCTGAACTGGCGGTTGAAGGGCGGTTGAGGCTGCGGTCAAGAATGGCGTCCAAAAAATAACATATATTTGATATTTGTGTTGTGGTCGATGGGCGGATGATCAGGTAGACGATCTTGATCTACCAGAGCTCTTCTTTCCTTATTTTGGCCAAGATTCACTTTTGAAAAGTGAACTTTGGAAGCTTGTAACTCCTTCACTTTAAAAGCTTTGGAGCTAAAATTTGGACCATAGTCTCTTGAATGAATAAGGAAAAGAACTCTTTTATAACTTTGGAAATATTCCTCAAGAATTAGGAAATATGCTTAAAACACTCCAGGTGATCGGATTTGAAAAATATGGAAACTTGTAATCTCCAAATGGATGCTTTGCTCATGATGACACCTCTTGATGGTTGGACACCACTTCTCACAACCTTTCTTCAATGAGTAGGGTTTCGGATGCCAGTAAGAGAACTCACTCAACTCCAAGTGAGCTCAATCTTATGATATTACTCACACAAGGATACTTTGGATGTAATTTACCAAAGTGTTTGAAAAAAGAATCTCTCAAATTTCAAAATAAGCAAAAGCTTTTTGTATTCAAATTCAAGTTCCTAAAACATAAGTAGTATGTGGCTTTATGTAGCTAAATACAAAGCATAAAATAGGAAACACATTAAGTATTCGGTCCTAATTGGCTGATTAGTAAACTATAATTTTAGTAACTTTTTAAAGCTAATATTTTGGCAACTCTTTACTGGCTTGAGGACCACGAAATAGAGGCTTGGTTGTTAGCTACTTTCCTTCAAATTTTTCCACTTGGATGGTTGTCAAATCGGTTGAACTTTGACCACTTACTTAGTTGATTTTAGTAGGTTTCCTTATCTCTTTTTTCATTGGTCCTTCTTGTCCTTCAAGTGAGTCTTCTTGGGCCTCTTTCCATTGTAACAAACGCGTGGGTTTTCCTTTCTCTTCATGGGTTTGAAGCTCCTCTATTTGGGACATGATTGATCCACCTTCCAAATAATTAGCAATGTAGTCCCTTGCTCTTGTAATTGGACTTTGTGGTCATCAGATGTTCACTATACATTGATGTTAGGACGAATCTGTGGTTTAGCTGCTGCCTTGTTGGATGCTTTGTGGGTTGACGATTTAATACTTGACAGTGGGATTAAATTATGGTTATTATGTTTAATGCGTGTATGTGAAGATAATAACTAGTGAAGTGATGAAAATAAGTGAAGGGAAACTGTTAGATTATTAAGTTGTATTTGGATTATGAAATGTTGGTAAGTGACGAATGAAGGTTAATGGTATAGATAAAGGCAGTGGATGAGGATTAATGGTATCGAAGTTGTTGAGGTTATTAATATGTGATTAATGAATAAATGTTATTGATTTGAAAGTATTGAAGAGGAAGAGAAGCTCAAGTGCAAAACTCCGTAAAGTTGATAAGTGATAATACATAATGTATTTTGGTCTTTGGGACCCTACATCGCAAGAGTTAGGAATTGTATGTTGACTATTTACTGCTTTCATAAATTATTAAGTTAGGTTGTGATCATGTCATGAGGATTATATGGATGTTTGCTGTGTGTTTATTAGAATTAGGTTCCTTTAATTATATGTTTATTAGATCTTAAATGATATTGATAATGATCATACTTGTGGATTATATAAGATGGTTATAATGATCATGTTTCAAGGATTTTACTGATGATATAGATTATTGTATGTGTAAAATTCATGAATTTTTAAATGATTTTAAAATACCATGTGTAAAGTTTTTGTGAATTTTCGTCAAATGTGGAAGAATTGACCTGTTTTGTAGTGTAGCGGTGACGTGTGCGTTTTTCCATGAAGTGGTCAAAATTTTAAAATTTTTACCGAGCGGTAATTTAATTGTGAAAATATTTTTGATAAATTATTTTGACTAAAGAATTAATGTCGGATAGCGTTTTAAAATTAGTCGGACTTTTAAATCGGAATTTAAATTATGTTTTTATAAAATATATTATATGTTTTAATATATTTTAATATATATTATAATATATTGTATTATATTAATAAAATTAATTTATAAAATGAAAGAGAAAGGGCGAAGGAGTTCGCGGCTGGAGAAATCGAAGGGGGAAAGCAGGGGCGATTTCACGAAGAAAACCAGTTCTGACCATTTGGACAGCGGCGACCGGCGAGCGGCGAGCTCCATCTAAGGGTGTGCCGTCAGACAAATTATCAGAAGTCAAGCAACAATCGAACTTGACATCAAATATAATGACTATCTATTATCATGCGAAAGACATAAATGGAGACAGAATCAAATTAAAGAAAAGAAGAACAAAGAATCAAAAGTTTTATGCAATTATGATCACCCAGAAGTTTACAATCTCTTCGCAGAAGAATGAAGACAAGCTGTCTACAATCAGACAAGAAGAATCTCTCAACAGAAGAATATCTACAATCCAGAAGATATATTCCTTATACACTATTAAGGAATATATTCGTTTCTATCATCTTTTTCAATAATGTAATGCAATTATTGTACGGGAGATTCCCACTGTCGGGAATCACTTGACTTTTTCTTTTTATTTTTGTACACTGGCGTGTGTCAGGGAATATATTCCCTTAGCTATAGCTTTTCTTTTTAGCTTTATCTTTTATTTTTCTTTATGTAAGGATTGTAACGAATATATTCCTTGTCAGGGAATATATTCTTTTTTCTTTATGTCAATGTAAATGTAAGAGTCTGTCGGGGATAGTACCCCTAAGGGTCTGTAGGGAGCTTGACCCCCTCCTATATATAAGGGTATTCTCATTTGGGAATACTCAGAGTTGAAAGCAACAGAGCAGTTGGTGTAAGTCTCGCCTGCGTTTCCTCTCCATTCAGCTTCGGCTGAATGTTAAGATCCTTGAGGTAATACTCTGGAGGGATCGAAAGCTTCTATCTCTATCTAATATCTCTACAATCGCTAGTTTATCAGGTAATATTTATTAATGTCCGATAATTTAGCTTCTTCTTCATCTTTAATCAATCCAATGTTTGAATCTTATGAAGAATAAGAAAATTCAGGATATATGTTTGATGGAATTATTTCTAATCACAATATTAATAAACAAATTAGAAAAATGAGATTTAAATTTAACTGAAAAACATAACTTTGATATTTCATTCTTAGATAGTATTAAACAAAAATTATCTCGAAAAAATATAATTAAATATGGAATTATGATAAGAGAAGAACCTATATTTATTGAAAATACACACGAAAATATCATCATACCTATTCTTGATAAAGAACGAATCTATGAAAAAATCACTAAAATGAATCCCAAAGAAAGAGAAAAAATTTATTATATTCATTGTAGTACAATTCAAATTCTACTTAAAAGCACATTTATGGAAGGAATTGACTCTCCTACTAAATTAGAAATTAGAGATGACAGATTAATTAATCATCACGAAAGTATTATATCAATAGGATTAGGAAATCTCTCCCAAGGAAAAATTAAATTCAATATTAATGTTCAATTAGGATTAAGTTTAAGAGATCACGATTTAAGTAAATCTATCACAGTATGTTATGAACTCAAACGATCAAATTTCATGAAAATTAAAAATTGTCCATTTACAATCACATATATGATTAATTATGCTTTAACTAATAGTCATCACAGTCTAACATTCAGACAAGACGAAAAAATATTTATTGACAAATTATTTCAACCCGTATTAAAACTAGAAACACCAAAACGACGTCTACAAAACTTAACCAAACAAACTTTTAGTATCAAAGATAGTAAAAGTTTGTCTAGTTTAGTCCATGATTCAAGTATATGTCGTTTTGTGAAACATAAAGTAGAGCCAGTATCAATATAGACAAAATAAGATTTATTATGAATAATTGTTTTAATAAAAGTAGCATTAGGATTTTTTAAAGTTAATCGTTTACTTTAAGCTAATGGTTGAGGTGTGAGATTCATAGTTATATTTATCCTAAATATCTTCGTATATAGGAATCAAGAGTTATTATCATAATTTGAGTGTTATTTCTTTTAATTCAGAAATGTTTTGTTCAATTTTTTCTAATCTGTCTTGATTTTCTTTAACTATTTCAGTTATAGTGTTAATTCTAGATTTAGTTTTATAATAGTATTTTGTTATATATTCGTTTGTGTCAATCACATTATTTTGTATTTCTTGTAAATCTTCTGTATTATGATAGATGATAAGATATGACAAAATTTCCATAACATTCTTTAAAAGGGATTAAATTTTGGAATTATCAGATGTTTCTAAGGATGAATTAGAGGTTCCGATTGAATACTGAGTTCCTGTATGAAGATTTTTTGGTAAGATAATAATTTTTTCTTGGAATGGAATTCCTAGTAGATTACTAAATTCAGAGGTTAAATATTTAATATGTAGATTATGAATTTGTAATTTTGTTATTTCATCTATATTATTCATTATTAATGTTATGCATATATTGTTCTAATGAAGTGGGTGGATAGACATTAAATGTTCAATTTGTGAATTCGGATTTTTTAAGTAAACATTTAATAATATAGTAGATTAAAAGACAAAGTAGTAATAGAATTAATATAGATACGATTATTACAATAATTGAATAATATATCATAATATTATATGAAAAGAACTATTATGATAATAGTAAATTCATAAACGATTTTTGGAAGTTGATGAGAAATCAAAGTTTTGATTATATTGTATTAAAAGTAATAATTACTATTTGCAATTGATTTGAATTGAAAGTTAACTATTGATGATTATGATGTGTAAAGACTTTTACGTATTGAAATGTCATAGAATTATAATAATTAATGTGAATAGAATTTAATTGTCTACTAAGTGAGTTAGACATTATAATTTTCTATAGCGGATTATACAATGATATGACTAAAAGTTTCTATATGAGATTATAAGCGGAATATAAACGGATATGTTTTCAACTCTCATGATGAAACATCATCATTATGATTATACACACTGATTATAATTTCTTATATTAATATTATTTCTAGGATCATCTAATGGAATTAAATGATTAAATCTAGCAGTTGCTAGGGATTCTGGACATTCAGATAATTGTTGTTATAATATTTGTTTAAGGCGATTTAAAAATCGTTCAGAAGCTAGAAATTCTTGTCTAGTGTATTCTTGTGATTCTGGTGTAGGATCTATATTATCAAGTAATCGTTTTTCTAATTCTTTATGATAGTCTTTTAAATAATCATTCATATAATTAATAAAATCTTGTATTTCTTTTTTATCAAGCCAATTTGTATATTCAAAATGTTCTATAATTGTTTTGAATGACATATCTATAATTTTATTTAGAGATATTTGATAAAGTTAACTAAATTTTCTCTTTTTAGCATAAATTTTTACATTTGTTGGATTTATCTTTTGAATCCATATAATAAGTAATATATTTTTCTAAAATTAATTTAAATTGATATAATATTTGTTCTAGAGCTGATAATTCTAATCGTGTATGCTCAATCATTTCTGTGGGTAGATCTGTTTCTGTTACTTCTTTTATTCTATTTTCTATTTCTTGAGGAAATTGTTTTAAGTATTTGTCTAAATAAGTTTTCATTCCATTTACGTCATCGATATCATAGAAATTGATAAAATGCAGTTTTTCAATAACTTTTGCATAATTTCTTATCATATTTGAATTGATTACAAATTTTTCTTACAACAATTGTAATTAACGATATAATTTAAGTATGATTGTTTTTCATGAATTTCAGACATCAAATTAATTAAAGAAGATACTAAAATATCATACATTAATAAATGTTACCTGATTGATAATACCTTATAGACTGGCGATTGTAGAGATATTAGACAGAGATAGAAGCTTTCGATCCCTCCAGAGTATTACCTCAAGGATCTTAACATTCAGCCGAAGCTGAATGGAGAGGAAACGCAGGCGAGACTTACACCAACTGCTCTGTTGCTTTCAACTCTGAGTATTCCCAAATGAGAATACCCTTTATATATAGGAGGGGGTCAAGCTCCCTACAGACCCTTAGGGCTACTATCCCAGACAAACTCTTACATTTACATTGACATAAAGAAAAAAGAATATATTCCCCGACAAGGAATATATTCGTTACAATCCTTATATAAAGAAAAATAAAAGCTAAAGCTAAAAAGAAAAGCTATAGCTAAGGGAATATATTCCCTAACACACGCTAATGTACAAAAATAAAAATAAAAAGTAAAGTAATTCCCGACAGTGGGAATCACCCGTACAATAATTACATTACATTATTGAAAAAGATGATAGAAACGAATATATTCCTTAATAATGTATAAGGAATATATCTTCAGGATTATAGATATTCTTCTGTTGAGAGATTCTTCTTGTCTGATTGTAGACAGCTTGTCTTCATTCTTCTGCGAAGAGATTGTAAACTTCTGGATGATCATAATTGCATAAAACTTTTGATTCTTTGTTCTTCTTTTCTTTAATTTGATTCTGTCTCCATTTATGTCTTTCACATGATAATAGATAGTCATTATATTTGATGTCAAATTCGATTGTTGATTGACTTCTGATAATTTTTCTGACGGCACTAGAAATGGTTCCTCTGCTATGCCATTTATTCTTTCTGATGGTTATGGTAATTAGACAGTCAGTGTATACGCTTGGATTTATATAGAGAATAGGATGAATATCACTGAGATCAAATGCTGATATTCTGATTTGTTTGACTTGGCTTTGAGCTTTTGGACTGAGATAGATTTTCGGTCCTAAATGCTGATAAACAAGATCATATTTCTTCTTGATGTAAAGATATTCACAGAAATACCTTTGTTGTTCTTCACTTGGAGCTAGAGAGTAGTCGATGAGATCGTTGGGATCTGATAATAAATTGATTATTTCTTCATCACTGATATAAACTGCGACACTAGAGATTCTTGAAGTAGGAACATAAATTTTCATCTCCTGAGATTGCTTTTCCAAAAGTGATTGATAATTTGATGATGAACTTGTGAAAATGATGTCAATTTATAGAAAAATGAAAAGTGACTAGGTAAGTGGTCCAATAATTGGGTTTAAATTGAAGTCTAAAGCTAGAGAATCACTTTTCATCTTTAGGTGTTTTGAAAACGAGAAATTGGTAGGGTAAATTTAAAATAGGATAATAGGTAGGTTATCAGTTCCATTTTGAATAAGTTAATTTGAAATAAAGGTATGAGTGATTGGTCGAATCCATCACTCTAAAGGTGAAACAAGTAGATAAGTGAGTAGTCCAAGACATACGTCATTTTATATGATTGTAATAGGAAGTGTGAGCACAAGCTCTTAATAGGTTATTCGAATCAAAATTCGATGAATGTAAGATTCATTGAGCAAAGGCTCTGTTTAGATATTTTGAACCGAAGTTCGTGAGCAAAAGCTCTGATTAGATATTGTTGAACCGAAGTTCCGAGCAAAAGCTCTGATTAGATACTTTTGAGTATAAAACTCGAGTAAAGTATTCATACCTGATTGAAGATATTAAATCTGAATATGCTTCCATTCTCTTGTAAGAGTATCTGTAAAACTGATTGCTAATAATAACCAATATTCTAATACTGATTAGTAATTAGAATGATAGATGTAATCTTCTTTGTTTCCTGATAATTTATAAAATGGTTGATAAAATGATAATTATTTACTCATTCTCCCCTCCTCGACAGAGAGGAAAAAAAAGTTTAAAATGATGAAAAATTACTACTACTGGTAGAAGTAGTAGAAGAGTCAGATGTATAAGCATAAATATCAACATCAGAACATATATCAGAATCTTCAATAGGAGTATCATAAGCTAATTTCAAGACTTAAGTATTTTTATTTTGATCAAATCGTTTAGGACATGTATTGGCATAATGTCTTGGTTGATGACAAAGCCAGCATGTACATTGAGATTTGTTAGTGGGACAAAATTTATCAGGTTGAGATTGTTTAGTTTGATGATATTGTCTTTTATTTTAAAAATATTTCCTAGGATTTTTTCGTTTGGATTTTATATATTTTTTATAAGATATCTTTTTCCATTTTTTCTTATCTTTGTTATTACATCCGAATTTTCCTATTCTATTAGGTAATTTTTCGCAACATAATTTAATTTTGGCTTGTTTTTTCGCTTTTTCTGCAGCACATGATTGCTGCATCCATACTCGTAATAATGTTATTCGAGCTCCTAAAGTATTAGGTAAGACTTCTTTTTCTACTTCTTTACGATAACTTTCTTCAAGTATTAAATGAATGTCTTATGCTAGTTTTTTAAAGAATAATTCTTTTGCTATATTTTTATATCTATCGTCAAGTTCATAATATTTGATTTTAAATTCACAAATAAAATTTTCTAAATAGCATAAATCACAAATTTGTAAATTAGTTAATTGCCAAAAAGCATTATCGATATATGCAGATATTCTTTGATTTTCATTTTCTTTCGAATATCTTCCAATAAATTCTTGAGTTAAAGAATTAATTATATTTTTAAATGTAGATATTGCATTTGTGTCTAACATTGCAATTTTTTCGTTATTTGGTAGAGTTATTAAATAATGATATACAATTCCAGTTGTTTGATATGTTATATAATTAAATAAATCTTCTGGTGATAGATCTTGAATTTCTTGATTTAATTGTATAAATATGTGAATTCTTTTTTTCCAATCTTCTAATATTTTGTATTCATTATCGACACAATCTAAGTTTAATATATATGATCCTAAGGAAGGTTCTATTTTTGGAATATATTTGTTAGGAATTTTAGTCCATTTATTTTTATAGTAATATCCTTGTTTATTCATATAATTGTTAAATTCTTCATCTTGAGTTTCTTCATACGTTCATTTCTTATAATTTTGATTTCTATGACTAGATTCTGCAATTTCTTGCTTAACTGGATAATGAGGATTATAAGGATTTTCATCAGATTCTAATTCAAAATCGAATACTCTTTCATTCGTTTCTGCTTTTCTATTCATTAAAAGATATTCATTTTCTGGAGGTAAATCTAATTCTGAGAATAAATTGGTTAATTTTTCTATTTGTTCTTCGAGATTTTCCATTATATATTTGGAGGTGGTTTAATAATCAATGGTCGTTTTTTATTAAGATTTTCTAAATCTTCAAGAGTTATATATCTTTTTTTATCTTCATTTAATATGATTTGTTGCAGATTATCAATAATTTCAATAATATCTTTTCCATAATTAATTTGTTGATTTTGTTTTTTAGGATTTTTGAGAAATTTATCAATACATTGGAAAATAATAGCTTTTGCTTCTGTAAGTTCTGTATATGTTTCTTTGTAATAATTTAAGTCTTGCAGAGGTCTGTTAATTTCTATATTTTGTTGTTTAACTTTATTTATTTGTTTAGTTAAATCATTTATATGTTTTATCATATTATGTTTTAGAAGTTTTATATTTTCTACTATGTTGCTCATCCTAAATATTTTTGTATATAGGAATCAAGAGTTATTATCATAATTTGAGTATTATTGATTTTTTCTTTTAATTCAGAAATATTTTTTCAATTTTTTCTAATCTATTTTGATTTTCTTTAACTATTTCAATTGTAGTGTTATTTTTGATTTATTTTTATAGTAGTATTCTGTTATATATTCGTTTGTGTTAATCACATTATTTTGTATTTCTAGTAAATCTTCTGTGTTATGATGAATGATAAGATATGACAAAATTTCCATAACATTGTTTAAAAGGGATTGAATTTTGGAATTATCAGATGTTTCTAAGGATGAATTAGAGGTTCCGATTGAATACTGAGTTCCTGTAGGAAGATTTTTTGGTAAGATAATAATTTTTTCTTGGAATGGAATTCCTAGTAGATTACTAAATTCAGAAGTTAAATCTTTAATATGTAGATTATGAATTTGTAATTTTGTTATTTCATCTATATTATTCATTATTAATGTCATGCATATATTGTTCTAATGAAGTGGGTGGATAGACATTAAATGTTCTATTTGTGAATTTGGATTTTTTAAGTAAACATTTAATAATATAGTAGATTCAAAGACAAAGTAGTAATAGAATTAATATAGATACGATTATTACAATAATGGAATAATATATCATAATATTATATGAAAAGAACTATTATGATAATAGTAAATTCATAAACGATTATTGGAAGTTGATGAGAAATCAAAGATTTGATTATATTGTATTTGAAATTGTACTTTTATTATTAAAAGTAATAATTACTATTTGCAATTGATTTGAATTGAAAGTTAACTATTGATGATCATGATGTGTAAAGACTTTTACGTATTGAAATGTCATAGAATTATAATAATTAATGTGAATAGAATTTAATTGTCTAGTAAGTGAGTTAGACATTATTTAGCATGTGTGTGAAAACATTAGAGAGTTGATGTGTAAAATGAATTTGGATAATTATTATTAATTAATTTTTTAGTACGATTTTCTGGAATTTTCTACACACTCTCCCCCCTGGGAAAGAAAATTTGGTATCATAGCTGTGATCAATTCTGGTATCATATCATTTTATAATCTCATATAGAAAATTTGAGTCATATCATTGTATAATCCGCTATAGAAAATTTGGTATCAAAGCCTGGTTTCTTTCCTAGGGGGGAGAGTGTGTAGAAAATTCCAGAAAATCGTACTCAAAAATTAATTAATAATAATTATCTAAATTCATTTTACACATCAACTCTCTAATGTTTTCACACACATGCTAAATAATGTCTAACTCGCTTAGTAGACAATTAAATTCTATTCACATTAATTATTATAATTCTATGACATTTCAATACGTAAAAGTCTTTACACATCATAATCATCAATTGTTAACTTTCAATTCAAATCAATTGCAAATAATAATTAACAGAAACAGATCTACCCACAGAAATGATTGAGCATACACGATTAGAATTATCAGCTCTAGAACAAATATTATATCAATTTAAATTAATTCTAGAAAAACATATTACTCATTATATGGATTCAAAAGATAAATCCAAAAAATGTAAAAATTATGCTAAAAAGAGAAAATTTAGTTAACTTTATCAAATATCTCTAAATAAAATTATAGATATGTCATTCGAAACAATTATAGAACATTTTGAATATATAAATTGGCTTGATAAAAAAGAAATACAAGATTTTATTAATTATATGAATAATTATTTAAAAGACTATCATAAAGAATTAGAAAAACGATTACTTGATAATATAGATCCTACACCAAAATCACAAGAATACACTAGACAGGAATTTCTAGCTTCTAAACGATTTTTAAATCGCCTTAAACAAATATTGCAACAACAATTATTTGAATGTCCAGAACCCCTAGCAACTGCTAGATTTAATCATTTAATTCCATTAGATGATCCTAGAAATAATATTAATATAAGAAATTATAAGCAGGGGCGATTTCGCGAAGAAAACTAGTTCCGACCATTTGGACAGCGGCGAGCGGCGAGCTCCATCTGAGGGTGTGTCGTCCGTCCGAGGACATTCCTTCGAGCGAGGAGCGAACTAGCGATCGGGCATTGCCGATTGCAAGTGAGCGTGCGGTCTGTCCTAGGGTTTCCGAGCGGGAGGTGACTCCTTCCTCAGGCAGTGGCTGTGAATGCGTCGGGGAGTAGCTTGGAGGAGAAAGGCCAAGCTAAGCTTTCTCCGTTCTCTGGTTAAGGTAATATTTTTGTGCAATTTTGGACTTCGGTTTGCTTGGGTTCTGTTTCCTCTCATGCTCTGTCATTCTCGAGCTGACCGGAGCTGCCATTCTCAAGCGATGGCGTTGCTCAGTCTAGGATCATTCTAAAGAGGCAGGGCTGAGCCTCCTTCTGCCACCCCTCTATTTTCGGTGAGTGATTTCCAAATGTCCAGTTCTGTTTTGTCGTGGGATGGAAATGTCGATTATGGATTCTACGTTCTGATTTATGGATTGAGTAACAAATTCTGAATGTTGGTTCTGTTTACTATTGTCTTTATGGGTTTATTGATGAAGTCCGAGGATATATTATTTGAATTACTGAAGAACCGTGAAGAAAAGTAATCTTTTAAGTGGATTTGTCTTCATTTCGGTTACTGGTGGATGATTGTTGAGGGCTAATTGCTTCGTTGATTCCTGTGTTCTATACTTCGATATCTGCCTGAAGTAATTTCAAAACTTTTGCTTGTTCATTTTGTGTTCGATTCTTATTTTGGTTCTGCCCAATAGTCATTTTGAGAGAATATTTCTCTGTTGAAATTGATTGAGTTCCTTGGGTTGGTTTCTGTCGAGAGATGTGTTTGAGAAGATGTTGGGAACCTTTTAATTAGGAGATTGAAGTTTTATTAAGAATGATGAATCTTGAAGATTTGTAGTCTGGCTCATTGTATCTAATGGAATTGTTTTGGGTGATGGATTTTGTTCTGTTACTTCTGTTGTTTAGTTGCTGCATAGGTTGAGGACTTGTACGCTGTGTTTTTTTTTTTTTTTTTTGAGAAATCAAACTAGGAATGTGAGGTTTTGTTGAGGCATTGTTTATGTTTCCCGAGGGCTGAAAGCATGAGGGAATGCTAAGTGTAGTGTTGATAACGTTAGGCTAAATCCAATGTATAGGTTGTATTCTTAGATTTGGTTTTCGGGTTGGGATTCATGGTTATCCCTGGAAACTGTCCTGAATTCTAGTCATGTTTAAGACTTTTATGTAATCCCTTATAAGTTTGATGGAATGTTGACATCGACATTGTTATAGGTTCTAGAGATGTCAGTGATTCGACTTTCTCTTACGACAGCGCGTGGAGCTGGTTTGTCGATAAGTGTGTCGTGGTCGCAAGGGAGGTAGGAATATTTGTACTTTTTGCACTGCATTTGCATCATGGTTTTCAAATTGCTATTTTGTGGGATACCACACCAGAAAACCCGACGGGGACTGTTCGACAGCATGTCCGTTTTTACATACACGTATCTTTTCTCACGTTTACATTCCGTACATGGTTTATTCCTAATATTCTACCATATTGTTGATGTGATATCTGTGTATGTGTAGGAAGGATGAATCCTCTTGATGCTTTAGACACTCTAGCGCTAAAGCATCACAAGGCTATCCAATGACATCTTTTACAGCGAGATGGGTTATATGATACGTGCATTGGGAGGATGAATCTTATTGATACTTTAGGCACTCTAGCGCTAAAGCATCACGAGGCTATCCCTCAAAATCTTCTACAACGAGAAGATTTCATATGTTCATTGGGAGGATGAATCCTCTTGATGCTTTAGGCAGTCTAGCGCTGAAGCATCACGAGGCTATCCTCATGTAATCCTCTGTTGCATGAAGATTGGTCGTTTATGTGCGAAATGGCGATGGGGCATTTTTGACATGTCCTCAGGTTTCGATCCGATGGGGCATTGGTGACGTGTCCTCATGTTGCAAGTCCTGAAAGTTGGAAATATGATGGGATGGTGATGACTCCTCTTTGCAAGTCTCTAAACCTGGCTAGGGTATTGTCACATGGAGTTGGTAGAGTTGTCAGTCGCAAAGATTAGCCTATCCTAGTACCGTTTCATTTGGAGGGTGGCTAGATGGCTTGTAATTCTGCTCATTGGCAACCCTCGTCAATTTGGAACATAGATGTATTTAACGAGAAGCTGTCTATCGTGAGCAACCTCACTCCGGGTATATGATCGTACAAGTTGTGTCGTCGTTGACTGGTTCGCCCGCAACTTGGGTGACGTGCTAGATCTTCAGATCGTCGTCAATGGTATTCTTTCTTGTCTCATATGGTGTTGCTATTGGCGGATAGCCACCTTTCTGTGACTTGTGCTGGACGGTTACACGAGTTGTGTCGTTGTTGACTAGTTCACCAGCAACTCGGATCGTATCAGCGGTGGCTACGACCCGTTGGCACATCTGGGCTGTTACACAAGTTGTGTCGTCGTGGAGCTTGCTTGCTAGCAACTCGGGTAATGCATTGGATCTTCGGATCATATCAGCAGTGGCTACGGCTCGTCTGCACATCCGAGAGATTACACACTTTACGATGATGAGTGATGGATGGGTCATTGTGTGACCATCTATTTTCATGGATGACGTTTTCATATGAAAAGCAATGTTGACATATTTTGCGATTATAGTTGTCTATGTATACAACAAGTTTTAATAAAGCCACATCGAGGGCCATGGGCCAGATTTATAAAATGATAAAGAAGTTTTGGTAATTTAAAAAAATTCATGTATAGTAAATGAGAAACATGAAATGGATTTTTAAAAGATAAGAAAAACGGTTTTAGCATGCATTGCATTTAGTATAGATTTTCCTACTGAGTTTGTTACTTACCCCATAGACTATATTTTTCCCCAGGTTAGGGTGTAGATTCAGTGCACTTGTCTTGTGCGTGTGGCAGTTGGGTGATGCTGGTGTTCCCTATGGGTGTCATGATCTCTCCATGGATGGATGGAGGTTTGTCGGTTCAATCCCTCTATTCCTAGTATGTTTGGATTTTAGTTTTTATGTTGTTTGATTTCATTCCTGCACAATACTTTCTTTTATTTTGTTATTGTCTCTGGTTGATCACTCTGTGGATTCCAACCCATGTGATTTGGGTTTGGACTTGGTATTATTCTCGTTAAGTCTTCTGCATAAAAACTCACGCCTTAGGCTGGGCGATCGGGTTCTCTACGAGAATTGGATCCCCTAACCTGGCGGTTGTGTCTGGCCCGCCTCCGGGTCGTGACAGTATGCATTCACGAGCAACATGTATCATAATTTTCAAAAAGATACGAAAATGGTTTTATGCATGGTTTTGAAAAAGAAACGATAACGGAAATGAAATATGAATAAACGTAAAGAAAATAAGAAAGGGAAAACGGTATAATTTCATCATGATGGCCAGGTTGACCCATTTCTATATGTTAACCATCATGATTCCGTTTGCTAATGAAATGTTAACAGAAAAGGGTAAACGGTATAAGATCATCATGATGCCCAGGTTCACCAAACATCTATTTGGGTCACCATCATGATTTCATTTGCCAGAATCACAGCTCCTCACAGTTCATTACATTTCATCATAGTTCTATAAGCCAGTAAAAGTAAAGAAGGGAAATGGAAATTGAAGACGAGAATAGAAACTGTATGTAGTTTTTAAAAGCTGTATGACACGTGCATTGTATAGTTTATTTTTATATCACTTACTGAGCATTAGACTCATTTGTTTAAATCTTGTTGATGTAAGTATATAAGGAAACATGCTAATGAGCAATTGATGAAGGATTTGCACGCACGGCTCTTGTGGCTGGCTAGGCTAAAGGATTTAAGGAAAAATGGAACATAAAAGGTTTTGTAAAGAAACGGTTAAAAGGTTTTGTAAAAATTTTAATGAATGTTTTAAATTGTAAGGGTTTCATTATTGTGTTCTAAAATACTTTGTTTGATCCATTTTGTCTTCCATTGTGTTTTATAAAATGTTTTAATATAATGATTTTAATTATCGTCTTTAAATGAATCTAAGAACGAGAAGTCTTTCGCTATTTTTATAAAATAAAAAAATTTAATTTTACACATTTTTAAAAGAAAGAAAAATTAAGTCGCTACACATAATGTCTCACATCAAAGCTTAAACTAACTAAAAGACCGATAACAATAAATCATCAAAAGCTAATAGCAAAATCTCTCATTTAAATGTCTACTAGCATTTAACCTTTTTATTTTTGTCTTTTACTTATTAATATGACTAACACAAAAATCATACTTTGTCATATCAAGAATCTCATTAGGCATGAGTATCTCCATTCTCTTTTAAGAGAAATGACATAATTGCTTATCTCATAATGATGTTGAATTTTCATTCAAAGCAAACCATAATGATAAGTGTACATTTCCTTATGTGTTCACTAGAGCTGTACAAAAGTAACAGGTAAATTCCTCAGCATTTATTTCTTTTACCAAGAAACACATCCCTAATATTTATTTCTTTATTTATTTTTTTGGAAAAATGATAAATTAACCATCATCTTTTAAAGTTAATAACAAGTCAACCACTATCCTTTATTTTTTAACAAATTAACCACTGACATATGAGAAAATGACAAAGCCAACATCACTGTCACGTTTGCCATTAACAAGCTGATGTGGAGCCGCATCAGTTCATAGACAAACCGCAGTAGCTTCGTGTTTTTCCAATAAAAGAATAACAAACCGCGGTTGTCTCTTGAGACGCCACCGTGGTTTGTTAGGAGACCGCCACGGCGTCTTGAGACGCCGCCCTGGTGTCTCAAGACACCGCGGTGGTTTTTCATGAGACTACGGCAGTCTTATGACTGGAAAAAATTTTTATCTCAAATTTGAGGGCTTAAACGAATGATTTTGGGGCCTAGAAAGGGGGGTCATGGGGTAAACCTAAAGATGAGTGACAGATTTCAGAGAGAGCTTCGATTTAATACCTGTTAGCCTTTTTGTTAGGCTAAGTTGGATTTTGATGATGACTAAAATGTTGATTAATTTAATAAATCAATAAGTTGTATTTTGTGTTATATTTTATATGTTCCGGATATTATTCTTATCATTTTATCATAATATTTATATCCGTGTATATCGAAAATACCCTCAAAATAGGTATTATTAATGTTCTAACATGTTTATTTGAGTCCATGTAGTGTTGGATATCTTTTAGGGACTCAATATAGTTCAAGGGTAGATTTGGAGTGAAGTGGGGATGAGTCTGCGGAAGCCATTTTGCGTCCCCAAACTAAACTGTGTAGATGCGGATGAAGCGGATGCAGCGCACGCAAATATTGGCGTCCAATTTGAATCTGTCATTCTCAGGGTGTTTTGTGGATGCAGCGGATGACAGATGCGGATGCAGCGGATGCGTCCTAAACTGGTGAACAGTGACTTGCAGATGCATCGGATGACAAATGCGGATGCAAATCTGCATCCTAAACTGGGTGAACACTGACTTGCGAATGCAAAAATTGTGACTTGCGGATGCAGCGGACGCGAAATTCTGCGTCCTAAACACCAAATTTCTGCACAACAGGTATATTTTCAACGGGCATTTTTCCAACAGTCACATGCGGATGATGCAGATGAGCTGAGGACGTCCAAAAGTGGAATGTCTATAAATACAACTTCACTCCAAGCTCTCCACAACGAACCGGGAATCGTGGCGAAGCCCTGCCGAATTTTATACACGATTCAATCACTGTGAGCTTTCAATATTGTTGTACAACCAATTCTCCCTAACCCATAAACTTGCGAGTTATATTTTGGAGAATTCGGATTAGCTAGATTTGAGCTTTAATTTCTGATTTTATTATATTGTGCCTGATTGTAAAGGGTGATTCCCTAAGAATTCATCACACGAGGATGATAACCTGAAATACTCATAGGCTAGATTGAACTCCCGTAAGTTAAATCATTGGGTGACGCCCCGCAATAGTCAAATTAAGAGTGACGACTCGTAAGAGTCAAAGGTTGACGACCTAAGAATTAGTCAAGGGTGACGCCCCGTTTAATAGTCAATTTGTAAACGGTTTTATTGTCACCCGTAAGCCAATTATTTAGTATATCTCCAAGTGAAACTTGGAGCGCGGACGTAGGCGAGTTTGCCGAACCGCATAAACAAATATTGTGTGCATTTCTCTAACCCTTACTCTTTAATTTACGCATTTAATGTGATTGCATATTTAATCGTATTCGATAAATCACTTAGGGATTTAGAGAATTTAAATATCACACGAAATTATTAGAAACGCTATATTCACCCCCCCCCCCCCCCTCTATAGGCGTATATCGATCCTTCAATTGGTATCAGAGTGGGTATTTAAATTTTTGTGTGATATTTTGTTGATTGTGCACATTGCTATAAATTGTTTCATTGTTGAAATTTACTTAAATATCATTAAATTGTAGTCATATATATATATATGGACATTATGGACTCCAATATGTACGAATTAGAACAATGCACATCTACACCTCCACATTTTGATGGTTGTAATTATTTGTATTGGAAGTGTAGAATGGAAATATTTATACAATCTATTGATTACTTTTTATGGAAAATCATTGAAAAGGGAATAACAGTTCCTAGACCAACTTGTGAATTCAATGATTTAGATAAACGAAATTGGAACTTAAATGCTAAAGCTATGAATATCTTATTTAGTGCTTTGAGTAAAAATGAATTTGATAAAGTTCAATTTTGTGTTAGTGCTTATGATATTTGGAAATCTCTTGAGCTAACACATGTAGGCACGACTCAAAAGATTGAAAGTGGAGAAAACTCATCCTCCCAAAAAGAGGAGAAAGTGGCCAATACATGCTTCGTGGCCAATGAAGAAATTGAGGTAACAAACTCTTCTAGCAATTTCGATTCGGATGATGATAATGATGCATTTAATGAATTGCTAGAAAATTTTAATGAGCTCAAAAATAAATATAAATTGTTGAAAAATGAAAAAAAACAACTTGATCAAAAAGCATACTATTTTGAATAAATCTCTTGATGATCGAATTGTAGAATTAAAAAGCATGATTGATATTTCTAATGCTTCTCTTGAATCTCTTGAGCATGATAGTAGCAACTTAAGATTGGTAAACGATGGATTGACTTCTACTATCAAATGTAATGAGCATGAAATTAATGATTTGAAATTGCTGAATGATAAATTAAATACAATTATCAAATCACATGAAAATGAAATTGATTTATTAAATTGTAAAAAATGTGATTTGATTACTATTAATGAATGTCATAAGCATAAGATTTGTGATTTGAGAATTATGAATGATAAATTGAATGATTGTATCAAATCACGTGAAAATGAGATTAGCCTTTTGGATGTTAAATCTAAATCTATTTTTAATACTAAGGCTAAAATTGAATAGCTTGAGGTTGATATATGCGAATTGAAAGCAAAGAATAATGATTTGAACTCTATTGTGCTTAAATTCACTAATAGAAGCAAAAATTTAAATATGCTCTTGAATTCTCAAAGGGTTACATTCGATAGAGCCGGAATTGGCTACGAGCCCTTTGAAAAGAAAAAGAATAACACTGATCTATTTATTAGTTCATCTATTTGTAATTCTTGCAATTGTGTTGGACATAAATCTTTTTGTTGTCCTTTAAAATTGAATGATAAATTGAAATCAAATTATGAATCTAAATTTGTCTATCCTTTGAATTTGAACTCTAAATTTAAATGAAATGCTAATTCAAAATTTGTTTATCCTTTGGATGCAAAGTCTAATTTAAATTCTAAATTTAACTTAAATTCTAAATTTGTGTGGGTTCCTAAAGGAACCAAACCTATTACAAAAGGACCCAAAATGGTTTGGGTACCAAAAATTGCAAAATGATTTTTGGTTGTAGGTTGGAGATTCTCCCAAGGAGCTTGAAAGGAAATTGGATACTTGAATATCCAACAAAAAGGGGAGAAGCTTCAAATGATGCCTCCAATGCTTTATAAATGGACATAAACTTGGTGGAGGTACACAATTTCCTTTTAAATGATTTAATTTAATAATTGAATTTTAGTGTGGAATTTGATTTGGATTAGCATTTAGAATTTGATTGATTAGAATAGATTATATTATTGATTGATTCAATCTTTATTTTTATTTGGGATTAAAGCATAGATTGATTCAATTCTATTGTTCTATTCTTGATTTGGTATTGAAAGTGTTTTAACTTTAATTAGTACATAATCTTCTTGGATTAATTGTTAGCTTTAATCTTTTTGTATATATATATATTGAAATATGCTTTATTCATGCAATTAGTATTTTGATGAATGTATTCCAACAACTTAGTCTCTAAATTGAACATGCTAATGCAAACACTTGATTGTTGGATTCTAAGTTGGATGATTGTTTGGAATAAACTGCTTTATTGTTTTTAATAATGTACTTCTCCCTTGAATTGAAATTAGATTGATATAAGGGGAGAATAGTAGAAAAGTTGTTAATTATGATTTTTGTTAATTTCTCCCTTGAATTGAATTTGAATAACGAAATAGGGGGAGAAAATATAATTGTATTGAGATTATTGACTTGGCCTTGAAATGTTGATTCTAATTATAATCTTTGATAAATTTTACTTTCACTAGGTTAAATTTTGACATTTCTCCATTGGTTGTAAATTGAATAATAAAATAGATGGAGAAAATAAAATTATTTAGAGATTTTTGTTTTCATTTTTCTAACTTAGTTTCTCCTTTGAATTAAACTTTGTACATGGAGAAAATAGAGATGTTAAATTTGATTGGAGATCTTTGATTTATTTTTGAAAATTGTATAAGGATTTTAACTTTTGATAAATTTACTTCCGTTTGTGCTTAAACTTTGAACTTTCCCTTATGAATTGATGTTGCTATTTAGATCATTGATATAGGGGGAGAAGATCAATTTATATTAAGTTTATTGACTTGCTCTTGAATGTTGATTTTAATTTCTAGTTTTCGATAAACTTGCTTTCACTTATGCTTAAACTTTGACAATTATCTTTTGAATTGATTTTTAACTTTAAAAAAATGAGAAAGATATTTGTATAGATATAATTGTTTAAAAAAAAATAGAATTCTCCTTTGGGTTAAATGTGTGAATGGATAAAAGAGGAGAAAATGAAATTGATAGGAGATAATTGATTTGTCTTGACTTTTGTTTTTCCCCACTAAAACCCATATGTTGAATATTGTTAATTGATTTAGGGGGAAAAATTACAATTGTTTGATTCAACTTGTATTTTCCTAAATGTTTTCAATTTTTTGATTTGAAAGAGAAAATAACTTTTGTAGTTGTTTTTCAAATTGATATAATTATTTATCTTTTGTTTGAAATCTCTAAAGTGATATCAATAATTGTTTTGTTTTAAACTTCTACAATTGGTATCTATCTTGGATTTCCATCCCCAATGTTTTAATTGTATGCAATGATTTAGGGGGAGAGAAATGGTTCTTGACTTGAATATCTTTGAAAGATAGAGTATATCAATTAGTATCTTTGCAATTGGATTTCATTTCTTCAATTGATATCATCAATTTCTCTATGCTTTGAACTTTTTAAATTGGTATCAATCTTTGTTATTAGGATTGAATTTCAACAATTGAAATTATCAGACTAATTTTTTTTAAATAGTATCATGTGTGAAATTATCTTTGTTTTGGTATAATTTTTTTTAGGATTTTCATTTGATAATATTTTAGATTCACCAACTATTTGGTTTTGTGGATAATGTTAGGGGGAGAAGGATTTTTTTTTTTCATTTAACTTGAACTCATCCATGGATTGTTTTTCAATTGGTCTATATATTTTTGTTAATTGAATGGTTCTCTTAAGTCGTTGGATTATCTCCTATTTGTCTTGTCATAACTATATAGGGGAAGAGAAATATTTAGATTTGTTTTATTATTGCTCTAAGGGGGAGAGCAAATATTTTAAATGTGTGGTATATCCCCATTTTAAGTGGTTGTTGTGATTAACTTAGGGGAAGAGATATTTGAATTGATTTTGATATTACACATTGGTATCTCTCTTTGCATTTTCTCTTTGAACTTACCATTGGTATCATAATTGGCAAAAATGATTCGATTTTAACTTTGGATTTACAATTGGTATAATTATTTGAAAAACTTGTTTTGCTTCAAATTGTGAATTATCAATTGGTATCCTTTGTCAATTTCTTAATTCTTAAATTGGTATCATTTGTTAGAATGTGAGCATGTGTTTACAATTCTTGAACTTAAATGGATTCTAGTTCCTACATTTAGTATCTAATTCTTGAATCCCATTTTTTTGTATATATATGATTTGGACTTTAATGCTTATTCCCTCAAATGAGTTTAGGCTTAATGAGCAAAAAGAGGGAGAAAATTGTCTGGTTATTTTCAAATTGGTATCTCTACTTATAACCACAACTTGAATTTGCTTGCTAGCCTTATTCCCTGAAATGTGTATGTATGCTTAATGACAAAGAGGGATGGTATTTTTATTGAATTGCGATTGTGGTTATTTACAATTGGTATCCTTCTTTTAACCACAAATTGAAATTGAATGTATATTTCCCTCCATGGTTTGCTTCTTGGATAGATTTCTTAATTGAGGGAGAGATTTTGTCTTGAAGAATATTTTTTAATGTTAGACATCTTTGTGATTGTGGTTCTTTACAATTTGATATCTCTTTTTAACCACAATTTAGAATTGAATGTTAATGCTTGATTCTCATCCTTGTTTGATATGTGGATAGATTCTTTGATTAAGGGGGAGAAATTTATTTTTGGTAGAATTAATTATTGAAAATATTGTTGAGATTGTCTTTGGATTCTAATACATTTTCCCTAAATTTATTCATGTTGTTAATGTTTAAGGAGGAGAATTTCTTCGATGAATCTTTTGATAATCTTATTTAGATAATATTTCTTGATTATGTTTAAACTCCCCTCCCCTAGTATTACTTTTTTATTATGACAAAAAGGAGGAGAATGATGTATAAGTTGTAATATATTTTAGGGGGAGTTGAATAACATGGAGTAGCATGTTGCTTGGACTTTATTGCTTGATAAATTGCATAAATTACTTTGAGAAATCTAATATGCAATATTTGTATGCAAATACTTAGTTTTAGGAAAACAACTTATTGGATTTTGTCATCATCAAAAAGGGGGAGATTGTTAGCCTTTTTGTTAGGCTAAGTTGGATTTTGATGATGACTAAAATGTTGATTAATTTAATAAATCAATAAGTTGTATTTTGTGTTATATTTTATATGTTCCGGTTATTATTCTTATCGTTTTTATCATAATATTTATATGCGTGTATATTGGAAATACCCTCAAAATAGGTACTATTAATGTTCTAACAAGTTTATTTGAGTCCATGTAGTGTTGGATATCTTTTAGGGACTCAATATAGTTCAAGGGCAGAATTGGAGTGAAGTGGGAATGAGTCTGCAGAAGCCATTTTGCGTCCCCAAACTAAACTGTGTAGATGCGGATGAAGCGGAAGCAGCGGACGCAAATATTGGCATCCGATTTGAATCTGTCATTTTCAGGGTGTATTGCGGATGCAATGGATGACAGATGTGGATGCAGCAGATGCATCCTAAACTGGTGAATAGTGACTTGCGGATGCAGCGGATGACAGATGCGGATGCAAATCTGCGTCCTAAACTGGGTGAACAGTGACTTGCGGATGCAAAAACTGTGACTTGCGGATGCAGCAAACTCGAAATTCTGCGTCCTAAACTCCAAATTTCTGCACAACGGCTATATTTTCAACGGGCATTTTTCCAACGGTCACATACGGACGATGCGGACAAGCTGAGGACGTCCGAAAGTGGAATGTCTATAAATACAACTTCACTCCAAGCTCTCCACAACGAACTGGGAATCGTGGCGAAGCCCTGCCGAATTTTATACACGATTCAATCACTGTGAGCTTTCAATATTGTTGAACATCCAATTCTCCCCAACCCATAAACTTGCGAGTTATATTTGGGAGAATTCAGATTAGCTAGATTTGAGCTTTAATTTCCGATTTTATTATATTGTGCTTGATTGTAAAGGGTGATTCCCTAAGAATTCATCACACGACGGTGATAACCCGAAATACTCATAGGCTAGATTGAACGCTCGTAAGTTCAATAATTGGGTGAAGCCTCGCAATAGTCAACTTAAGAGTGATGAATCGTAAGAGTCAAAGGTTGACGACCTAAGAATTAGTCAAGGGTGACGCCCCGTTTAATAGTCATTTTGTAAACGATTTTATTGGCACCCGTAAGCCAATTATTTAGTATATCTCTAAGTGAAACTTGGAGTGCGGACGTAGGCGAGTTTATCGAACCGCGTAAACAAATATTGTGTGCATTTCTCTAACCCTTACTCTTTAATTTATGCATTTAATGTGATTGCATATTTAATCGTGTTCGATAAATCACTTAGGGATTTAGAGAATTTAAATATCGCACAAAATTATTAAAAACGCTATATTCACCCCCCCCCCCCCCCCCCCTTTCGACGGATATCTATCGATCCTTCAATACCTTCTGCAACCGATTTTGACACCTGTAGCCAAAGTTATGGTCTTTTGAAGTTGAAGAGGTCAAAAATCTATTAAAATGATTGGATTCGTAAAACATATACATAGGGACTTTGAAATAACCATGAAACTCTCTGTTTTTCATGGTTACTTCAAAGTCTACAGCGGTTTTCAGTTTTTAATGTTTCATGGCTACTTCAAAGTCCTTATGTATATGTTTTACTATTCCAATCATTTTATTAGATTTTTAACCTCTTCAACTTCACAAGACCATAACTTTGGCTACAAATGTCAAAATTGGCTTCAAAAGGTATCAAATTGAAGCTCTCTCAGAGATCTATGACTTTTCCTTATGTTAGCCCTATGACCCCCTTTTTCGTGCCCAAAATCACATGTTTAAACCCTCAAATTTGAGATCAAAAATTTTTAACAAACCGCCAGTCATGAGACCGCCACGGTCTCATGACAAACCGCCGCAGTGTCTTGAGACACCACAGTGGAGTCTCAAGACACTGCAGTTGTAACGACCCGGATTTTTGTAAATCTTTTAAAATGCGTGAAAATTTGAATTTTCATTTTGAAAGTAAATCAGAGTGCTTCTAAACCAAATCGCTACCAATCGTTCATAAAACTCATTATAAAATTCCATTTTTGTAAAACTTTTGCGGAAGCGTTAAAATAAAAACCATGGATGTAAAACGTTTGCAGAAGCGTGAATACAATTTAACTAATGAAAACAAAACATTTAAATACGCTTTATTACAACTTAACCTAATTAAAACAGTTTTCTTTTACCCTCTTTATGTCTGGCCAGCCGTGAGCATTCCTCGAACATGCAAATCCATCATCTCTGCTTGCTATTGTTTCTTCTTTATCTTTCGCTACTCCTAGTCTGTGCATTCTTCTACATCATAGTACCTACATCTACACCACAACCAACTGTAAGTCTAAAAAGACTTAGTAAGGAAAAAGGGAAAATGCATTATGCTTATGACTCTCTTTAGTTCATTTGGAATGGGGGCCACCCAAACCAATTCTTTCATTTACGTTTCCTTTCTTTCTTTTTGTCTTTCCTTTCTTTCTTTCTTTCCTTTCTGTCTTTCTTTACTCGTACTTCGAGCTGGAGATTAAAAGAACCCGTATGGGATTATATAGTGGGTCGGACCTAACCTCCTGTGGATAACTAGGTCCCGTTCCCGATATGGTAGGGGCATTTCCCAATTATCAGGCTAGGACCGCTACCCATCCGCCTCCTAACTCCCTTTTCCTTTCATTCCTTTCCTTTGTCTTTTCATTATCATCTTACTTCCTCACCATGCAATGTGAGTACTACCCCTTTGGAGTACTCCCTACTTGATTTCTATTACATGATGTATGAACATACATTCTCAACCTAACATGATGCATGATGCTTCATAGTATAACATTCATAGAAAATAAAGTGCTTATATAAAAGAAGGTAACTGGAATTGAAAGCGCATTTAACAAGGAAAGTAACCAACCAAATGGCACGCTCAACACATGTAATGAATTTAAACAAGGAAGACATGCTTGAACTATTAGAACACAATACAACAAATCGATATGTTAATTCTTCTAGTTAAGTTCCTAGTCCATTTACATGCTTCCTACGTTTATATTTCTAAGTCATTATTCTAATCAGTTATCAACATGCTCCTACGTTGATTTCATGCCTTGACTCTACTTAACTAATTATACTTGGTTTAACAGAAAGTACATACCAAGGACTTGTAATCATAATCGAGATCTTAGGCAATACTAAGGAAACAATAACAAAAACAATTATAAAACATTCATTGGCATAATAAGTGAGATTCTTGAGACCCTTAACTCATTCAGGTTACTTCATTATCTTTTCATCTTCTTTATCATTCTACTCTCTATTAAAACAAAGTGTCGAATATGAAATTAAAGTGCGCATATAATCGGAATGAAACTGTAATTGAAAGCAACTATAAATGAAAGCATATATATATAAAAGAAGGTAAGACACAAATAAGGAAGATAGAGCATATAACAGAAGAAATAACTACGCATAGCCAAAAATGAGGACTACATCAAATTAGAATAGCGATGGCATATGAGTACGGTAAACGTGTAAGTAATTTATTTAACTAACATACTTAGAAATTAACTACATTTATTATCCTTTGCAATTCACATGCTCAACTTCCGGTGATTACTAATTAGTTATTCTAGTCAGATTTACATGCTCATCTTACCAATCATTCTAATTAATTATAGCTAAGTTACTTAGCATGCTCATTGTTAATTTCTCTAATTAATTTAACATGCTCTTGTTAGTTATAATTTCTATTTAATATGTTAAACGTCTACTTAATCTAATTAGTTACATGCTCATGCTCATTCAATTATTGTTACTCTAACTAATTACATGCTTGTTAATTAAACATACTCCATTGTCGTTATAGTAGAATCCTAAGTAATTTACATGCTCAAGGGTTAATCACATGCTTTTATCCTAATTAACTAATCATTTTAACAGTTAACTACATTTATCATGCTAAATAAATATCCTAATTAATTATCATTCTCACTTATTAATCATAGTTAATTAACATGTTTACTACTTAAGATTGACATGCTCGAGGTTTAGATATTGATTAACCAACTAGCCAATTAACACGCTTCACAATTGCTAAACAATTTAATTACACTAGTTCATTACAAGCTAAACAATTAACATACTGATCAATCAACTAAGCAATTCATACAACAGGGAGTCACTACACCATCACAATTCACAAAGCATTAATCATACTAACAACTAACATAAACATCATAGTTTAAACTACATTCTTATCACACACATTCTAACCAAAAGGTGCACAGCAGACTAACAAAAGGAATCCATTCATAAAGATTAACTCATATTCTAGGTTATCATTTTCTATTTCATCATAACTACTCTACATTTCACCACATACATTCATCAGTCAATAACATCTACAATCATAGCACTAACAATCTATAACGCAGAAAACATCACAAAACAACAAAGTCTACATATCACTAATCACAAGCTAACATCAAAGGAAATACAACAAGGAGTCATTCAAGGAAACTAAACCAACTATTAACTACTAGCAGTCAACAATTGATTAGCAGTAAGCATTCAGCTAACATTAACACTAAACTCACACACCCATACTTGTGGTGTATGGCCTCAATGGCCAAAACACCCTTAATCTTACCTTAATCCTTTATTGCATGTTAGTACTCGACGCTATCCTTCATCTCTTTCCGATACCTTCACAATTAGAAACATTTATCATTTGATAGTGTTTCATAATCCATATTCCAACAATTTGTATCTCAGCTCATCCACTAACAATATTTTCTATCTTATCAAAGTAGCAACTTTCCAATCAATAGAGCAGCTCATAAACATTCAACAATTGATCCAATAGATTGATCCCATTCACGAAATCTAGAAACTAAATCCAACAGAGTACACAATCCATGATCAAATCTAACATATAGATGCTTTTCAGAATTAACCATATGAATATAAAAATATTACATTATAGAATGCTATTGCAAGTGCCAGAATATTGACAATATTGACCTCTTCAACTTGAACTATTGGTTCATTCCAAAGAACACAATGTATGACTCACATTTACATCAATCCAAATTCACTGTCAGAGAGAAATTACTAAATCCCTTATACTTATCATCCAACAACTTAACAGGACAGTCAAACTCCATCCAAAACATAATCAACACATCAAAACGGTCAAGGAGAAATCCTTACCAACAAGCAGGGGACTCATGGCTCAACACATCCGAAGCACAACTCCTTCCTTTCCCGTTTCTTCTCAGTCATGCACAACTCCTAACTGATTTCAACTCTCGGGTCCAGCTCTCTCCTTCCTCCAGAGAGCTCAGCCTTCACCCTCCTCTGTTCTCCTTCTCACACGCAGAACACGATTGGCAAATTTGAAATGCTAAACACTAACCGAGTAATCCCACAATATCAGCCGCATAACCTGATTTTTCGGCCACAATCAATCGTTCAAATCTTTCCAGCTAGACTACTCTGTTATCCTTCAATCAGATAGTGTCACGACCCTTTTCTCAAGAGGCGTGAATGGGCGCAGCGCCCGAAAGGAGGCTTCCGGGAAGCCTCGTAACAGTGAGATGGGCGCACTGGGCAGACTGGCCGCACACACCGCTCACACCAGGCAGAGAGACCATCGAGCAGGACGGGCGTAACAGGGGAATTGGCGCAGATGGGTCCCAATGGGGACTGGACCGAGCAGACTGGGTCGCCAGTGCGCCAACTGGGCACAGGGCCCAGAGGACCAGATGGGAATTTATGGGTTTTAGGATTCCTAGTTGCCCTAGGATTCCTAGTTCTAGTTGCCCAAGGATTACTAGTTCTAGTTGAAGTAGGATTCCTAGTTTGAGTTGTATTAGGATTTCTAGTTCTAGTTGAATTAGGGTTGCTTATTGCCTATAAATAAGACCCTTGAGACACCAAGCCAAGGCATTCGATCAATTGAGTAGAATTGAGTTGAAGGGGAGAGCTAAGTGCGAGGTTTAGCTTCCTTGAGCAGTTGTAGTGATCCGAGTGGAAGAATTGTATCCTAGGTTCTTTGATTTGGAATCAAAAGAGCGGGTTGGGGGCGGGGCTCCCGTAAAGATCTAGTTTCATCACGAGGAAGCAACGTTCGAGTGAGGTGTTCTTGTGTTCGCAACGAGCAAGCTCATCGGGGAAGGCTGGTCGTGATAGGGGATCACGGCACCGCACACCTATTCGCCCTATTCCGCACGGCAAAAATTTAGGGGTGTGAAGTTGGTATCAGAGCAGGGTTCCAGGGATACGCAAATTCAAAGAGTAGTTTGAAGTTGGTATCAGAGTAGGGTTGCAGGCATACGCAACTTCAAAGAGTAGTTTGAAGTTGGTATCAGAGCGAGACATCGGAGCATACGCAACTTCAAATAGGAGTTTGAAGTTGGTATCAGAGCGAGACATTGGAGCAGACACAACTTCAAATAGGAGTTTGAAGTTGGTATCAGAGCAAGGCTACGCATCTTCAGAGAGGAGTTTGAAGTTACTATCCGAATAAAGGTGACAACTTTTGAGCGGGACTTAAGGTTAGCATCGAGATTTGGTGTCAGAACAAAGGTTGCTCGATTTCTTTCTTGATCCGTGGTTTCAAAGAGGAGTTTGAAGACTTGGCATCAAGAGAATGGTATACGCACCTTCAGAGAGGAGTTTGAAGCTGGTATCCGGGAAAAAGGCGATAACTTTCAAGCGTAGTTGAGGGTTGACTTTAGGAGGCACTCAGAAATCACTATTCAAGGAGTTTTTCAACCGGTTTACGAGGAGGTAAATCGCGATGGTGGACGAGGTAACTGTGAGACTTTCTCGTCTAGAGGAGTTCACGGGAAGTCACGGAGGCAGGCGCCGAGAAGGCATTACGTCTCCAACTCATCTCCCTAAAGAAGGAGTTCAAAGCCTACAAGACTTCGACCAGTGAAGCACTAGCACAGCTAAGTGAGTCAATGGCAGCAGCAGCGGTATCGGGCAGCGCAGCGAAGAGGCAAGGCGGGACGACTACCAAATTGAAGGTTCCAGAACCGATGCCATACAGCGGCAATCGGAATGCTAAGGAGTTAGAGAACTTCCTGTGGGACATAGAGCAGTATTTCCAGGCAACCGGAGTCGAGGAGAAAGATAAAGTTATGATCTTTAGCATGTACTTGCGGGCGACGCAAAGCTGTGGTGGAGGCAACATCAAGACAAGGAGCCGAGGATTGTGACTTGTGAGATCTTGAAGAAGGAGTTGAAACGATTCCTTCCTCTCAATGCCGAGTGGGCAGCAAAGGAGGCTTTGAGAAAGCTTCGGCAGACGGGATCGGTGAGCGATTACGTCCGAGAGTTCATTTCTTTATTGCTGGATATTCGCAATATGCACGAGGACGACAAATTATTCAACTTTCTTGCGGGTCTTCAACCATGGGCACAAAAAGAATTGCGAAGGCATGCGGTGAAGGACGTGGGATCAGCAATTGCAACGGCTGAAGGGTTGGTGGACTTCAAACCCAACTCTTCCCTAGAGAGGAAGAGAGGAAAAGATGATGGGCAAGCGAGTAAGCAATCACAGGGAGGTGGACACGACAGAGGAAAGCGGAGAGAGGGTTCAAAGGCCAAGGGATCTGAACAACCCCGATGTGAGAGAATCCACAGGTGTTTCGTATGTGGTGGGCCACACTTTGCACGAGATTGCACAAAGAAATCATCGATTTACACCGTAAGGGCTCAGAGCGAGACTTCTGACGCAGAGGAGGGACCTCGGATGAACCCCATTCAGTTGGTGAATGCCCTAGTCAGCAGCAAGGCACCGATTCTAAGCAGTACAGTGGTAGCGATGCCGAGGGGATTAATGTATGTCGGGGCGTATATCGGCAAAGAGAATGACACGAGATGACCTGCAAAAGGAAGTACGTGTTAGCAACCCACGAAGAATGACAGGGACGGAGATGTAGACCTTTGATCGGATCCGGGAACTATCTAACGTTAGGTTCACGGATTCTAGATTTTTGAAGAAAATCTACCGATCGCGGGCAATGGTTCGGTTTTCCCTCGCTCAAACTCCCAATGGAAGTTTGAAAAGGGAAAACTTACGAGTTAGCTCAAGCACCACGAGCTTGCTAACAAGGAAGTCCTCTACTTCGTCTCGGATTCGAAGATCCGGGGCGGCCGCTCGACGGAGTCGGAATCTTCTCACAGGGAAGGGAAATAGTAATATATTAATCTCGTCAAAAGTTGTCTTTCAATGCGTCTAACCATGGAAATTTATAACCTAGGTGATGATGAGTAGGGTGATGGACGGTCGAGATGAGGCAGATGATGGACGGCCAAGATGAGGCATGTGGGTGGCAATATGCAGGCTCTTGGATGAATGTGGAATGAATGGCCGAGATTAAAGCTGGTGGAAGAACATGCATGGCGTACACATGGCAGCTCCTTGATGTTTTCTTTGGGCTTGCTCTTTCCTTGGGCTTGAAAAGGATTGGACTTAGCCCATAACTCAATCATCACCATCTAACCTAACCAACAATCTAAATGCATGAATGAGTAAAGCTTATAACCATGCTTTACCCTCACAAAATAGGCTCAATGTTTGCCATGAAAATAAAAATAAGAAATAAATAAAAATATGCAGAATTGAAAGGTTGCACGTTTGGGATGCCGGGAAGACAAATTCCCGTCTGATGAAGCTCATAACAATCACGTGTGTCCCAAGTCAAGACATGCACAGGTTGCTCCTTATCCGTTGGGACAACATCCCAAATAGAATCATCCTCGAAGTTAATACCTGCAAAAGAAACAAGATCATCAGTAATTTGGCTAAGTGACAGTAAGGACCTTGTTTGCGATCAAGTAATAGGCCTCGGCCCCCGAGGCATGTCAGAGAAGGTTCGTGCTATGATAGACACTGGTGCAACCAACAATTTCATCTCGCAAGAGAAGGCGAGCGAGCTAGGCTTGGAGGCGACCAAGAGCTCGAGCATGATCAAGGCGGTCAATTCGGGAGCGCAACCAATCAAAAGGACGACGGTGCCCTTATTGCGAGTAGGAGAGTGGCAGCAACCGTGTCCAATGATGATAGTGTCGTTGGACGATTTCGACTTAATATTGGGGTTGGAGTTTTTCAGGAAGCGAAGGCAACGGTGATGCCCCACCTTGGGCTGATTTTCATCCAAGACGAGTCCACACCGTGCATGGTCTGGAGCGAGAACTGGGGCAAGCGTACTATGTCATCTTCACTACATTCAAAGGCGGGAGTGCGGAAGGAAGGGGAGACTTTCTTGGCGACACTATGCAACGTCGAGCAGGACAATGTGGGGGAGAGGTCGAGCGGTGTTAGAGAAATCCGATGAAGTGGTGTCATCGGAGTTGCTAAGGGCGCGGCCACACAAGCGCGCCAGAGGCAAACAGGCTAAACAGAGGGGCGGATGGGCCAATCCAGGAGGCGGATCTGACCTTTCCAAAAGTACGAGTCAGATGGGCGCGAGGCAGCATTTGGGCATACAAGCTAGCCCGAGCAAGGGCACAGCACAGGTGACCGCAGCGGAGTGCGGGCAATGCAGGTTTGACATGAGTAGAGACCGTGGGCCGCGACGAGACAGCAAACCACGATGGGCCAGGAGGGCCAAACACAGGCAGTATAGTGGATTGCAACGGATAGCGAGCTACATCATCAGATGGGTACGAGTCGAGAAGGACTTGGAGCAATCGGAAAAAGGGGTGACAGCTTACTTCAAGGGTAAGTCAACGAGGACTTCAACTTCAGTTAGTGGGGGAGGTTTGTCACGCCCCTTTTCTCAAGAGGCGTGAACGGGCGCAGCGCCCGAAAGGAGGCTTTCGGGAAGCCTCGCAACAGTGAGATAGGCGCACTGGGCAGACTGGCCGCACACACCACGCGCGCCAGGCAGAGAGACCATCGAGCAGGATGGGCGCAACAGGGGCAATTGGCGCAGATGGGTCCCAGCGGGGACTGGGCCGAGCAGACTGGGTCGCTAGCGCACCAACTGGGCACAAGGCCCAGAGGACCAGATGGGAATTTATGGGTTTTAGGATTCCTAGTTGCCCTAGGATTCCTAGTTCTAGTTGCCCAAGGATTACTAGTTCTAGTTGAAGTAGGATTCCTAGTTTGAGTTGTATTAGGATTCCTAGTTCTAGTTGAATTAGGGTTGCTTATTGCCTATAAATAAGACCCTTGAGACACCAAGTCAAGGCATTCGATCAATTGAGTAGAATTGAGTCGAAGGGGAGAGCTAAGCGTTAGGTTTAGCTTCCTTGAGCAGTTGTGATGATCCGAGTGGAAGAATTGTATCCTAGGTTCTTTGATTTGCAATCGAAAGAGCGGGTTGGGGGCGGGGCTCCCATAAAGATCTAGTTTCATTGCGAAGAGGCAACGTTCGAGTGAGGTGTTCTTGTGTTCGCAACGAGCAAGCTCATCGGGGAAGGCAGGTCGTGATCGGGGATCACGGCGCCGCACACCTATTCGCCCTATTCCGCACGGAAAAATTTAGGGGTGTGACAGTAGGAAGAATGGGCCAATAGAACCAACTTGTGAGCTGGACTGATCAAACGAAGCAGCCCCGCCCGAACATCCAGCCCAGTCCAGTCGTTGCCAGCGAACCAAAGCTCCTGCTCCCATTGATTCCAGCCTACGGTCCCTGCCCGACACAAACCGAACACGAAATGCAAAGGAGGGAAGAAATCGATCCAACCCACCTCAACCATTCGCCGAAAAAGACCGCCTGCGGAATCCCAAAGTCGGAATTCGTCGCAGGATATCAAAATGGATCCCGAGCAGTGACCGCGACTCGCTGTGACCCTTGCTCGTTGTTCGCCAGACCACTCGCACGCCAGAAGTCGGCTACGCCTCGTCAGCTCGAGCCCGAGCTCGCCGGCGTCCGTCTGTTGCTTGCCGTTGCTCGGTCACCGTCGAAACCCATGAGTTCCCTCTCCCCTTTCTCTCGTCTTCGTTGCTGCAAAAAAAATGGCCGATTTGGCCATTTCTTTTCTTTTGTTTTTTATTTATTTTTATTTTTATTTTTATTTTAACACTCACGCATTAAACTTTAATTAATTAAAATATAATTTAATCCAACTCTTTCATTAACTTTAAAATACCTCTTTCATCATTTTAAATTCTTAATTAATACCCTAATGTAAAAATGATATAATAAATCCTTAATACACAACAATAATAATAAATTATAAATATTATAATTTAAATTCGTTAAATTAATATTTATTTTAATTATAATAAATTCCATTTAATCTCACTAAATAGAATTCTTATAAATACGTTATTCATAATATCCCAATAATTATAATTACTCAATTAAAAATATCGGGGTGTTACAGCAGCGGTCTCCTAACAAACTGCCGTGGTGTCTTGAGACACCGCGGCGGCGTCTCAAGACACCGCGGTGGTCTCCTAACAAACCGCGATGGCGTCTTAAGAGACCGCTGCGGTTTGTTATTCTTTTCTTGGAAAAACACGAAGCCGCGGCCTTTTGTTTACGAACCGCCACTGCTTCACATCAGCTTGTTAACGGCAAACGTGACAGCGATGTTGGCTTTGTCATTTTTCCATACATTAGTGGTTAATTTGTTAGAAAATAAAGGATAGTGGTTGACTTGTCATTGACCGCAAACCACGATAGTTAATTTGTCATTTTCCCTACTTTTTTCATTTGATTATAAGCGCTCTATGGCTTATCTTATCTTAAATCTTTCATCTTCTTGCACACAATAAGAAATGAACTCATTAAGAGTTCATTTTTCTTTTATGACCGTCGTAAACAATCTTAAGTTGTCTGAATCGGGAAGAAAGATATATCAAAACTAAATGCATGAGCGAGTCCTTAGATAACTCTAACTTGTATTTTGAAACAATGTGAGACATTTACATTTTCTCTTTCTCTTTATATCATAGTGAGAAAAAATTAGCTAAAAACATAATTGTCTCAATCATTTCATTTTATTCATAAAACATTTTCAATTTCTTGATAAAACATCTAGGCATCGCCTTCATTGGATATACCACCCATGGAATTATCTATAGTTGCATTCATAATTATTACAAGCACCATGCAATTTGAGCGATCTAACATTTTTAGCTCCTGATGTGCCACGGATCCCCTCCAAACATTATCAAGCAAGAAGATTTTCTAATAATTATTCTAGTGTTTCTTTTGTAAGTAATCGAAGAGGAAAATATATCCAAGATATGACATACACCTATTTAAGTTCCAAATATCTTATGGAGTTCTTCAAGATGGAGTATGCCCAAATTTAGAAAACTTATGGCAAAATGCAAAATCATTGATTCAACCTTTGAGTACTATTTGGCAGATTCGACAATCTTAAATATTCTATATCAAAAAAATTTCTTCATAAATATTGTAGCTGACATCTCAAACATTCCAAAATGGAGTATTTCGATAAAATTGGAGTCTGTTTGCTTGTCAAAAAGTTATCTGAACAGAGAGCTACATTTTCGTTTAAGAGGCCCGATTTCACTTACCCATATTAGAAGCCCAAATCAATGTGAAGACGAACCTATGATATGGCACAAAGATTTGTTACGAGATCTAATTCAAAGAATCTTTCAAATTATTATTTGGTTTATTATTTTTCAGATTCAAAAATTTGATATGAAAGCACACCTAATAAAGTGGATCAAGAGTTGCCAACACATGTGCTTACTTAGCAATTTGATGAGTAATCTGTCAAAGAGGAGCAAGGGCCACGAATTTGAATTCATTCAAATTGAGTGAAGTTCAAATTTAAATCTTTAGTTAGATGATTTTAAGTTATTTTAAAGTTTTCCTACATAATTTAAATTCAAGTTATTTTAAATTTCAAATAGAATATAGAGATTGGTTAGGGATAACTATAAGTCAATCATATTCCTAATAGAATTTTTTTTCTTTCATGGTGGGCTATTTATACCCCACTAAGACTCAAAGGAAGTTCTTAGTTTTTGATGAATTAAAATCTCTTTTTAGCCGTAACTATTTTCTCTTTCTCTTTGATTGTTGATAATCCATTTGATTGAAAACCCAAGAGTTCAAATGTTGTGAGAATTACTTGAGCTTTTGATTTCTTGCAATTCTTTTAGACAATTTTGATTGGTGAACGTGATCGAAGATTGCAATCAAACTCACTTTTCTTGTTGGTGTAGTTCTTTTTTTATCAATCAAGGAGAAATTCTTTAGTGAATAAAAAGGTTGTAACTTTAACATCCTTTTCCCAAGCCAACTATCTTACCTATCGCTCATCACAATCCGTTTCCGCATCCGCTCCTTTTAGTCATCAAGACTACATAATACTCAAAGAGTGAGAGGTGGTTCATTCATTAGTACAAGAATGAGATCCATGTAAATGAGAACAATGTTAATGTTCTCAATCCATAACGTTTAGTTTGTGTCGATAAGCACCTAAAACTCATCCGTTTGTGCAGATAATGAAACATTTACTCAATCAGAGAATAAACATAAGCTCACATTAAACATACATATCTTTGTTAAAAGAACTCAAATAATTGTGTGTTTCATCGAAAATACTTAGCACAATATTGATATATAATTTTTTGACTAAAAATATCAATTTGTAAGTGATACTCTTGACGTAGTGATCAAATGTTGACAATGAATCATGTCAAGCACTAAGTCTATTTTTTGACAAAGTTATTTCCCACATGAAAAACCTTATAATCGTCACATATATATCACCACAAGTATGTATGTATGCAACTTTGCCAAATGTTAATCTTCCTTTGGGTAAGTCAGCATCCGTATAAATTACAAAGACAAGTCATCTTGATATTCCAAAAATAAATAAATCTAGACAAGAGAGGCTACTTTTGTAGCATGTTGTTTCAATTTATTCATCTCAGAATATTAGACATTCAAATGAAATGTATGCACCAAAATTTGAATGAAAATATGCATAATCCTAAGTGCCTGGTCGAATCCTCATTATCGTAGCTCTAAAGAGCAAACAATGTAGTACCCTAGCTTCAATGAGCTAGCACTACAATGCTCTCAACACCAACAAGCCTGTAGCACAAGACTCCCAGCTCAAACGAGTTACAATTGCAACGCTCCCTCCTTCAACAAGCTAGTGTTGTCAAGCTCCTAGCTCTAATGAGCTAGTACCCCAACACCTTAGCTCCAATGAGCTAGTACCACAATGCCACAAAAATAGGTTCTCCAACCCATGGCATCCTCAATGTGATGGTTCAAACATAATGCACCAAACCCGAGGCTACAACACTACAATTGGTCACCTAATGCCTCAGCATTAAGTCCTTATCCTTATGCTATGTGGAGCAGTAGACTAGGTCCACAATACCCAAAACTGAAGTACTAGCATTGCAACACTGGTCATGAAACATTGTTGTTGTTCGTTTTAATCAAACAGATATCATCAACAATCAAAGCATTAAACAAAAACGTTAATCAACAGAAAGTTTACGGGGTTCAGACAAAATCGTCCTACGTCCATGGGTGAGGGCATTTGTATTCATTATGAACTCTTCAAGGTTACAAAGGATCGTTACAGAACTATTTCTCTGCATGCAGCAACGTCAAGCAACAAACACTAACCTAAGATACACTACCTGACAAAACGTCAATATCTCACTATAGCAATTCCTTCTCTTTTCTTCTGTGTTAGCCTCTGTTTTCTTTCACCGATAACAGAGCAATATTCAAATGAAAAGTATGAATCAGAAGAGCGCTCATTTGCCAGCTAAAACTCTTCAAAATTGTAATTGCCATTAACTGTCACTTGACCCAGTAAATATTATCTAATACTGAGTCACACCTTAACAATTCTCGACCTTCAATCATTATTAGAAAATTTTCAAATACCCAAACACCACCGTACTACATGGATCAACCTTGTACGTTTACCAAGTTTAGGCAACGCCTAAACTTAGTTACTGGAAGTACCTTAGTGAGCATATCTGCTGGATTGTCTCTAGTGTCCACATTTTGCATTTCAATCTGAACTTGTGTGATTACCTCACATATAAAGTGATATTTCACTTGAATATGTTTTGTTCGGTCATGAAAGGTAGGATTTTTAATCAGATGCAAAGCACTCTGATTGTCACAATAGACGGTAACATTAGAACTGTCTATTCCAAAATCACTTGTTAACCATTTAAGCCACAATGCTTCCTTCACACCTTCACATGCAGACAAGTATTCTGATTCAATTGTAAATAATGCTACAGCCTTTTGAAGACATACCTTCCAGCTAACAACACCTCCAAAAATAGTAAAGATATATCCAAAGATTGATTTCTTAGAATCTATGCATCCTGCAAAATCTGCATCCACATATCCTGCTACGATGTTCTCACTAGGTGTCCATCTTCCAAGAACTAATGCAACATCTAGTGATCCAGAAACATACCTCAGGAACCATTTTAATGCATGCCAATGTAGTATCCCTGGATTTGCTATAAAACGACTGATTACACTAACAGCATATGCTAAATCAGGTGAAGTGCAGATCATGGCATACATTAAACTGCCAAGGATATTTGCATATGGTATTCGATCCATCAACTTCTTTTCATCTTCACTTATTGGACTTTGTTGATGACTTAACTTGAAGTGTGCTCCTAAGGGTGTTTGAACAGACTTCATGTTATTGAAATCAAACCTCAGTAACACCTTTTGTAAGTACCTTTTTTGAGACAGTGTAACGATATTTTCATTTCTGTCTCTGAAGATTTATACCTAAAATCTTCTTAGCCTTCTCCATATCTTTCATGTCAAACTCATTCCCTAATTCCCTTTTAAAGTCTGATATGTGAGATTTGCTTTTGCTAGCGATAAGTATATCATCAACATAGAGTAGAATGAATATACTAAGTTTAGTGGTAACTTCCTTTCTGTAAACACAGTGATCATAGCTGCTTTTTATGAAGCCAATACTGGTTATGAATTCATCAAACCTTTTGTTCCATAATCGAGGAAACTGTTTTAACCCATACAGAGACTTATGCAAAAGACAAACTTTGTCTAGATCCTCCACCTGAAAACCATCAGGTTGACTGATGTAAATCTTCTCATCGATATTTCCATGTAAAAAAGCTGTCTTTACATCCATTTGCTCCAACTCTAGATTTTGAACTGCTACCAAGGACATAACCACTCTAATAGAGGTTTGCTTCACCATGGAAGAGAATATTTCGTTGAAATCAATTCCCTTCTATTGAGATAAGCCTTTGGCAACTAACCTTGCTTTGTATCTAGGTTTTTCTCCACTTTCAGTTCCTTCCTTGAACTTATAAATCCATTTACATCCTATGATTTTTTGAGCTTTTGGTCTTTCCACCAGTGACCATGTTTGGTTTTTCTCCAGAGATTTCACCTCCTCTTTCATTGCAATCATTCACATATCCCTGTCATTGCTTGACATAGCTTCTGAGAAGCTTGTTAGTTCTGAATGATTTAAATCTGCAGAAACCAGAAGGGCATATGCAATTATATCAGCATCCCAATCTCTGCACTGGTTTCACTATCCTTCTTGTTTTGTCTCTTGTCAACTGATAGTCTATCTGTTGATGCTCCTCAGATCCTTGTGTTTCTTCACTATGTTGAATATCAGTTTCTGGATGATGCAATTCATAGTCATTATTCATATTGCCCTCATCGTACTCCACCTCAATTGTTACCACTTGTTGTGGGTTCTGCTGGATATCAGTAGATTCAGCAGTAGGTGTTTAAATGGAAACTCCATTTCATTGAAGGTGATATCTCTGCTGATGATTACTCGTTGCTGCCCCGGTTCAAGGCACCATAGTCTGTAACCTTTTGTTCCTTCCTGATAGCCCAAGAACACACATTTACTGGCCTGAGGTTGTAATTTATCTTGTTTGCAATGTGCATATGCAGCACATCCAAACGTTTTCAGAATGTCATAGTTGGCAGGATATTTGTGCCAAACCTCAAATGGTGTCTTGAAGTTTACTGTTGTTGATGGTGACAGATTAATGAGGTAGGTGGCAATGGCAACTGTAACAATTGGGCTTTTTGGCCCAGTCCAAATGAAAAAAAAAAAAAAAAAAAAANCTTTTAAATTTTAGACTAATTATTTCACGTTATTTGAAAGTCACTGATGGACCTTTTATTTGGATTTGGCTTGCAAGTTTTACTCTATTTCTACTACTATTTATTGGATTTAAGTGAAGGTTGGACGATTTTGTTCCTTTTTGGGCCGGATCGTTCCCCGTTCTGTCACGGGCCCTCTTTGGGGCGTGACAGCAACTGCCTCTGCCTAGAACACTCTTGGTATTCCTGCAGTAATCATCATGCATCTTACCCTTTCAAATATAGTTCTATTCATGCATTAGGCTAAACCATTTTGTTGAGGGGTATGACTTACAGTATGGTGACGGACAATTCCTTCTTACAGAAATCACTGAACATATTTGAGCAAAATTCCATTTCATTGTCAGTTTTCAATTTCTTGCCCTTGGTACTTGTTTGGTTTTCAACCATTGTTTTCCACAGTTTAAAGGTCTCAAAAACTGTCTTTGGTTTTCAAACAATACACCCAAAGCCTTCTTGAGTAATCATCAATTATTGACAGGAAATATTGTGCTCCTCCTTTTGATGCAATTCTCTCAGGACCCCATACATCGGAGTGAACATACTCCAAAACACCTGTTGATTTGTGAGCAGACTTATTGAAACTGATCAGAGTACTCTTGCCCAGAACACATGTTTCACAAAATTGCAAATTTGACACTTCCATCTTACTCAGTAAATTTTGTTTCTGTAATTCCATCAGTCCCTTTTCACTGACGTGGCCTAACCTGTTATGCCAAAGTTCAGCACAGATGCCTTGATCACCATTTACCTGAGATGCCTCTCCTATGACTATTTTGGCTTGGAGATATAGAGACCTTTATTCAGATCTCCTCTCATTACAGTGAGGATCCCTTTTTGAACTTTCGTGGCTTCCTTTTCTATTTTGACAGTGCATCCTGATTTGTCTAGCATCCCTATTAAGATTAGGTTCCTTTTAAGTTGCGGAACATATCTCACGTTCTGGATGGTTCTCATGCATCCATCATGCATGACTATTTGTATCAGGCCTTCTCCTTCAACTTGACAAGCCTGATTGTTTCCCAACAAAACTTTGCCACCGAATTTGCTACAAAAGTTTTGCAACCACTCCCTCCTTGGCGTCATATGAAAGGAACAACCTGAGTTGAGAATCCATACCTCTCTAGAATCTGTTGCAGATGCAACTAATACATTTGATGATTCATAGCCATTAGATGCCACCGAGACTTCACCTTTTTCAGATTTCCTTTCATTTTTCTTTCGTTTCCATTCATAACAATCCTTTTTAAAGTGTCATTCTTTGTGACAAAAGAAGCACTTCCTGCCACCTTTAGATTTAGATCGGGACCGACCCTTTGTAGACTTTCCTTCTCTGGTTTGGGGTCTACCTCTGATGACCAGCCCTTCACCCTCTGAAGTTTCCTTTATATCAGATCTCTTTTATAATTCCTTTGAGTTCAATGCTGCTTTGACTTCAGACATCATCAGAGTTTGTTTACCATATAGCATTGTATCGACAAATTGTTTGTACACTTTAGGTAAAGAGCTTAACAGAATTATAGCCTAATCTTCCTCCTCTATTTTAACTCCGATGCTGTTGAGATCAAGTATGATTTTGTTAAAGTCATCCACATGCCATCGCAACTCCTTTGAGTCCTCCATTGTTAGTGTGTATAATTCCTTTTTGAGATAGAGACGATTTGCAAGAGATCTTTTCATGTATAGGGCTTCGAGTTTTAACTAGACAGAGAGCGCAAGTCTCTCTTCTGTTACTTCTCGCAAGACATCATCACCTAAACTCAGCAAGATTGCGCTGTGAGCCTTTGCTTCGATGTCATCTACTTTAATTTTATCAAGTTCTTGCATTGTTTTCATGGCTTCCTCATCAATGGCTTGTGCCAATCCTTGATGAACCAATAAAACCTTCATTTTACGCGCCAAAGACTGAAGTCGTTATTGCCCGTAAATTTATCGACTTTGAACTTTGCCATGATTAAAGATTGAATTTCTAACTCCCAAACCCAATCTCCAAGAACTCAATTCTTTAAATGAGATTGTAAAGATACTCAATCTCCACGCTCACCGCACCAATTGTTGTTCGTTTTAATCAAACAGATATCATCAACAATCAAAGCATTAAAAAGAAACGTAAATCAACACGAAAGTTTACGTGGTTTGGACAAAATCATCCTACGTCCATGGGTGAGGGCATCTGTATTCATTATGAACTCTTCAAGGTTACAAAGGATCATTACAGAACTATTTCTCTGCATGCAGCAACGTCAAGCAACAAACACTAACTTGAGATACACTACCTGACAAAACGTCAATATCTCACAGTAGCAATTCCTTTTCTTTTCTTCTATGTTAGCCTCTGTTTTCTTCCGCCGATAACAGAGCAATATTTAGATGAAAAGTTTGAATCAGAAGAGTGCTCATTTGCCAACTAAAACTCTTCAAAATTGTAACTGCCATTAACTGTCACTTGACCCAGTAAATATTATCTAATACTGAGTCATACCTTAACAATTGCAACCTTTTTGTGAAAAGTTACAATGGTTCATGGATCATCATGAACTTTCACAAAAACATTGCAACTTTTCATGAAAAGTTGTGAAACTTTATGACTATTTGTGAAACATTGTGATTGTTTGTGAGGCATCACGACCTTTTATGAAAAATTGTGGTTATTGGTGAAACGTCACCACTGTTCCCTCTTTCGTAACCCTTAATCACGAAATTGTAGTCAAGAAACCACACGAGACACCAAATTGTGTTTGTTCTTGTCTACAAATCTCAATTCTGAATCCTACCATATAAATCAAGCTCACATACAAAAAAATAGACATGCAAATTCGTATTATTCAAAATTTGAATTCATCATCAATGGACATACTTATTATCATGAAAAGACTAATATGATACCAAGAAACATGCATCATCCTAATAATCTAACATGGATTCGCTCTAATAGCATAGCACTTGTAGGAACTTAAAAGACAAAACTAAGTTCTTCTCAATTTTAATTATATAACTTTATTTTTCCAAGATTTTTATTCCATGTTAAGATTACAACAAAACAAGAGATCGCATATCCGATATGTTGAAGGTGTTTGCAGTTTGAGTGTTAAATTTTGCAGTATGATATTCAATTCTCTAATAGATTATGGAAGTCCATTGTAGAATGTCAAGAAGATACTAATGAGAAGGAGACCATGACTCTTAGATAAAGAAGTGTGTAATTTTTACTTTGTTTATCATAAAATAGAATAATTACAATTTCATCTCTACGCATTTCAATACATTATACTTAGTCTATATCATTATATATACTTTTAAGTCCAAATTATTGAATCAGTTACCATTGTTAGCAAGTTTATAATAATGATAACTATAATATATGTAGGCCTACTAAATATAATACATTATATCTAACATATTAACCTTAACTCATCACTTAATTAAACTTTACTTTATAATAATTTTAATATATAACAATTAATATGCTTGAGTTCATCAATTATTGTTAAATTATATCATAGTGATTGTTGTTTGAACTGTCATATGCTTGACAAAATTTTGGTACATTTTTTAGGAGGGTTCTCCTTAAATTGATGAACTATTGGGTTAGAGTAACAAATAAGTATAAGTCTAGACCCTGAAATGCAAAAACTATGTTTTTGTTTAAGAAAACGACAAACAAAGTGATAAGAGAACCTACAAGCGCTCTTGTTTGTAAAAAATATATTTTTTAAATTAGAAAGAAAAAACATCGAGGATCAGAAAATGCGTATATGGTGGATATTGCATTGCAGCAAAACCAGAACTCTCATCCCTTCTTCAAGAATGAGACACCTACTGTTTAGAGAGAGGGGGGATATGGATTAGCTTCTTAATCAAACTCTTCCTGACCACCTAAGAAGAAGAAGAAGATAAGGAACGGAGACTTTTAGGAGAAACCCAGAAAAGAAGAACACACGCAATCTCAGAAAGAGAGAAATAGAGAGAGAAAGTAGTGATCTAAGGATACTTTAGCTTGGTGATTGATTAGAATCAGAAAGAACAATAGGGAAATTTCATCACTCTTGTGAAGATCGTCCCGCTCTGTTTTTTTGAGGTATTGCTGTACTGATCTAATGAAAGTTCAATGAAAAGAGAGCCTCTGTATGGTTTTGGCGTTTGTGGTCTATCGGGATCGAAAAGTGTTTGGTTCGGCGTGTTGGATGGTGTATCAAAGTTTCTCTGTTTCCAAATACCCAGAATTCTTCCAGGTTTGCATCCAAGTAATTTATTCATTTTTTTTTTAAAATTATTTTCTCAGATACTAAATTATTCTCCTATTTCCATGTTTCTTGTGTCTGTTTCATGCAGGCCAAAGCTAAGGATGCTGAACTCTGGTGTCTCCTTTGACTGATTTCTCAGGTTCTGATTTCCGTTAACTTGTTAACGTGGTTATGAATGTTTGAATTTTGTGGGAAAATAGTTTGATGGAAACAGGGTTGTCTTTTGTAATGGACTTGTGAATTTCCTGCTTTTGATGTTGTAGGCAAATTTTTATTTCTGATTCAGACGTGAATATGGTGTGATGATTTCATTATTAACATTTTCTTTTTGTTTTCTATTTGTATTTCAATTTTCTTACCACACCCAATTGATAATAATTGCAGCTTCCGCTGAAATATTTGTTTGTCTGTTGATGAACTTTCAGAAACTATCCTCTAGATTCCAGCTTTTTGTTGGGGTTTCCTTCATTTTTACTTAGAAAATGCAGTAATTTTTTCATGAATTGAACTTCGCAGGTGGGGTGACTGCTACATTTAACTCGAACTACTCAGGGAGTAAAGATCCGAGACCAAGAGGAAGTGTGGATGGCTACATACCATGCTAGTTCGAACAATCAAAGGGATTCATTACCCATGTTTTATTTAAGGGATCCTTTGCTCATTTCAGACTCAGAAGCACCAGTTCTTCCAAGCAATATGATGATGATTATGAACTACCCCAACTTACTCGTCTCTAAACAGCAAAATAACTTCATGGAAATTCCAATGGTCGGAGCATCCGAATCTGCCCCAGAGCCGCAAGAAGTTTTACCAGAAGTTGGGGATTTCAACGGATGGAAGAGAAATGAGATGGTTGTAATGCATCCAAGCAGTGGCCCCGGCCCCTCGAATATTCTTAATATCGGACAGAACTTCCAGAGCCAAGGATTATCACTTACTCTCAGTCCGCAAATTCCTTCAGCCATTCAAATTTCCTCTATGCCCCATCGCCATCTCAATAATTCGTTGTTGAGTCCTTATAATCTGTTTGATTTAGGTGATGGTGGCTGCAGAAATGGGTCGTCTAAAGAGGAACATTATCGAGGTGGGGAATATCATCTTTCGGGTCATCAAGAATCAAGTAAAGGGGATTTGTTACAGTATAATATGCCTAGTATTGCAAGAATTATTCCTAATTCCAAGTATCTCAAGGCTGCTCAGCAACTCCTTGATGAAGTTGTGAATGTTAAAAAAGCTCTAAAGCAAGCCGATAATGAGAGGAATCGATGCCCAAATGAGGACGGAACCAAGACCTCTAATAATGAAGCTGTGCTGCATGAAAATGGAGTTTGTTCCAGCATTCAAGAAGCGGAAAGTAGTTCCCCCGGTGAACTCTCTCATGCCGAAAGGCAAGATTTGCAGAACAAATTGACAAAGCTTCTGTCCATGTTAGATGAGGTAATAACCAACTGTTTTATTACTAACATAAAGCATTGCCTGTGTGTGTGTAAAGAAAGGATGCACTTACTCCTCCAAAATGGTATTTATATAGATAGTTGAAGAGAAAAGGTAAATGCTAAAGAATTAAGGGCTTCTACTCTATGAATCTGCATAACATGATTGATTAAACCTATATTCTTACATGGAAGTAACAAGTGTTTTAACAACCCTACCACCCGGTCAGTTCTGTACTACTGATCCCTATTTCATAGATATGAAATTCTTTGGTCAAGGAATGAGAAACCTTTTTCTTATTACATGAATCAAATTTGCATTTCATCCATGAAAAGCCATCTTGTTCTTAACAATATTTTTGTCATTGGATTTAATGGCATTGCATTAGATAGAATTGAGAAACAATAATTGAATAATATTATGCAATATTGATCTTTACCCGAATATTTTATGTATGTGCATATCATTATTATCAAACGGATATGATGTACCATACAAGAAGACAATGATGAATAAATGTGGTCATATGGGGAGACAATACATCATTGCTTGAAATTAGTTGAAGTATTCAATCTCTGCTATGATGTCTGTATCTGAATTGATGCCGTATCTTCGTCATTCATTACTCTCACATCCGTAGATTTTATTTTAATCCTGCTTTTGGCAAATATATCTTATTTGTTCTTGGCATTTCTGCTTACAGAGACAAATATAAGGATCAACATTCAAATAGTTTCCTTTTTCTTTCCCAGAAAGGAGGAAAGAACGATGAGTTAATCCTTTAGGATTATAAGAAATCATACTAAAAAGATTCTTCCTAGAGGGTTCTTGCCAAATGAGGCGTTCAAGTATCTTTTAAAAGCTGGTCAAGATGCATTTTATCTGAATTACTGAGTTGATTTGCATGAGACCTGATTTTACAGGTCGATAAAAGATACAAACAATACTATCATCAGATGCAGATTGTGGTGTCATCATTGGATGCAATAGCAGGATGTGGAGCAGCCAAGCCATACACAGCACTTGCTCTACAAACAATTTCACTCCATTTTCGATGCCTGCGAGATGCTATATCCGGCCAAATCAGAGCGACTCATAAGATTCTGGGCGAGAAAGACTTTTCAGGAAGTGGTAAAGACGTTGGAATACCCCACCTGCGATATGTGGATCAACAGTTAAGACAGCAGAAAGCACTTCAGCATCTTGGAATGGTGCAACAACATGCATGGAGGCCTCAAAGGGGCTTGCCAGAGACCTCCGTTTCGATTCTTCGTGCTTGGTTGTTCGAGCATTTCCTTCATCCGTAAATCCACTAACCTAACTATTTGCATTATTTTTCTTGTTTTATAATGAAAGATTAGTGTTAGGTTTACATTCTAATTTTATATTTTAATCTTACATGACGCCGTGTTCATTAATTAGTATAATTAATATTTTATTTTAAGTATTTATAATTTATTTTACAAAAATTAAAGACACATAAACGTCAAGTCATGAGGTAAGATTTGAATGTAAAATTAAAAGATAAAAATAGTATTACCCATACTGAAATTAGCCTTGTTAATTATACTTTTGGTGACAGATATCCCAAGGATTCTGATAAGATAATGTTGGCTAGGCAGACTGGCTTGACTCGAAATCAGGTAGTTTAGTTAATTTAGCAAAATTTGAGGTTTATTTTACAGCATAATCTAGACAACCACATATACATTCTATCTTCTGCTTTACTTTTTTTCATGTATCTAATTTATTGAGCTGGCTAGGTCTCGAACTGGTTTATAAACGCAAGGGTGCGGCTTTGGAAGCCGATGGTTGAGGAAATGCACAAGGAAGAGATGGGAGATGTTGAGATCGACTCGAATTCATCTTCAGAAGACACGGGCAAAGCAGCCAAAGGTGATAAAAGGGCAGCTGAGGGTACAGGGGAGGATCTGCAACAAAGTGCCTCCTCAAGTGCCACCCAACTCTTGGACTCCATGGCCGACCAAGTTACGAATGCGGAAATGGCAGGGCCCACTCACCTGCCTGGCAGGGAGGCTAGGAATGAGTATGGATGGGTCAAGAGAAGGGTCGAACCGAGGCCTAATGTGGAAGTCATTCCAGCTACAAATATGGCTGGCTGTGTGTCATACAATATGGCTGAGCTGGGAAGGTTGGGTCAGGGAAATGGCGTTTCACTCACCCTTGGTTTGCAACATTGTGAGAATCGGAATGGCTTGATGGGTGTGAGAGGAGGCAACATTTATAATGGGTCGGCTGCAGTAGGGGGTACAGTGGACTTCGAATGCATGAATTCTGGCAATCCCCAACAGAGATTTGGCTCGGCTCACTTGTACCATGACTTTGTAGTGTGAGGGAGTTGGAATTCTGAGTCAATGTCTACAAACTCGTGAGAAAGATTTTTATTATTCGGAGGAAGGGAAGAAAGATGGGAGGGAAAGTGGTGTGAAAGGAGGATATCAGTTCTCCAAATATGAAGAAAGGTTGACTGTAAATGGCTAGTGGGGCAATAGTTTGAAGGGGATGGTGGGTTTGTAGGGAAATAAGATTATATGATTTACTTGAATGATTATGTGGCAAGTGATGGTACTTTTAGATGGCTGTTAAGAGTAATTGGAGTTGTAGTTTCTTAAATCAATTCAGATGGGTGGCAGCTGATCATGTGCTTGTTTCTTTCCGCAGCTAACATCAGCCCCGTGTATTTCTTCTCGTTCCAATGCTTGGGCTGTGTGGGGTAAAATTTCAAGATTAAGAAAAGGGTAATTCCAAAATGAAGAAATTAAAGTCTAACTTCATTGTAGATGCAAATGTCTGACACTTGATTCTATGCGCAGAATTAATATATGCATAGAATTAAGAAACTGGTCTCCCCAAGAAAAAACATGTGCCTATTTGCAGCTGACAACCAGGTCCTAAGAAATTTATGTACACCAAGATAATTCGACCCACATTTACGGAGAAGCTGTACAAATCCTAATGAAGCGCATTAAGTCAGCACGGTCAACATCAAATCCTTGAAAATGTAATGAATTCAGCTAAGCTGGCTAATACGTATGCTCGCTTTCCGAGCCTCAAAATCAGTAAAGAGTGCCGTAGCTAACCTTCAGATAAGTCCGATTGAACAACAAAATGGAATCTTGCGTGAATCAAACCCACAGCCTCAGGTCCGCCCGAGGAATTTCCAGAAAATAGTCACCTGAAACTTCAAGAAACAGTGAGGGAACACAAGTGTTTTCTACAGCATAAACTACACGCCAAACAAATCACCATGTACAATATGCAATGTGTACTTTCTAATTTTACACTCTATTTATATCTTCTAATGCGGGGCTTTCGTGATACTCATAATTGCTGCAATTGATATTTTATTTTAACATTTTATAATTTATTACCATAATTAACGAATGAATTGCAAGCAACATGTCAAATAGGTATCATTAGAATGTAAAATTTGATAGTAATCTTAGCATAACCCAATTATCATAACACTGACCTTTTATACAAAAGGTTGACATCTTCGCTTAAGGCTGAACTTTCAAGGAATAAATCACCACAATCTTTCACGTCAACAGTCTCCACTTCAAAATCTCGGTAACCACAATACTCATTCCATTCAAACCACATCTTTGAGATCAATTCTTTCTTGAAGCAAGTACTATGATCTTCTTCTTCAGGTGACTCAGCAGCAACCAATCGATATGCAAACACTTTTTTCTTTTGACCTGGGCGAAAAGCACGGCCTATGGCTTGGCGGGTCACAGAAGGGTTAAGATGAACGTCCAAAACAATGATTCGAGATGCCCCTACTAAGGATATGCCCTCTCCACAGGCTTTAATTGAGCCAAAAAATACTTTCGCATCAGGTGAATTATTGAATCGTTCCATGGAAAACTCTCGTTGTTCAGAAGTTGATTCACCTGAAATAACAAAAATTTCTCTTCCTTGACTCCAACCTTTAGCCTTCACGGCCAATCTCTCCAAAAACTTCAGAGGTACAAGGTACGGACTAAACACCAATAGTTTCTCCGCAGCTGCCTCACATAAGTTCAGCATAGTGAGAAAGAATTTTGCCTTGACTCCATCTTTAACATCTATATTATCTAACATCTCATCCATTTTTTCATCGGTTGTGGTAGAAATTTCAGGAAAAAGTTTCAATTTTGGATGCAGATAAATAGAACTACCAACAGAACTTACTTTAAACTTCCGGGGCAACTTTTTCAACTGTTTAACTTCATGTTTCTGCTTGGGACTGAGATTTAGTACTACAGTGAAGTCGACAAGTCCAGGAAGCTCATCAAGGAAATCTCCTTTGTAATAATGAAGAACCTTACTGGTCATCTCGCGCAAATCTTGAATGACAGCCACTTTTCTTCGAAAATCCTTATCCTTGTGAAGGGTATGCTCTACCAAGTCGTAAAAAGATGCATTTGCCCCTATTTTGACATTCTTCCGGACACCACTTATATCCACTCTAGACATGATACGTTTAATAATGGGTCGGGAAAGTTCTGATCGTGTAAACTTTGGGCGAACAAGATTCAACACGTTGAATACTTCTTTGACATGATTTTGGTAAAGAGTACCCGAAAGAACAACTTTTCTGGGTGTTTGAACTTTTGCAAGAGTTTGCAACACGTCAGTGTTTTCATTTCTTGGGGTGTGGCCTTCATCCAAAATAAGAATTGAAGGAGCCTTCAGCAATATTTCTTGACATGAGGTTGACGTTACACCGGACCCACTGTCACACATAATGGCAGAGAATTGTTTATATCCCAAGAAAAGAATACTTCTGTTCTCGACCCATTTTTTCAACACCACCAATTGTTGAGACCTGCTATCTGCTTTAACAGAATAAAAGTCCAAAAGTGGAATATCTTCCACTTGCCATGTCTGAAACTCCTTTTTCCATGTAGCTAAAATTCCCTTAGGAAGCACAACTAGAGGTCTTGCATGCGGATACTTGGCCAAGAAACTTTGCATGAAACTGATTATCATGAATGTCTTTCCAGATCCTGGAGCATGGGCTAAAATACAACCCCCAGGATTTTCAGTAATTAGGTTGCTAATAAGAAAATTGAAACCCTCAATTTGATGCGGTTTCATTTGTTTCATATGCCTTGGATGAGCACAAATTTCAGTTACTGTCATATCATCTTCAGACCATTTAACTCCATCCATATCCATATCTTTGTATTTAGCATTTCGAGATTCAGACATGTAAGTTCGGGAACTCTTTTTAACCTGAGCAAAAAGATAACGATAAGCTAGCAAGAATTTTCATTGCTAACGCAGATAGATTGTCTGATGGCAGCCTTTTATACTATGGAAGAAAACAAAAAAATTCTGGAATAACAAGATTGAACCATACTTTAATAAAACTTTATTGCTCCACCACAAAAAAAAAAAAGCATTGTGACTAGATACATAAAGATTTTCAGGAACCAAGAGAATATTTAACCTGCGTAACTAAACAATAATCACAAAAAAAAAAAAAAAAACATGCCATCAGTCAAATTTTGGGGACCATGTTCACATATTTTGAAAAAAAAAAGTAAAATAAAATCTACTAGCAGCAAAAAACAATCTTCTCTCTCCAAGCTAGTGTTTTGAAGAGTATTGAAATCTATTGCAAAATTAAAATGAGAATTCAAATTGATCAAGAACCCCAAATCTAGGAGCAAGCCTAAGCAACCATGCTTTACAAACCCAAGAAACTAACATTAACAATTCATTCATCAACAATCATAATAATCTTCATCGCACTCCTCGCTTTTATTTATAATAATTTTCTCTAATATTAATCACTAAAATACCCCCTAAATTTATTTCCCAAAAATACCTCCCCATTTTGAAATCGACCTTTAAGACAAGGTCGTGAGTGAGTAGTACAACTTCTCCCACGCCCATGCAAAATAATGTCCCATCCTACTAGGTCATCTAACTTCAAACTTGGGAGATAATGCATGTTTGCGCCCATGGTCCAATTTACCCCATTCAACGCCCAGCCCACCAAATATTTTGATATAGCTCATATTATTTCAAAACCACCCAAGTCAAAAGGTTCCTCCACTAATTTTTTAATCCAACTCATTCGTTCTTCCTTCACTAATTTAACTCAGCTGAGTTTAAACTCATTACACAATTAAGTTCTCCAACCTATTCCGAGTCTTTCCACTAGAACCCATTCCACCAAATTTCTCAGTCAGCGTAATTCTTTCTCCTTCGCCATTATTTTAGCCTAGTCCAATTGCATCGCACTCTCATCCTTCTACATATTTTCAGCATAGCCCAACAATTTATTGGAGATAGGATTGTGAATCAGGTGAACCCTAGCTGTCACACTCTTCTCTGTTGCCTCCAAAGTAAAACTTTTGACTGTGTTCCCAAAGGCTGATAATGTGCCACAAGCCCGCTCTAACCATCAATTTTATTTTATTGTTTATTTTATTTAATTTTAGTTATTAATTCAGTACTTTGACTTATTTACGATTTTTGCCATTATGATTTCTATTTTAGCCCAGGTTAAGTTTTGTTTAAAGTGGTTGAATTTTGAGTATTGAATTAAAATTAAAGGTTTCACTCTAGTGAATTCTTGATGGTTACCTTTCGGAATTGTCACCTTATCATTCAAGAATAGTAAGTTTGCGTGTACCGGTTTAGTAGAATCTCTATCTAACCTATTTCGGGTTACTTTGACTTATTTATGGTTTTTGCCATTATGATGGTTATTTTAGCTCGGGTTAAGTTTAGGGTGATTGAATTTTGAGTGTTGAATTAAAAGTAAAGGTTTCTCTCTGGTGAGTTCTTGAGGATTACCTATCAAAATCATCACTTTATCATTCAAGAAAAGTGAGCTTGAGTGTAGCAGTTTAGTAAAATCTCTATCTAACCTGTTCTGGTTTAGAACGAGAGCGAATTTTCATAACTCATCTTCGTTTCTCTTTTTATTTTTTTTTATTCCGTGGATTCCTTTTTGTTTAGATATTGGAGTTATTTTTTTGGGGTTTTGAAAGAATATCTGATTGTGGTGAAGGAATTCCTTGGAATTTTTTGGGGTTGAGGTTTGATTTGAGAAATCCAAAAATTTCCCGAAAAGTTGCAAAACACGAGTTTGGATTCACAATTTGCCGAGTCTGGTCAACCGTTACTACTCATCTGGTTGACCGCATATTGTCCAAAGACTGACGTTTTTTCAAAGATTTGAGTTTCCTGTCGTCTGCATCCTAGCATCCGGGGAAGCAGTTTAATCTGAAGCTGTTTAACTTTTAGTTGACCGCAATTCCTCTACCAGTCACCCCCTTGCTTTTGAAAGTCACCCAAAGCACCTTAGCTAGCCTCCTAAAGGTCAACTTCCAGCAAGCCTCGACAACCCACCCATCAAGATCGACTTCCCTATAGAAGTTTCTTTCTTCCATTGACAACATTCCGTTGGTAATGATCGGCCGCTACCAGAAAATGGCCGGTTGGCCCGAAAAAATATCGAGCCGTCCTCGAAACCCGTTCAACCACCCCTGGAAAATGCCTCGGATTTGCCTAACTTTGATCAGCGAATTTGCCTCCTCCACTCTACGATGATTCTACCTAAACAAGAAGCATAAAAGATTATCTTCTCTGGCCACCGATGGATAATCGTCCGATCATCCACAGAGAGAGCCACAGAGTCACTGGAGTTTGCTTGACGGAGTTGTCTCCTCCCCTTGGCGGCGGTTCAATTGCCAGAGTTCGCTCAGCAAAGCAGCCTCTTCCACTCTAGGTTCTTCTCTAGCAAACTCCAGTTTGGCAGTCTTCCCTAGTTTGACCCCCAATAAATCTCAATTAGTCGACGGCAATCTTCTCATGGCAGCAACGAAGCTTGCTCTGGTTCACATCGACTAGCCTCATTCGTTTGACGATTATCCTGCCTTCCATCCTTTGCACAACTGAACAACGGAAGTGCCTCCATTTCCCATAATTGAACGGCAATTTTCCCTTCATTTGTAATAGTTGAAGGGAAAATTGCCCTTCAAAGCCCAACACACCAAATATTTTGATATAGCTTGTACTATTTCAAGCCCACCCAAGTCAAAAGGTTCCTCCACTAATTTTTTAATCCAACCCATGCACTCTTCCTTCATGAATTTAACTCAGTTGAGTTTAAACTCATTACATAATTAAGTTCTCCCCAACCTGTTCCTAGTCTTTCTTCTAAAACCCATTCCACCAAATTTCTCAATTGGCCTAATTATTTCTCCTTTGCCATTATTTTAGCCTAGTCCAATTGCAACACACTCTCATCTTTCTGCATATTTTCAGCATAGCCCAACAATTTATTGGAGATAGCTAGAGGATTGTGAAACGGGTGAACCCTAGCCGTCACACTCTTCTCTGTTGCCTCCAAAGCAATACCTTCGACCCCATTCCCCAAGGTCGACCTCCTCAAGGTCGACCTCCAACGAGCCTCAACAACCCACCCTGCAAGATCGACTTCCCTAGAGAAGTTTCTTTCTTCCATTGAAGACAGTCCATTGGTCATGATCGGCCGCCCCCAAAAAGTGGCTAGCCGGCCACAAAAAATGTCGAGCCGTCCTCGAAACCTGTTCGTCCACCCCTGGACAATGCCCCAGATTTACCTAACTTTGATCGATGAATTTGCCTCCTCCACTTTGCGATGACTTTGTCTGAACGAGAAGCATAAAAGATTACCTTCACTAGCCACCGATGGAAAATTGTCCAGCCATCCACAGAGAAAGCAACAGAGTCACTGGAGTTTGCTTGATAGAGTTGTCTCCTCCCCTTGGCGGTGGTTCAGTTGCCAAAGTTTGCTCGACAAAGCAAGCTCTTCCACTCTACAATGGTTCTCCTCTGGCAAACTCTAGTTTTGCAGTCTTCCCAAGTTTGATCCCCAATGAATCTCAATTAGTCGACAACGATCTTCTCTTGCCCGCGACACAGCTTGCTTTGGTTCGCGTCAACTTGCCTCATCCATCCAACGACTATCCTGCCTTCTATCCTTTGCACAACTGAACAACAAAGGTGCCTACATTTCCTATAATTGAACGACAATTTTCCCTTCATTTGTAATAGATGAAGCGTAAAATTTTAGTTAGTATTTTTTTTTCTATAGGAGTGATAAACTCCTCCGAGGATTCTTGTATGTATTTTGTGTCTAGTTGGTATCTGGTTGGTTGGTTTTTTTATGATGATCCAGCAGAAAGAACTTCCCATTTTTTTGTCCTTCCTTATGGCTAGAGAAAAGAGCCTTGGCTATGTCCATCTCCCTTCTCATTCTAAACATCCTCAACTCTGCCAATAGTTCTAGTAAAAATTTAAACTTTTCCTCAATTCTAGGCAAAATGGAAGTCGAATCATTTATCACAGCAAGTTTGTCATTCACTCCCTATAGGACCTTTGCCATCCTTTCCAATCCTGGATTAGATCGACTCTAATACCATTGATGAGCATTGAAATCCATTACAAAATAAAACGAGAATTAAAATTAATCAAGAACCCTAAATCTAGGCACAAGATTAAGCAACCATGCTTGACTCAAAAAACCCTAAGAAACTAACATTAATAATTCATTCATCAACAATCATGATAATCCCCATATTACTCCCCCTCTCTTCTATTTATAATAATCTCCCCTAATATTAATTCTTAAAGTATCCCCTTAACTTATTTCCTAACATGATTAAACTAGAATAATCTTCAAGTAACCATGTACAAAATAACCCCTATCATGTTAGTTTTTAATTTCTCCAATAAAAAAAGAGTAATAAGGTAAAGCTACATATGTGAAAGTAACAAATTTACCTTGTATTGGAACTCAAAAATGGTTTCAATGCCCCTGTCTATGACACCACAAATGCGACAAACATAACCAATGTCATCCTTCAAGACAAATGAATGATCACAATCCTCCATGTCATCATTTTCTGGTTCATGTAACGACGACACTGCCGGAGCATCCTAGACGAAGTTAAAAATTAGTGCTTTCTAGCAAGAGTAAATTTTTATCGAGAAAACAATTTAACAAAATAAGGGAACATCCCTTGCAAAAGTTTAATATACTTACAGATTTTGAACGACATTAAAAGAGCATTTCTCAAGATGTAAAATCCAAAACTTAATATTCTAATAATTGGATTTGATAATAAAAAACATTAAGAAAGAGAGGCGGGGCAAAATGTTCATGATTGACCCATAAAGAAGAAAATACATTTCAAATTATAGTACAGACATCTTACTTGGTGTGTAAGCGAGACATCAATTATTTGTAGATTACTTATAGCAAGTTATGGACTGAAGGTACCTTTGAACATTCTAAGGCCATATTCATCTCCGTCCAAATATCGTCGAGGCCATCATTTTCTCTCTCACTTCCTTCATCCACCTCCTCTTCAGCTCCCCCATAGACACCTTTATCTTTCACAAAGTTTGTTTCATGTGTGAAAGAATGTGTTGCTGCTGCCCCATTCTTTATACCTTTACCATCATCAGAGTGCCTCAATGGAGCATGGTAATCCTAAAGAAACCAAGCAATATACAAAATGATATCAAAACAAGAAATTATATTGATAATGATAATTAGAAAAGCTCCTCACCACTAAATCTTTTGTGACAAGCTCTCCAGAAGCTTTTTCCAACACAACTTCCTGAAAACGACTAGGAGGCTTTTTGTTTCCACAATCTTCATCATCTGAATCAATAACTATCACAGACTTGTGATATGCTGCCATTTCTTTACAAGGAACTGAGTCATCCTCCAGATCAATGACATTAGTTGTAACACGTGAAGCTTGATGATTCATAAAATTTTGGGCCTTCTTAACCCGACTTTCAACTTGCAAAAACATAGAAGAAAGAACCGGATACTGTGAAATGTAGGGGTTAAGAATTTCCATCTTTTTAGCCATGAGGGCTTCTATTTCTTTTGTGACACTCCCATATTTTCCAGAATCTAAACCTTCAAGCAAATCAGGAATGGAAAATGGGCTTGAGTAATCAATTACGTTTCGGGAAGTTCTGAGTCTCCTTTGTTCAGCTGCATCAGCCATTGCAGAGCAAACAATTCGCAAAGTATCATTACCATGGGCAGCTAATTTTGGTCTTTTATTTCTCCTGACATACATCCCTAATCATAACAAACATGAAAATTTAAATCATCCGACATCAGCAGAACTTGTTCACAAATTTTACATAAACTGTAATTGACACTTGAATAAATACGCCAATAGCAAAGGTAAAAAATCTCTTTCAAGGATTTACTAGCATTCTCAACTAACCTGTTAAGTGTCGTTAAGGTCATATAATGCAACGTACAGAAATTTATGAATAAAACGCCTAATATTCTAAATTAGGTTAACTAAAATCCTGATTGAGAATCTAATTATAGAAAACCCCAAAAATTAGGTATAACCAAGCCCTAATTAGGAATTCAATTTAAATTCACAGAATTAGGAAATAAATCACCCGATTCTGTCTCTTTCGTAATAACAGAACAGAAAAAGAAGAACAAAAATCAATCCCTCACCTTCCGCGCCCATAAACACTCAATTTGTTCCAACCCTTCCTCTAGTTATTCTGCACCCAGACTTTGGCCAAAAAATCCCGACTCCAACCCGATCAAGCTCCTCAAATCGGACTGCCAAAGTTTCTGTCAAACGCCAAATCGGAAGCCCTCAGCCGGCCGAAGGTTTAGCAAACATCGGACAGAACCAAGGGACCCTTCCCTGAATACTTCTCACGCGACCCAGCTCATCGTCGTCAATCGATGTTGAGCACTCGTTCACCCGCGTAGGAGCAGAGGTGACGAAGTTGCAGAAGAGAAAGAAGATGTAACGAGCAGACCCATCTTTTAAGCAAAACCGGCCCAGCAAGACAACCCGAACCGACTCAAGTTTTCAAACCCAACCAAATTTTCACTTGGATATTGACATTAAATTTTGCACAGGCAAGAAGGGATTCTCGAAAGCAAATTTTGAACCTAAGCTTAAATAATTGGACCAAAGTAAGTAAATACTCTGTTATTTTCACTAGTTTTGACTGTAATCCCTACATCACAAATTGTAGTATAAAATCTATTTTTTCTTATATTTAATTATCATCATTGAAAACTATTTTGAGATGTTTTAGAGTAATATGTTGGTTTTAGTGGATATCATGTGTTAGTTTCACTTCTTGATATTTGGTAATGAAATATAATTTATGGATAATAATGATGAAAAATAAATTAAATTAGGTGATCACGAGAAAATGAATGGAATTGATGCTTACTCAATAAGCGAGTTTCCTAGATGAGAAGTTGACCAGATTCATACACGATTAGTGTAATAACCTGGTTTTTCTTTCTTAAAACGTGTTATTTTTATAAAAGAGTTATATTTGAAAATCGTGTAAAATTTAAAACTTTTCTTTTGTAAAAACAACGGAAGACTTTCATTTCTAAAACATTTAAACGCATGTCAAACATAGTATTTTGAAAACTATTTTCTTTTAGAAAACACATTTAAAACATCTTTTACAATTTAAAGTACTTTACAAAAATCTTTACAAACCGTTTCCTTTTAAATCCTTTAGCCTAACCAGCCACCAAGCCTCCAACCGTGCAAATCCTTCATCAACTGCTCATTAATCTATTCTTGCATGTACCTACATCACAAGACTTAAACTATGAGCCTAAGACTCAGTAAGCGATATAAAATGAAACATGCAATGCTCATGCAACTTTTAAAACATGTATGTAGTTTCTATTTTCATTTTCTATTTTCGTTTTCTATTTCTGTTTTCTTTTGTTTCTGTGTCGGGCTTTGCCTACCGGTCCACAAAAATGTTTATTTACTTTTTTTTCCTTTTGTGTTGGGCTTTACCTACCGGTCCACAAAAACATCTATTTACGTTTATTCACATTTTGTTTCCGTTTCCATTTCCTTTTTAAAACATATGCTTAAAACCATTTTTGTAACATTTTGAAAATCATGATACATGAGTGCTCATGAATGCATACAGTTCTATATCCTCAAAACATGATCAGTATCAAAATTCTATAATCCTCAAGCATGATCAATTTCATTATCATTATTCTTAACTTAAAACTAATAAATACATCATTAAAAGAACCTAATTCTAATAATACAACATCAAACAACAATACATCTTTAGGATATGATCACAACCTAACTTAATAATCTAATAAATGTAGTAAATACAGGCATCATACAAATCCTAACTCTTGCGATATAGGGCCCAAAAAACCAAAACACATTCAATATAAACTTACCTGATATCTTCACAGAGTTTTAACACTTAAGTCCTTCTTCCATCCAATATTTTCAAAATCAACAATATTTAATTATTAATCACAATTCTATAAAATTGTACTTCCTCACACATGCACATTAAAGCTTTCATTCTATATTCTAATTTCTTTATCATCATCCAACTACACTCACAAAATTCCCAAAGAAATACCATAACAGAGAACCAGAACAACAATATTTTGTACTCTCCATAATTGTAAACGAAATGAAAAGCAACAGTCAACAAAGCTAACACCCATCATAGTTCTTCTTCAATTATTTCTAACAAAATAGTAATTATCAGAGAACTACTTCCAGCACTGCCACATATTCTTCCTTCGGCAACCAACAAACAGAGCACTACATTCTTTATTTTTTTTTATCTCATATTAAATATCCTTCAGTAAAACACAACAACACATAATACAACAACAGAACACAACATCCATAAACCTTTATCTTCTACCTTATATTCCATAGAAGCCATGAAAGAATTCTTCGTTACCTGAAGAGCACTCGAGGTAGGATGCAGCCCACTCTCCCATTCTCCTTCTCCTTCTTCTACTTCTTCTTCTTTACTATTTCCTCTTTTCGTCACGACCGTTTCGCTCTTCTCTCTTTATCTCTTCCTCTCTTCCTCTTTCTCCTTTCTTCTTTCTCTCGTTCTCTCGCTCAGCTCTGTCTTTCTAGAGAGCTTCTCATTCTCTTCTCTTCTCACTTTTCTCTCCTCTCTTCTTCTCTCTGTTTCTTTCTTTATTTCTCTTGGTCTCTCCCAGTTTCCCTAGAAGCTCTGACACAGAACACTCTCCCACTTTCTTCAATTTTCTCTCAAAAACTTTTCCCCAATAGCTTCCCATATACACCTCACTTATCCCCACAAATCTCACATAACCTATAATACTCGGGGTATTTAGTTTCGTGTAATTATTGAATTAAGTAAAAAAAGACATTGGTGTTTTTATTATGAAGAATAAGGTGTGGACTTATAGGTATGTGATTATTTATTGTTAAGGGAAATAAGTAATTGAGGAATTAAAGATAAAATTAGATGAAATAGACGAAAGAAGTTGGCGGTCGATCGCGGCGGTTGACTAGCTTCAGCGTCGATCGACAGGCGTGATTGACCGACGATAGTGGAAGCTGAATTGTTGGCGGTCGTTCAGGGAATGGTGGTCGATCGTCCAACAGTTAAATCAATCGACCTCCATTTAAAAGACCTTCTGGAGGCGATATTCAAACGCAAAAAATGGAAGAGCTTCGTCTCTTAGCGCTTCAGATGATATCCAAACGCATCCTTCTTGACGTTTCACCTTCGTTGGGAAGCTGGAGGTGTCACCAGGGGGTTAATATTTATAGAGTGTGACAATTTGAAGTTTTTCCTTCTGGGAAAAACTGGAGAGAAAGGGGGATTGTCGCTGTGAGTTTGTTCTGTGAGCACTTTCAACGGTGAAAGGGATCGCTGCTGAAGGAAAAGAAAAGCTACGTGAGGTAAGAAATATTGTGTTTGATTTGTCCGTAAGGACCTACATCACAGGAGTAGGGTTTGTTGTGTAGTTTTGCTGTGTTAGTCATAGTTTGTTCTCTGATGAATGTTGTTTCTATAATAGGGTCATTGCTAAGAGTATTTTCTTCATGTCATCAATGATAGGTTCTTTGTTATATTCATGCCTTCGGTGATGGTTCTTCGTTTAAGTTGTTTTCTGACATTAGTTTAGCAATAGTTGTGATAAAAATGCTTTTATACGTTGATGGTCAGTGATAAGGAAGACATGACTTTGCTTGATGATAGTCTTTGTAGTGTTTTTGCTACAGTCTTCCTTAGTTATTCCTTGCAGTTGCATTATGTGTTAATTCCTGCTATTTTTATACTCTCTGTTTGCTAAATTTAGTAGATAAATGGTAAAAGGGAGTCTGTAGCGATTTAACAGAGAAGAGGATGCAGATTTACATGCAGTTAATGGATTTTTCATACCTAACTACCCAGTTAATTTAATGGTTTAAATTGTAGTATTTCCTTGATATTAAATTAGACTATAAATTAGGTTGTTTATCCTCAATTAACGCACTGTGAATATAAATAGAAATTAATTTGTTAAAATGATATTCCCTACATTAGAATAAATAAAAATTAATTATGTTATGTTAAATTGCAAATTAGGTATAGAGGTGCATGGTATGGATATAGAAAAATTAGATTAATAACATAATAATATTTGTTAATTAGTATAAGTCCTAAATACATGTTATAGTGATTGTAGTCATAGGTTAGTACCCTTGCTGTTAAAAATAAGTTGGAAGTAATGCATTAAGGATGGAGAAATAAATGTATAGTGTAGTTGATAATATTTTAGTAAAAGTATGTTTAGTGTTAAATTATAGTTGAAGCATGATTTTGTATAAATTGTCTGTTAGTTGTTGAAATATTGTTTGTGATATATATATATATATATGAACTATTGTGTGACATTCATATAGGCATGTTAGTAGAATTGTACGTCATGCATTTCATGGGTTAATAATGAAGATAATAAATGGTGTTTTCTATGTGGGTTCAGAAACTGAAAATGTTGCTCACACGTAGAAAACAGTTCGTTTGAGTAAGTTCAGAAACTGAAGAAGTTGCTCCTACTCAACGGGGGGGTGAGTTCAAAAATTGAAGAGGTTGCTCTCACCCAAAAGTAAATGAATGTAAATGTAAGTGGACTCGTTTTTAGTGAGTTCATAAACTGAAAATGTTGCTCTCAGGTAAAAACGAATCCAAGTGGTGAGTTCGAAAACTGAAGAGGTTGCTCTCAACCAACTTACGGATATATCAGACTTATGCATGTAAAGTTGTCATAGAGGTTACAGTTGTATTTCATTTTATATTATTTACTAAGCAATAGGTTCCTTATTCCTCCTGTGATGTAGGTATAGATTGTGAGTCAATTGAGGTGAATGTGGAAGAAGTATGATGCGATGCAAGCTTGTGTTACCATGCGCGGAATAACTTCGGGGGTTATGGCTCTAATGAATAAAAGTAGTTTTTAATGACATAAAGACTTTGTTATGGATTTTAAGTATTTTAATTATGTTATTTATGTAAGACAGTTAAATGTTTTTATTCTGCGTAACATACTATGATGTTTTTCAATTAAGTATAATTTAATGGGTTTTTAAAATGTTCAAAATTTTACAAAAAATTCATAAACGGAAATGGGATGTTACATAACCTCTTGTCCATAATGCCATGTGTAAAGGGAGATGCGTGGGAGAATCACAGAAAACGCCTCCTCGGGATTCCCACGCACTGCCGGATCAACGCCTAAAATCCATATCTTCTGCATTTCACATGGGAGAGGTCGATTGATGACCAACCGCAAGCCATCTGCCGGAGTAACGCTTAAATCTGTTTCTTTACAAACCGCAGTGGCACCGGTAGATCCTTGATCGACCGCCACCCAAAATTACTGGTTGATCATATGATTGGCCGGTCCAATGAGACCAATCCTATATTCTACTTATGTCCTATTCTCTGGTCGATAATACTTGACCTCTCAATCGACAGCCTCAGAAGAATCGCCTTTGTAATATTTAGCGGTCGACCAAATCTTATCTGCTCGACCGCTCCGTTAACCGTAGAACTACGATGCAATTTGTAATATATTTCAGTCAATTTTTTTTACCGCATGCTTAACCACTTCATTGAACGCAAATCCTAGGAGCACTCTATAATGTTTAGTGGTCGACCAAATTCTTCATCATCGACCGAATCCTTCTTTTACTCACACAAGATCAACCCCTTCCACTGTCAAACCCTGTGTTGCCTCTGCCATTTTTATTTGTCAACTTAACACTTCCCTTAACAATTTCGTTCATTGCTTTAACCAAATCCCTTAACAATAATCCACCAATTATGTCCATAATCACGTAATAAATCTTCTACCTCATTCCAATAATCGACACTAATTATTCCAACTTATTACGTTTACTAAACTTATTTTTGGGATATTCCCATCCATAATAAAAATCATCCCAAATTCCTCCAAAATTCACAATTATTATCATCCTCAGTCCTAGCTTAATTTCGGGTATTAAAATTGGTGTTGTGAATTGTCAAGTAGTCTACTAGCTTAGGAAATTTGTTATGGATACTATCAGTGTAATATCCAGATAAATTCTATGTTTTCAATGTAAAGCATTGTGTGTATATTATGTTTTGTTAATTGTAAGGTGTTTGGAAATAATGGTATATGAGTTAAACGGATTGAAATTGTGATAGCTGTTATGAATTGGGAGTTTTATATAGTGTGGCTTATGGAGGAATGAGGATTTAAATGGTTGTGGGACGTATGAGGGAAAGTGTAATATTCCGATTTTCAGTAACGAAATTAAGTAAGGATAATTGAGAAATTAATTGGCCGTAATAGAATTATTTGGATAATTATTGAAGATTTATTTGATGAGAATTATTAGAATTGGTTAAGTGGGAATTTTGGATAGGATTTAAAAAAAAGGGTTGAATTGGTTTTCTCCTTGAACCAGTTTGGTTTTTGAGAAAGGAGGGGGGAAGAGAATTTAGAAAGCCCGGTCAATTTTTAATTAAAAGAGAAGAAGGGGATTAAGAGGAAAGAGAGAAGTAGAAGAAAAGAGGAGAGGCGATTTTGTGACTTGCAATCTTCCTTCGGCCAGGATGTTCGTAGGATAGGGATGTGAAGCTTGGATAGAGCTCGACGATAGAGACTCGGGCTGTTCAAGCCAGAAGCTGACAGCTGCACAGGTGAACGGGGGTGTCATCATTCATTCACTAAACCGTGGGGGTTGGTGTTAGAAAAAAGGTTCGAGATGTGGAACTGAACTAATGGCGAGTTGTGACGTTTGCAGTGCCTTGTTGGGGTTAGGCTACGGACGACGGTGGCAACCCGCCAACGCAAGTGCGAGGAAAGTAGTGGCAATGGGTGATAGTCTTCTCCGGCGGCAGTGTGTGGTAAGTAATGCTGAGCGTGGTGCTCCTTCCCTGTTTTGTTCTTTTTCTGTTGATGAGAATTTTGGTAGATTGTGCTCCATTGTTTGATTGTTTTGTATTTTGAGTTGCCGTGAGAATGCTCAAGTGGAAGGAGCTCCCTGTAGAAGAGAAAAAGAGACAGCAAGAGAGAAATAGAGTGGGGAGTTCTCTGGTGAAGGTGGAACTCGAGCATAAAAGAAGAAAGAGGAAGTATTGGAGTTCATCACTGTCATGGGTTCTGCAGCTTGAATTGGTGGATTTTTTGTGGGAGTTATAGAAGATTAAAGTGTAATATCCTGACTTTTTATTTCAGAATTTAATAAAAATAATTAGAAAGAAATTGAAGATTTTTGGATTTATTAGATAATTATCGGGGTATTACCAAGACGTATTCGTAATATTATAAATTATGGAAAATTAATTGGAATTTAAAATGGAGGAAAAATAATAGAGAATGATTTAATAAATTGAATTATTTGATTTAAGAATTAAGTGAATGATTATTGTGGGGATTTAAGAGAGAGATTACATAAAAATGGGTTAGATTGGGTGAAGTGAAGGCATGAACCGGTTCAGCTGAATCAGTTCAAGCCACTAGTGAAGGCATGAACCGGTACAGCTGAACCGGTTGACGCCAATTAGTGGCTGTAAAAAACAAAGAAAATAAAGGGGGATTTTGTGATGGCCTTCGGCCTTTTCGCGACAGAGAGAAGAGAAGAGTGAGAGAGGACCCGAGAGGAGGGCGATCGGGAGATCGCCGGCGATGACGAGCGGAAGGGGACGGAAGGGCGACGTCCGTCGAGCTCGGACGTGCGGGTTCGCGGTGATGGCGTTGTCCGGTGATGACGAACGGCACAGAGCTAAGGCACAGCCGAGCTGTCTCGGTTTCTCCGTGGGCTACGAAATCATCGGCCAAGGTAAATGTCTCGGTTGATGTTTATGATTTGTGTTTTGGTTATTGGACAATTCGTTGGATGATTTTCTTGGGTGAAAAATACAGCAGTGGGGGATTTCTGAATTGGGCAGGGGACTGTGAACCATTGGCAATGAAGGTCCAGTTCTGTTGGTTCCGCCATATGAACCTGGTTGGTTTTGTTCTGCCGACACACGATGGGGAGCACATTTGCTGGAATTAGTTGAAGAATTGAAGAGGAGACAGCAAGTGGTTGATGAATTAAAGAGGCTGTCGACCCGCAGAAGAAATGAAGATGACTGTCGGTGGCTGGAGAGTTCAATGTTGTTGGAAAAATAAATTGACAAAGGAAGAGTGCAGAGAGTGTTCTGTTTCCTGGTGAGGGCCGATTGTGAATTGGCTGTGAAGGTGGAGTTGCTGCTCTCGGGTGTTGGTGAGATTCTGTCATTTATGATTTTAGTCTGTTTTCATGTAATGTTTGATTATTGGTTCTGGACATGGATAGTAAGCTACGGTTGGGTTGATTCAGTGACTTAATTATGTGTTGTAATTGTCTGAGTGATAATAAATTAGAATTTGGTTTTGATGCTGAAGAATGAGTTTGTTACTCTGTTGTTTGGATGATAAGTAACGAGTTTAGCCTTCTTTAACGAATAAGTAATGGATTTAGCCTTCTGTTAGATTGTCTGAATGAGTTTACTGATTGTTTGGAAGATGAGTATTCTTCGGTTGGATGTTAGAATATATAAGGAAATGCTCTGTAAGTTTGGATTTTTACCCTATGACTTTTAGGGTTTTAGGAAATATTGCAATGTATATGCTTTGTTGTATTTTCTGCTTGGGTATATGTTGGAAGTCGATGGATGGTGATAAATGTTGGAAGTGTTAATTACTTGAATATGAACTTGTTAAGTAACAACTTTCGGTTTTATATTCTGTTGGATTCTGAATGAATTTATTTGGAGGAATAATTTGTAGTGTGTTATGTTGTTGGAGGTTGGAAGTTGGAAGTGTTATTTTGCTTGGATTTAAACCTGTTAAGTGGGAGCTTTGCTTGTTTACTCTATTGATGTAGAATGTAGTCATTAATTGGACAAAGGAAATGAATGTTGAAACTAATTAGTAAGCTAAGTAAGCTAAGTTGTAATTAACGACGCGATTTCATTTAGAAGATTTTATTAAGTAACGAGAAATTAGGATAGAAAGACATTAAGATGTAATAAGTAGATTAAATGATTTTATTAATGAATGAAGGTTTTTAATTATGAAGGTACTAAACGAGAAGAAAAGAATAACGGTCAAGCGTTGAACGCTTTAAGCAATCGAGGTAAGTGATATGCATGTGTCTTGGTCTTCGGACCCTACATCGCAAGAATAGGAGATGCATGTTTCATTGCTTATCGCTTTTCTAGCATGTCTATAGTTTTAATAGCATGTTTCGTTGTTTACTGTTTTAAATAGCATGCTTCGATGTTTACCGTTTTAAAGCATGTCTATAGTTATTAGTCACATGTTTTGTTGCTTACCGCTTTCCAAGCATGTCTACAGTTTTGAATAGCATGTTTCGTTGTTTACTGTTTTATAGCACGTTTACAGTTATTAATAGCACGTTTCGTTGTTTACTGCTTTTACGGCATGCCTACAGTTTTATAGCACATTTTGATGAATCGCACGTTCAATGTTTATTTATGCTTTCAGAATTTGTATGCATTCATGAGCATTATACGAAACAGATACAAATAATGAACGAATAAGTAAATAAAGTAAAGAAAAGAAAAAGGCAACGAACAAAGAAACAGATAACAAACGAATAATAAGTCATACAAAGTAATAATGAATGAAGAAACAAATCACGAATGAAAAAACAGATGACGAATGAAGAAACAGATAATGAACGAATAATAAGCTATAAAAAAGTAAGAGAAATGAGAAATAACTAATGCAATTAAAGTAAAGAAAAGAAAAATGCAACGATATGACACGAGGCCGTTTAAGCCTTTGTAGCTAAGCCTTTGTGGCACGGCCGCTAGTGAGCTTTCGGATTATGCCATCATCGCTAGCAAGTTTTCGGATTATGTCATTGCTGCTCATATCTGTTGCAAGGTCCCTAGATTATGCGATGACAAATGGCCAATGATTAGCAGACTTTCGGATTATGCCATCGCTGCTATATCGGAGGTCAACGATGAAAAGAACGACCAATGAAAGATAATAATTAAGACGCAAAAGACAAAAGATAAGAAGAAAAGACGAAAACGATGATTTCAAACGCGAAAGATAAAAAGATAAGAAGAAAACGACGAAAACGATGATTAAACGTAAAAGATAAGAAGATAAGAGAAAGACAAAAACTGAAATGGCATGTAGTATTATAGTATGATGGGTATTATCACTTACTGAGCCTTAGACTCATAGTTTAAGTCTTGCAATGTAGGTATAAGAACGAGAGAAAAATGACAAACAGATGTAGGAGCAGCTGATGAAAGATTTGCACGGGCGAGACTTGTGGCTGGATTAGGCAAACTAATGTAACGAGGATTTGTAAAATATAAAGTAATCATTTTATTGTCTTTAAGTGAATTAAATTATGATTCCGCTACTTTTTTAAATAAAAAGGATTTTTATAAATAAAGTCTTCCTGTTTAGTATTTCTAACTAAGTTATTTTACGCTTCTGCTACATTTTCGAACAAAAAGTAATTTATGCTTCCGCTAGATTTGATAACCATAGCTTTCTACCAAATTATTAAATGATTTTGGTAACGATAAAAAGAAAAATGATTTTAACGGTCCGGTTTTGCACTCTGATAATACTTTAAAAATGTTTTAATTAAGATTTCGATTGCTTTAGAAAAGTTTTAAATTTCATGCATTTTTAAAGGGAAAGAAAAACCGGGTCGTTTATATAAAGAGTGCACTGTGATTTGGTTTTAGTTCTGCATGTTAGATTACATCTCTAAACACTATCAAATTGAAATATGTTAATTGCCCTATTGATGATATGTGAAGAATATATTGTAGAAAATAAAAGAATAATGGGTGCATGTATTGCTGTTTGGTTTTGATTCTTGGGTTTGGTTTTTGCCATACATTTAGGTTCTATATCTGTTGGTTGTAATCTATCTATTGGTTCACTGTTTTGAAGACTTATGTGCTCTCTGTTTAATTACAACTTCGATAATATGTTCTGTTAATGAAAGTCTGATTCTCGATTTAATTACTATTTTGGTTGGGATAATTAAGGGTACTCTTATTGGGCATTGAGGAGCATGTGTGTACTCTGGTTGATGGAGTTATGTTTTGTTGTTTTGGTGTAAGTTGTAAAACTTCGAATTTTTTATATTGGAATTTAATAAGAATAATTGAAAAGTAATTAAGGGTATTTAGATTTATTTAAAAAATTATCGGGGTATTATCAAAGACATAACTATTAGGTTATAATTTAATAAAATTATTGGATTATAATTAGGATTAAAGTAATTAGAAAATTAATGATGGGATTAATGAAATTGAGTGAGGAATTAATATAATGGGAATTAAAATAAATAAAATGAATATTAATTGAAGAATTGAAATTAGGGGTATGAGGGGGAGCTGAACCGGTTCAGCTTGTGAACCGGTTCAGGCTATTAGAGCTTGGCTCGTTTCTGGAAATCTGTAAATAGGGAGATATTGGTTTTTCTTGTTTTCTGAAGAACGAAATAGAAAGAGGGAGGAAGAGAGAGACGAAGGAGAGAGGGATCGTGAGGGAGATGGAGACTGAGAGGGTGAGCGAGAGAGGGACAGTCGGGAATCGGAGCTCGCTGGCGGGTTCTACGCGGCGACAAGGAGGGCTCTGACGTGCGCGACGTCCAGGTAGAATGGAACGGCGATTCGTGAAGCTAGGGCTTGGAATCGGAGCTCCTGCGGGTTGCATTTTCCGGCGTCAATTCGAGGTATGTTTGGCCGGATTTTCTCCTTCTCTATTCTCTGATGATCGGACGTTGACAGGGAGTGATCGGTAGTGGTGATTCGCATTGGACGAGGATGACTACGACTTGGCAAAGGTAGCTGTGGTTCGGTTTGCTCGTGATTAGACCGAGCCGGTTCGTGGTTCTTGTTTTGGTGAATACGGCAGAGTGTGGCTCAAGATGTTGGCATGGGTGACGAAGATTTAGCTGAAAATCTGGATATGTGGCTGGAATCATGGGATAACCTGTTACAACGTTTCAAATTTAGTCCTTTGTGTATAATAAATAAGGAGACGCATTCTGAATTTGCAGTTTACAGAAAAGAGGAAGATGGTGAGGGAAGAAATAGAAGGAGAAAGATTTCTTGGGTATCTCAGGCTATGACAATTGGAGGTAAGTCTTCTGCAAAGTTGAATTTTTGGCCTCCATTATTGTTGATTTCTGTTGGTTGTGACAAATTGTTGGTCCATGTTGTTGGCCATTGCTGCAGAACTAGATTCAGTTGTGTGATTACTCTCGATTCAAGCTGCTGCATTTTGGTGCTACGGTTTCAGGCATTCCTCTAGGTAAAGGAAATCTACTCTATAAATGGATTAGAATTTCTGGTTGTTGTTCTGTTCATTGGACGATGGATTGTTGTTGTTTGTTTTGGGTAAATGTTCTCTGTCTCTGTCTATTAAGAATGGACGAAGTATAATCTTTTGCAATGTTTTATTTAGTTGGAAGTCAATGCTCTATTGATATTGTTTAGCTACTGCCTTTATTGCTTTGCGAAACATTAATATTTTGGATTAGCCCTGTTGTTGTATGAATGGGAGTTACTGTCTCTGTTAGCTTTATGTTTCTGGATTTTGTGAATGGGAATCATTAAGCTATTGATGGATGATTATTCTGGATGAGTATTCTTTGTTAGTAGTAATAATCTTTGGTGAAGCATGAATTTATTGGTTTGAGCCTTGCCGTATGAATGATCAGTTAATGTCTATTGGGATCTAATTGTCTGCTGTTGTGATTGGTTGGTTATGTTGGTAAATTTCTATAGGTTATTATTAATTGGACTAATTGTTAAGTCGAATTTGCTATTGTTGTAGTTATCATCTAAAATGTGAAATTATAAACCTGTTATGTTGGATGATGACCTGTGTAGAAGTGTTAAGTGTTATGTTGTTGAAAATTGAATATTGAAAATTGATAAGTATAGAAGTGTTAATTGCTTAGATATAAAGTTGTTAAGTTGCAGTCTTGGTTTTCTGTTGAGCTATTAATTGGTCTAAGACATGTAAATAATTGGAAATGGATGTGGAGATTAAATATTAAGCTAAGTTTAGAAGATTTTATTATGTAACTAGGAGTTAGAATAGAAAAGGCGTTAAGATTGTAGATTAAATGATTTTATTAATTACTAGATATTTCTAAATTGTGAAGGTACTAAGAAGAAGAAAGATAATGATTAAGTGTGAGTGCTTTAAGCAAACGAGGTAAGTGATATGCATGTGTTTTGGTCTTCGGACCCTACATCGCAAGAATAGGAGATGCATATTTCATTGTTTATAGTACGCTTCGTTGTTTACAGTTTTTAAGAGTACGTTTCGTTGTTTACAGTACTTAAATGCACGTTTCATTGTTTACTGTTTTTATAGCATGTTATGTGAATCGTACGTTGACTGTTTATTTACGCTTTCATATGAACTGTTGCATGCATTCATGAGCATCACGATCACGATTTTTTAAAGAATACGAAAATGATTTTTATACATGGTTTAGAAAAGGAAAGACAGAAAACAAAAAGAAATACAAACGAACAGAAAACGAAAAGAAAATACAAAGGAACGATTAAGAAAGATAAATAAGAAGATTCTTGTGGATCGGTAGGCCAAGTCGACGCAAGAACAAAAGAAAACAAAAGAAAAGATAAGTAAATAAAAGAAAATAAAAGATGAGTAAAGATAAGAACATAAAAAGAGAAATAGATACGGATACAGAAACAGAAACAAAAACGGAAATGGAAACAGTATGAGCACAGATGCTGAAACAAAAACGGGAACAGAAACAGAAACAGAAACGAAAATGGAAACGAGTCTCCATAAATGGAAACAGATACTGATACAGATACGGATACAGAAGCAGACAAGGGAACAGATACGAAAACGCGTACGATAACGGATACTGAAACAGATACAGAAACAGGAACGGAAACAAAAATAGAAAGAAAGTAAGTAAGAATGAAATGATAAAAGATAAAGAAAGTAAAAGAAAAGAGAAACTGCATACGGTTTTAAATGGCACAACATGTTCATGTAGCATATTAGGTATTATCACTTACCGAGCGTTAGGCTCATAGTTTCTGTCTTGCGATGTAGGTACAATATGAGAGATATAACGAACAGATTAAAGAGCAGTCGATGAAGGATTTGCACGGCGAGACTTGTGGTTGGCTAGGCTAATGAAGTTAAAAAGGAAAATGATTTTTGTAAATAATGTAAACGGTTTGTTTATTATTCTTTAAATAAATTATTTATGCTTTCGCTGTAATTTTAAGAAAAAAGATTTCATAAATAAAGTCTTCTGCTGTTTATAACGCTTTAAGTGACGAGTTTTAAGCAAAGGTTTTTAACGGTTCGGTTTTAAGAAAAAATACTCTGATTTCAATTTAAAAGGTTTTAATAAAGAGTTAGTCGTTTTATAAAAGTTTTAAATTTCACGCATTTTTAAAAGGTTATGAAAAACTGGGTCGTTACAGTAGTAGTGAAGTTTGATTAAATTATGCATGTTGTGTTTAATGGATGAACACCATTATGAATATGTTTTGATTATAGCAGAATGGTTGTTAAAAGATTGTTATTAATAATTATATGTTATTAATTGTGAAGGTATTGGAAAGGAAGGATAACAATTCAGTGCGGATACGCGTGAAAGCTGCGAGGTAAGTTGATATTGCATGTCTTTTGGTCTTTGGGGCCCTACATCGCAAGAGTTAGAAATTATATGTTGATTGTTTACTGCTTTATTAGAGTAGTAAAAAATAATGCATGTGATTGGCCAGGGAAAACCTACATCATGAGACTAGGATTGTTGTGTTTAAATTATGCATTCTGGATTTTGTGGTACGTGATAGATTGATAGATTCGTTTAGTGATGCTACGTTATTACTCTCCGTTGATTGTGATCCTTGTTATTATCGCATGTATTGTTCTCTATTGCTTTGGGTTGCTGGGGGATTTGATGCATGCCTCTGTTGTGTTTAAATTCCATAAATTGTTAGTTTGTTAGTCAATAAATTACGTTATATCATTATGATAATATGATATGTTATGGCCCTGCCCATATTTGGTTATGGGTTCTGTATAGACTCTGCGTATTCATTTTATTACTGTTAACATGGAAAAAGGGTTAGAATTAATATATTACAATGATAAAAAAGGATGATGATACTCTGCACATTTTCTTCAGTCTATTATATGGTATTGCTAATCTGTTGTGAATCTGTTACCATGCTATTGACTTGTTGCTTGGACTACTTTGATATATTGTTATGATCATAGTATTGCATCGACATGCATCATGGATAGAAACCCTAGGAATGTTGTGGTTGACATTCACATGCATTGCACAGGAGATGGTAGATTTAAATGAATGTAATGAGAATTAGAGTTTGGGGATAGCAGTGACGGTGATGCTTGAAGACTGCATGATGATGTATCCCTCCCATGTAGGGTTGGGTGACCTGTTTTGCTAGACTAGACCCCGAGGATGTATCTACTCTCCCTATGGAAAAAACCTCCAATGTCGTAGTTTAATGATATGAAACTGTGAGTAAAAGACAGATTGAGTAGATTCCTTTCGGATATAATTAGACATATGCATGCATCATACTACATTTTTATTTCTTGTTGGGCATTAGGCTTATGTTCTTTTTCATGACTATTTACTGTGTAGAATATTAAGGCTGTTTACTACTTTATTAGAATAGCCAGATATTGAGCATGTTTCGTGAATTGTACTACTGCTTGCTGGGTGTTTATTAAAATTAGGTTCTTTTAATGATATGTTTAATAGATGCAGATTCTTTACATTAAAAGTTATGATAATGAGCATGTTTAGAAGTTATAGTAATGATATGATAGATACTGTATGCATTCACGAGCATGACATGCATCATCATTTTAAAAAAGTTACGAAAACGGTTTTCATGCATGGTTTGGAAAAGAAAGCAAATACTCAAGGGAAATGGACATAAATGAAAACGTTATAGGATGAGACTGTGTGTCAAAAGACCTGGGAATAAATGCGTTACAGGATGAGGCCGCATGTCAAAAGACCTGGGAAACGTGGACATTACAGGATGAGGTCAAGGGTGTCAAAAGGCTTGGAAACGTAGGCGTTACAAGATGAGACAATGTGTCAAATGGCCTGGGAACGTAGACGTTCCAGGATGAGATGATGTGTCAAAAGGCTTGAAAACGTATGTAAACAGAAAAGAAAACAGAAACAGAAAAGAGACTAAAATGTATAAGATAAAAGAAAATGAAAATGGATAAGGACACATGGTTTTAAAAGATGCATAACATGTTTACAGTTTTCTTTTATATCACTTACTAAGCCTTAAGCTTATTAGTTAAGTCTTGCGATGTAGGTACATGCACGAGAACAGGTGAAGGAGTAGTTGATGAAGGATTTACACGCGCGGATCTTAATGCTGGCTAGGCTAATGTGTAAGAGAAAGGAAAAGGTTTTATAAAGAGTTTTGTAGAGTATTCGAATTATAAAAGAAAAAAAGTTTATGTAAATGATTTAGTAAATGTTTTTAATTCGTAACGTGTTTTATTCATTTAGTCTTCCACTGTGTTTTACAAAGGGTTTTAAGAAAAGAATTTTAGTATCGCCTTTTAAATGGTTTTAATAAAGAAAAGTCTTCCGCTGTTTTTATAAAAGAAAAAGTTTTAAATTTCATGCAATTTTAAATGTAAGAAAAACCGATCGTTACAGAAAGAGTAGTCAATCAATGGAGGAATTGATCAACCGGAATTGTACAGAATGAAGAATGGGGGACTCTATGGTTGTATGGTGGTTGACCAACATTTTAGTGGTCAATCAACTTCAATATAGATTGTAAAACATTGGAAGTTGTGGTCGACCAATATACTGAAGAATATACAAAATTTAATCTCATGTTGTTTTGCGGTCGATCAATTGAAGAAGGTGATTAACCTGTAATGCGAAAAAGTCACCAGAATAAAGGAAGAATGTCATGTTTTTATTGGATAAAGAAGTGATTATTCATCACTTTTTTGCCGAGGAGAAAACTTGAGAATAGAAGGGATAACCTAGAAGAAGAAGAAGGATGATGAGGAGGATGAGAAGGATGATGATGAGGAGGATGATGATGATGGTGGTGGTGGTGGTGGTGGTGGTGGTTTTCACAAAACGTTATGAAAATGATTTATCTTGCTTCTTAATTTCTTCAAGGGAATAGAGGTAAGAAATGATGTTTGTGTTTTTTCGTTTTGAGCTACATCTCAAGAGATAGGTTGGTTTTATTGTTGTTTGATGCTTGTGTTTGATAGATGTTAAGTCTTGATCATGTTGTTGCTCGAGGATATGCTGTTTGATGATTTGATGCTTGTGTTTTATAGATTTTAAGTTAAACAATTATGTTAATGTTTGAGGATGTGTTGATGATATGCTAGAACATGTTAAGTTGTATGTAATCATATTCATGCATCATGGTTTCATAAAACGTTATGAAAATGATTTATCATGCATATGGTTTTCAAGTAAAGAAAGATAAAGAAGAATAAAGACCCAATGATAGAGGCTTTAGGTGAATTTTTCCCCATTGAGTTAGAGGCTTTGGGGACAAATCCCCACTGAGAGGCTTTGGATACTTAACCCATTGATAGATGATTGGTGGACGTGGTCCCCATTGTTAGAGGCGTTGGTAGATTTTCCCCCAAATGATAAACATAGAGGGAAAAAGGGAAAGGATGGAAACTAAATGGAATTGTTATGTAAAGTGCATTTTATGATTTTTGATGCATTTCATTTCTTACTAAACATTAGACTTATAGTTTAAGTCTTGTGATGTATGTGAGCATGAGAATAAGGAAAGGAGCAGCTAATGGAGGATTTACGTGTTGCTGATTTTGTGGCTGGCTTGGCTAAAGGATTGGAAAGGAAAAATATGAGTTAAGAATTGTTTTGGAAGTTGTAAATAGTTTAACGATTGAATTTTATGTGTGGTGTTCATTTCATTATTCTTGTCAAATGTTTTTATTTACGAAAAGTCTTATGCTACGCAATGTTTAATGAAATAAAATACTGTTTCAATTTGATACATTTTAAGTATATGAAAAACAAGCCACTACAATCGGAAACATAGGCCATCGGGTAGCGACCTTAGTTAGGAATTCTAACGATACCTAGAGATGGTATTTTATGACCCAAAGGGAATTCGAAACAAAACGAAAACAACCCACCCAAGAACAGACTGAACTGCCTGACCCTTAACTTTAAATATTCCAAGTAGCAGTAGAAGTTTAAAAAAAGAATAAAAATCAGGGCCCAAAACAATCAGGTTAAAACAAAGGTCCAATAGTGACATCATGCTAGAGTAATAATGTAATTCTAAAATAATTGCGTTAGAAATAGAAATAAAATAAAAAGTTTAATTGAGGTAATATCTAACAAAGTTTAACCTGACAAAAAAAAAAAACAATAATCCCTCAAAGGAAAAATAATAAAACTAGGAAAGTAAATCGCCAGACTTACTCTTATGATGACAAATAGCAATCTCCTTGATTAAGATCTGAAAGGAAGAAATCATTTGGGGTGAGTTGACGAAACTCAGTAGAAATAGAGTTTTACATTCAGTATAAAAGTAAGAAAAATAAGTGAGCATGCTAAATATAAAACATTTTTGTAAATTTTGAAGTAAACAATAATAACGACGTTATTTGATGATCACAAAAGTCACAAATTGTAATACCTCAAATTTTTGTCATAATAAGTTTAGTATAATTATTGATGATTATTGAATAATATTGGTATGAAGAGGTGTTTTGTGGTTTAGGTTTGTCACGACCTAGAGGTGGACCGGACAGAACCGCGGGGTTAGACGACCCGATTCTCAGAGTGATGTGCCCCAAGGTCCCGTCACCTGAGCCCGAGCCAAGGGCTCATTTATTTTCTAACTTTTTTATTTATTTTGTAGGTTTTTGATCAATTTAGCAAAGAAGAGTTGGTGCATTTTGGCTAGTGGAGGTCATGCATTCATAGGAGAAAATTGTGAGCTGTCCATTCCGCCTAGAATCTGACCTCCTGACGTTCAAGGAACTTTTTGGCAATCAGGATGACTCTTTTTCAAATTGTGTCCTTCATACAAATTGTAGCCAACATCCATAGCTTTCCAAAGAGGAATTGGGCGTTATTTTTTGTGTTCGTTTGACATGTCAAACGTTACAATTACGGAGACAAAAAAACCATCCTCGGACTTGTTTTCTGTGCTTTATTATTCGGGGTCAATTTTGTCATTTTTTTTTGGGCAATTTTGTCCTTTTGTTGTAAGGCTCCTAGAGGGTATTTAGGCCCCTCTAGGGCAAGTAAGAACTGAGATTACCTTTGATAAATTAAAACTCGAACTCCCCTTGTGGTGTGTGGTGTGTGGATCTCCTCATCGGCCGATTCCTTGCAAACCCGAACTTGCTGCTCTTTGATTGCTTCTTGAGCAAGTTGGAAAGGTTGCTATTTCTTCCAACTCTTCATCTTGGTGGAGACTTTGTGGTGTGGAAATAGGAGAAGCATCGGATCCCTTGGAGAGTATTTGATCTTCGATCAAGTCGAACTATCACATCCCTCTCACGATAGGAGGATAAACGGACTCCACGGTTTTCTTCTTGTTTTTCTTGAAGGTTCTTGCAAGTAGTTCTTGGTTCTCCTTATTCTATTCTTCTTGTAACAGGTTGCCACTATCTTATTTGGAGAATATATTCGTTGGTTTTTGTTGAAATTGAATCTTTAGTGGATTTCTTGTTTTGCCGCAAATCCGTCTTCAATTTGGCGCTGCTGGATTTATGTGATTGTGACTCTGTTGTGAAGCCCTTGCGCATGTCTTTTAAATTTCATCCCTTCTGATGATTTGTTCTACTATTAGTCAAGTTACTTGCCTCCAAATTTGACATTCATTGGATGTATGCAGGGCGAGATATTTCTGTTTGAATTTGGATTGCCAATTCTGTCCAGTGAGACCCTAGATTTTGGGATTGTGTTGTTTTTGCCATATCTGGAGATTCCGAGTGATATTTGCATTGCAGTTTTGATATGACTTTTTTGAAAAAGTTGATTTAGTGCTCTCCAAATTACAGCTAATTTTCAAGTCTGGTTTGGGAGTTATTCTTGTTGGAAGATTGGTTGACGGAATATTACGGATTATTTGGCAGATTTCAATCAAGTGCTCTTTGAGCGATTTGGAGCATGTCACAGAGGGAACCCAGTTACTAGCCCAAGGCGTGAAGTTTTATGCGGAAGACTTAACGAGAATAATATGAAGCCCAAACCCAAATCACATGGGTTAGGGTCTACAGAGTGATCAACTAGAGACATGATAATGTAAATAAAGGAAAGTACCGTGGATTAATTAAATCAAACAACACCAAAACTAAAATCCCAACATACCAGGAACGAAAGATTGAATTGACGAATCTCCACCCATCCACAGGGAGATTGAGACACCCACCAGGGAACACCAGCATCACCCTGCTACCACACGTACACAACCAGTGCACCGAACCTACACCCTAACATGGGGTAAAATATAGTCTAAGGGGTGGTGACTAACTCAATAGGGAAATCTATACTAAATCCAATACATGGTAAAAACCATTTTCCTTTTCTTTTAAAAATCATTTCATGCTTCTCATTTACTGTACATGGATTTAAATATTTTAAACCTCTTTATCATTTTAACAAAACCAGCCTATGGCCCTCATGTGGCTTTATCAAAACTCGTGGTATACATAGATAGCTATAATGGCAAAATATGCCAACATCGCTTTTCGTATGAAAACGTCATCTGTGAAAAGGGATGGTCACACAAGGACCCATCCATCATTCATCATCGTAAAGTGGTGTAATCTCTCGGATGTACCGATGGGCCGTAGTCCGTCATTAGTGAAAATGGATGGTCACACAAGAACTCATCCGTCACTCATCATCATAAAGTGGTGTAATCTCTTGGATGTGCCGACGGGCCGTAGTCATGGCTGATACGATCCGAAAATACAACACATTATCCAAGTTACCCACAAGCAAGCTTCGCGACGACACAACTCGTGTAATCACGCGTATGTGCCGATGGGCCGTAGCCAACGCCGATACGATACGAAGGTCAAGCGCATTACTCGAGTTGTCAATGAACCATTTAGCAACGACACAACTCTTGTAACCGCATAGCACAGGTCATAGAAAGGTGGCTATCCGCCAATAGCAACACCTCATGAGGCATGAAAGTATACCATTGACGGCGATCCAAAGATCCAGCACGTCACTCAAGTTGCCGGCGAACCAGTTAGAGATGACACAACTCGTAAAATCATATACCCGGAGTGAGGTTTCTCATGATATACCGCTTCTCGCTAAATACATCTATGTTCCAAATTGACAAGCGTTGCCAACGAGCAGAGCTACGAGCCGTTCAGCCACCCTCCAAATGGAATGGTACTAGGATAGGCTAATCCTCGCGACTGAAAACTCTGCTAACTCCGTGTGACAATACCCTGGCAAGGTTTATGGACTTGCAACCCAAGGAGGTGTCATCACCCTCCCATCTTATTTCCAACTTTCAGGGCTTGCAACTTGAGGACACGTCACCAATGCCCCATCCTCTTTTTCCACTTCCAAGGATCGAAACCTAAGGGCATGTCATGAATGCCGCATCGCTGTTTCGCAAGTAAACGATCAATCTTCACATAGCAAAAGATTGCACGAGGATAGCCTCGTGATGCTTTAGCGCTAGAGTGACTAAAGCCTCAAGCGAAACAAGCTCCCACCACGAGGTTGCCAACACCCTAACAAACATCGCACGAAACAACTCCACAACCGGGATTTCAAATTTCCCAAATCTGACATTGACCTTCCGAACAGCATGACAAGATCAATATAGAGGTCGGAAGTAAGTCACAAGAAAACTAGATTTCATGGTCGAGGGACATGCAGCTAATCCATTAGGAAGTGCAACCCACGTTTCTAGTCAACCGACAACATGGAACCTAGCCCAGTGATAACACCACTTTACCGACCACCAGAAATTGCCACCTAGCTTCAAGTACAACGACCACCCACACCACTCCCAAGAAGGAAGCAATTGAAATGATGTTCCACGCTCCCACAAAGTAAGAGACCTTACCAAATGAGGGCCAACAACAGCTCTCATTCCAAGAGAGGTCTTGGAAGAATCAAACACACACCGTCTTACCGAAGGAATGACTCTGAGTTCAAAACATGAACGTTGACTGAAAAACTTGAGTCCCACGAATGCAGAAAAGATCTCAACACAAAGAACAACGAAGATGAAGATTACAGTCTAACCGAACCAAACAACCTTCCTGAACAGATCAATAAGGAGCAGGATCAAACCACTATGATCCCCAACATACCAAGGCGTAGAAATTTCAAAATACGACAAAGGAGCCAAGGAAAACAATTTCAAGGCAGGCGATTCAGAATACGTCTGACCAGGAGCATCATCATCCCATCCGTCAGACTTCTTGCACCAGATAACCACAACGCTCACAAAGGATGAGAGTGTGACTTACGCGACTGCACCACCCATGCAAAAGTGGATCTGAAACACACTGTCTTAGTAAAGGAATGGTTCAGAATGAAAAATCTGACATAAACCAAAATGAGTTGAAACTTTCTGCACCGAAAAGTTCATTCCACCAAAAACGGCAGCATCGAGTATCCACGAGGTTTTCACCAACCACCGACATAACCGATACTAGATGTGGAACAACGAAAATGGTAGAAGGCAATCATCGAGATTGAACGGTCTTCCAGCAGAATGAATGGCACAAGGATCGAGACTCTAAGATCCTCCGACATATCCAAGGCGCAGAAACCTTGAGGCAAAATGGGGATAATTCCAAAGCGAGCACTTGGATTCTGACTAACCTGAAGCATTTCTGTCCTATCAGTCAGACTCCAAGTTGCAGAACGGATGTGATAGTCATAGAAAAAAAATGGGTGAAAATCACGGCAACTCAACTCATTTCTAAGCGAAAACAAAATGAGCCTTGGTCAAGGAAGCCTCCACTGCAGTCTCCAGAACACCCATCAAACAACTACAATTCCCAGACTAAGTATTTCTAACAACCTATGCAGAGGTCTACATTAACGCGGGAATACATGAGGAATAGGCCCATCCATAGACTTGAACCAAGAGTCTCTAAACCACGAGAATGGATACCATATGAAATTGATTTAGGGAACACGACCGAAATTTCCAACCGGACTAACGAGTTCCAAACAACTAATGAAAACTTGGAAACCCACGAGGATTCGAGATTCGAACAACATTTCTAGGGCAAAGATCTAAACTTAGACCCACACATGCCCACACGAGAGGAACAACCAAAAGGATTGCAAACCCAGGCTTTTGATCCAAATTCCAAACCTCACACGCCCACACACAAGAAAGATCCCAGACGAGTCGCCTCCTTATCATCATGCATAGGCTAATGCTCAAGTTCCTTGATCTTAGTTTCTCCTGCAAAATAAACATTGGTTAGATAAACAATGAGCCCCATGGCTCAGGCCCAGTGATAGGGTATTGGGGTGCATCATCCTCCTAGGGTAATTGAGGATTTGACCTCAAATTCATGGCTTAGCCCACTTTTCCTTTTTCTTCTTCACTAACCCCTTACACCCTTATTTTAAAGCTTGAGTATGAATCGAATTCCCCTTTGTAACTATATTTTGTTTCCACCAACTAAACATAGCACCATGAAGTCATAATTGCACAAGACAGAAGCTAGGATTTGGGCAGAAATTTGTGTAATTTCGACAGAAATAAAAATGGGCTAATTGGTGAAATTTAGGCTTGATTTTTGGACAATCCATCACCATATAAGTTAAAAACAAACCCTCAAAATTTCAAGGTTAAACACCATGGGAATAAAAAGTTATGATGGAAACAATGAAACCTGTTCGGATTGGCAGGGATGAATTCTCGGAATGACAGTTTTCAGAGTTAACTTGTCATAGCCACATCTTGGGCAATTCAATGACTTTTTGCACGAAACTTTTGCAACACAAACCTTCATGAGTGAGGAAACTCTCCTCCAAGATTCACAACTAAAATCGTTCCGAAATGGAAGTTACGCTGAATAAACCCCACTGCCTGAAATGGTGCAAGCAAAATTACAGTTTTGGATTTTATATTGAAAATGGCACACAATCACCAATCCACATCCAACTAAGCTCAAATTTCATACACACTGCGTCAATCCAATAAAGAAAAAAATGCCAAATTCCCAGAGCAGAATTTGCAATACAAATAATAGAAGATTGCAACAACATACCAGTGGTTCACCCTTCCACAATCTGGGAATAATTATGCATGTGCTTCCTAGGATCAACTTATTCTAGGTTCACCAACACATCGTCCACCCGGATCAAATGGAAAATGTTTATTGACATCATGAGTCAACTCATTCATATGAGAGTGTCCTTATAAAAGAACAATAAGAAAGTCTTCAATGATCATATCAAGACAGTCTATTCTTCCTTGTCGGTCATTAAGGCTTTGTTCCCATGTACTCTCTTCATGCTTGTGTTGTCCAAAGAAAATTTCAAACAAAGTCTCACATAGCTTCTTTTCCCCAAATAATTGTGTTAGGTTCCTACTTGGAATTACAATCACCATAGATTTTAGGAGCCCACTCATTGGTACACTAGGATGGCCATTTTCAAAAAAATGTCTTCCATGGGATCATTCCCATTCTTGATCTCCTTAATGTATAAATCACTCCAAGGACTAGAATCTTTATCATCAACATGCAGTCTTTTGATCCAACAAAATCCAAAAAGCTTAGCATTCAACTCAGACAAGAGCGAGTACCTTGGTTTTAGTGCACCGGTCAATAATGTTGTCTTCCTTTTCTTGCGTTTTAAGAATGGAAGAAATATTTCAAAGACATCCTTCCACCGTGGTATTCTTTTATAGAGTTTTTCTTCACCCTCAGGTTTGTAAGCACTAGAGTCTCCCTTTTTATGCATATCTCCAAGGGTACTCGGCATTTGTAATCGAAAAATGCAATAATGTCTTGTTTAGCCCTTATGATATCCTTCCCACAATTGAGCCAACATAACTCGTAGAAATTAGGGTCCACCATTGTCTCCAAATAAAACTTGTCAACTATAACTATTGAAGACATATTGAAACAAGTTCCTCCACCAATAGTCATAGGGCTAACTTGATCCATGTTCAAACATCGGCTTTGACAAAATTGCTTTCTCAAAAACTCTTCTTGGGTGCGGATAGAGAGAGCCTTTTGAAGCACTATATGGAGAGGTTCTTTTTTAGCATAAAACCACTCATCATGTTTCAACTTCCCTACGTTAGTTGCTATCAATAAATTTTCTTGACTCTCAATATGTTCATCATTGAGACTTTCTTCTTGTAAACACCTTTTCTCAACTACTCGAAAACAATCTTCTTCTTGGAAAGTTATACACTCGGAATCCATTGTAAATAGTGGACCTTCTTGTGAAAAGTTAAGTTCTTCTTCTTCTTCTTTGCGGCCAAGGAGTCATCATCACTCCTTTTTTTAATCTTTCCATGTTCTTCAACTAGTTCACTAAGATCAATTGGTTGCATGGGTTGAGAATGTAGACCTTATTAAGATTGAGAGTTTGTCCAATTGTTGAGCTATATGTTGCAATGAGCCCTTGAAGTTCAACTCTTGGGCTTGCTACGTTTTTGAAACACTCTTCTTGGATCGGATTGGTTGTGGAGAAGATGAGACTACCTTCGTAAGCTTCAGAGTATATTTGCTTCTCAAAATTCTCTTTATCAATTTCCACAAACTTATAGCTTCTTTGCCCTCTTCTCTTCTCTCAAAATTTATTCTTCTTCACCAAACGCTAGCTTTTCTTTTAAGTATCAAAGAAGCAATTTTAACTTTTCCCTGATTTGGAAAATTCATGAGTTAAAAAAAATTCTTCCAATTCATCTTCCCAATCCATGTAAACTTCAAGCCAATCTAACCCACTGAAAGTAGGAATAGAAACTAGAAACTCATTTTCTTCTTCATAATAAGTCAAATAATTTCTATAGCCTCTCGCCATCATACTAGGATTAAGTTCACCAATTTCAGAGTAAAAAAATAGGAGCAAGGCTCTGATACCAAATGATGTGCCCCAAAATGCAAGAATGCCAATTCCCCCAAAAGAGCACAATCGGCTATTTTAAAAACAAGGCAGTGACTTTGAATGAGTATATCTTTTAGTGCATATAGCCAAATGAAACAAAATTTACAAGACCCTAATAAGTATCAAATATGGAATCCCAGTTCAAAAATCTCGTTTAAAAATGATAAGGATCAAGAGTTATGAATGGAAAACTGATCTGCCCTAAAACAGACTCCACCCAAAGACAGACTAGCGACTTCCAAAGAAACGTCCACAAAATTACGAATTCAAATCCAAACGACATCAAACTTATACCAATTTCTTCGTATTCCAGAAGGGATTACTCCATTAAAATTTCAGATTCAAATTCGTAATATCAATTGAGTTACAATCAAAACAACAGGCTGCTCAGAATAATCAGACTAACAAAAAAATAGATTGCGGACTTCAACAATTCAAGCACACTCCCAAAAATGACCATAAATATGCAACCAACAACCAAGTAATCCAATGAGCATTCAAGAGCAACCAAATATAAGGCTTCACATGCCCAAATAGCACAGAAAAGGGAAGAACAAAAATGGAATTACCAACAAGGTCCGCAATACCTCAAACTTCCTAGATGTACGACTAGTTCGGACCTCTCAAAGAAAGGCCATTCATTATTGGCTTTTGCTCGGTCTTATAGCTCCTCACGCCACTGAAATTTCCCTAAAGGAATGCTGGAAGAACTAGCTAGAATCTCCTCTCCAAGATCGAGCAAGAACATGAGAGAGGAGGAGCTTTGGTGTTGGATTTGCAGTGAAGCAAGAACTGAGCACCGGGGGGGTTTGGGAGAGAACTCCACTCACGAATTTGCAACTACAAAATTAGGGTTTCAAATCTCATTTCTCCCTCCATTAGGGAAGGCTTAATACCTCCCTAATGAAAATCCAAAACAGAAATTACAAAAATGCCCTAGAGTTCACAAAATAAGACATGAGAGCTCGGCCACAAACTAGCCGAGCACTCCAAATAAAATAAGTTAAAACCACCTAATTCTAATCAAAATACAAGTCATCCAATAGCCATCAATCCAATATAATCCAATTCAACATGTCTAAAAAAGAAAATAAGGATATCTCATTCTATTTGGCGTTATTGGTCTCAGGCAAGTGAAGTCCATCATGGTCGAGTGAGGTAGATCCAATCAGAGGGCAAGTGTCTTACTTCGAAGTGAGTACATGCTTAGGATCCTCCTTATCATCATGCATAGACTCATGCTCAAGTTCCTTTAGCTTAGTTTCCCCTGCAAAATAAACATTGGTTAGATAAACAAGGAGCCCCTTGGCTCGATCCCAGAGATAGTGTCTCGAGGCGCATCAACACTAGACTACATGGTTTTAATTGGATTAAAAATATATATTTGGTTACAAAGGCACTGGTTGTTGGTATGAGAATTGTGTTTTTGAAGAAGAATATGATATTCTTGTTGATGTTGGCTATTTATTTAAAGAAGAAACGTTATGTATATTTTGTTGTATTCTTTGGGAGTCACTAAGTAGAGTAGCTTTTGGAGGTGTGCCTAAATTCTATTTTGGGGAGAGTAAAGATTATGAAACTAATAAAGAACTAATATTTTGGCCTTACATGTCAAGGGAAGTTCTCATGTATGTGGAGAAATACATTGTTTGCAAAAGGGCTACAAGCCGATTACCAATCTTCGGTTTGCACATACCCTTGTGGTTTCCTAGTCTCCCATGGATTAAGTTGAGCATATTTTTTTGTTTTTGGTAAAGTCCATACAGCACGGAAGATAGAAGCTATTCTAATGGTGGTTTTCAAATTATCCAAGGAAGCACATTCTATAATTTGTAGCATAATTGATGAAAAGTTTCTTATTGTGGAGCCATTTCCCAAGGAAGTAGTAATTGTGCTTGTGGTAACTCATTCCGTTAATTTGGATAAAGACATAAAGTTTGTTATCTTTGTTTGGAAGACCCTTGGCCATAGAACTTCAAACATTTTAAATGTCCAATACCTTTCTCCTTAGGGGAAGAGAATGAAGAAGAAGACCCTTTAGATTTGAGGTCAAATCCTTTTCAACCCTATGAGGATGATGTGCCACAGATTCCCTCTATCTAAAATCGAGCACGAAGATTCTCTAATGATATTTTTAATGTTTATTCTGTAGGTGTTCAAAGAGGTAAGATGATGAATTACATTCATCAAGCACCCAAATATATCTTGGAGTTATTCAAAATCAAGCACAAGTTTAGAGGAAGTATTGGACAATCCAAAATTGCCGACAATCTGACCCCAAAGTGGTATTTAGATTATTTGGCATTTTTCAAGGTCTTAAATCAAAAAGTATGATTCATAAAGATTGTAGTAGACTTCTGAAGCTTACTAGAATATGGTCCTTTATTAAAATTAGAGTTTATTTGCTATGCCAAAAGATCCTTGTACAGAGAGCTTCATTTTCTATGAAACAAGTCCAACCTCATTTACTCAGAATTGAAGCCCAAATCAATTTAAAGATGAGCCTTGAAAAATGATCTATTATATCATTGCTGTATAATTTTAGTTAATAAAACTTAATTTAGAGTTATTATTATTAGCACTACATGTAGTCATGAATATAAAACACTACATGCAGATTAGTTAGTTAGTTGTTATTTCAATTATGCATTTAAATTACCGATTAGAGATTAGATTAGATAGGATTTTAAATATTTTCATATTCTTGTTTTATAGTAGCATTTAAACTCCTTTTTGCTGAGAATAATGGTAATTTGAATTTGGTACAAAATTTATCAGCCTTTGGCACCCTTTTTGCATGATTGCAGAAACCACAAGCTTTATCGATTGTTCATCATACCAATCAAGATTATTATCAGTTGTTTGATACTTTATGAGAGTTGAGTAAGACATTTTTTTCGTTACAACTTTCTCACCTCCTTTCTTTGTGAGGTTTTAAGTCCTAGTAAAGTAGTAAAAACTCACGAATTATCAAGTTAGAGTGCTTCTTTTTGTTGAAGATAGCCATTGAAGTCGGATGGTGGCATTTTGAACCAACTTGCATTCATCCAATTATAACTTCCTCTTAGAGCGAATGTGAACGTCCAATTTTGAGGATTTGACATACACTATTAGGCAAAATTGCTGTCCAAAAATTAGAAGAAAATTCATCGTTTTAATTTAACATCAATATGTGGATAGACCTAATAGATGTACTGATTTAGGAGGCATTTCAAAGGCTGCATGCATGGCTTGTCACTACATCAACGACTAGTGGTGGATGGGTCATAAAATACACTTTATGTAATTGTGGGGACACAAAGATATGGATAGTGGAATGAATTTGTAAATGGACTAATTTTTAATAATGTTTTGAATGATGTTTTGACAATTGTAGGACACTTTTGTTAATAAAAACATATGGTTAGTAGTAATAGTTTATTATTTTCCGATATCTTAATAATAAGACAATAAATGTTTTACTTCAAAAAGTCTTCTGCTACAACAGTATACATTCTAGAAGTATTAAATGTATTAATATAATATATATATATATATATATAAAATAAAAACATACAGTTAGTAGTAATGGTTTAATATTTTCTGATATCTTAATAATCAGACAATAAATGTTTTACTTCAAAAAGTCTTCCGCTATAACAGTATACATTCCAAAAGTATTAAATGTATTAATGTAAAATATGTATATATATATATGTGTGTGTGTGTGTGTGTGTGTGTGTGTGTGTGTGTGTGTGTGTGTGTGTGTGTGTATGCGTGTGCGTGTGCGTGCGCGTGTGCGTGCGCGTGTGCGCGCGCGCAAATATTCTACTCTATGGGGCATTACATTGGGATAGGAACAAACTCGATGATCTTATGAAAACAATCCCACGAAAATATGACCTTAAAATACTTTTTATCGACCCTAGAAGTGTCTGGTCGATCGAACCGACCGACTAGGTATTCTCCCAGTCAACCACCTCGGTTGACCGGTTCCTAGTATGAATGACCACTCCAAGGAGCGGTCGACCAATCCTCAATCGTCGTTCAAACTGATCCTCAACTGTCACTTTTAAGGTCAGAGCAGTCGATCAGGTAATTTCCCAGTCTTTCACCCCAGTCTACAACTGTGTCAAGGAACTACCCCAGAACTCCAAAAAACTTCAAATTTCATCCGATTAACCGACTTAAATTGATACAAAAACATACCATAAAATATTCCAATTCATTTTCATGCTTGAATCAACCTTATCATCCACCAATTTCCAAACTTTTTAATATAAATCAAAATTTTAAACATAATCAAATATGATTCCTTCTAAACTCTAAAACCCATTAAGAATATATAACGATTGCCAAAAATTGTAATACTTTCTTCGATCTTTATGCAGCTTCACATCCATTCACAATGATCCAAAGTTCTATTGCCCAAAACCGAGATCTAAATGAAATTTATGTGTTAAATTCTAGGTTTTCCATAGAAAATATCAATCAATAACATACAAGACTTAATGGTGAAAGAAGAAGAAATTTAATGTTGATGAAAGTCCAGAATCGCAGAAAATTATTTAAGAGATTCCTCTTCTCCATTGCGGCATTTTTCCTTCATTTAAAAGAAGTAAATTTTGAAGTGGATATCATTTCTAGCCCGCTCGCCCACTGGGCTCACTACAGTGGCAAGTCAACCCTGACTTGGTATTTTGGTTCACAAGCTCACCTTGGACCAAGCCAAATGAGCACGCTCATTGGCCCTGACATGACTTGCAAGGGACTAGAGACAGAATAGAAAAAGATCCGGCCTAAAAGAGCTTAATCATCCTACCCTTTTCTTTAATTTTCTTAATTAGTGGTGGAAGTCTTAATGAATTATTTAAAAGTTAGAGCGTGACAAAACATGGACTAAATAGGTCCAACAAGTGTTATCAAATAATGAAGCAATATAGTCCAAAAGTAACTGTGCAGGATAAAAAATATATAAAATAAAGAATTACAGTTATCCATAACAAGTCTACCTCATAAAATATCTCTAAAGAAATTTAATAAAAATGCTAGAATTAAAAAATATGTCGAAATTAACTTCTGGGTCGGCAACTAAATATCCTACTGATAAAGTTCTAAAAGGGGTGAGTTGACTAAATTCAATAGAGAATAAATTTTATATTTAGCATTTTAATTAAAACAATGACTAAGCATGCATGGTCTTAAAATTGGTGTTTCATAAATTCATTTTAGAAAATTGTATAGAATGGCACACGTTTAAAACAATCCTCTACAATGTGGTACATAATTAAAATAGATCTTTGTTGTATCAAAATAAAATTCTAGTGAAAATTGAGTACGAACTTTGAGCACACAATGTCATAGACATATCACATAACAACAGCGATGCTTGGAGATCGCGAAAGCCACAGAAAGACCCTGATTAGGTTTAAGGTTTTGCGCCCATGGACACAACACATAAAGATGTCTCACTACTCTAGTTAACAGCAAACGAACACATTCTCCCAAGGTCTAATGTGCGTAAAGTAAAACAGGACACTAAATTGGGCAAACTTGGTTCACACGACCAAGTTGATCCAAAAAATTTTTATATACATGCTTTAATAAAAATATGTACAGTGAAAAACTACATATAATATAAAAATCCGATGAACTATAAAATGGATATGTCATTTTATACGAGACATGTCTCAAAATATTATTTTTAGAAAAACTTATGCAATGTTATGCATAAAATTAAATCTCTACCTCGAAGTGGGCTTATCACTAGTTTAAACCCAATTATCCAGAAATTCCAATTTTAAGAGTCCGCGAATATAAATTTTAATTTTTGGTAGAGAGTCTCAGAATTTTTCATACCTCCGACTCTGATTTTCCGACCATCCGTAGAACTCTGATTGACCCTGTCACGACCCACAAGAGACTCAAGACAGAAGGGGGAACGACCCAGCCCAAAGAGTCGAATTATCTGACTTTTTTTCACTTTCAGTTTTATTTATAAGCAGGAGAAGACTAAAATTTATTAATTAAAAGCCAGGGCCCGATAACTTGGGCTTAACAGGTCCAACAGTGATATCATATAACATAGTGATTAATCTAAAATGAAATAACTGTGCATAAATTAAAAATAGGGATTACAATTATCCTTAAAATTATTAATGATAATTGTAAACCCTATTATTAAAGTACAAAAATAAAATTAAATTCCGCTTGATCTAATCTTGATTCGACAACTAAAAGTCCAAATGAGAAGCGTCATTGGGGTGAGTTGACTAAACTCAATAGGGATTTAATAATTTTAATTAAAAAGAAATGTTTAAGTATGCATAAATTTAAAATCACACTTTATAAATTCATTTTAGAAAAATATGTACAAAAGGGCACGTGTTTAAAACCATCCACTAATATGTGGTACATAATTAAAATAAACCCTTGTTGTACTAATTAAATATCACAGTGAAAATGAAGCCACTCATGGACTCTGGACACATCATGCTACAGGTATATAACAGAATAAAAGTGATGTTTGGTGATCGCGAAAGCCACATAAATACCCTGATTAGGTTTAGAGTTTTGTGCCCAGGGACATAAAACATACTGTAATACCTGGATAAATACCCTTATAAATATAATGTAAAGAAATCTCATGGAATATATGCATTGATAAAAGGAGGACGTGTTCTATAATGATGTGTGGTACATTAATGCGATAATCGTAGGAAATGGAGTATAAGTTAATAAGGGATTTTGTTTTAGTAAAGAAGGAAGATAGGTTTAACGAAGATATAAAATTTAAGAGAGAGAAGAGCAGGTTTGGCATGGAAATAAAATCAAACGCTACATGGAAAAGGTTGATACAACGGGCGAGTAGGTGGATGTGAAGTCCACTTTGGTCCAGTCGACTGTGCATGTCAACCGAGAATTTTTGGTCGACATCATTTTGAGGAAAGATAAATTTACCATTTGATCGGTTGAGATTGGTAGTCTAGAGGATTTCAACCGCTCCCACGTTGTTTCCCCAAAAACTTGTCTTACTTTAGCGAACATTTTATGCTTTAACCAATGGATTTACGGTGATTTTCTCAAAATGATAACATTGTCTATGTGGCATTTGAGTGCATTGCCACCTAGGCTTGGATGGTAAACTTCCATCGGCAAGGGCTTCTAAAGGAAGTCTCCTCTGCTGATGATTTACAAAGAAGGCAGAGAAGGAAATACAGAGAGAAAGACATAAAGGAGAAGTTCTCTATGTGAAAGGAAAAGTTGAGAGTTGCAGAGAGACTCTCTGGAGGGCAGAGAGCTACAAGAGGAAGGTGAGAAAGAGAAAGAATTAAAGTGACACAGAGAGAAGAAAGGAGGAGCTCTCGCGTGGGTGTGCCAAAGGAGCTGTGAAGTGGAACATCCTGAGACTTCTACTAGAGGTTAGACAACAAGAAATGGTAAGAAATGGTGTATGTGTGTGGCAGTGTAGGCCTACATCATGGTATTAGAGTTTGTGTGTTTAAGCTGTTATGTTTCTTGAATTTCCTGCTTAGAACCATTAATATTAATGCTCTGTAGTTACTATAGTGTGTTAACTAATAGGATAGAATGGTGATTAGTTATTATTGGTGATGTTTTTCTTAGTTGACTTGTCTGTTGATTTATGATGTTGTAGAGGTTTAGGAATAGTGGCCCTGTCATGTAATTGTTCCCTGTTGTAGAGGCTCAAATTGAAGAGTGGTTGTTCTATTCTATAATAGCTCTTTGTTGTATTATGTTTCTTGTTTACTGATGCACTCGGGTCACTGCGGTCTTAGTCTTAAGTTGTTCTCTGTTTTCTTTTAAATGAATAAGCACTATGTTGCTGGAATAATTAACTCTGGAGACTCTATGCATACTTAAATGGTTCTCTACTCTATTGCAAGTTAGCATATTTTCCTATTTTTATAAAGTGGATTTAAATGTATAAATTCTTGATTGTTAAAGTATTGTGTGACATGCATCATGATGATAGAAATAAATAGGAATACTAGTTCTAGAGTGGTATTCACATGCATTGCACGGGAGAGACTGGATTAAACGAATGTAAAGGCGACTTGGGGGTTGGGGAGGTAGTTTGGATCTAACCAGTAGACTTAAGATTAAACCCTTTCCTCGTCAAGATGTGAGAGCCTGTCTACCGAGGATTAGTTTCCGACCAGGAACTATTCTCCTTGTGGAAAATATTTTCAATGTCTCAGCTCAATGTATGAGTTAACTATATGAAATTGTGAGTAAAGACGGATTGAGTGGATTCCTTTCTGACATAATCAGACATATGCATGCATCATACTACATTTCTATTTCTTGCTGAGCATTAGGCTCATGATTGTCTCATGATGTAGGTACACACTTATCGTGGAGAGCAGTAGTGGATAAAGGACTTGACGGTGAGATTGTGCTTGCTAAACGAAGTGGTGACGGCAAGTAAAATGGGGGGCCTGTTTTTAATAAGTAAATGTACTAGTATGTTTTCTTGTTTTCAAAAATAAATGTTTTTTAAGGAAGGCCTTCCGTCGTATTTTGTTTTTAAACTTTTAAATTTTTACAAAAGAAAAAGAAATAGGTCGTTACATATACAGTTGTCTCATTACTCTAGTTAACAACAAACAAACACATTCTCTGTAATATCCTGATTTTTATTTAAAAATGATAAATTGGAAAAATAATTGAAAATATTCAAATTAGTTGAATAATTATCGAGATATTACTATTGACATCAATGGACTGACCCAATTTTGGTTAGACTCGGTCCAAAATAATTGGATAACTCGGTTTTATTTAAATATATGTGGAGTGGATTAATGAGGATTAATTATTAAATTAAGTGGGGATTAAAGAGAAGTGATGAATTGATATATGGAAGGTTTGATTAATTAGTAAGTGGGGATTAATTAATTATTAAATTAAGTTTTATTTTAATAGAAGAAATGAAAATAGAGAGGGAGAAGAGAATAGAAGAGACTAAGAGGCAGAGAAGTAGAGGTGGCTAACGAGCCGAGCCGAGCCGGCCGAGCCTGAAAAAGTCTGGCTCGTCGAGCCTGCCGAGCTTAACGAGCCGAGCCTAACGAGCCTACCGAGCCTAACGAGCCGAGCTTAACGAGCCGAGCCTAACGAGCCGAGCCTAACGAGCCTGCCGAGCCTAACGAGCCGAGCCTTAACGAGCCGAGCGAGCCTAACGAGCCTTAACGAGCCGAGCGAGCCTAACGAGCCTTAACAAGCCGAGCCTAACGAGCCAAATATACATAAATAATAATATCTTATATAAATATATTATAAATTATTTTCAACATTATACAATTTAAAATTATAATAAACATTTATTATTATAATGTAAAAATACTATAATTAATAATTTAATTGAATAAATATTTTTATTGAATTGAATAAATATTTTTATTACAATTTCAAAATGAAAATGAAAATTACAATTTCAAATATAAATTACAATTTCAAAGCACAACTTACAAGATAAAGAAAATATATGAAAATGAAAATTACAATTTCAAATTTAAATAAAAATTTAGTCTTCGACATCCAAATTTTTGAATTCTTCAACTATGTCATCTTCTCGTTGTTGATCTCTCGTCACAGCGTCGTTCCAATCCTTCATGCAAATGAGTGCCTCAACGATTTCTGGTGCAAGTCTTCCTCGTTTATCATCGTACACACGTCCACCTGCACTAAAAGCAGACTCCGATGCTACTGTAGAGACCGGAGGTGTTAGTAGATCACGTGCCATTCTAGAAAGAATAGGAAATGAAATAGAGTTGACTTTCCACCAAGCCAAAATATCAAAATCCTCGGGACAAGAAATGTTATGGTAGGTGTTAAGATAAATATCAAGTTCATTTCTTTGTGAATTATAAGAATGAACATTGCTATCTATTTGCTTAAATATATCATACATAAAATCTTGTGGATCTCCACCACAAGCACCACTACTAGAACTAGCATGCATATCATATGAAGGAAATGAACGATTATTAGAATATTTAATTTCATAAGAAGAAAATAAATTATCAATTTCATTTCTTAATTGAGCACCATTAATTGAAGAAAAAATACCTAAATTAGAAGAAATTCTATCAACCATTATACGTACTCCATCTAATTTAAATTTAGGATGCATTATGCATGCAAAACAAAAAATATGAGGTATGTTAAGCCAATATTTTTTCCATTTTTTCAATTAATGCACAAAATTCGTTTCTTTGTTTAAATATTTGAAAAGTACCCGTTAATTTTATAAAAATTGGGAGAACAAGATGAGTAGTGAGATAATAAATTCCCGAACATTTATTTGTAGCTTCATAAAATGGTTTTAAAAAACCAAGAAATAAATTAGCAATATCGCAACTATTATGATCAAGAGTAATACATTTTGTTTTTTCACTAATATAAGCACAAATAACTAACCAATATGGCTTAGTATTTTCTAACATTAAATAAGTCGAATTCCACCTTGTATCTACATCGGTTTTTAATTTTCTTGGTTTAAGTTGAGCAATTTTACAATATTCTTTATATTCTTGTTGTCGCGTATTAGATGAAGTAATAAAAGAAATTGCAGATCGAATAGATTCAATATGTAGCGAAATATGTGACATGCCATCTCGAACAACTAAATTTAAAATATGACAAACACATCTCATATGAAAAAGAGTATTATGAGCCGTATCTAATTGAAATAACCTTTTAAATTCAAAAATTGCAACATCGTTAGCAGCAGCATTATCTAGCGTAATACTAAAAATTCTATCTCTAATAGCATATTCTTGCAAAATTCCAACAATATATCTATAAATGGTAACGCCACTATGTGGATATTCACAACTACGAAATCCTAATATTCTTTTATTTAATTGCCAAGAGTCATCAATAAAATGAGAAGTTACGACAATATATCCTAAAGCATTAGGTGCACTCCATAAATCAGAAGTAATACAAATAGACATAGACGGAGCATTTGAAAAAAACTCAATTAATTCATTTTTCATATGATTATACATTTTAATAATATCACTTCGCGTCGTACTTGTAGGGACTCGTCTAAAACTAGGATTAATATACTCTTTCATAAAATTTTCAAGTAACTCGCTATCAAACACAGATAAAGGTGCTTCAGATTGTGATATATATTTTGCTACTCCTTCTCTCATTTTATTATGTGAATACATAAAATTGCCACTGCCACTAGCATTTATGAGTGTTTGTGTAGGGTCTTTCATTTGCTTGTTAGCGTGACATTTTTCATAATGCTTACCAAGTGTGCTAGTAGAACTACCGGATACGTATGCATAATGTTTAATACAATATTTACATTGTGCTCTACTTTCTATTTTTCCACCAATTTTAATATCTTTTATTTCAAAATTATTCCATACCTCCGATGTTTTACTTCTTTTTTTTCTAGGTGACGATGTGGATGCATGTGCCGATGATTGATCAATTGCAATTGTGAGATTATCTTCCCTAATTTCTTCAATATCATCGTTAGTGTCATTAAAAGTGTCAATCAAAAAATCACGAGGATCCATAATTAAAAAAATTGACTACTACGAAACAATTAATAAATAAAATGATACCGCACACCAATTACGCAACAATAGTATGCAATTGTTGTGAATTGTGATCCCTCCTCCCCGAATACGGGTCCTACAAAAATTGCAAAAAAAAAATTAGTTGTTTTGTAATACACATTAAATTAAAAAAATTAAAATTAAAAAAATAAAATATACCTTTGAAATTGGGAGAATGATGGAGAGATTAAGCAATTGAGAAGGAGATATTGAGAGAAAAAGAGAAAAATTTGTGAAAAGATTGAGAGAATGTGAGAAAGTTGGGATGAAAAATTTGAGAGATAATGAGGAGTATATATAGAGAAAAATTTTCCAACCGTTGGAAAATTTTCCAAGCTTCAGCAGTTCAGCTTGAAGCTGAACTGAATACACAGCAACGGTCTTCAGACCGTTGCTGTGTTGGGATCGTTGGGCAACGGTCTGAAGACCGTTGCCCAACATGGCAGCCAACTTCAGTCGAGCCCTCGCCCCTCAGACGAGCAACAGGCAACGGTCTCTAGACCGTTGCCATCGCCACTCGCCAACGGTCTTCAGACTGTTGCAAGATACGGTCTGAAGACCGTTGCTTCTCTGTGAGAAGTTCTCACAGAGAAGCAACGTTGCTTCTCTGTGAGAGTTCTCACAGAGAAGCGTTCGCCATTGATAGAGCTCGCGACGTTGGGACAGAGGCGCCGACGAAAACCACGAACGTCGGGAGTTCGCCTCCACACGAGTCGGCGAGCTCTGTCTTGCCGGTGATCGCCATTGACGTGAGCGGGTGCCGAGTCGGGAGATCGCGGCCTGTAGCCTCAGTCGCCATTGTCGCAAGCCCGGGCTGGGAATCAGACTCAGTCCTCGTCGTCGCGAGCCCGGTCCTGCTCAGAGAGCTTCGCCTTCACGCGAGCTCTGTCCCCGTCGTCGCGAGCGGGACTCAGTCCCCTGTCCGGCTCAGGCTGTCCCCGACTCCCCGTCGTCGCGAGCTCGGGCTCGGGTAAAGGTCTGGCGGGCTGGCTCGCGTGTTGGCTAGCCGGGCCAGCCCGCCAGGCTCACGAGCCAGCCCGCCAGGCTCGCGAGTCAGCCCACCAGGCAGGCTCGCGAGCCCGGGTGCTCGGGCTCGGCTCGGCCCTTCTACCGGGCCCGAGCTGAGCCCGCTCGGTTACTGTAGTGATCCGAGCCGAGCTCGGACTGCTACAGTAACGAACCGAGTGGGCGGGCTGGCTAAACACCTCTACAGAGAAGAAACAAGAGAGGGAGAAGAGATCGGGAGGAAGAATGGGCGATCGGGAAACGACGGCTGGCGAAGGATGTCGTCACGGCTCGGGTGCGCGTTGTCCGGCGCATGGCGGCGACGATGGACTGCGGCGACTTGACGAACGACGAACGCGCGGTTAGGGCTCGGAGTCAGAGCTCCCTCGCGCGTGCTTTCCGGCGGCGATTTAAGGTAAGCATGGTTGATTTCTTCTTTCTCCTTCACATATTGTTGACCGATTGTCGACAGTGAGCAAATTAGCGATGACAGAGAGGTTGTTTGATGAATGGGTATGCTGGAGTTGGTTCGGTCAGAACTAATCCTGTTGGTCCACAACTAATCCTCAACTAAATTGGTTTAACCAATTAATTAGCTGGCAGGAGACTTCCACGCGGCAGCTCCTCTGTTAACGGTGCATATCCTCCAGCGGTGTACGTCTCCTTCTCGGCTTCTATAAATCTGTATACTCGGTGAAGAATTTTGGACTAGTCTGTAATCGGTGAAGGTGCTCTCGGGTCTGTTCCATTTGGGTTCTGCCGAAGATGCCTTGTTGCCAGATGAAGATAGGGAAGTGGTGAGTGCAGCAATGAAAGGAGAAGTTGAGGAATCGTGTGATGTTGCCCTTGGGTCCTCACGGTGAGAATGTTTCCTTCTCTGTAATCTGGATTTTTGTGGATGTTGGATTCTTCTGGATGTTTGGCATTCGATAATTTCATGTGAAAGTGGACATTAATTGGTTCTCTACTTTGTTATGAAAAATATGGATTGTTCTTTAAGTGATCTTGATTGGTAAACTGCCTCTTGGTTTGAAATGCACATATTGTGCATATTTACCATTATTAGCTAGGAAAGATGGATTCATGATAAAATAATATTCGGGGGGTTTGTAAAGTTAAATTATTATGATAAATTGATGGAATGAGCAACATTACGAGGGTTGTTATTCCGTTATCCATATGCAAATAGAGAAAGTGTTAAGTCGAAGTTTTATAAGAAAGATTAATAATATGTGATTTTAATGGTTTAGGTATTAACGAGAAAAGAACAGAGTGTCAAACGCGCCACGGACTCCGGGTAAGTGATACGCATGTGCTTTGGTCTTTGGACCCTACATCGCAAGAAATAGGATATGCATGTTTCGTTGTTTACAGTATTTAATAGCATGTTTCGATGCTTACAGTTTTAAATAGCACGTTTCGTTGTTTACAGTTTTATAAACATGAATTGTATGTTGGTTGCGCTATTAGATTTCCTTAATAAAGAATGTATGCATTCACGAGCATCACACATCATAGTTTTCCAAAAAAAGTACGAAAATGGCTTTCAGGCATGGTTTTAGAAAGAGAAGAAATAAAGAAGAAACTAAACGTTTACGAAATACGAAAAAGGAAACAAAGAAGAAATGAGACGGTTACGAATAGTAAAGGAATGAATGTAAAGGCTTGGGCGGATTGTTCCTCCATGGTTAAATAATAAAGTAAAGATAAAGGCTTGGGCGGATTGTTCCCCCATGGTTAAATAATGAAGTGAAGTAAAGAAAAAGATAAAAGCTTTGGCACGTAACTCATAAATAAAGGTTTGGTGGACATTGTCCCCATGGTTAGAGGCTTTGGGTGGATTAGTCCCCCATTGGTTGGGTTATGTTTCCAATGTTAAACCAGTTAAGGCTTTGGCATGTAACTCATAAATAGAGGCTTGGTGGACATTGTCCTCATGGTTAGAGGCTTTGGGTGGATTCATCCCCCATTGGTTAAGTTACATTTCAATGTTAAACGATTAAAGCTTTGATATTGATCTCAAACTCATAAATAGAGGCTTGGTGGACTTGGTCCCCATGGATAGAGGCTTTGGGCGGATTACTCCCCCATTGGTTGAGGCTTGAGTTGAATATCAAAGGCAAAACAGTAAAGTAAAGATAACAATAAAAGTAAAGATAAAGAAAAAGTAAAGATAAAGATAAAAATAAAGTAAAGTAACGATCAAGTAAAGGAAATGAATAGTAAAGTTAAGATAAAGATAAATTGAGAAAGCGGTAAAAGAAATGAAAAGAAACAAAAATAGAAAACGAAAAGAGATTTAAAAGTTGCATAACATGTGCATCATACATTTTATATCACTTACTGAGCATTAGGTTCATTAGTTAAGTCTTGCTATGTAGGTCAACGCACAGGTGATCAGGTCAAAGACAGTTGACGAAAGATTTGTACGGGCGGATATTATGACTGGCTGGGCTAAAGAATTAAATGAGAATTGTTGTAAAAAGAATTTGTAACTTATTGAATATTTTTTAATGTTTTATTTTAATTCTGCTGCATTTTCGTAAAATGATTTTATTACTTCCGCTGAAACTGATAAATGTTTTAAGTAAAGAGTTTTAACGCTCGGGTTTTATAACAAGAAAATACTCTGATGTTTTTACGAAAAGAAAAGTTTTAAATTTTACACGATTTTCAAAGTAAATAAAACCGGGTCGTTACATTCTCCATGGTCAAATGTGTATAAAATAAAATAGACCCCAAATCAGGTCGATCAAACTCGGTTCACATAACCAAGTTGATCCATAAATATTTTATGCATACTTAATTTAAACGTGTACAATGAAAATTTAAATATAATATAAATTCGGACGACCATAAAATGGACACGTCATTTTTAATATGAGACACGTCTCAAAATATTTATTATATAAAAATTATGCAAATGCAGTGCATAAAAATAAATCTCTACTTCGAAGTGAGCTTACACCGACCAAAGCCTGAAAATCCAGTAAGGTCCAAATCCAATAGTCCATGAATTTTAATTAAAAATAGGTATCTATCCAAAAATTAATGTATGAAATTTTGGGTTCAAATTTTATAAATTAAAATGTGCTATTATAATTTAAAATTGATTGGATAATATTATCCAAAATTTTGGCACAAAATATACCCAAACAGGCACAAGACAGGTCCAACAATAAGCTCAATATAGGATGTGGCCCGCCCACTTTGACGACCCGATTTTTCATAACCTTTTTAAAATACGCGAAATTTAAAACTTTTGTAAGATAACTAAAATCCTTCATAATCAGAGTGCTAAAATTGAATCGTCAAAATCCATTCATTACATTCGTTATGAAAATCATTTATCAAAATATAGTGGAAGCAATAATAATTTATTTAAAACATAGCGGAAGCGAAAACATTCAAATTAAAACATGCTAAGTAAATCGTTATGTTTTACAATTTACTTTACTCGTCTTTAGCCTGACAAGCCACAAGCTCTGCCCGTGTAAACCTTTCATCGACTCCTTTGTATTTTGTTCATCGTTCTTCTCATCATACATATATACCTACACCATAAGTAAACTGTAAGCCCAAAGGCTTAGTAAGGAAAGGGAATATGCAATATGATCATGTGTCTCTTTAGTTCACTTGGAATGAGTCCGCCCTAAACCAATCTTTCATTACGTTCATTCATAACTCGTATTTCAAGCCGGAAGTTGAAGGAACACATAATAGATGGTATAGTTTGATCGGCTTCTAGCCCTTTGTGGACTAGATCCGAACTACCCATCTGCCCTTCAACTTCCCATCATTCATCATCGTTCATTTCATTCATTCATTTCATTTTCCTCACTCATGCATGTGACTACCACCCCATAATGGCACTCCCTACTTGTTTCTATTATCATGATGCATGTTGACACAATATAGAAAGAACAATAATTAAAAAATGAATAGCAAGAATAGCACGAATAGTAAACAACTAATGGCAAGAATAACCTTAATTTAAAGCAAACACCGAAACGAATTGAAAGCGACATATAACATGCTTGATTCTATCGAACATAACAACCAAGATATAGCAAGATAAATAAACTATTAACTATGAGGTATCGAAGCGAATTAACATGCTTAACAATGTTATAAAAGCTTAGATATAGCATTAATAAATAAAAGAAAATATACTCGATAATTAACTAATAGGAACATGTTCAACAATCGACTAATGTGAACATGCTTGAATTATAATTAGAAAGTATCAAGCTAAACTAATTATACATGTTCATCTAATTAACAATTATATAGAAATATACTCAATCAATAGAAGATAGAACATACTTATTACACAATTAATGAAAACGTGCATGATATTTTGATACTACTAGAAACATGCTCAAAGAATTGATATCAACCAAAGTCATAATCAATTATAAATGAAATGACTAATTGATTTTATACATTCGAAAGTAACATGCTAATTTATTAAATTAACTAAACATGCTCGGATTACTTAAAATATTCAAATGATAGATTTTATCCTAATTGATTGATCGTGCTTTTATTCCAATTAATTAAACGTGCTAATTAATTAAACATGCAAAGAGTTCTATTTAATTTGACATGCTCGGTTTAGTTAATTACGCTAAATATGCTCATACAGTTATTATCCTACTAATCTACACATGATTAATTAACGGAATTGAAGTAAACGTTAACAACTAACAAACCACAGTGAATAATACGGTGAATTATACAAGAAACTATAGCAAGTGAATATAATAAATTGTACCAAAACAGAAATGAAATTCTCTATTCATTAATGGTCATGCGTGCATATCATTTCATCATTCTATCCTACAACTTAACGTCTTCGTTCATCATTCATTCATCACACTTCCATTAAAATAAACAATTGCAATAAAAGACAAGGATTATATCTCCTAACCAGTACCAAGGAATAACAATAAGCATTACAAGGAATTCATAGCAAGTAAAATAGTTCACGAAAATAGGATTCCTAATTTATACAATTCATAACTCATTCATGCTCATCTTATCATCTTATCATTCATCTTCTTCTTCTCAAATCCTTGCATTTCAACAATTTCAGTAGAGTAATTTACAAAAAATAAACACAGCAATTCGAATTCAATGCACAATATAAGCAAGCAATGAACATCAAGGAAAAGCAATACAATTCACACAATACTTGTGGGTAAGGCCTCCAAATGGCCAATGACTCTACCCAATCCTTACCTTGAAACTTTATCGTGTTTAGCAACTAACTGTTATCCTTCCTCATCTTTTCGATACCTTCACAATTAAAACATCTATCATTAACAATTATGACCTATAAATTTCATATTCTAACTTATACAATAATCCTAAGAACTTCTTTAACGCTTAAACGGAACCTAACCTATCACGACTCAACCATCAATGGTTATGCATTCCAAGGAAATAGAAAACATTCTTCCAATATATATCTTTAACCATTCACAATTCAATCCCAACAACATAACAGAATATTCCCAGCAATTTACATTAAGTAGAAATAGAGTCCAAAATACCCAATAGTAGCAGTAAAGGAGAATTTCCATACCAAGGATACCCTGAGTCTACAACCTGCTCAACTCTTCACCAAAATACATCCGAACACTAAACACCAAAGCCAGGAATCTCCATCTTGGCCATCAGCTACGCCATCTCCAGAGAGCTGAGGAACACCGAGAACAGACAATCTGAGCTGAGTCGAATCGAGTTGGCCACATCCCTGCCATTGTCACAAATTCCCAGCCCCCTATAGATTTTTCTCTGCATTCACTGTCTTCATCCAACAATCGAGCAACAACCAAAGACAGAGCATTAACCAAGATACATACCTCAGTTTGACGCTACAAAATCGCAGCCCGTGGGAGTTCAGTCTTGGTCCAGCAGCTCGGGCATTCCTTCGACGCCAAACCCGCACTGCAATTAGGCGCGAGCCCTCGCCCCCGACGTCGACTCACCCGCACGTCGCTAGCTGCGCTCCCGAGCCCCATTCGAGTCTCCCGTCACCTTCTCCCTCTCTCTCTTTCGCTCATCTCTCTCACAGCCTCCCTCTCTCGGCTCTCTCTCTCTTTCTCTCATTTCCTCTCTTCAAAACACCAAATAACCTAATTCTTTCCCACCTTTTATCAATTAGTTTCTGAACCAAACCAAGCCAACCACACAAACAAAATCCAACCCAAACCGGAGCGGTCCTGCTTCCCCATTTTAATCTTTCTTTTAAATTCTTAAATTCTAACTAATCAATTTAAATTTCCTTCTAATTTAAATCATCTTTTACCCAATCAAATTCCTCTTTAATAATTTAATTAAGTCCTTCATTTAATTAAATTATTCTTAATCCACTACCAATTCCTGAATTATTCCAAATTATAGCTTGATGGTAAAGATTGTCGATTACGTCTTTGGTAATACCCTAATAATTATCCAATTAATACAAAATCCCCAAATTATACTGCAACTATACTTATTAAATTCTGATAAAAAGTCAGGGTGTTACACCCGAGGCCCAGGACATACTAGGAAGTCTGCACCTTGGCCCAAACTGGCTAGTCCAGGGAGTCTGGGGTTTTGGTCCAATCCAATCAACTCAAGAATCTGGATTTCGGCCCACATATCAGTTTAGGCCCCACAGATCAATCTAGGCATCTAGACTTCGGACCACGTCCATGGCCAGGATGCAGGGGTATCCTCATCACCGTAGAAGATGTCAATTCTGGTTGAGATACTATCTCGGTCAATTGACGACTACAGTCTCGGCCAGTCATTTTTTTAGCCGAGACAGAGGTCTCGCACATCGCGGCTCAGCCTTCACTGAGTCACGTTCTGATGACCATTGTCAACGCAAAATTTCACAACCTCAAATGTGCGTTCCGTCCAAACCGATTCATCAATATTTCCAAATTAACAAATCAAAAATTTTAACCATAATTCCAATCAACAAAGAAAACCAGAGAGATAAAAATCCAATTTTTGTATATTCTGCCATACAGATTGTCAATTACCTAAGGTTCGACCGATTCTCGATATGTTGATGCCCTCCTCCACCAAGCGGAAAAATTGAATCCTTCCAATATGGATAACAACAAAATGAGGATTCAATTCAATAAAATTGCAACAGTGGAGCCGAAAGAAAATTGATTTACCTTGTTGATCAATTCCTTCGTCACATGGATTGCTAAAAACCAGGGAAGGGATTTTACAGAAAGTGAAAGGCAGAGTGAGTTTGAGAGATTGTGAATGGTGAAAGGTTTGTGGGAGAAGTTGACATCCTTTCTGGTTATGGAATGGAGGGGACTCGAGAGGAAATCCCCTCCTGTCCGAAGCATTCCCATAGCTGACAAAGAACGTTTCCAAAAACGTTCTACCCCCAATTAATCAAATAATAAATTTTTTTTAATAGCAGATATTACAGACTCGCAAGAAGCTTACATTTCCTCCTTCAAACTATACCGAGAACAACTCGATTTTTCCCTTCAACACCGAGAGTAAAATTGTGTAAAAATTTTTAATCTTTTTGCCATAGTTTTAAATTACAGATAATTGACTTACCGAGGTTAATAATGTCTCGGTCACAGAGTCTAAAATCAACCTCAACTCCTTCGCCTTGAGAAAATTCTGTTTTGCAAGAAAGAAATCACCGAGGGAATGAGACAGAGAGGAAAAGGTGAGAAGCAGAGAAAAATCGAGAGAGGCAGGGGAAGCAAAAATTTGCACTAACATGGGAATGAAAGTGATGGAGAAGAAATAGAGGAGGAATTTCCTTCCCTGGTTTGTAACGTTTCCACCAACAATGGAGGGAGATTCTTTCCATAATAGTTTCTTTCTAAAAAGAAAATAAGATAAAAAAAAAATTTTAATAGATATTACAGGCCCACTTGTAGGCTCGACAGAACTTAGAATATAAAAAGAAAAAATGAAATTATATATATTTTAACATTTAATAATTAATATTATATCCCCCCTCCCCCCACCGACTAGCTATTATACTTATAGTCTTACATTCGTGGTAGTCAATGTTACCACAGTGGCGTGGTCACCAATGAGACGTTTCACTCCGTTATTTATCTTTTGCAGATATCTCACTTTTCACGGAAGCGTATGCTTCTGCACCTCCACTGTTCACCACAGATTCTCTATATAAAATGACGATGTTCATTCTCCCCCTTATTCACCGTAGATATGTTTCCATTCGCAGACACACATTTTTCCTGCAAATACATCATCCAAACAACGATGTTTCTAGTCATCACTTATTCGCCGCAGATGCGCTTCCTTCTGTGGATGATACTGACGTGCTCCAAGTCGCTCGAAGAGCACTTGATTGAAATCTGCCAAATAATCCGTAATATTCCGTCCACCAATCTTCAAACAAGAATAACTCCCAAACCAGACGTGAGAATTAGCTGAAATTTGGACAGCACTAAATCAACTCGTTCAAGAACGTCATATCAAAACTTCAATGCAAAAACCACTCGGAATCTCCAGATATGGCGAAAACAACACAGTCTCGAAAGTTAGGGTTTCTCCCGAAAAGATATGACCTCTAAAAATGAAACGAGTAGAACTCAATTTGCATAAAGGCTATGAACACCAAAATTGGAGGGTTGAAACTCAACAATACGAATAATATCTCAGCCAAAAATTAGATCAAATGGTCAGCAGAAAGTCGTTCGAATCAAGTAACCAATCCGCTAAACAAAGTAGAGAAATTTCCAGACAGATTATCGGCCAACTAACAATCTTCAATGAATCAACAATAATCAATTACCACTCAATAAAGAATACCATTGTAGGGCAGGGGACTCAGTATGAATGATCAACAAGCCACTAGAATAATCATTCCCCTTAAGAATAACACGGAATAACAAGAATAACCATGGAGTCTGTTTATCCTCCTACCGTGAGAGGGACGGGATGGTTCGGCTTGATCGAAGATCAAACAATCTCCAAGGGTTCTGATGCTTCTCCTATTTCCACACCACAAAGTCTTCACCAAGATGAAGAATTGGAAGAAATAGCAACCTTTCCAACTTGCTCAAGAAGCAATCAAAGAGCAGCAAGTTCAGGCAACAATGGAGTTCCGCCGAAGGGGGGGTTCCGCGCAGTCACTCTCACTCAACAAAAGGGTTTTTGATTTTTCTTCCAAAAGTGAGTATCTATTCCAGCAAGAGGGCTTAAAAACCCTAAGAGTCTTACAATAAAGAACAAAGACCAAAATAAGCCTGACTTAAGAAATTAGACATGACTAACACAAGATCAATAATCCTGAGTGGGATTTTAGACTCCGTAAAAAGGACAATTGACATAGCAAACAAAAACAAAATATAACGTTCAATAGCTCGTCCGAAAGCTATGGATGTTGGTTACATTTGGTATGAAGGACCAAAGTTGAAAAGAAGTCGTCCTGATTGGCAAAAATGCACTTGAACAGCCGAGAGTCAGATTTTAGGCGGAAAGGACAGCTCACAATTTTCTCCAATGATTGCATGACCTCCACTAGCCAAAATGCACCAACTCTTCTTTGCTAAATTGATCAAAAACCTACAAAATAAATAAAAAGTTAGAAAATAAAGGAACCCTTGGCTCAGGCTCAAGTGACAGGAACTTGGGGCACATCAGATACTCAACTTATCCCAATACGATGTTGTCCTCTTAAACAACGAACATCTCATCATTTGCGGATGCGATTTCTTCCACAAGAACATTGTTTACTGCAATCATTTATTAATTCCAAACGAAGACGTTTCCTTCTACCACAGATGTATTTCTTTCTGTAGATATGTTCCATATCCCAAAACAATGCCATCCAATCTACGCTCCAGATAGAAACTCTTCTACATATTCTAACTCTTCCGTAGACACCTACGCTCCTGCGGATCCTAACACTTCTAGGGATTCCAATGCTTCTACAAATACCAATCTATGTCTGTCTGTTTCCAATCCGATGGCTAGTCTTTCATCCAATCTTTTACCCATTCCTTTTCCAACTTCATCCCACAACCCACAACTCACACTTAGCATATAATATTTTCTATAAAAAAAATCCTTCCACGGCAACTTTCCTAATTTGTTAATTCTTTAATAAATCTTCTATTTTTATTAAATAAAATTCTTTATTCTAACTTCTAAAAGTCCACACCCCCTCCCCGGCTCCCCCTAAGGCTAACTCCTTGACCCCAAAGCCAACTAGCCCTCCAACGGTCAAGATAAAACAATTAAGCATATTCAAACAATAAACAACTTATAATTATAATTAACACATTCATCATTAAAACAAATAAGCCTAGTGACACTTAGGCTAACAACTCTGTCGTGTCCTTTTTCCCCCCAGCAAACAGCCACTAAACAAATTTTTCTCCTCCCTTCCCCAACCACTTCCTGCACTGACACCAGTAGCCTATACACACACACACACACACACACACACACACACACACACACACACACAACTTCTCCTATAAATGCTTGCCCTTCTGTCACAGAATCGTTTTTTTTTTTTTAAATTCACTAAATGCCTCAACAATCTACAATATTATTCCAGCAATGTTCCTATCAGACAAATTCATTCTCAACAATAATGTTACACGCTATAATTCCAACTATCACCTTAATTTACTAGACTTTAGTTTTCACAATAAAAATCCATCATTCATTAACAAAAGGCATCACACTATTCACAACAGTGCAAGTAAATTCTCCACATATAAAATTTAACATACACACATGTAACAAATTTTGGGTCACTACAAAATCAATTTTTTTGTAGAATCACCTAAAACGCTAAACCATTAGTATCATATTTCAGTAGGAATGTTTTAAGCAGAATATGTCAAACTTGTCCAGTATCAGTTCTTTGTTTTTTCTTTACTACACTATTCCATCTTTAAAATTCAAAACTTTTACTATAATGATTTAGTTCATAATATTAGGATTCAAAACATAGTTTCAAAATTGTAACCAACTCATAAATCCAAAAAACTGTATCAACTGCTTAACCTTCACAATTTCATACTATTTCTCATATCGTTTAAACACAATAACCGAGCCAAAACCATACGTTGAAAAATAACAAAAACCTCATTTTTCATCCATCATAGCAACCAACTTAAAACCTCAAATGTATTACAAGGAGATAACTCACTTACTTTCACGAGTAAACCAAGTCTTTCCTTTTTTGTGCTTTTTGGTGAGTATGATGAGAGTCCCCTCATCAGTTTATCCCCCTTTTTATAGTGTGAAGGGAAGGTGATGAATCACCATCATCAACTGCATGCCTTCCTTCTCCTCCGGCCACCACGACATACCTAAGCTAAAAGATCGTAGATGAAATCATAGCATTTCTTAACATCCTTATCTAGTGGAATCAGTGCCCATAATCCCCAGTTTAAATTATTAATTAATCCCAAAGAGGGAATGTTTATCGTAAGTATTTATCCTGTCATGGATCCCAATAAATCCACTATGGATACATACGCATAGGGGTGGGCAAGTTTTGGTTTGGTTCAGGTTTATAGTGGAACCGAACCAAAACTATTTCAGTTTGGCAATTGTTGAACCAAAACCGAGAATTTTTTTTTCTACGAACGGAACCGGAACTGAACCAAAACTTTTAATTTGGTTACGGTTCATTTTTGGTTTTACCTATTAACAAGTTAATAATTTCTTTCTATTTCATATACCAAAAGAATCTAAATTAAAAAAAATACATTTTCTCACTCTAATACCTTTTTTTCTTTATTTTAACAGTAAAAGTATAAAAATATAAATTTAAAACAAACATTTAGTTGGTATAAATGTGTCTAACAAAAAAATAAACATAATCAGTGACCAAATTGCAAGAGAATCAATAAACCATATGCAGAATCAATTTGAAGCAAACTAGAATCAAAGTAAGCCAATTTCATTCAACAATTCATTCAACAATTTCAACAATTCAGACTCAATATCAACAATTCATTCCATAATTTCACCAATTCAGACTCAAATTCAACAATTCATTCAACAATTTCAAAAATTCATTCAACAATTTCAGCAATAAAGAGAATAAGGTACACGAGACTAAGAGAACACAAGAGCCGAGAGGCGAGGGAACGACTAGCTATGTCGTGTTGATTGCCAACTGGGTGGAAGAGGCTGGAGGGAACACCAGAAATAGAAGGGAAATGATGGAAGCAGAAGGAAAAGCAGAAGTGTAAGACAACAAGGAGCGACGTGAGTCATGGCATCGAGCTACCGCGAAATACTGAACAAAGTGAAACTTTCATTCCCTACAAATCGATTCTTAAAGCTAGAAGGGTTCGACTTCGTACCTTAACCTTCACGGTTCACACTTTGACATAGTTCATTCCAATATGGAGCAAGTTTGTTTCACTCTGCAGCAGAATGAAGTCATTCTAGTGTGGAGCGAGTTCCTTTGTTTTGTAACAGAACAAAGTTCCTTCCCTTTTTTTAATTGTAAATTCTATCTGTTTGGTTTGGTTATTATCAGTTTTGCAAAAGAAAAACCAAAAACTGAATAAAAATTTTTTGTTCTTACAAAATAGAACAAAAAATCGATTCTGGCATGGTGAGGAGTGCTTATCTGGTGAGTTAGAAATGCAAAGGAAGGGCGGAGGCAGGGAGAGGAGTGCTCTCGGGTGAGAAATGGAGTCAGAGTGGAGAAATGCTCTCTGGAGGTGTGGAGTCTGAGAGCTTCTGCGAGGAGGGGAGAGGAGAGGGGGAGCTCCCTCTCTGGTGATGATCGAGTGAAGCTCCTCGGGCATTCTCCTGGTAAGTGAACCCTCATCACTTCTTTTATGAGTTTTAGTTGAATAATATAGTGAAGGATATTTTGGATGAAAAATGAGGATATTATCGTTTGGTTTGTGAAGAATATTTCAAAAGCATGCTCCCTGGATGGTGGAAAACGTGAGGGTGGAGGTAAAGCTGCTTTATGCTCTCGGGTCCTCCTGGTGAGTGATTTCTGCAAATTACTTTATGGATAATCTTTGGAATTGCTATTTCTGTTCTATTCACTGTGACGATGGATGGACTGTGCATTTAAGAAGGTTTATATGCTACTGTTGGATGATAAAATTGTATACCTGTTTGTATGTTGGGTGGTGTTACCTTCCTTGTGGATTGAGAATTCTGTACACATACTGCTACTGCCTCAATGATTTAGAAATTTGCATATGATTTTTAGAGTTGAAATCTATTTTAGAGTGGTTATAGAATTTAAAAGAATGAGTTTATTATGTTCCCAATGTGTGCTTAAAGTTGGAATATGATAACTCTTTGGATAATGATAAGTCTGAATGTTTAGTTGATCTGGTTGAAGGAAATATTGGATGTATGCTTTCTATTTCTTTGGAATGTCTAATCTGTAGATAGTTCAAGTTGGGATAAGTTATATGTTGTTTTAGGTGTGAAAGGGGTTCTTAGAATTACTATGTAATTAAGGATAGAAAAAGAATGAAATTAATAAGTTATGATTATTAGTGAGTAAACGTTTTAATCATGAAGGTATTGAAAAGGAAAAAAAGGATAAAGATTAAGTGCTAATATGCGTTAAAGCTTCGAGGTAAGAATTGAGATAGAGTTGTTGGCCAGTGGAGGCCCTACACCATAAGCAGTGTCTTTCCTTGATTGTTAGTTTGCATTTCTACTATGCTGCCTTATTTGTTATGCCTATGTTGTTCGCACGTTATTAGTTTAATCTCTAAGCATGTTTAAGATGTTAGCATATCGTTATTGTCCTTTTTAAATTGTCAAGCATGCCTAGATTATTATTGTTTTCTTTAAATTGCCAAGAATGCATACATTATTGTTTCCTTTAAATTATCAAGCATGCCTACGTTGTTGTTGTTTCTTGTAATTGCCAAGCATGCCTATATTGTTGTTGTTTCTTTTAATTGTCAAGCATGTTTTAGAGTATATCGCAATGCATAGTATGATAGTAGATTTCTCATGTTTCATGCTTTTATATTGTTGTAATTACTGCTTCATGTTTCATGCTTTTATATCGTTGTGACTACTGTTTTTCATTGACATGCATCAAGATAATAAAAACAAGTAGGAATGTCACGCTTTGGTGGGTATTCATGTGCATTTAAAGAAAATGAATGAAGGAAAAAGGGAAGTTTGGGGATGGAGGGGTAGTTCGGATCTAGCCAGGTAGACTAAAGAGAATTATTCCCTTCCCTTGTCTGGTTGCGGGAGACGGTCTACCCTAAGTGGTTAGAAACCGACAAAGAGTTTATTCCCTCCGACACAGATTCCTCCAATCTCCCAGCTCAACATGCGAGTAATGAAAGAATGAAACATAAAGAAAATAACGGTTTGGGGTGGACCCATTCTGACATAATGAGTTAGAGGCATACATCATACTCCATATCTCATTTCTTATTGGGCATTGGGCTCACAGTTTGCTTATAGTGTAGGTACACACAAGAGAACATATGAAGGAGCAGTTGATGAAGGATTTGCACGTGCAGGACTTGTGGCTGGCTAGGCTAAGGAAAGTAAAAGAGAAAAGAGTTTTGTAAATGTAAAATACTAGTTTATTTACTGTCTTTTAAAATGAATGATTTATGCTTCTGCTATAAAATGAGAAAAATGGATTTTATAAAAAAAGTTTCTGCTGTTAATAAAGATTTAAGTAACGAGTTTTAAGTAAGATGTTTTAACGATCGAATTTTAATAAAAGAACTCAGATTTCAATTGAAGGGTTTTAATAAGGATTCAACTATTTTATAAAAGTTTTAAATTTAACACGATTTTCAAAGTAAGAAAAATCCGGGTTGTTACACCTTGCACCGCAGCGGGTACATTGCCGTGTAACTGACCGATGAGCTCCGTTGCAATCCGACTTTGTTCACGACTGGAGTTCATCCTTTCTTGGCATGGCCGAGCTGAGTCTGAGACGGACCATCATTTCGCTTGAGTAGCATTTTCTTTGCGCGGGTATCCATTGATATCTATTAAATAGTGTGGAATGAAGGTATGAGAGTACGAATGTTCGCTGAGGATATCGTGGTTCAGAGTGAACTCACTGGAGCGCACAATTGAGTCTTATATAGTCGGGCACATGAACGCATAACGATGCACAATGATCCGCGACGGATCATTATCAATCTACCGCACATCGTAGTCAATCTGCGACGGATCGTGTCTTGATCCGCCGTGAAATGTTAATATTAGAACGTTATTTTTAAACTTTTGATCCGCGGCATAATGAAATTAGTACATGTTTGTTCTGCGACAAAACAAAATCAATATGTTTAACGGCAAACGTGATAGCGATGTTTGTGGCAACTTTTTTTCATAGTTCAGCGATTAATTTATTAACAATAATAATTTAATGATTAACACATTAACCACAAAATATGATAGTTGATTTGTCATTTTCCTTTGATTTTATTTTTCTTTTACGCATGATGTCTTGCAATTGATTATGAATCTGAAAAGTTTGATGTAGAGCCAAAAAGGAAAAGTGTATATTGGCTTTGGGTTAGGCCCAGAAAATGTGTCACACCCAAATTTTTCGACCCGCGGAATTGGTACGAAACGTGTGATGGCGCCGAAGTCCCACTCCGACCAGCCTTCCCAAGCTCTTGCTCGTTGTGAATACAAGAACTTCACCCACAATTGTCGCCTTTTTGTAATGATCCGATCGCTTTACGGGAGTCCCACTCCCAACCCGTTCTTTCTATTCTCAATAAAAGAACCAAGGAATACACTTTCTCCAAGGAACACCACACAATGCACAAGGATAGATCCACCTTTTTATTATGGATCGAACTCCCTTTGCTTGGTGCCTCAAGGTCACTATTTATAGACTAAGTTATCCATCTAATCTCCTAGATTACAAAATGGTGACTTGTCTTCATCTCATTGGCTGAGTTTTGTCATCCTCCTCGATGGCTTCCTCTCATTGGCCGAGTCGCATCATCCTCATCGATGGCTCCTCCCATTGGTCGAGTTGCATCATCCTCCTCGATGGCTCTCTCCCATTGGTCCGTGTTGTGTCATCCCGGATAAGCCAATTTGAATGTTTGAATCCCCTGGATAACATTCAAATTCGAAAAGGATAAGACACATCATCTCCCGGGTGTGGCGTGCTCCCATTGGTTGGCTTCAAGTGCATCTTGGCCCCACATGGATTTGCTGCTTTAGCTGCGGACACATAAGCTTGAGATCCATCATTCTTGGATCGGATCTTATCCAAGTTTGAAATTCAAACTTGGAGCCTCATCCTCGCGGCCCAACGCTGGCGCGGCCCAGCGCGCTGTCTGAAGCCCGGACGGCTTTGTCCAGCCGCCACTTTGTCCCGATTAAAACCATCCTTTGTTCGAACTAATTTGTCCGAACACAATGCACGCCCAACATGCATTTGGGGAGGCCTCCCGGAAGCCTCCCATCGGGCCTAGCCCATTAGGCCCCATGAGAAAAGGGGCGTGACAAAATGTTAGATAGGTATAACGGAGGAAGATGCCACAGCTCTCTTCTTGTCGCTGGATGCATAAACCCTGACGATGACGCAACTGAACCCACGGATTTCTGGCGCCAACTTTGCCTGAAATTCAATTTTCGTTGAATGGGGAAGAAAAGCAAAAGCCAGGAGCACAAGGTTCTTCTCTCTCCGGACCTTCCTCCAGATGTTGCAGATGAAGAAATCCAAGTCTCAAACGAGGACTTGCATTTCGTCAACGAAAACCAAGACTACGCCGGCTTTGTTTCTCCCTTGGACACCCAATCCATTACAAAGTTTGCACTTCAACTTATAATCTCCTCAACTGCTCTAACTGTATTTGCTTTCCTCGCGATAAGCTTATCCACTATCATTGTTGTATTTTTATGTTTGCTCAATGCAGTAATGATTAGAGTTAGTCTTTCTTATACCTAATGGGACCATTAAATGAAAAAGAAATCTGAAATTTAGATGTTTAAGAAGCGGAAAGGATCTCAATGTTGAATTCTGGCTGCCTGCTCATGTTGTTCTTCATTGTTCTTTTCATCAAATTTCAAATTTTTTTTTGAATCAGTAGATTTTGGGGTCATCCATAACTTATACATATTTTGGTGTATATAAAGGCATGTTACTCGTGTGGCTGATGTTAAAGAAGATGCTTTGGAAGCTTTGTATGAGAAGCGTTTGAAGAAGAAGGCGATGCAAAAAGAAAATGAACAGACCAAACATCCAGTTGATAATGTAGATGCCCTTCCTGTTAAAACCTTGGAAGGGAAACTCTACTACCGAAAATGTATCTCAATATTCTATTCATATATTTTTTTGTTAAGTCTTCATATATTCTCTGTGTATGATTAATTCATAATTTTCTATTACATTTAGTGACAAATATATCATAAATGAAACAAAGTAGTCAGAACGAAGAGGAAGCTGGTGAGAATGGTGTTGTTAATTATAGTATTGCAAAATTAACTAAAGCAGATAGAAGAGCAAAGCTTAAGAAAAGTAAGAAAGAGCTGAAAAAACAAGGGAAGGAGTTAGATAAAGTAGAAGTTGTTAAACAAACGCCACAGGCAGCTGTTCTGGTACTATCTTCTCAATATGACTAGTTTTCTCTTCCTTGATTATATTTCAATCTACCGTACAGTATAACTGAGATATCGTGCCCTTAATCCAATGTATATTTGCAATCGAGAAAAATAGTGTATTTAGTTTAATCATTGACTAAAACCATTGAATCTACTATTGCCCTTTATTCAGTAAAAACTGCAATTCTCTTGTACTAAAGTAATGTGTGTATAATGGAATGAAATTGTCTTTTTATAGGCCGAGGTTAAGGAAAATCTCACTGCAGAAGAAGCACTTGAGAACAAGAAGCGAAAACTTGCTGAACTAGGGAGCGTACTACTTTCAGATCCAGAGTCCAATATCAAATCTTTGATTGAGATGCTACAACTCATTAAGGATACAAATCATACCATTGTGAAACTGGGACTGCTATCCTTGTTCACTGTTTTCAAGGACATCATTCCGGGGTAGTACTTCTACTTTTATTTTATTTCATCTTTCTATGTCAATTCTATTTTATTTCTCTTTATCTGCCTGCCGTTTTATTATTATTAATTCTGCTGTTATATATGTGTATGACAGTTATAGGATAAAACTTCCTACTAAAAAAGAGTTGGAAATGAAAGTTTCAAAGGATGTTAAGAGGATGCGATATTATGAATCAACACTTCTTTCCTCTTACAAGGTTGGTTCTCTTCTTACAGTTTTAGGGAGAGGAAGTTATTCATCTCCTTATTGATTACAATGTGTCGTCTTTTCATTAGTGTTGGGTGTTCAGTTAACTTGGCATTGATTTGGCGATGCCTAAGTTGGTTGTTTAGTTGGGGATAAAAGAGGTGGCTAAGCTCAACTCGGTTTGCTTGTTTTGGTGTGTTTGGAACATGAAAAAGATGAGAAGTTTCATTTAGCTGTTTTTAGTTTATTCTTTTGCAAGATGTCTTTTGCTAACTGTGATGGGGTATAGTTCTTCAGGAGTTGAGCTTTTCCTTGTAGTTCTCCTCATTTTATGTACAATCAGGTGTATAAAAGATACTTTTATTTAGCGCAAAAGAAAATATTATTTTAGGTCTTTCTTCGTTTTGTATGGTTTGTTATAGGCCAGAACTAGTGCTTTTATGTTCCTTCTTCGAAAGAACAAAAAATAGTATCTTTTGTGTCATCTCTTCTTTTATCCCTTTTTGGAACTTCTGTCTCATTTTCAATCAATTAAGATACACTTGGAGAAAAGAGAATCTTCTGGTATTACATATATATAATTATTTAAATGTTTGGTGGAGATCCTGAATGTTATTTTTTATTTTTATTTTTTGTAATATGTATGCTTTTTTCAGGTATATTTACAGAAGTTGATGTCCTTGGAGAAACATTCCTCATTTCGTCATGTAGCCGTGCGCTGTGTGTGTGACTTGGTTGAGGCAGTTCCCCACTTCAACTTCCAGGAGAGCTTGTTAAATATTGTCGTTATGAACATTAGCTCTCCTGATGATATCATAAGGTCCAACTATATTGGTATTATTCTTTTACGTAAATTTATTTATATAGAGACGTGAAAGAACTGGTGAAGACTTGCTTCCTTTTATTTCCTCCTTTTAGATTCAAATCTTCTTCCTTTTAAAATTTTTTGTTTTATATTCAAAATTTTCCTTTTTAAATTTTTTTATTTTGTAATCATCAATTGCTTTTCTAGTTTCTCTTTTGGTTTATTTTCGTTCTCCCAATAAATGTGCTTGGATCTTCCTGTTTACCTTCCAATAAATACTTGTTTATTAACAGAAAGCTCAGTTGCGCAGCTATTAAATCACTTTTTACCAATGAGGGCAAACATGGTGGTGAAGCTACTGTGGATGCTGTTAGGCTAATTGCTAATCAAGTTAAAGTTCACGAATGCCAATTGCATCCTGATTCCATCGAGGTCTGAGGAATAACTTATGATTGTTTTCATTTCGATTGTTTCCTTTCTTATTCCTGGACATCTTTACCTTATATATGGTTAGAGAATGTTTTGATTATTTGACTTTTTATCTAACTTGTGTATCAAGCAACACCTTGATCTTTCCTCTGTGTTGTAAGAATAAATCTTTTTATGATGTCTACTTTCCTTTGTTAGTAAATCTGTTTGGTACAGTCAACATAATAGCCTCTGAATCTGAAATTTGTTTGTGATCAGGGGAAAATTAAGAAAGATGATCCTTGAGAGAAATTGTACCAATTTTTTCAATTTTAAGCAAAAAAAAAATCTGAAATGTTCATTATTAGTCTTAAAAAGGTGATGTGACATAGTTAGTTATTATAATAGGGAGGTTACTTATTTATATATTAGAAATGTGGGAAGGAATTAGGGGTATGGAAGATTGTTGCTTAATGTTCTTAAAGGAGCTTAGATTCTGAATTTGTGGTTTTCCAGATTTGTGGTTAGGTTTAGGGTTAATTTCCGAATTTTAGCATTGTTGCTAGATTTGTGTTTTGTTCTTCAGATACTTTGGGTTCACTCAACAATGGTATCAGAGCCAATATTTGAGAGGCCAGACACATTTAGAGAAGAGCCACCACTGCGAGGGTTGCCGTACTTGGTCAGTCTTTATTGGCACCTAGACGGGGGTAGTTCAACCAGACTAGGTCTATCCATTTTATATGGGAATCCGATTGTTCTATTTACAGACAATGAAAATGTTGAAGAACAAAAATAGAACAGTATGGTAACAAGAATCTTGAGAGGGTGGAAGAAATGGAAGAATGTTGGGAATTAGTTTTGCAGGATTTGCTTTCTTTTGTATAGGATAGGGGGAAAATAATTAAAAGACAAGAGGAGCATTCTGTTAATTGAACACCCTTCATAGAACGCGGCCTCCTCTGGATGGGTCTTCTTCAAGTTAGGGAGAAGCCATTCCCAGATGAGATAAGTGCAGAATAAAGTTTTCCAATGTTAACCTAGCAAATGAAACATATATGGAAGACTAAAACAAACAGAGGAAGCGAGGAATCTCTCTTTTGATGAATGAAAGCATTAGCTCATCTGGTCGCAGAGAAATTATCTGCAAAAATCAATGGAGAAATAGGAAATGAGTTTGTTGTTACTCGGTCACGACCAGATTGGTGACGACGGAAAGGAATTTCAAATCCACTCTTCGCATGACGACGCACGAACCTAAGTTTTTTCCAAACTGAGGGAAGAGCGGCGGAACCAGTCAAGTTTGCCAGAGGTCAAGTTTGAGAACCACCGGCTTTGGGGAAGCAGATCATCTACATGGCCGTCAAGTTTGCGTGGGTTGAGGCGAGAAAGAAGGGTTTTGTTTGTAGCAGTTAGGGATTGGACGGTGAGTCTAAAAAAAAAAAGTTGATGGGCTGGATTATGATTGGGCTACAAAGGAGAGTCTGATTGAAATGGATGAAATTGATTATGCCTTAACTTTTAAGGCTACTGCCTTGTGAGTTGGGCTAGTAAATCATTGGCAAGGAGAAATATCCATGTTCTAACTGAGAAGTATTCAATGGACTTAACATTGGGCCTAAAAAATACAGAATCATCCAAGATTCACATGGATGCGATGGTCAATTTTATGGGATTATGTATACTCTACTCACGACCTTGAGCACAAGGTCGATTTCAAGGATGGAGTATTGTTGAGAGTGAGATAATAAGAAAAAAAATGAGGGTAAATTAGCAAATTAAAAGGGTGATGTGACATAGTTATGAAGATTACTTGTTTATATATTAGGAATGTGGGAAGAAATTAGGGGTATGGAAGATTGTAACTTAATGTTCTTGAAGGAGATTAGATTCCGAATTTGTGATTTTCCAGATTCGTGGTTAGGTTTGAGATTAATTTCCAAATCTTAGCATTGTTGCTAGATTTGTGTCTTGTTCTTTAGATTCTTTGGGTTCACTGCGCAACATAGATGTTGAATTCTGTTTTCAACTAGATGAAGTACCAAAACTAGGAAAGAAGCCATTGATTAGGCTATCTCTGTTTTTATGGGTTGGAATAGAATGATAAAATAAAGAACCAGTGGTGGCTAGAAGGGTGATAACGAACTTAAGTGTCATTATTCATCACCATTACCTTACGATGTCCATAAAACCATGTTGTGGTTTCATAGTGTGAACTGTATGTTTGAGAGAACATGGATCCAAATCTGTACCAAGCACATTTCTTACTTTTATTGTTCCAAGAATGCTTATGACTACTGATATACATGGTTGTTTGCTTGTTGGATCAGTTTTGTTATTGGCAGGAAAGCATTTTTAAAAGCAACTTACATATTTTCCTCTACAATTTTTCCAGTTTCATCATATGGCCTTCTTTACTTTCTCAGACCTTCTTGTCCTTGTCCTTCGATGAGGATCTTGGCAGGCCAGAAAAGATAGACACAGATCGAGGAAAAAACAAGAAAAGGTAAAAAGGAAAAAGATTTGGAGCTCGCAGTCAATTGGAAGAAGATGAAAGAAAAAAGAGTACTAAAGAAATGAGGATGAGAATAGGAGAGGAGGTATGTGTGTCACTTGCTAATAATATTTTTGAATTGTTTCAATATAAATGGCTAATTTCTGGATTCGACCGGGTTGCTGCTGATTATAGGGCTGCTTCTTTTGTCCCAGATTTAATGAGACGTAGACAGATGCAATCAGATACGCTTTCTGCTGTGTTTGAAACATATTTTCGCATTTTGAAGAATACAATGTTGTCAACCGCCATAGAGTAATTACCATATCTTGCCAGTAGTAAAATCATTATTTATTATTATTATTTTTTTAGTATTTTTCGTTTCTTTGATGATAGAAATAAAAAATTGAGTGCAAGCTCATCCGGTGTGACTCCTTCGGCCAATACTAAATATCTTCAACGTACATCACGAAGTCTAAAAAGTTTGCTTTTAAGTGGATTCGAATGGTGCAACTAATAACAGATTGATTATAATCATGAGCTATTCAATGTTGCGTATTTTGTAACCTTAACATATGTTTAAGAACTTTGGGTAATTATCAACCAGTAGTTTATGCCATTGATTATGAGTTAGTCATAGTAAAATGATGCCAGGAACCCCGAAAATGGTTTGACCAAGCAATAGTTGCTCATCATTGTTTTGATGATGTGCGTACTTTGAAAGATTTTGATATGATAACTCTGATGATCATAAGGAAAAAAAAAAGTTTTTCTTTAATGCATACTAGATTGTTTCTATTTTCTGTCAAGTAATTTTAGTCCAAGTGATTTGATGAACTTTAAATGTGAATTTTCTTGCATTAAGCATCCGGTGTAAAATATTAGAACTATATAAAGACATCGTGGATATACTTATCTTTTTCTTGTCTGTGACTGTTTGATTGTTCTCTGTCTGATAAATCTGGGTATATTATTGAATCTTTTTCTTTAATACGATGGTAAAGGTCTAGAGCAAGTGCTGGTCTATCTGGATCGCACCCTCTGCTCGCTCCTTGTTTAAAAGGACTGGGAAAATTTTCTCACTTTGTTGACTTGGATTTTTTAAGCGATCTTCTGAATTATCTGAAAAGGCTCGCAGCATATCTGAGCGCCTTCAGTGCTGCATTGTCGGCTTTAAAGTGGTGAAAAAGAATCTTGGTGCTCTGAATATTGATCTACAGGACTTCTTTGTACAGCTATATAATATTGCACTTGAGTAACAGCCTGGAAGGTTAGTCCACTACTGCAAACCTTAAACTTTGTTGGAGTCAAAATTTTGTAAATAATTACTATGAAGCCTTTTAGGTGAGGTAATCACATGCAGGTTTAGCTTGTATTGCATATTCGTTCTTGTGATCATTTATAAACTCATAAATCAGATTTTAGATTTGAAAAATTTCTCTATTAGATGGTTCATTAGATTTTTGTAGTGAAGGGTTGTGAGATTGTCATAGTGATATTGTTGCTTGCCCAATGTTTTTTGTTTTTGCAATTTTTTCCTCTCCTCTGGGATTTTTTTTTGCATCAAGGTCTAGTTGTTGCACAAATTCTTCTCTCTTAAGAGACATAGTTATTAAAAAAGGCCATAGTAAATTGACATTACTTTGTGGGGTGTTCTTTTTTGTTTCCTTCGAATCCAGGATTTGGAATGGGACTTCTTTTTGGAAGGGTAAGGGTTCTATTACGTGGTCGTCATTGTTGCATTATGATAGTCCTCCAGTACGCTTTACGTACTCTAGGAGGAAAAAAATGAATAAAACAAATAACTGTCTATCGACTTTTATTCGGTGGAGGGAAAATTGTATTAAAAAGCATGCAACTCCATCATCAGAAACACCAGGACACTCAGCATATTCACAACAGCCTTCACGCTAACTCTCACAAACATTACATACTCTCTTTCTCTCTCAAACTATTTTGGCAGAAGCTCTCTCTAATTTTCTACAGAGCTTCCGCTTGACTTTCTTTCATCCAACCTTACTCTCTTCCCCCTCTATCTATAGACTACAAACAATGACTCTTGAGTGTCCTTCTGAAGGTGAAAAGGTGATAAAAGTAACGCTTCATTCATCAGTGAAGCATTAAACGCCGAAGCTTTTCCCCTCCCTGGCGTTGGTTATCATCTCCATTTATAAGCAATATCTTACGTCTCTTTATGTTTTATATGACCAAACTTTGGTGCCCCGTAATGTTCAGACGCGTTTAATGACGATTCACTTCATCTTCAGATGTGTATAACGCAAACCAGAAGCTTTTTCATCATCTTCCAAGTAATAAGTTCATCTTCCCCATCAAGTAGCCGTTGAGCTTTCAAATTATTTCACCTAGATTTTGCATGCTCCACAAATTTCGATGAAACCAATCTAACTTTTGCTTTATCCGAGAATTTGTGACAATCAAATGTGCTCTTGACTTTTTCCAACCAATCCACACACTCTGTCATTGTTGAATCCTATAAATGGAGGGATAGGTAATTTTACAAGCTTCATATCATTCTTACCATGAGATCTTCTTCTCAAATTCGAAAGCTCTTTCAAATCGGTTTCTCCCTCATTGGATTCTACTTCAAATAAACTTTTACTCCGACCCCTTGAATCATTAGAAGTACAAAGTATTCTTGTAGATCTCAGGTTTCTTGGCCCTTCTACATACTCCTTAGGAGACTCATCTCGTTTTTGCTGTAACTTGCTTAACATCTCCTTCATTTCATCAAGTTGTCATTGAAAACTACTCTCACGTTGTTTTTGTTCTTTCCCAAGTGACCTATTTGAACTAGGTCTTGTTTCCTTTTTGTTATGATAAGGGATTTCACTTCTTTTACTCATTTTCTTCTTCACAAATTAGAGTCACAGAGTTGCACACAAAAGTCAACTAAGGCTCTGATACCAAATGACAGAGTCCAAGACTCTAGTTGTCAAACAATCTAAAAATTGGCAATATGCTAGATGACAATCCCGACCACCAGAATTAGAACAGTGATAACTCCACTAGCATACAGAATTAGGAGCTCAAAATTATAGGCCTAATAGCTGGTAATCTAATTAACAATGTGTCCAGAATTCAGCTTTAAAAACATTATAACAACAGAGTTATGCTTCAAGGAAATTCAGCTTCAGATTAGGGTTTCAAGAATCAGATTCTGGATGCCAATCATAAAATGATAATAACTTCGCTTGCATACGCTTAATAAACCCTAAATTTATAGGTTCAGTAGATAACAACCAAGGCAATAACACTCTCAAATTCTAGCTTCAAAGGTCAGCCATAAATGGAGTTATGCGTGATGCAAAATGGATCTCAAATCTGGAAACGCAACCAGCAGATCTGCGATGGCTCTTTCTTTCCTTTTTAAGGTCCAATAATTCGATTCCAATCAAAGCAAAATCTATACCAAATCTTCTTAAATAGAATACCAGTTCATGGGAACCAAGAATCAAGATTACTTTCCAAGAAAAACCAAGAACAAGAAGAAGAAAACCGGTTAGGTCCATGGAACCCTCCAATGATCGAGGGGGTGACTTGTTCGGTCACTTCGATGAAACAACACTCCAAACCAGGGTTTGCTGAGGTCTTCTATCTCCACACCATGCACACAACTTCTCTAGGAGGCTACTAGAATAGATAGCTTTAATCTTTCTTCTCAAGACCTAGCAAGAATAAGAAGAGAGATCGAGCAAGGGAGGATAGCCGAGAAGCCTCCACACCCGCGGGAGAGAACACAAGAGCAAGGCTCAAATCGATAATTACGGTTTCCAAAAGTGACGATTAGAGCCTCATTAGGAAGATTAAGTACCCTCCTAAAAGATACCCTAATGCAAAATTACAGATTTGCCCTTGTTCACAAAGATTGGGCATGAATGTTAGGCTAACATGCTAGCCGAGCACTCTAACAAAACCGAGTTTAAAAACAACCTAAATCTAACCAAAAAAACATTTCAATTAGCATTATTCCAGTAAAATATAAAGTAATTAAGCATAAAAAACTATTAGAGGACATATCTTCATCTCGTGATCCTCTTTAAGCCTTGGTACCATGCTCTTCAAAATTGCCTCAGATGAACTAGCAAATTGGGTGTGTGCAAGGGCACACCAAGTGAGCAGAATGTTGTGGCCTCTCTTTTTCTTCATGGTTAAGCTTCTCTTTTACATCTCTCTAATGTGATGCAACTTTGTTATCTTTGATCAATGGGAGTGCTTCTAAACTGAGCAATATGGCTCAAGCCGATCGTGGTTTGCATGGCTCCATGTGAGAACATGATGTGGAGCTTCTTTGTTTTCGTGCGTTGGCTTCTCCGTAAACTCCCATGAATTGTTATCCCTTGCAAAATAATAGCTTACTAGATAAACAATGAGTATCATGGCTTGGCTCAAATGGTAGGGTCTTGGGGTACATCAACAATTACTACATAATTTCCTACGATTAGTAATAAGATCAAGAACAGCAAGGGGTGTGTTATACCTTATCTAACCACTCACAGGTTCAACTCATTTTTATCAAGTCTTCTACAGAGCAAAGAAATAATGATCCCAAATAAGATTCAATCTTAGCAATTCGTAACATCCAGTCCAAACAACATTTCGATCTTTAACAGGACAATATGTCACCAAAGTAGCCCTACTAGTCGGAGTTATTTCTAATTCCCCTCATCAATATATCAGTAAGGATTTCCATCAACACTCAAGATTTACAGACTCAATCAACCAAGCAATTTCACATTCACAATTAACAAACCAATGAGATACTCAATACCAAACAACAAACAACCAGCGATGTAGGGCCTCCACTAGCCAACATACATCCCAATTCTTACCTCAAGATCGCAGCAGCCAAGACCACAATCACAACCTGTCGATTTCCCAATGCTTCCTAAACAGAATAGAACCAGTGGGCAATCAACCCACAAAACTTGATGTAAGATGGGGATTCATTAACCAATCAATAAAATCCCAACGCAAATTCTTACCTTAGCACAATGTCACTCCACAGCAACCTTCACTATGACAAAATTTATCACCAGTATAGCTACACACCCAGAAATTCCAGAAGCAGGGGTTCACTCCTATTCTTACACAGTTTATAGAATGACTCACTCACACAGAACAACACAACACTCACCCCACTCATAGAACTCACCACATCTCTTCAGTCGCGACTCACGAGGCAGAATTCTAGAAGCAACCCACACCATCAACTTATAGACGAAGGCAGACCACGTGAAAGCTGGGGGTGAAGAGACAATCACCCAAAACAATAGAGGGTGGCACAATGTGGGAAAGACACATGGGAAGCTCCTTATCACATTGGGGAGGAAGAATCCACATCGGAAGAGGGAGAAAATCAAAGGGAGAGAGAGAGAGAAATGATTGAATGAAAATGGATTTCTCGCTTTAAAATAGTTTTTTGGTCAAGGGAAGGCATCTGAGCCTCGACCGCATGTCAATCGAAATGTCCAAAAATACGAACAGATTCAAATCCTTCTCGTCTGCAGCTCAACCACTAGTCAACCGCAATTTGACCGAAAAGACCAAATAACTCTATTGATTCAAATCCTTCTCACCCACACTCAACCGCTAGTCAACCGCAATTCGACCGAAAAGACTAAGTGTGACTTGGAACACGTTTTAGGTCGAGATACTTACTTGGAGTCTCGACCTCGACTCGGCCAAAAATGCAGGGAGTGGTTCGAAATGGAATTCGGTCGAGACACTCAACCCAGCATTGACCGCTAGTCGACCGAAAACATAGAAATTCTTAATCCGCGACAATTTTCCACTTAAAATTTCCCAAAGTATTTCTTCCATCAATTTCACCACACCAAGTCCCAAATTAGCAATTACGCAATATATCTTCATTTATAAAAATATTACCCAATGTAATACTCTTCCCAATTAAATCCTAATTATTCTCCAATAATTTCCCTTAAATTATAGTCTATCAGTTTCGCCCTTGGTAATACCCCGATAAATATCCGACTAATCCAAATACCCCCAATTACTTTACAAATTATCCTTATTAAATTTTGATATAAAAAGTCAGGGTATTAGAATATATCTCTGTTGACTCTTTTTTTTTTTGCAGATACACGCATTCTAATATTCATAGAAGTTTATCCTTCTGCGGATGCTCTTTCTGTCGTGAATACATGCTAACCGCAAATTTTTTAACCAAAAAATGACGTTTCTTTTATCTCTGCTGACACGTTTCTATCTGCAGATACATGTGTCCTAACATCAGTAGAACTATATCCTTCTATGGATGCCTTTTCCTCCTCAGATACACGTTAACTGCGAATCTTTTAACCAAATGACAACATTTCCTTTATCTTTGCAAACGTGTTCCTTTCCATAGATACGTTTCTTAACTTAATACGACGAAATTCATTCTGCATACACATTTCCTTCCATGCATGTGCACACTTTTGCAACCTCACTGTTAACCACGAATACATTTCTTTCCAAAACGACAGCGTTTTAATCTTTCCGCTACAAATTCATTCCACTTTTTCATCCTTTCTGCTGCGGATCCATGTCATCAATAAACCTTCTTTTCTGCTCCTTTCGTCCATGCATTCCATGTGATCATTAACTTAACATCCATTAACACTTCCAAACATCCAACATTAAGTCCTGATCATTCAATCTCAATGTCTGATGCCCTTTCTCCCTAAAGGACATTAGTCCTTCGCATCTAATGGTCCTCCTTTCGTTCGACCCTTTTCCTTTTGACAGTTAGTCATTTCTAATAACCGACGTTCCCCTCCTTAGACAAATATCTCCACTACCATACTATGCTACCTTTGTAACATCCCAATTTTGTTTTACATTTCCATAAATCCATTTCACAATTCTATAAAAATTTTATCATTTTAAAACCCGTTCAAAGATACTTAAAGGAAAACATCAAAGTAAATATACGCGGAAACATTAAAACATTAAACTGTTTTTCAAACCATATTATTTAAAACATTTGAAAATCATAATATAAAGTCCTTAAAGAAATTAAACACTTTTATTCATTCGTGAGCCATAATCTCCGAGGTCGATCCGCACATGGTAACACAAGCTTGCTTCGCATCACACTTCTTTCACGTTCACTTCACTTGGATCATAATCAATACCTACATCACAGGAGGAATTATGAGCCTATTGCTCAGTAAGAGATATAAATGAAATGCAGATGCAATGCCTAGACAACTCTATATGCATATATCTGTTAGATCCACACATTGGGTGGGAGCAACCTCTTCAGCCTCCAAACTTACCACACGAATTCGTTTCCACATAAGAGCAACCTCTTCAGTATCCAAACTCACATAAAAATGAATCCATTTACGTTTACGTTTATTTACATTTGGGGGAGAGTAACTTCTTCAGTCTTTGAACTCACCCACCCGTTGGATGAGAGCAACCTCTTTAGTCTCCGAACTCGCCCAAACGGGTTGTTTTCCATGTGAGAGCAACCTCTTCAGTCTCTAAACTCACGTAGAAAACACCCATTAAGTTCTATTCCGTGTTATACATGATATGCAATCTTACTAACATGCCTATATGAATGTCACACAACAGTTCGTATATCACATGCAATAATACAATCAATTAACAACGAGCAGGAATCATGCATCAACTATAATTTAACACTAAGCATGTATCACTAATATGATGCCAAATCAGGGAACTAATAACAACCCATGTATCACTAATAACAACCCATGTAACATGAACTATGATGCAACCCTGAATAAATTCTATAAGGACAAAGGTGGAAATCATCACATCATTCTCTATTTCCCATAGCTTCCATTAATTCACATTATTAGGGTTATATGTACTCAATCATTATGCAATGATAACAATACAATTATTAACAACCTAACAATAAAACTATAACACCTACTCTAATCCCCCATATTCACAGATTAATGTTCATAGAAGACAGTTCCTATATGGTGACATATATTAATTAATATATTCTAATAGTCTAAAAGCTACCGAGAGCATACAAAGGATTAACCCACTAACGGAGGACACCACCAACAACAGTATAATTCCTAAGAGAATAATATTGTGCTACGATCTAATGGTCAAGGACAGTATCACAAGCAAATTCGTTAAAGAAATTCATCCCTTCAAGGACAGTTTCACAAGTAGGGAAAATAACAGAGGCATATATTTATAGGGAATTATCTTCTAAAGAACTATACAAGAAACCAACAAAACATGCAAAACCCATTTCTTCACTATTTCCTACTAACATATTAGTTTATTATCACCCAGAATATTGACAAACCAAACATCTAGGAACCCATGAACGGAAACCACTTACAGTGGCATGAAAATTGTAGAGAACAAATAATCCAAGTAGAACAATAATTAGCAGTTCATTAATATAGAAAGAATTCTACAGGTTAATTCACGTCTAGATTATAGGAACAATTCATGCAGAGAATAACAACTGATCGTGCAGAGAAGAACCTAAGCAATAATCTATCACAGAAACAATATTTGCAAGGAATAATCAAGGAAATGATGCAGAAGCAGGAAATCTCTTAAGCAATATCACAAACTCATTTCTTCAAGGTTGCACCGCTAGCAAATGATTTATTAGGGAAAATAATTACAGATTCATGCTAAAAGAAAAAATTCATTCACAGGGAAACCATTAATGAAGGCACATAAACAAATACAGAGAGCATATCAAGAGCCACAAAACAACAAACCCTACTCCCGTGATGTAGGTCCTTACGGACAAAGAACAAGCATAATTTCTTACCTTCCTTCTTGATTAAATCTCTCTTTGCTCAGCAACAATCCTCTCCTCCCAGTTGAAGCTTTCCTCCACAGAACACAGAACCAGAAAAACACCAAAATATCGAGAGAGCCAACCATTCTCTCTTATTTTTCCCTTCTGACCTTCTAAATACACTCTGGACCACTCAAAAGACATCAAGGAGGTGTGACGTATTGGTTTCCAGCGACTTTTTTAGTTTCCAAGCATCGGTTATACGTTTTTAGACGGACAGTCAATGCACCGAGATTCAACGCCTACGATCAATAGCCAACTTCCATCGATCAGTCGCGAATTCTGTTTCCAAATTTACCGGTCGCTCAATGTTTTTGACGATCGATCGCCATGATCATCTGCAACCCAGTATATTATTTATGAATTCTAAATAATGACACCCATAATTCATCTCATAAATCATTTGACCACAACCTATATTAACCCCCTTATTTTCCTAATAATTATAAATAACCACATCTCTATAAATCCACTACATTTCAAGGTATTAAAACATTATCCTTCATAATAATATCAACAATAAAGTGTGACAGTTTCTCAATGACCAAAACATTACTTTTTCTTAATCCAAGATTTACAGGCAGCTGAATACCCCGGGTATTACAGCCTTACTTAACTGCAGACATCCTTTAACTCCCATGGTTTTCCACATCGGCTCTCTTAAGCATATACTCATCCTTTTATTCATATTCTTGTGAACATCCAATTCAACACTTAATCATCTGACATCAACCATTTAATTTGATAATGTAAACAACCTGCCTAGTTAAACAAAGGAGGCAAAATGTGAAAATCTTGGGATGTTACATATAATGCAGTTGAGATTGGGATAACTGCATTGAATGTACATTGCATAGTCATTAGCATATGCACATAGGTAGATGTTCAATAGAATCTATTTGGAATAATGCAATATGAGTTGTTATGATTGCATTGATTGGTTGTCATTACATAGACATTATTATAGGTAGATAGACATTATTATAGATAGATTACATATCATTCTATCAAGGAGTTAGTGCAATTAGAGTAAATAATTGCACTGGTGTAATGTCAAGGTTAGTGTTAATTAGTAAACACTAGATGAGATTAAGAGGTAAATGCAGGAACATAGTTGTACTTGATAATGGTGATTAAATGAATAGGAAAAATTGTACTTATGATTAGGTGTGGATAAGGTTAGTTGCACAACATGATAGAGTGGTCATACATGACATTAATTTGTATGTCGATCATGCATTCATTACATGCATTATATACTTTTGGCACATGAGAGAAGTGTATTGTATCATTGACATGTAAATCACGGGAAAGTGCGAACATGACTAACAAATCAATGTCATGAATTTTAAGGATTTGAGAGGTAATCATGTAGGGTATTATACATTATTAGACAGTATATCTTAGATATTAGACATTAGACAAAATGTCTAATGGATATGGATACATGTGAGTGTTAACCAATACGCAATTGACACCTGTAAGTAAAGAATAATCATAAGATAAATAAATAAATCTTATAATGATACAAGAATGAAAATCAAATATAAGATTAATAATATAAATCTTAAAGAAATGAAAAGAACAATTGGATTAAGAAAATGATAATCTTTATAAAAGCTTTATGTGAACTCTCCCTATTTTTTAGGTTTTGGAGGTAGTAGCTCGAGAACATAAGGTAAAGGCAAGATGTTTTGAGATTTGAACCTAGCACAACATAGAAGTAGAGTTTATTTTATGTTATTCTTTTGTATAATTTATATGATAGCATGACGAGAGTCTATTTATATTTGAGGTTGACTAATGTTTGTAATAAGACTCATGGATATTGTATGTAAGTTGTATGTGGTTTATTTTGTGATGGCCTTATAGATTTTCGTTGTTTGTTTGTTTTAGTTAATAGCATGTTTAATTTTTACAACTCCATATATTCAAAATGCAAGTTTTGGCATGAAAGAGCATACTTTCAAAATATAGTGTAGCTATCCGCATTAGGAGAAAATATCTTGCTTGAAGTCGTAGACTCGACCGACCGATTGAAATTTCTGTTTAAACGAATTTAAAAAATGTGGGTTTGGCTTAAAACTTCAGAAATGGCTGCCACTCTGCTTGAAAATAGAGTTTCTGTAACGAGAGCACTCTTGTTTACTGCCATCCATCTTCTCTCATTTCTTTTAAAAATTTTCAATCCTTTTCTGTTTTTGCTGACAGTTGTGGGAGAGACGCCCGTAAAGGTAACAGTTTTTTTAATTTTAAGATTTAAATTGCTAATGGTATAATAGTACAAAGTTTAAATTGTTGAAAAATAAATTCAGTTGTTATTTTCAAAGTCCAAAGTGCCAATTACCTTATTTTTTTATTATATATAAAGACTAGTCTATCACTTTCATCCAATCACAACTATCTCAATTCAATTTGACTCTCTGAACTCTCTCAATTAAACTGTCTCAACTCTGAAGTTTGATTTTCATCAAGTGTCACATAATAAGTGATATTAAATCATTCATTATCGTTTGATTGATTTGGATCTTGGTATTTGATTCAATTATTTTTATATATTGATTATTATGATAGATGATAGAATTAATTTCATTGATGAAATTGAAGAAATTAATATGATGGGATCCATTGTGTCATGACTCAAATGAGACCCGAGACAGAACGGGGAACGACCCGGCCTAAAGGACCAAATCGTTCGATCCTTTTTCTCTTAATTTATTATTAATTGACAACAGAAGACTTAATATGTTAGTTATAACCAAGGCCCAACAAACAGGGGTTTATCAGGTCCAACAAGTGATATCAGATAGTAAATAAATATAATCCAAATAAAAGAAAAACTGTGGAAAAGAAATTAAACATTTAAGGTTTACAGTCATCTAAATAAATGAATATACCTCACTAAAAGTCTCTCGAGGAAAGTTAATAAAACGATAGAAATTAAACAACTATGCATGAATCTAATCTTGACCCGGCAACTGGGAGTCTGGCTGATAATTTCCTGAAAATTTTTATTAAAGAGATGAGTTGACTAAACTCAGTAGGGATTTAAAATTTTCAAATTTTGAAAGAAAGATTTTTATTAAGCATGTATAAAAATTTAGGATCACATTTTATAAAATTTCAATTTTTGAAAGAAAATTTGTACAAAACGGCACGTGTTTAAAACGACCTACTAATATGTGGTATGTAGTCAAAATACGCCCTTGTTGTACTAGTTAAAGTCATAGTGAAAATGAAGCCACTCACGGACTCCGAGCACACTATGCCATAGGCATTTAAGGAAATAAAAGCGATGCTCGGTGATCGCAAAAGCCAAATAATACCATGATCAAGTTTAGGTATTCGCAACCCAAGGACACGACACATACAACTGTCCTGTTATCTATTTGCACTTTAGGGGTTAGAAGCCAAGGACATTTCTAAAGAAATCCTCTATCATCAAATTTTTTAATAACAGACAAACACACCTCATATGATAGAATGTGTAAAAATATAATTTAAAGAATTCTAATGTTTGAAAATGAATGCTTCATTAGAATATAAATTTCAATTTTTAAAGGAATTATTTAAAGATAATAATAATATGCAAATGTAGTGCATAAATAAAATAATCCCTACCTCAAGGTGGGTTAGGTTAAGCCAAGTCTGATTCCTCAAAATGTCCAATTTATAGAGTCCACACTTAATTCAATATTCGGGTACCTATAATGAAGTTGGAAATTTATAAGAATTTGCTTAATATTCCAAAATTATTTAACAGGCCCAAAACAAGCTAAAATAGCGGCCCAATAGGCCCTGAATTATTTTAGCCACAAATTTTTAGGACTAAGGTTCAGCCCAAACCAAATTATAGGGCCTAAGCCCAGTCCAAAAATTTAGACCGCAGCCCACGGTCCAATCCCGTGGGCTGTGTTGTGAATTGCAGAGAGGGGGATCTCTCTTCCCCTTCGACGCAGACAAATTCTCCATTCACGAAACCAAGCATTACATTGACGGAGCTCAGTACTAAGAAATTAGAAATTTGTTTCCAGATTATTCCATCGACAACAACTCATAATCCAATTTAAAGGAATGAAATTGATAGGAAAATTTTCATCCAAAACTTTCAGACCAACATCAGTAATCGGTAACTAAAATCAAAAGGGAAAATTTTGATTTCTGTACCTTCAAGTTTTTAGCTTCCAATCCCATGAAGGATCCTTGCACTGCTCAAAGCCTCTAATAACCAAAACGAACCCAAAACTTCAACCTTTAAGATACTCAAGTCCATTAGAATCAGTTTTGTGAAGATACAGAACAAAACTTGAAGAAGAAAAGCTTAACTTACTCGTTGATGTACACTGATGAAATCAAATCCCTTCTTCTTCACTCGTCGGAAAAGAACCACCCTAAGGTCCAAGATACGTTTTCTGACCTGAAGGAGACGACACCCATTAACAGGGCACACCAAAGGAAATTGGGTTGAAGTCTGAAATCAGACTTACCCGGAAGAAGCTTGCATCGAGAGAGATCCGTTCGCACGTCGAAGAAGAAGAATGAAGTTGAAGGAGATAACCGTGGTGCTGAATCTCCTCTCGGTTCGCTGATATAGGGGGAGTTTCTCCCCTAATTTCGGAAACACCCCTTGAAAGAGGGTGTTTCGAAATTTGCAGAGATTACAATTTTTTTTTTCATTCGTGGGCTGGGTCGAAAGTCCTAGATATTACACATTGTTTCTCTCATCTCTCAAAATTTTACTATGCATGTATTACACTCGAAATTGAGAGGTAAGATTCAGTATGATGCATGCATATGTCTTATTATGTCAGAAAGGAATCCAGCAAATCTATATTTTACTCATATATCATTAAACTCATACATTAACCTGAGACATTGAGAGTGAACTTTCACTCAGAAGACAGGCTTTCGCATCCCACAGAGGGAAGAGTTTGATCTCGAGTTTCCCTATTAGAGTTCGAACGATGAGAATAATTTCTAACCAAAAACTAACTTTCAGGAGACATACTCTCACATTCCGATGAGGGAAGAGTTTAATCTCGAGTCTCCCTGTTAGAGTCCGAACTACCTCTCTAACCTCTAATTCCCATTACATTTATTAAATCCAGTTTCTCCCATGAAAATGTCTCTCCCATGCAATGTGAATACCAATCCAAATATGGCATCACTCCTATGTCTATTAACATGATGCATGGCAATGCTTTGCAATATTAATCACAACAATATCAATAATCTAACATGGAATGACAGTATAATATAACAGTTGGAATAACGATATAACAGAAGTAATATTCAATAGTCATCTACAATCCAACAGAATCATTCTAGAGCAACAAAGTGATAGTTTAAAGACCAGAAGTTAAACTAGGCAAGGAAAATTATTAGTTATTCAACAGAGTCATTTCGAACATTTCCAAATAGAAACTAACAACTTATTTATTTAAATAACATGATTTAATGACGAACATTTCCAAATAGGACTAACAACCTATTTATTTAAATAACATGATTTAATGACGAACATTTCCAATTAGAAACTAACAACCTATTTAATTAAACAACATGATTTAATGACAACATTTCCAAATATAAACTAGCAACCTATTATTTAAATAACATGATTTAATGACGAACATTTCCAAATAGGAGTAACAACCTATTTATTTAAATAACATGATTTAATGATGAACATTGCCAATTAGAAACTAACAACCTATTTAATTAAACAACATGATTTAATGACAACATTTCCAAATATAAACTAACAACCTATTTATTTAAAGAACATGATTTAATGACGAACATTTCCAATTAGAAACTAACAACCTATTTAAATTAAATAACATGATTTAATGACAACATTTCCAAATAGAAACTAGCAACCTATTTATTTAAATAACATGATTTAATGACAAATATTTCCCAAATAGAACTAACAACATATTTAATTAAATAACATGGTTTAACGGCAACATTTCCAAATAGAAACTAATGACCTATTTAATTAAATAACATGATTTAATGGCAGGGGATTAAAATGATCAAATGGCAAAGGTTTGGCAAGGTTTAACTACACAGGGTAATGTTCACGACATAATATTAAAGCCATATGCATCAATACTATAAATAGGCAAGAAGAACATATTTATTTAATGTTACCGAGTGTCAAGAAGCATGTCTATATTCACAGTCTTTCTCTTTAATATATTAACAGGGAAGTTTTGAACGTGCAAAAGTTATCGGCCAACATCCAATACAAGCAGAGTTACAATAACTCATCCCAAAACGATGCTTCATTTGCGGATACTCACACTTTCGCAGACATATTCCGTTCTGCAGACACGAATGCATTCGTAGATACCAATCTCCACAATATTCTACAATAGCTCCCTTCCATGAACACCATTTCATCACGGACAACTCCCTTCCATAGACACGTTCACTCCCTCGGATCCAAACACTCCTATGGGCACGCCAATGCCGATGCCATAGTTAATATCCTTTTTTCCTAAATTTTTATGCCCAACTGTAATATCCCAAAATTTTATCATATTAAGCCTAGATTAATGATGGTAATATTTGATAATGATTGGAGTTATATTGGATGATTTTTAGTGTTGGTATGGTTAATGGTAATTTATGGTTTAAGGAGAAGTGAAGATTCAAATGGCTAAGGTACCTTTGAAGGAGAAAGTGAACGACCAAATGAAGTTTGAACGACCGGTTATACACAAGGTGAAATTTTGGGGAGCTCTCGGGTGGAGAACCGGTCGACCAAAAATGTAGTGATCGACTAGTTTTGAAACAGATTGTAAAATTGGAGAGTAGCGGTTGATCAGTTGAAGAAAAGTGGTTGACTAGTTTAGAAGAAAATAATACAGAGTTTAGCCTCGGGTTGATTTGCGGTTGACCAGTAAATTTGTGGTCGACCGAAAATGTGAAAAGTTTTCGACTTTGGATGATGTGTCAAGATTTAAGTTAAGGATTTTAAGTTATTACTCATCACTTCATTTCAGAGGGCATGCCACTTCTTGCTTGGGTGGCTAATGAAGGAGGTTAAGCTATATTAAAGAGGGAGACTTGAGAAAAATGGAGGGGGAACCGTGAGAGGAATGAGAGAAGAGAAGCTTGGGAGAAGAGGAAGAAGAAAAAGGTTCTTGCTTGGGTGGCTGATGAAGGAGGTTAAGCTGACTTGAGAAATATGGAGGGGGAACCGTGAGAGGAATGAGAGAAGAGAAGCTTGGGAGAAGAGAAAGAAGAAAAAGGAGCAGAGGAAATGTGAGGTTGAGAAGAAGAAGAGGAATGAGAGAAGAGAAGCTTGGGAGAAGAGAAAGAAGAAAAAGGAGGAGAAGAGAAAGAAGAAAAAGGAGAAGAGGAAATGTGAGGTGAAGAAGAAACCTAAAGGGAGTTGTGTCTTCTTATTTCTTCAAGAAAAATTAAGGTAAGTAATGAATTTAGGTGTTTGCCTTGGGCTGCATCACAAGAATTAGGTTGTTGTTTGATGGTTGTGCTTTATAGATGATAAGTTTAAATAATTTGTTTGTTGTTCAAGAATTTGATGTTTGATGTTTGTGCTATTATGATTTTATTATTGTTTTTAATGATTTGATATTAGGTTCAATTGATCATATTGTCAATTGACACTATAATGTTTGTTTGGATTATTAGACGTTGAAGTTTCTAGGTTTATGATCATGAAATGGCTTAAGGATGTGCTTTTGATGACTGTTGTAAGCATTCATAGTCATGCATCATAGTTTTAATAAAAATATACAAAAATGTCTTATGTATATGTTTCAAAAAGGAAATTAATAAAGAACGGTAATAAACGTAAATAGGCGTTGGAGATTGAGGGATCAACAACGGTCCTACTTGGGAGAACTACTAGATGATGTATCTCTTCCCTCGTCGGGATTCAATGACGGTTTTTCCTAAGATAGGCATTGGAGATAGAGGGATCAGTAATGATTCTGCATGGGAGAACTACTAAATGGTGTATCTCTTCCCTCGTCAAGGATTGAGTGATAGTTCTGCCTGAGATGGACCATAGGATGTATTTTTTTCCCTTGGCTTGATAATCTCCAATTGTCTGGACTCTTATGTGATTGTAAAAGTAAACTGTAAAAGGAAATACTAAATGATGTTTTATGAAATTGCACAGCATATGTATATCATGTTTATTATACAATCTGTTTTCAAGGATAAGATATTGTGCTTAGATATTCATTCCTTATTGAGTATTAGACTCATAGTTTAAGTCTTGTGATGTAGGTAAGCATGATATCAAGGATAGGAGCAACTAATGGAGTATTTACGCATTGCGGACCTTGTGTTGACTAGGCTAAACGAAAAGGAAAAAGGAAATGTTTTCACTTTCAAAATGTAAATGTAACATGATTTTAATGAGTTGTACATTCTAAGTGTTTAAGGAAGAAATTTTATTTATGGTATTTCTTTATCTTTATCTCAAATGTTTTTGTTATGAAAAGGTTTCCGCTATGCTTTTATTTAATACAAAGAAAGAACGTTTTAAATCTCAATGTTTTAAGTAAAGGAAAAACGGGTCGCTACACTAGCATTCCTTACCTAATCAAAACTTCATCCGCAGACATTCACACTTTATTGTTTCCTTCTTCGAAGACGCCCAACTTTCCTAATCCTTAATTTATTTAATAATTCTTATTTCTTATAAAATCCTTCACTTCTTACTTCATAACTTACATAATAATTCTAATATTTTTATATGATCCTTTAAAATTTTGTAACTTGTCTTAAAATAAATCCTCTATTTAATTAGAACATTATTCTCACTATATCATATAATTTTCCATTGTGACATTATCCATCCCACTTATACTATGTCACACATGAGATTGCTCATAGAAATTTTTGGAGTGTTACAATTTTGTTAAGACTTTTAATTCGTCTAGAAAAGTTTTGTAGGATTACGTAGTCCTATTATTTGTCATGCTTTTATCAATTCACTAATATTTGTTACATGTTTGCTAATTATTGTAATTTTGATGTATTTTACGAAGTAGTTTAAAAACACTAAACTATGGGGACAGTCACAAAGCAAATACTAAATCATTTTTGTTGACAAATGAAACACTGAACAATGAAAAATGAATTAAACAAACATCGTTGTCATGTTTTCTGTTAGAATTTGTGACTGAGGATGCCTTCTAGTTCACCTTTTCGATGACCTTTTACCTCCATCGTACATACCAACAAAAATATCTTCTCTATGAAAGCTCTAGTAAACTATCTTTCCTAGCCACAAAAATATCTTTCATCTCCCTTCAAAACTAAATCTAAGAATTTAATAAAAGAAAAAAGTGGTTTGAAGGTTTTAGAACAAGCGTCTTCTACAAAAGAAGTTGACGATTTCTGGAAAATAAAGGAACCAAAACCAACATAATAAACAGATCACCCACAAAAGAGTCACATAGAAAATTTCATATCTACGTACTAGTAACTGAAAAATGGAACCCTTTTGAGATTCAAACAATTTAACAGTTAGGGAGGAGACATCGGAGGATGATGAATTCGGAAACAACCACAAGTAAAAAAATTAAAATACAATTTGAAACATATGCTTTCTGCAACGGAAAACGTATTTTTCACAGGGAAAAAATATTTTTCGCAATAGAAGGGTATTCTCTTTCATTTTTTTAATCAGATATACCATTTATTTTTTGCAGTCCCCATAATATTAATTAAATTCGTAATTAATTTTAAAATTAATTAAATTAGTAATTAATTTCAGGTTATAGTAATAATAATTTGAGAATTAATTACCAAATTGGATGAGTAACTCAAAATTTTGGTAATTAATTACCATATTTTGGACTAGTATCTCAAAATTGGTAATTAATTACCAAATTAATTATTCAAATTAATTGTTTAAGTTACATTAAAATATTTCAATTTCGAGAATCCCTTTAAGTTGGAACGTTTCTTCAAATTAATTATCACATTAATTACCAATTTGATTAATATTTTGTGAAAAGTATCCTTTCTGAAAATATATTTTCTGCTACGCAAAATAATCTTTCTATTAGAAAAAATACTCTTTCCATAGCGGATACTTGCCTTTAGCTGCATAAAAAATTAAATTTTTAACGAAAAACGTGATAACGATATTTGATTTGTTCTTTTCCCTTAGTTCAATTTGTTAGTAAAAATTGTTTAGTATTTCTCTTGTCACTGAGTCCTTAGTTTAGTGTTTTTTTTTTAATTACCCTAGTTCAAAATATGAAAGAAAAAATCTATATATATTTTAATGAGGACGAGTTGCATAAAATATTTTTATGAGGTGTTGCCATTGATTCTAAACATAAAAAATAGGCATTAAAAAGTTAGTTAGATATTATTTATAAGCATAATTAATACAAAGCTAATAAAGTTTAATTTCTTTTGATAGAAGATTTTAAAAGAGATATATAATTTTTATAAACAAAGTATTGCAAGTGATAGAGTTGTAAATATGTCTCCTAAATGTTGCTTCAAGTGTTTTTTGTTTTTTTTCCATCAACATATTTAGGAATTCACAAAAGCAGAAGATGGATCTGGGGCCCTTCGACTACTAATAATGGCTCCATATTTAAAGTGTTATCATGATTAACTTTTAGTCCCAATAGAAGATTAAGATAACAAATTACATATTTTTCTTGGGCTCTCTTTTGTACTCAACATATTATCTGCACAATATTTACAGCGGCTTTTAGTGCAGGGGATAAAGTTGTTTCTGGCACAAAGTGAATTGACATTGAAGACAGATTAAGACACTAACATGCTTGAAAGACTGAGAGTTACAATATTAGAAGAGATTACACAAGAGTGAGCTAACATTAATATATGCAAATAAAGATTATTATTATTATATGTTCAGATTCAGAATTAGAGTAAGTTTGTCAAAAATACGACTTATAATATTTTATTTTATTTTATTTTCTTCTTTTTCAGAGACATCCAAAAACATAAAAGTAAACAACACTTGACAAGTTTAACCTTTAACTTCTAGATTCACAAGAACATTTGATAAAACCAGAAAGTATTCTTGTTCAACAACTCACATCCTCCAACCTTTAATAAATTTATCTGAAAAAATCAAGATACTTGAAAAGGATTAGAATCTGCTACGGCCAAACTCAAGGAGAACAGCAACATTTTCTCCAATATTCCAACTAAGATTAATTCATTCAAAACATTCTGAGAATTCTATCCATATCCCCCAAGTCTATATAAGTCAAACAAAATTTCCAATTAATTAAAAAAAACAAACAAGAGGATCTCTAACCTAATTGCATTCTATCATCCTCCACATCAACTGGGTTTGAAACTACTTATTGTATAAATGAACGGCAGTGAAGACAAAGAAACCAGCCATCTGCATCAGAATCACAGCATTAGGTACTCTGCCAAACTAATTCTAAGAATCTAACAATTTGAAAGCAATAAAAACATCAGAACAAGGTCGTACCATGGAAAAAGCTGCTCCATAATATGGATAAGCGGCGGGAATGAACCTCTCGTATTCATTGTGTCTAAAGGGTCGGACTGGAATCTGCAGATCAAAAGATTCACCCTGTATGTGAGAGGGAGAGAGAGAGTGTGCGGGAACAATGTTTTAACATTAACATCATCAATTTCAACCAGCTAAAGAAATAAATTATCTTTTTCCAATACTGAAACCAATGATAAAAAAATATTTAGCTTTCCTTTTCCATGTTTCTAAGAAAACATTAGCACAAACCCAAAAAAATAAATAAACAAAAGGATGTGACATCTTATACCTGCTTTGATAGAGTTAGGCTTGTGTAGCCTAGCCTTTGGTACTCGACCTTGAATTGGAAAACACCGTATACATCTGGTACTTTAAACGTTGTATAATATTGACCCTGCAATGAGTGTTTGATTACAAAAATGCTCTAGTGGTACATTTCACTACTAAATAAGACTTTACTATCAATTACCTTCTTGTTGGTAGACAAGTTCTTCAAAACATAGGGGCTCATCATGTAAAACTGCAGCTGAACATCATTAGCCACATATGGCTCCCAACTAGTGCCAGACCACTCATATATCTCAACAGAATATTCCTTGAACCAAATTCAAAGTATGAGGAGCCAAAAATATTCCTCAATAAAAAAATATTAGATTCATTTTGGCATTAATTTATCATGAAAAGTAAGATTACCAGCTCGTCATTGATTCTGTACATTGCTGGTTCATTTACTTCACCAAGTTTATGGTGTCTTGCATTTACTGCCTACAAAAATAAGACGTGCAATTACTAAAAGCAGCAAGAATTAAAAATACAATAATTCAATCAAAAGCAACTATCAAAATTCAATCAAGAACTGATTATTTTCTCTTTGAAGACATCAGAAAGATGGAGAAATTTGCCTCACCTTGAGATGTCCTCTTTCATGGAAAATCCACTTGCTGAGCTCAGTCAAAAATTGCTCATTACCCGATTTGTCATGCCTGTTATTAGATTATAAACATCACAGAAGACGACCTAAGAAAACATTCATATTTTATAAGACTGCTAAGGTAATACACATTTTAAATCTACTTCATTGCATGCAATAAAATCTCATCATCAACATTTATGGCCATATCACTGAACCATGCTACAATGCCCAAAAAATGGGTTTAAGTTGAGGGTGTAGAATTAAAGCTAATTCTTTTAAAGTCCAAGAAACATGTGAATGAATGCGTCCACAATTCAAAACCTTCTCTGTTTTAACCAAGAAAGTGCAAGTCAAAGACACATTTTCAACAAACATATTAGCATTAGCACAAAGATCCTTCCTTATTCACCCATTGAGATATTTACATTTTTTTTTTCATTTATAAAAAGATCATTTGAATGGCTTGAGTGCAACTCCAGGCTTAGATCCTGTAATAGCACAGCCCAAAGAGATTAAATTCACTTCTTTATATGAAGATGAACTTTCATTTTTAAATATTTTAGGGCATATCCTCGTTTGTTCTTTCATATTAAAAAGAGATAGGTACTTCTTTACTATTTTGTTTCTCCTTCTTGGCGAATTTCCCTTCCTTTTGCAATCATCATATGGTACATAATTTGGTTTCTTAAAAAGAATGAAACCAATTTAAATATTTGCATGACAAAATAATTCAACATAAATAATGTCTGTGATAATCAGTTATCAGTGAGTCAAGCAAAACTTTTCTACAGAATGCAAATGATATGCTATAATATCTAAATTTCAATTTATTTATAATGCAGTTGCTCTCATTTACTGATGACCCAGCACCATTTACAATAAAAAATTCACTCACTTATTTGGGTTTCCAGCTTTCTGCACCCCGGATTTGAAATATCTGGTAAGAAAGTAAAAAGTACCTTAATGGGTCCACGTCATTAAAAAGATTGGTTTCTATGAACACAGACATCAAACATGATAAGAGGGAAAGCCATTGTTAATAAAAGCTGGACATGGCAAACACGTCTAATAAAAAAAATAATTTACATACATTAACACCTGTACTTAACTATAGCAGAATCAGAATTTTATGCACAATAATGACATTTGATCATAGATACTGATCAACCAAATGAAGTACTTAACAAGATAAGTAATTGTTTTCGTTACAATGTGCTTCTACAAAGAAATAACAATATATTGGAGCAGGAGAGGAAGAGATTGACATAAGACAGAGTAAAACAAATGTGGAGGGTGAATATTTTTTTTTGGTTTCTTTATTTTTACTACATATGTTTTAACTCTGCATGTCCTTTTGCATCCATGGCATGTCCGAGCTATGTTGCAGTGTTTTCAAAATTTACATACAAGCTGACACGCTTCCCAAATTGGAGTTTCTGTGCTTAATAGGTTGATTTACAATACACTTCACGCTTTTTTAAAAGTTTCACACTTAATTAAAGAAGTTTCATACCTATCGCTGAATAAACTTAAAGATCCAGAGATCAAAATTCGAGCATTGTTTCTTGCCTGCAAGAGGGAAAATTCATAAATGCTAATTAGCCTTGTTAATAGACTAATAAAATATACTATTTTTTCATTTGATATTTCATGAACATGCAAATGAAATCATTTCCAACTGAAGTCGTAATGTGCACTAAGACAAAATGGGATCATATGATAATGACAAGAAAAATTGAGAAAATTTATTGATCAATATGAGAAGAAATACATAGTAATGAAAATTCTTGACTCAATTGTCCCCAATCGTGGAACAACATCCAACCCAAAAACCTCAAAAATCCTGTGTCCCCACAGACAAAATATTCCTTCCTAGACAAAATTATACCACAAAAAGATGACGCCTAACCTCAACCAAACCTTTTCGAGCCAGTTAGGAATGAATTTTCAAAAACTCAAAAAATAATTCCTATGATTTATAGACTAAAGAGATTAGCTGGATACTTAAATACTCTGCAGCCGATAAACATTTTGGCACACAGTGAACTTATTGCAGACAAAAGAAATATTGAAATGTACAGCAAGCTTCCAATGAAAAAAAGATAATCAATCCAAAAGATTGACATTTATCCTTTTATCAGACATGGAAATACCCAAGAACAAATAATGATCACCAAAGATAAAATATGACTCATTGAGTCAATAAATAAAGCTTAGCAATTGCAAAAATGTCAACACACCTGAACTATAGAAACCAACGAAATAGAGGATCCAGTTAGTGATGGAGGACTTGGTGACCTAGATTTGGGATTAGCAGAATATGCAGAAGGAGAACTTGAGAGAGCTTTCAGCACCTAAAACAAAATATAAGCAACTTCACGTATTAAAAGACAGCAATTCATTAAACTATACTTAAATACCTTAATAAGACTGTGTACAATCACACTTGCAGAAATTGTAAGTAACATAAGATGAGAACATTCACCAAATTATTGGCGGGGTTTGATGTATGGCCAATCCCCTTGAAAAGTATTGGAGCCTGCATAGAGTTGTCCAAACAGTAATTAAAATAAGAACCAAAAAAATATACATCACTTATAGCAAGGAGCCAATACTTTGTTTAATCTAAGAGCCAATTAACGCAATCAAGGTCAGTCTTTCTCCTTGAAGCAAACTGATAAACCTCCGTTGAAATTTACATATGTTAGAAGGCTTAAGGATAGTGTAGTGTAGTAGTTGTGATGTATGTTGGTAAGGGGCAGTTATGTGAAAACAGAAAAGTAACAGTTAGTTTGTTTGGGAGGAAAGATATAGCCTTGGGTTGTGTGTGCAATGTTGATACAATCCAAGAAACCATTCAGAGCCAAGTCGTGACCAAGAGACAACTTATATTGCAAAATATAAGAAGATCATTGAAAAGATCCATAACAGAGAAGATGGACAAATATATACATGTTTTAATCAATAAATTCCAAGATAAGGAATCCTTAAATGACAAGCAAAGACCCATGATGGTGCTAGGCATTAAAGAGAAACCAATGGAGGCCCAAGAAAACATTGGAAGTAAGAAAATAATGTTAAATTTGAAGAAAGACCCAAACAACCCATGTAGAAGTGAACTGTGAGCGCACACCCAAAAGCCAGCGCCCGTGCTGCACCGACAGCTCGCCAACCGCGCGTGCCCACAACCGCCTATGCCTGCCAGCGCCGACTGCGCGCCCGCCAGCATCGACAGCACGCCTGTTCACACCTGCTAGCACCCACCAGTGCACCCGTTCACATCTGCCGCCCGCCAGCGCGAGCGTTCACACTTGCCACTGGGCGCGCTAGCCGCCCAACGCACCCTCCATGTGCCACCTGCAGACAACTCTCACCAAACTTGATTTTTTTCAATTCTTTTGTACATTTTTTGTCATTTTATTATGTTGTGTGGTCCCCCTATTGTAGCCTATATAAGCATGGGCAAGACTTCATTGTAAAAACAAAACAACTTACAATTTAGATGAATGAAAATTGAGCTTTTGCTTTTAGAGTAATTCTCTTTTTGAGTTCTCATTGAAGAACTTGATCTTCTTAAGCGTTTGCTTAAAAAGATCGAACTTACTAGCTTTGGTTCAACCAACAAGTTTGGTTCGGGTTAAGCTCTTATCCTTGAAGCTTTGGTTCTTATCTCTTTATAGATAATGGGTCAAGTTTCTATTCTTTTGAATCTTTAAGGCGTCTTGTCCGCGTCGTTGTTGGGTCTCGAATCTCTCATAACCGTGATTCGCATCAAGTGTGGCTTAAACCCTACTGCTATTGTCAGTTGCTTCTATAAGATATATACAATAAATCTTTTCAAATAAGTTCTTCCCCTTATCACAAACATGGCACAAGAATGAAAGTGACAAAGAAATCTTGAATAATCATTTCATCAAAATCATTTGATGAATGAGTTAACTGCAAAGTATCACAACAATAATCTTGGGTGCTAAAAAACGATTACGAGATCGGAGTCTTAAAAAGAAAGCATGGTAGAGTGGCAGAGGGAAATGACAGGAATAAAGGAGCTGAAAAATGTGGACAAAATTGCGTTGATGGAACAAGACTGGTGGCGAGATCGGAAGAGCACCAAACCTTCGTCGGGGATGATGGAATTACCAAGAAATTCCGAAACGGAAAGAAGTACGATGATGCTTTGTCGTTCCTTAATCGGGAGTTTTTTCCTTGTAAATTGGAGTCACTAGTGTTTCACAAAATTGATCCAGAGGGGTGGATGTTTCGAGCTAAAAGATATTTTAATATCAATTGGTTGAAGGAGATGGAGAAAATGAAAGCAACGATGGTGTGTTTGGAAGGTCTGACACTAGTTTAGTTTCAATGGGAGAATGGAACTCAACCATTCCGTTCTTGGATGATATTAAAAAGGAGGCTCCTGGAGAGGTTTGGACACTCGCGAGCTAGCTCAAGCTACGATCATCTATATTGTCCTTGAAACAAGAAGGTATTGTATAAGAGTACCGAACTCAATTCGAGCTATAATTTCCAATTAGATGGGGATTCTGGAAGAAGGTTTATTAAGTGCATTCTTTAACGGATTAAAAAATGAAATCAAATGGGACGTACGGTTGATGAGACCTGCTAGATTACACGATTTAATGGATTCGGCACAGGTGGTGGAAGATAGAAATGTGTCAATCATACCTGAAAAGTATGGTGAGATTCACGTTGGTGGAAGATAGAATTGGGGAATGATATCAACAAACAAAAGTCCACCAAGAGATTATCAGATAGTACCATGAGCAACTAAAAATAATGAAATAAACCGAAAGAGGTTAATAGAGATTGAAATGAGAGTGAGAAGGGAAAAGAGTCTTTGTCTTAAGTGTGATGAGAAATTCTCAGCTGAGCATCAGTGTACGAAACGGATGTTGCAGGTACTGATGTTACAAGATAAGGAAGAGGATGCACAAGTAGAAGGAAGAATTGAAGTTTCAGAATTGGAAAGAGTAGAAGAACTTAAGGATTCAATGGAACTATCTTTGAATTCAGTAGTTGGGTTGACTACTCCCCATACGATGCGGTTGTGGGGAAGCATCAAGATGCGGCAAGTCATTATTTTGATAGATTGTGATGCTACCCACAACTTTATTGCTAACTAGTTGGTGGAGGATTTACAATTGCCACTAATGCCAACAACGAGCTATGGAATACCGTTGGGAAATGGAGAGTCAATTCAAGAGAATGGTGTATGTAAGATTGTGTTGTTGGTTTTGCAAGAGGTGGAAATATTGGAAGAATTTTTGCCCATTGATTTAGGCAATTAGGATGTTATATTAGGGATGCAATAGTTGGAAACTATGAGAGATATGAGCGTGAATTGAAAACTGTTAACTATGAAGTGCAATTTGGGTAACAAAACGGCGCATATAAGACGAGACTTGAGCTTAGGAAGAACTAAAATTTCTATGAAGGCTATGATGAAGACAATTAAGAAGGGAAAACACGGCTTGCGAGTAGAACTTGAAAGGATGGAGAACAGTTTGACAAAAACAACAGACAACAGTTCTTAGTAGATTGAAAAGTTGCTTAAACAGTTCAACAGGTTTTGAACATGCCTAGTGGGTTACAGCTAGCTATAGAACAAGATCATGCAATAATTTTGAAAGAAGGGACTCCACTAATTAATGTGAGGCCTTATAAATATTCGGTGATTCAAAAAAATAAAATTGAAAAACTTGTTAAGGAGATGTTAGATGCGGGGGTCATTTAACCAAGCTTGAGCCCTTTTTCTAATCCAATTATTCTTATCAAAAAAGATTATGGAAGTTAGAGATTTCTTGTGGACTTTAGAGCCTTAAATAGATAAACAATTAAGGATCGGTTTCTGATTCCGTTAATTGATGAATTGGTGGACAAGTTAAATGATGCAAAGGTTTTTACCAAACTCGATTTGAAATCAGGGTACCATCAAATTTGTGTGAGGAAGGAAGATGTGCCTAAAACAATTTTTCAAACACACGAAGGACATTACGAATTTTCACTAATGCCCTTCGGAGTTACTAATACTCCATCTACATTCCAATCATTGATGAATAAGTATTTAATCAATACCTTCGAAAATCTATACTAGTATTTTTTTATAATATATTTGTATTCAGTAAATCGTTTGAAGCACATTTGGAGCATCTCAAGTTGACTTTATAGATTCTGTTGGATCACAAATTATATGTCAACTCTAAAAAATGTTTGTTTGCTAAGCAAGAATTGAAATATCTTGGTTATGTCGTATTAGAGAAGGGGGTAGCTCCTGATCCCAACAAAATTTCGACTATTAAAGAGTGAAAATCTCCTAATTCTTTACTACAATTGCGGGGATTTCTTGGTCTAACAAGATATCATCGTAAGTTTGAGTTAGGATATGGTAGTATTGCATTGTTGTTTACTGAACAGCTCAAAAGAGGTCAATTTTGCTAGACCAAAGAGGCTGAAATAGCTTTCTTAAAATTAAAAAAAGTTGTGTGCATTACTAGTTTTGGCTTTTCCCAATTTTAATGAGACGTTTTTTGTGGAAACTGATGCATCCGAAATGGGGTTGGGGGCAATATTAATGCAAAAACAAAGACCTATTGCTTACTTTAGTCAACAATTGTCAAGACAAAGCAAATTAAAGTCAGTATATAAAAGGAAGTTGATGGCTATTGTGTTGATTATCCAAAAATGGATGCCAAACTTGCTCAAAAACCATTTTGATGTTCGTACAGATAAAAAAAAAGTTTAAAACGTTTGTTAGAACAGAGGATGGTGGCTGTGGAACTTCAAAAGTGATTGGCAAAGCTTTTAGGCTATGATTTTGAAGTCCAAAACAACCCTAGCCGTCACAATAATGTGACAAACGCGTTATTTCGAACAGATGTCGGAATGGAGGATAGCGTAGAAATAAGGGAGTTGTTTTGTAGTGGCGTAATTAATTCACATGAGTTAGAAGTGGAAGTGGACAATAATGCTAAGTTGAAAGTTATAATATTGGAGTTGATGCAAACAAGAAGATCAAACTTTAGATTTATGCTTATCAATAATAAGCTATTTTATAAATATAAGAAAGTGGTTTCTCAATGCTCCAATTTTGTTACTAAGATTCTGGCATTGTTTCATTCTATTCTTATTGGAGGTCATGCTGGTTGGACTAAGACCTTTCGGCAAATAGCTGCAAAGCTACATTGGGTGGGTATGCACCAGAATATTAAAAAGTTTGTGAACTATTGTGTTGTTTGTCAAAAGAATAAATACGAAGCATTATGTCAGTGGATTTGATCCAACCTTTACCCATTCCTCAAGACATTTGAGAGGATATTTCAATGGATTTCATTGAAAAATTGTCAAAATCAGAGGAAATGGATACAATTTTTATGGTTGTTGATCATTTGACCAAATATGCTCATTTCATAGGCTTATGACATCCTTATAGTGCTCAAACTATGGCTGTGTTATTTTTCAATAATATTTTCCAGTTACAGGGCATGCCCAAATTTATAGTTTCTGATGGGAATAAGATTTTTGTGAGCCTATTTTGGAAAAAAAAATTGATCGGTTTATATGAGTCTACATTGAAATTCAGTTCGGCCTATCACCCTCAAAGAGATGGACAATTGAAAGTAGTGAACAGAACAATTGAGACTTATTTACTATGCTTTACGGATGATAAACCGAAAGCATGGAGTAAGTGACTTCCGTGAGCTGAATTTTGGTATAATTCATCGTATCATTCAACTATTAGGATGTCTCCATTCAAGGTTGTGTATAAGAGAGATCCTCCTAAAATTACGCAATTTGAAACACAGCTAGATCAATTGTGTCAGCTATAGACGCCCAAATGATGGAAAAAGATGTCTTTCTTGATTTGATGAAATTTCATTTGAGAACAGCTTAATGAGAATTCTCTTTTATTATTCGTAAAACTGTATTACATTCCCTATAACAGAAGACTCTTCTACCACACTACACACACATCCACTATTTTCATATATCCCCTATCCCTCCACTCTCCTGTCTTTTTATAATAGATGACTTATAATCACTATCAACTATCTTTCCTTTTATAACCCTTATATCCTATTATTGCTCCCGCCCTAAAAACACATATTGTCCTCAAAGTGGAAAAAAATGAAAAATATATTTTTTGTTTACATCTTCAATATTCTTAAGAGAAAGTAGGCTATAAAATTAAGCCTAAAAACTACTATAACTTTTCCCTTTGCAAGGTCCATTAAACTTCTTAACCCAAAAATTTGGATTAAAATGCTATATTTTTTTAAACCCAATTTCTTCTGTAAATGGGCCATAGCTGGATTTGGCCCAATATGCATCAATCCACACATCTGTTGCAATAGGGCCTCTAGAAAAAAGATGGGACTCTTTTCCTTCTGCATGTGGAATTACCGTTTGCTCCTCATCCAAGATTAGGAAATCTGGAAACTTCTCTTCATCACCAACGATATTTCTTCTTTCTTCGAAAATGCAATTTTCTCCATTACTGGTGGTGTCTCTGTTTCCACCGTCGCCGGTACTTCCACTCTCATCGTCGTCGGCCCTTCCATACCCATCATCGCCGGCTTCACCTTTCCTGCAGTCGCAACTTATCTTGAATTTTTCATCGCCAGTTCACCGCGCGCTACAGTTTTTCTCACAACACACCTTCTCGGTCGCTGATTCTCCTTCTCCATCTTCGGTTGATTCGTCTTCTGCTGCCTCCTCTCCATTACTGATTTTTTCTGGATACAGCTTCCCCTTCCAACCACTTTTTCTTTGCCCATCAGTTTTAAGTAATTCATTTCTATCTTCCACCACTTGAGACGAATGTATCAAATCCGACAATCCGACTGGTCTCATTAATCATATATCCCTTTTGATTTCATTCTTTAAGCCATTGTAGAAAGCATTGAACAAATCTTTATCCGAAATACCAAACAAATTTGAAAATATAGATTCAAACTCTGCTCCGTACTCTTCCACGGAACCCACCTATTTTAGCGACAACAGCCTTTCACAACCATTTCCATTTCTCGAATGAGCAAATCGATCCATGATTCTATTCTTCAGTATCATCCGTTCAGCTACGAAAAGGTCTGGTATTGCTTTCCCATAATACCAGGCCAAAGCTGGTCCTTCAAAACACACCATGGTCGCTTCCAATATTTCTTCTCCTGTAAGTCGGTTTATGCTGAAGTAACGTTCTGCTCTGAATATCCAACCCTCAAGATCCATTCCGCCAAAGATCGGCAACTCCAGTCGTCGTGGAAAGTAATCTTGATTTTGAGATCACCTCTGTCCTCTTTCCCCGACATAACGTTCGGCCGAACCTTTTCTTGGTGCTTCTACAAATTCAGTCAAGATCTGTTGTTTTTCCAATCGAGCAAAAAACCGCGCCATTTGTTCTTGCAACTGCGAAATTTCTCGACCCATCTTCTCGTTAAACCCAACGACATCCTTCTACCATTCCGTAACGCCTTCTTTGTGTGCCTACAAGGGCGTCACCATTATTCTTGAAACTGTCCAGGAAGGAATGCTCTAATACCAAATTGATGAGAATTCTCTTTTATTATTCGTAAAACTGTATTACATTCCCTGTAGCATAAGACTCTTCTACCACACTACACACACATCCACTATTTTCATATATCCCCTATCCCTCCACTCCCCTGTTTTAATATAATACACGACTTATAACCACTATCAACTAACTTTCCTTTTATAACCCTTCTATACTATCAGAGCTCAAGTCCAAATGCCAACCGCAATGAACAAAAAAAGGAGAGATATCGAGTTTATGGAGGGAGATTTTGTTTGGCTTAAGATTCAGTCGTATAGACGAAAGGCCATAGCTAAACAGTTGAATGTCAAGCTCTCCCCAAGTTATTACGGTCCATTCAATGTTTTGTAGAGAATTGGGAAAGTGGCTTATAGGTTGTTGTAGAGACAACACGAGTTCATCCTGTGTTCCATATTTCATTGTTGAAGAGAGTGAAAGGCGAAGTCACTAATGTCACTCCTCTTCTAAAAGCATTGATGGAGGACATGGATTGGCAGGTTCAACTTAAATCCTAGTTGAATGTTAAAAATCAATGTGGTGATCCACATAAGACCCTTATTCTCATTAAGGGGAAGCACCTTCTGCCATTTGAAGTCACATGGCAAGACTATGATCAAATTTGCCAACAATTTCTTGACTTTAACCTTCAAGACCAAATTCTTTTTTTGTTCGAGAGTAATGATAAACCTCCATTGAGATTTACATATGTTAGAAGGCTTAAGAAAAGTGTAGTGTAGTAGTCGTGATGCATGATAGTAAGGGGCACTTGTGTGAAAATGGAAAAGTGACAATTAGTTTGTTTGGGAGGAAAGATATAGCCCTAAGAAGTTAGAGGGAAGGGGTTGTTTTGGGAAATAATGGAGGCTTCTATGAAGAGCAAGGGCTCTTGAATTCCCTTGTGTTGTGTGCATTATGGCTTAAACCCTACTCCTATTGTCAGTTGATTTTACGAGATATATACAATAAATCTTTTCAAATAAGTATTTCCTTTATCACAAACATGGCACAAGAATGAAAGTGAAAAAGAAATCTTGAATAATCATTTCATCAAAATCATTTGATGAATGAGTTAACTGCAAAGTATCAGTTACAGGAGATGACGGGGTAAAAAAACATAGAAAATCCAATACTGACTTCTCATGAATTGGTTAGAATTAAAACAACAACGTCCATTTAAAAAGTACAAGTTACAAATGGGTTACTATCTGGTAAGACCATTTACAACTTAAGTGACTTACCTCGATATTTGCCTTTCCCAAAATCACATCAGACTTGATAAAATCATCACTTGCAATTAATGTGTGATCTCCTTCAAAATCTGAAACTGCATAACTAGTGTGATCAATAACCACAGCTGCTGGGTCCTTTAGGAGCAAAAAACAATAACTCTAAATTAGTAAGTAGCCATACATATACAACACAATATATCCCTATAAAAAATGTGGGTGGATTATGGGATGGAAAGTAAACATATGCTGCTATTAACTTTCTATAAAGCTAATTTATCAAATCACAATAGTTCGTGGAAAAAAACACTAGAATATGGATATTTACTTATTTCTTCCCACCTCTTCAAAGTCAACCCCACACTCTGTGGCAATTTCTCGAATCAATTCAGATGCTTTAACATCTGCAGCGAGAACTAGATCGTGACCAGAATCAACGAATTCTAGAATAGCAGCCTGGTCAATGGATCCCCCAAAGCCTATCATTCCAAATTGCAAAATTCAATCTCGGAAAACTATTAAGGTTACAAATAATTATATATAAGAGAGAGTGAGAGAGAGAGAGTTCCAGGTGACGATCGCAATCTTAACATTTTTTTTACAACTAGAAGAATCGGAACAGGTAACCTGTTTTTCCTCTACATTTCTAGAAGGTAGTCTGCAAAATCAAAACTTTTTCCCTCGTTTCATTCTTTTTCCTACCCCGCTTCTCGAAAACACAATGCCAGACATAGATGTAACGCCAAATAGTAAAATTAGACCTTCAACTGAAAAAGGGATTTACGTTCAATTGTAGGAGAAAACAAGATCAATGCATCATATAAATACTGGCCATATCTCTGCAAAGCAATTTTTGGATCATCCGCTAGCCGGAATTCGAGCTTGAAACCACGAGACTGCAGAGACTTGAAGAAGAGAGAGTGAGAGGACTTGAGCGCGAGGTCGTCGAGCAATACGAGGACTTTTCGATCTGTTGGGCTTTCAGGAGAGAACGATTTGCAGAGAATTGGAAGAAGCTGTAGGAAGAATAGGAAGATTGCGAACTTCGACATTGTCGACTAGGGTTTAACAAGAAGCAAAGTGCGCGAGAAAGAGAGAAGAACAAGAAGACCCCAAAATCGCAGAGATTCCCTTCACCTGCCGCTGACCTGCGAAGAGATTCTAAAATGGGAAATTAACACAGCAAATCCTATAGTTTAGGATAAATGACAAGTAAAATCTTAAAGAAATTTTGTTAACAACTAAAATTTTGAACCATGAAAAATTATTGTCGGCGACCTCGCAATCACGTTTCCCATCCAAATCCGCCGACGTTAACGCCTCTGTTTCATTGACGCCAAGTATTGTTGAACGGAGACGAAGGACGTCAATTATCAGGGGGCGAGGGGTGTCCCTCCTGCCAGTTATCGAGTGTTAGAGCAGTTATTGAGCAATGGCGACAATTGTCAATGGCCGTTGGATTGAAGAAAGATGTCCCCCGCTCGGAATTGACGGCCATGATTGAATCTATCAATATCCAAAGGTGATGGCGGATAATTGTCCATGGTAGTTGGATCGAGGGAGGGACGTCCCTTATAGGAATTAACGGCCAAGATTGAATGTGTCATTTTCCAAAGGCGATGGCGGACGACAATCCATGGCCATTGAATCGAGCGAGGGACGTCCTTGGATCGGAATGGACAGTCAGGATGGACTCCAAATTCGTTAACGTTGAAGGGTCATGTGTAAGGCACACACATTTTTAAAACGCACGGATTCCCTCAATTACGACAGACGTCCCTCTTCTAAAACAGACATCACTCGACCAATTTCGGACGTCTCTCATCCATAACGGTTGTCCCTTACCCCAAGACTACGTCATTCTGCCAATTACCGATGTCACTAGCCTGACAAAGGACGTCTCTCATCTTAAGACGGCGTCATTCAGGCCCTAACGAACGTCCTTCTTAATACGAGGGATGGCCGTTTTCGACCGAAGGTCCTTCTTTGAACGCTAAATGACAACATTTCTCATCTCGATTGACTATATAATCGCAAAGGACGTCCTTGCGAGCTCAAGCATCCCTAAATCCCTGAACACAATCGAACAACGAAGTTGTTTATTGTTGCACATCACATGGTGACGTGCCTCCAAAAGAGGAGTCAAGAATCGGTCTAATGAAAATGGAGTAATACAAGCAAGTAGCTTACTTGCAAGTAGGAGGTGGCAGATGATATTTTCCAGTAGCTGCTTCCAGTTGGTGACGGTTGATCTCCCTCTCACGAGCTCCTATGAAGTTGATTTTTGGAAACTTCACTTTCACATATATCTATTTTACTCCCTCCAAATTTCAGATCAAAAGCTTGTATGCAACTTGAGATCTCGTACGAAAGCTGCTCGAAGATCGGTTGGAATCGGCAGATTGAGTCTTCAGTAAAGAAAGGTGCATAACTTCTGAACCCAAACTCCTTTTTCTGTTGATTTTTCTTTCCTTGGAACCCTAATGAATAAGGGGTGATTTTGGCAGTGGTTTTAATAACTTTGCTACTGGGAATGTTGGAGAAAAATGGAGGGCATATTCGGGAGGAGCCAAAGGTGAGCCGATCTGCACCTTTGGTTTGATTGAACTCCACAAGGAGTGTCTCCAACCTGGTTGGGATGTGCGTTTTACCTCACTTACACTCTGGATCTACTACCTTAAAAGTAGCAGGGCAAGGAGGGACAATAAGATCTTCAACCAAAACGAACAATGATTGAAGAAATGGTGGCTCACTCACTCGGATCTACTCCAAGAAGCTTGGCCGATGTTCCTCACAAATGAGGTGAAGAGTTTCTCTTCAAAAACTAGGTTTTTTGTCAAATGTTCACTGCCTGCTCAACAGCTAAAATGTAATATATATATATATATTGCTCCCATTAGGGTTACAAAAATAAGGAAAAGAAAAGAAACAAATAACAAAATAAAATGGCAATGTTGAAAATGGTTAACCACTCGGCTAGGTGAATGGCCGAGTGGACTTGGCTTGTGTGGTCCATGGACTCTAGCATCACCACTCCATTTCTCATGCAAAAGTTCATTTCCTAAAAAACCATGCAAATCTCCAAAAACCCTAGCATGATAATCTCCAAAAAGCATCAGCATAAAATGTACAAAAAAGATTGAACACACGGCCTTAGTGGGAGTTCTTTTCTTGAGGGCCGAGAGGAGCATCACTTGAGTTGTCTCCTTCATGTGTCCAAACCAATAAATTGAAGGGTTTCTCCATGTCTTCAATTGTTGGTTCTCCTCCAAGATTAACATAGAATTGATCCCCTGCAAAATGAGCAAACAAATTAGAAATCTCCTGGGCTCTCGATCTAGTCAAGGGACCTTGCGGCATATCACATGGCCTCGAGGAGTGTTGCACCATCCATTGTTGAAAAATCCATTAACTATGGAATGGAGGTGGATCCTATTTCGGCAGTCAAGGTCAATGAGCAACGTTTGTTCTATCACGAACCTGGTATAGAGGTGCATTCAATATCGACATCTCTAGACTCGAAGCTTCGTTCAATACGGGACTCAGATGATGATGATTGGGCAGAGAGTATGCATCTTCAACTAGAATGTTCGTACTTAGAGCTTTGTCTGGGGAAGAAGTATAGTTTGTTGAATGAAATTAGAGAACAAGTGGTTGATTATGCTTGGAAGAATGGGCACGGGATAGAGTTCGTCAAAAGTGAATGTCATCGGTTGACTGCCCTGTGCAAGGATGGATGTAGTTGGCAGCTTCACGCTTCAAAAATGAATGGTGAACCTACCTTTCAAATTAAGAGCTATAATGAGGCACACACATGTGCACGACAAATGGAAAGTCGACACGCTTCTTACAAATGGGTGGCAAACCAATATTTGGATAGGTTCAAAAGTTAGCCCACGTGGGTCCTTCCTTCAATTATTGAGACTGTTAGGAAGGACTTTAATGTCAACATTACCCCGAGTCTTGCCAGAAGGGCCAGGAATTTAGCCCTGAAACTGAACGAAGGGGATGGTGACGAACAATACAATCAACTATGGTTGTACACAGAAGAGATTCGAAGATCCAATCCCGGTAGTACATTGTTGGTGGTGGCAGATATGTTTGATCTGACGGCCCATCCGTCCAAGTCCAATATTTAAAAGGATGTACATGTGTTTAGATGCATGCAAGAGAGGGCTGAGAGAGTTTGGTAGACACATCATTTGTCTTGATGGCTGTCACCTGAAGGGGTCATGCCTAGGTCAGTTGCTCACAGCCGTCAACATTGATGCTAATGATGTAATTTATCCAGTTGTTGTGGCACTTGTTGAATTAGAATGCGTGGACTCTTGGATCTAGCTTTTTTGTTGCTTGCTTTTGGACTTAGACAGTGATATAGGCAGGGGATGAACATTTATTTCCACCGACATAAGGGGTTGGTACCTGCTATCGAACAATATGCACTAGTAGCTGAGCATCGCTTTTGCCTCAGACACTTGTATGCCAATTTCAAAAAATAATTTCCTGGCAATTTGTAAAATGGTATCATGTGGAAGTCAGTTAGGGCTACAACATCATTGTAATTTCAGAAAGAGATGAATAAATTACTTGTGCCCGACCAGACAACACACGTATATCTACAGAAAATCAACGCGAGGTGTTGGTCAAAACATGCTTTCAGTTCTGTCCCAAAGTGCTACATGGGCGTCAATAATTTTAGCAACTGCTACAACACCTACCTCTTGCTAGTCTAAGACAAATGATCCTCACTATGTTCGAGATGATTAGAATGGGCATCATGTGTAGGATCGTTAAGAAACATGACAAGATGGCTGAGTCGACGGACCTATTATATCCTAAGACCACAAAGAAGCTTGCAAAGCTATAACGTGCGGCTCAAAATTGGTGTCCAACACCTACAGGAGCTAATCGATTTTAGGTTAGTGATGGTAATGAATGGTACATAGTCAATTTCGACATACACACCTGTAACTGTTACTGGTGGGAGCTGATTCGAATCCTATGCGTGCATGTCATCCTGTGCATGAATTTTATGAGGATTTCAGCTGATGATTATGTGCATGTATGGTATTATCGGGACACATTTATGAGGATGTACTCCCACTTTGCCGGACTTGTTAGTGGCTACCACATGTGGCCTAAAACGAACCATGATCCAATTCTGCCGTCGCAAGTTAAGAGACTCCCAATTCGACCTAAAAAACGAAGAGTGCGGGAGGGGGACAAGCCCCGTAGCCAGACGGTAGTCAGCAGGAGACATGTCCCCATGACATGCAGTCGTTGTCATAGTGTGGGCCACAATGTCCGCTCTTGTCAAAGTAGAGGTTCAGTCGCTGGTGTGGCAAGTGGCAATGGCAAAGTAGAAGGCTCACAAGACACCTTCATGGGCTTTACCATTGTTGCCGATACACAATTGCATAGATTGTTGTGCTTTCATATGTTGTTCTACCTATGTGTGTTTTTGTATGACATAGTATTGCTTTTGTGTTTTACAAGAATCCGTCGCCCCACACCGCATCCTTAACCATGATGTGGCTTCTATGGATGTTATTTTATTTGATTATGTATTTGCTAGTAACTCAATTGCACATATGTAATACCCCAAATTTTTTCGTGATGAGTATAAGATTTAAAGTTTATCATTTCAATGTTATGCCCGTGAATGTGTTGGAATTATGATGTGTGGTGTAAATTAGGAATATTACTTGGAGTTGAATAAGTGTGCATGCTTCATATTTCCAACCACTCAAGTTCTCTCAAGCATATTTCCTAATCCTTGGAGGTTCTTTCCATTCTTCTTGAAGGGTTCTTTCTTCTTTCATCAAAGAAGGCCTATTCCAAATTTCAGATTCAAAGCTTATAAAATTAGGGAGTTATAGGTTTCCAAAGACGGACTGAGACAACGGAAGATGGAAATCAAAGAATGGACATCCCTCTTATTTCGGACGTTGAAATCTGTCTTATTTTCCTTCAGCGATTGATGAGCCCCTCAGTATAACGAACGTCCCTATCCCTATAATGGACGTCCTTCGTCGTAAAATGGACAGTCCTCGGCCTATAGGGGACATCCCTCTCCCCAAAAAACAACATTCAAATTGTAATAAGAAAAACCAAAAAACAGAGATACAACAACAAAAACCAACAACCAACAACCAACAAACAGAGATACAACAACCAAGACCAACAAACAAAGATACAAAATCTCAATTGCACAAATGTAATTTAACAATTATTTATTGAGCCACTTTTTTAAAGTTTTTGCATTTTTTTAGGTTTTTGCATTTTTTTCAGTTTTTTCAGGGTTGTCCCGGATATCAACGACCTTGGACTGCAAGTCAGGGTTCATCTCGACATGAGTGGTGGGCTCGAAAAGGTCCTGCGGTTCATTTGGGTCATGAAGATGGAAGCCTTGATGCGGACACTGGACAATCACTGAATCCCCTAAAGGGCGTGAGACTTGAAATATGTCATGTCGGATGCAATTGAGAGGCAAAATTAGTTTGTCACTTCTTTCAAAGCGCAGGGTAAGAAAATATACTATTTTTATCTGTTGGTACCATGACAATTGCAATTGACTCTGGTAACATCACTTGGTACCCATACTGTGTGTGCAGGTCAATCGATGACATGAAACATGATTGCTTCGGGTGTGTCTGAAATAAAATTCATATATTATATGAGGAAAAAATATTGCATGAATGAATACAAGTGCCTTACATGGATCCAACCAAGAGCAAACAGTCCCTCCTTCATTTAAACCTCAAATATCTCCTCCTCATTCAATGCAATGCACTACATGTTAAGAACACGAGATATTTATTTATTTACGTCTTAAAAATTAGGGATATACTACCCGTCCTTGCGTCCTTATATTCTGATTGTTCTGACCGAGCTAGCGAATCTAAAGTCTTTCCTTCTGTGGTTAGGCAAACATTCATACCCAGTCTGAACTTTTCGATTGCTTTGAAATGAGGAGGGTTGTTATTGAACAGACATCTTTACTCTGTAAAACGACAACACGCCGCACAATGTCTTCAACATATAATCACAACTGAGAATAACTTTCAAATCATATTGTTTTTTACCTTGGAGTCACAAAGTATACCACATGTCTCTTTGACGTTCTTGGTATTTGCCTGTACTGATTTCATGAACTCATCCATCAACTTCACAAGATGCAATGAAAAATCAGTTTAAGTGTAAATTCAACACATTGTACAAAACCAAATTAAAGACATACCACTTGCACTTTTAGCAGTGAAGCAGGCCTTGGAATTGCTTTCGTCGAAAGAGGACTCATTACCAATATCTTTTGAACTTTGGCAAGGGCTGGAGGAAGGGATGGTTGCCTGATGATAGGAGACCCACACAATTGTAACACATTGTTAATCAACAGTAGTAATGCATATATGGAAAGTGCATGTAAGCTAAAAGACATACTTTGATCCGTTTGGACTGGCATCAGACGATGTAGGAGAAGCTGATGTAGGAGTTGGATGGGGTGCTGGAGAAGCTTACTAGGCTTCTTTCATCTGAAGTACAATGGCTTGAATCTCGTCAAGTTGCCTCTCCTGTCTCTCCAACTTAGCGACAAGCCACTGCCACCTCTCCTCACTGATCAGTACTGTAATATCTCGACTTTTCATATTGGAATTTAATAAAAATAATTTAAAAGTAA
>CM039482.1:21136654-21244369 GCA_022433065.1 Begonia loranthoides
CCACTAATTTCATGTTAATCACAATTACATGGCTTAAACTAGGTAATTAACTAAAGATTTTCATTTATCATTTTAGATAGTTACTTTAATTGATTTACATGCTCAAGATATAATCAATTAAACTTGCTTTTGTACTCAATTTAGTTGAACATACTCCAAGAGATCAAACAGGCTCAAGACTACATGCTTACTAGAAATTCAAACATGCTTAATATTAATGTGCAAAGGAAAAGTAGCAGAGAATACATGCGTAATAAAACGATAACTATATAGAATAGAACTCTTAGCTCATCTATTATTCATTAGCTCATTCCTCATTTACTAACATTCTTCACAACATTATTTCTAACAATAAAGGAACTATAACAGGGTATCCCATCACAAAGTTATCAACAGCAAAGGAACATATGCAAGCTAATAACAGAAATCAGAACAACCCAAGGGATTATCACTTAACTAACTAACAACATGCATTACCATTATTAGCTTTTCTAACTAACAATCACAGTATATAAACAAAGAACTAATCATGACAAGGAACTAACATAAAACTCACGCACTTTACTTGTGGTGTAGGGCCTCCAAATGGCCAAGACACCCCATTTTTCCTTACTAATTTTGAAGACTCAAAAACCAAGGACAACTCTCCTTTAGCTCATGGTTCTAGCAGCTCCAACTCACCTCCTCACAGCTCAACACTTCACTCACGTAGCTCACCTCACACACAACACTTACTCTTCCACTAAACTCCCACTCTCACTGGAACACTCTCTCTTTCTCGTAGCTCTCTCTCCCTCTCTCGCTCTTTGGATTTCCAATGCAGGAAAATGAAGATTGAAGGAAAGGGAAGGGATATTACCTAGAAGAGGGAAGGGACACCATGATGGCTTCTAGGGTAAGGAGGAGATGGCCTAAGGCATAGGGGAGGCCAGCTACGGTGCAGAGGGGCCGATTTTCATTGCCTAGGGTTGGGGGAGGTCGATTCTTGTTGACAATCTCGATTTTTCTTCAATTTTCATCATTTTCTTTCTATTTTATTCGTAGGTTCTGGGCTATTTCGGACAAATGCGGATGCATAGGTCTCATCCGTATGTCGTCCGCAATGCTAAATCACTCATGCTAAATCGAGGCTTTGGGCGGGAGAATGTATCCTTGTCCTGTCCGTACCGTCCGCAGGTGAGTTTCAGACGCATTTTGGCATCCGCACAATCATCCAAAAGTGTCCTAAAATTGAACAGAGGCAAATTGGATGATACTTCAACTCGTCCACATCGTCTGCATAGCATTCGAAATTCTCTAGTTTTGTACAGAGTTGATGCGGACGAAGCAGCTCGCGTCCTCATCATTCAAAACACTGGTCCGCAACACACCCAGTGTGCTCAGGATGAGAAATCTCGTCCTGAATCTCATCCCAACTCCTTCTCCGCGTGCATAACACATTTGTGGACGACATATCTCATCCGTAATGTGGTTCGAACCATCGTCCGAAACTGTCCAGATTTAGAACAGATTCGATGCGGATGCTGTTCTTCTTGTCCACATCGTCCGAATCCTCGTTTGAACTTCACAACATAGTGAGTCAGGATGATATCCCGCATCCCCAGACTCATCCCAAACATCAGGGACTCAACGCAGTGCACTTGTGGATGACATAACGCGTCTGAAGTGTCATTCGTATGGCGTCCGAAAATGCCCTAATCAACATTTCTCTCCTATTTCTCACTTAACTCCTATCCCATAACATTTCCCTCATAAATACATGTCATAAGATGACATGTATAGATATGGCATGCAATGTCCTCATGACTCCAACACTTATTACATCACGTATACGAGGGAAACGTTAGCAGAAATACCCCTAACTTAACGCCCTAGAACGTCTTTGGTAATACCCTGATAATTATCCAACTTAAAAATATCGGGGTGTTAAATGTTCTTTGTTGGTTGTGATAATCTTTGGTTTGATTATGCAACTATGAATACGTTGGATGTATGTTCTAGGAAATTAATGTTCAATTGCTTGGGTTAATGTTCTGTGATGGTTGGTGTATGGATTTGTGCACTCTGTTGGTTGTGTGAGCTACAGGCCGTGAGTTTATTTGGAATGTTTATGTTCTATTTATGATAAGTAATTAGTTAGAGGAAGATTTTGAGATAAAAGGGAGATATGTGTTATTGGATAGTGTTTTTTGCTTGGTTTATAAATGATAAAGAAATGGAATAAATATTGGAATTATGCTCTTGATGGTTGGATTGCTAGAGTTAAGTGGAATGTTGAGTGATGGATTATATTATCTGCTCTGTTATGGATTTTAGTTGGAAGTTATGTATATTGTTGGAATCGATCTCTGATGTTCTGCAAATTAGCTACAATTATAGAAGAATAATGAATGGTTATGTTCGTTTTAGGTTTTAATGGGTTCCTAGGATTATTATACAATTTAGAATAGACAACAAAATTAATAAGTTGTGATTATTAATAAGTAAATATTATTGAATTGTGAAGGTATTGAAAAGGAAAAGGAGGATAAAGACTAAGTACGAATACGTGATAGGAGCTTCGAGGTAAGAAATTGAGAAAGAGTCTTGGCTAGTGGAGACCCTACACCATTAGCAATGTTTTTCCTTTAAATGTTTGTTTGCGCTCCTACTATGCTACTTTACTTGTTATGTCTATGTTATTCGCACGTTATTAATTTAATCTCTAAGCATATTTAGGATGTTAGCATATCATTATTGTTTTTCTTTAAATTGCCAAGCGTGCCTATGATATTATTGTTTCCTTTAAATCGCAAAGCATGTCTACACAGTTATCGCTTTCTTTAAATTAATAAGCATTCCCATGTAGTATGTTAGTAGACTTCCATATCTCATACTTTTATATTATTGTGATTACTGCTTTATGTCTCATACGTTTATATTGTTACGATGACTGTTTTTCATTGACATGCATCACGATAAAGTTTCTCATTAACACGCATCATGATAATAGAAACAAGTAGAAAGTGCCACCTTTGGAGTGGTACTCATATGCATTACGTGACAAAAAATGATAAATGAAATGAACGAAAGAAAAATATGATGGGGAGTTGGGGGGCGAATGGGTAGTTCGGATCTAGTTTTGTAGCTAGACTTACGCCCCTCCCCCATCGGGAATGGGACTAGCTACATACAGGAGGTTAGAAGCTGACCAAGATTATACCATCACACATGGGATCCTCTAATCTCTCCCTCGACGTACGAGTTATGAATGAAAGAATGAAATGTAAAGAAAGATTGGTTTGGGGCAGAACCCATTCCAAAAAGAACTAAAGAGAGGCAGACATCATACTGCATATCTCATTTCTTCTTGGGCATCGGGCTCACAGTTTACTAATGGTGTAGGTATACGCACGAGAAAATGATGAACAGGCCAAGGAATAGTTAATGAAGGATTTGCACGAGTGAGACTTGTGGCTGGCTAGGCTAAGGAAAGTAAAAGAGAAAATGGTTTTATAAATGTAAAATAGTAATTTATTTATTGTCTTTTTAAAATGAATGATTTATGCTTCCACTGTAAAATGAGAAAAATGGATTTTATAAATAAAGTCTTCCGCTGTCAATAAATATTTAAATAACTAGTTTTAAGTAAGATGTTTTAACGATCGAGTTTTTAAGAAAAGAACTTTGATTCCAATTGAAGGGTTTTAATAGGGATTTAGTTGTTTTATAAAAATTTTAAATTTAACACATTTTTAAAGAAAATAAAAATCTGGGTCATCACAAGTACGTAGGACGAGGACTGAGGAGGGAGAGGTGCATCATCCGCCGTAGGATGAATAAAATCTTCCTCCACCACCATGTGATCTTAGGGTTGTGCAACTAATGTCCACAGAATTAGTGTAGTGGACATCAAAGGAGGAGGTGCAGCTGACGTTGAAGACAATTTTACAGATGATTTTGATGGAGAAGGTGCAGCTGACGTGGAAGGAAAATGTGCAGGCTGAGTGGAGGGAGTGTCTGTGCCTTTGAATACCCACTCCCCTCCAACTTTGTTCAGCCCCATTCGAGCCAATGTCACTTGATTGTACATGTAAAGTGCCTTTTCATTGGTTCGTGGCTCCTTGGGAGGGACAGTGAACCTGCTGCTATCAATAATCTTCTGAATGAGCCAATTATAAGGGAGATTGTTCCTTAGACTCTTCAAGATTGCCTTCATTTGATTAATAATGACATAGCCAACATTGAATCTTTCCATTGTAGAGCTTCTCCATCACATAGAGATCCATGCATCTGGCATGGTCTCTATGTCCATCACGGGGCAAAACTGTGTGGGTGATCAGGTGATGGATGACTCTTACTTTAGCATTTAGGTCCTTTGATTTGGGTCAGGAGAAAGATTCAACAACTTCAGGATTGCGAGCCAATTGCTTCAGCAATGCCAGACCTTCTCCTTGTTTTATAAAGTCTGGGTTCTTGGATACATAGAAATACTCCTACGTCAGCTCCTCCGTGGAGCATCCAATTAGCTCATTTAACTCCTTAAGAGTTAGTCTAATCTGTTTCACATATAGAAATGTCCTCAGCTCAGTAGGGCTGTCCAGCGCCAAATTTGTGTAAAATAACTTCACAACCCTATCATAATAATAGTCCCCCATCGTGCACAATCCAAACAGACAAATGCGTTCAAACATTTCCTTTAAGCCAAAGTTAGCAAACGCATTGAAATCTACGTTCCTAGATATAATTACGGCATGAGGTATAATGTTATATCATACCATTGTTTGGAGGATGCTGAGCTAAACACCATGGGTTGTGGCTGTATAGACACGCATGCTCGACCTTCGGCCTTGGATGGAGCCACTTTACACTTCTTCGACACTTGAACCACCTTCGACGCCATTTTCTACCTCAAAAAATGTGAGGATAGATATTGGAAGTTTGAGTTGGTCGAAGGAAGTCAAAATCTCTCTTGGCAATAGCTAGGGTAAACGATGTCCTTCGCAATTATATAGGCAGATTTGCATCAATCGAGATGAGAAACCTTGTCGTTTAGCATTCAGAGAAGGACCTTTGGTAGAAAACGGACATCCCTCGTATTAAGAAGGACGTCCGTTATAGCCTAAACGATGTCGTCCTAAGATGAGAGATGTCCTTTGTGAGGCTAGCGACGTTCGTAATTGACAGAATGATGTAGTCTTAGGGCTAGGGACATCCGTTATGGACGAGAGACATCAAAAATAGGTAGAGTGACATTTGTTTTGGAAGAGGGACGTCTATCTTAATTGAGGGAATTTGCATATTTTAAAAACGAGTGTGCCTTGCATGTGACCCTTCAACGTTAAAGAGTTTTGAGTCCATCCGGACTGTCCTTTCCTATCCATGGACGTCCCTTGCTAGTCCAACGACCATGGATTATCGTCTGCCATCGCCTTTGGAAAATGGCAGATTCAATCTTGATCGTCAATCCTTGTAAGGGACATCCCTTATCCGATGCAATAGCCATGGACGATCGTCCTCCATCGCCTTTGGAAATTGACATATTCAATCTTGACTGTTAATTCCAAGAGGGCGACGTCTTTCCTCGATCCAACGGCCATTGACAATCGTCATCACTTTCTGCAATAGAAGGCAAGTCCTAATCCAAGTACTTGATTTTCACAGCCAAAGGCAAGTATCTATTGCATAAAATATTCTTTCCACAACGAAATTGTGTGTTTTGCTGTGAAAAGTGATTCTTTCCAAAGTGGAAATGTGCATTTTGTTGCAGAAAGTAAGTCCTAATCCATGGACGTCTCTCAATACTAAATGAAAATGTTGAACAACTTTCAACTCCATCTATATAAGTGCAAAGGATGTCCACTACAAGAGCAAGCAACAATCCCAAATCCCTAAACACCTCCCAGAGCGAAAAAGTATTAAAAATGGAGGTGGAGCCTATTTTGGAAGTCCAGGTCGATGAGCAACGTGTGTTCAATCATGAAGCTGTTATAGAGGTACATTCGATCTCGACATCTCTAGACAATGAGTTTTGTTCATTATGCGAGTTAGAAGATGATGATTGGGCGGAGAATAGACTTCCTCAACTAGAATGTTTTTTTAGAGTTCGATATTACATTGAGGGGGAGTTATTAGAAGGTGACTTAAAGAAGTGATGTTTTATTGCTGAAGCATCTGTTAGAGTTTATTGTTATCCCTATAGACTTGCAACAATAACCCTAACCCCAACCAGTCTTTAGGTTTTTCAAACTTTGCCAAAAACAAGGAAAGCAAGTAGATATTTAGAAGAGCGATAACAAGAGTATTACAACTATATATGTGAACGATTAATTTGTTATATCAGCTTCTTTTGCGATGGGGACATCTATCATTGGGAATGGACGTTCAGGATGGGATGATGGGTGACCAAAAGCCACTCTTGGCCTAATACTTGTACTTTCATATGAGTTTGTAAATTAATTTTTGAATAGTTCTATATGGATGTTGATGAATGCAATGGTTGAATGTATTGTATTGAGAACATCTTTAAACAGATGTTATTATGTCAAAATTTTCGAAATAAAGTGACATGAAACTTTAAGTCATGAGTTGTAAATTGACTTTAAAATAACATCATTTTAGTTAAGAAATAGAAAGCTATATCAATTTAACATTAACACATAACCTGAAAGAAGAGAGAGAAGAGAAACTACAAGTTGAGGAACATCTATCGTGGGCTGAGGGATTAGACAGTGAGGGTAAGGGTTAGGGTTTGGAGTTTGCTGAGGAAGTCGCTTTGACTAGTGCGCTTTATCGAGAGTGGAATGTAAAGTTACATACTAAAGGTAAATGATGGCAAATATCCGCTGCAAAAATTACCCTTTTTGCTGTGAAAACGTGACTTCTGCTGAGAATAGAAAATCCTTGGATTAGGACTTACTTTCTGCAGTAAAAGACACATTTCTGCTGTGGAAGGAATATTTTTTGCAACAGATACTTGTCTTCCACTGAAAGAAGCAAATCCTTGGATTAAGAATTACTTTCTGCAGGGGAATGCACATTTTCGATGTGGATAGGGTATTTGTCGTAGTGAAAAGTAAGTCTTTGACTAGAACTACATCCTGTACAGGTCTACAGTGGAAAGATGACCTATCAGCTGTAGAAACAGATTGAAATTTTTAATAGAAAACTTGACAACAATGTTTGTTCCGTTCATTTCTTATACTTCATTGTTTTATTTGTTAGCAAAAATTATTTAGTGGTTATATAACACTCCGTAGCATAAAACCTTTTTATTGCCATTTTTTAAATTCATTCATAAAAATCATGTATTTGAAACTATACAGTGGTTGTCGTAAAGCAACGTTATTTAAAAATCTGAATGTAGTAAAACTCAACATAAAACAAATATAAATATTCATAAAATATTTTAACTTAAATCCAAATAATTAAAAATATAATAAAAATTTCTTAAAATTTACACGAATGGGTCAATTTCGCTTCGATAATGCTTTAGTTTTGCTAATGAGAATCCTCCATCAACTGCAACCATCATCCGTTCACATCATCAAGTTCCTTAATAAGATCATCCTTACCTATATTACAAAGTTAACCTATGAGTTTAACGCTTAGTAAAAGATTTATAAATATAACATGAGCATGATATGTAATTTCGATGTCTTACACTTGCTTGAATAGGAAAATAAGGTTAAACCAAGAAACATAGTAAAAAAACTAAAAAAAATACAAAAGAAAGTTGAAATTAAGGTTTTTGGTGGAGTTGGCCACGGCAGCCGCGCGCGCCCATGCTGGTGAGGGTGCTGGTTGGATTGGGTGCTGGTGGGCACTATCTGGCGTTGGGTGCTTGGTCAGATGCGGCGCTGATAGGAGGATAGGTACGGCATTCACGGGGCGCGTGATTCGCGGGATGCACATGTTGACGGGGCACGGGCGGGAGACGATGGATGCACTAGGCTGGATAGGGAGCAGGCAGCTGACATGGAGCGCTGACGGGGTGCGGGATTCGCTAGATGTGCCAATGATTAGGCGCGGTGATTGAGTGTAGTGATGGGCATGGCGATGACATTTTGTGTTCGTGGTGAGCGCGTTGGTTGTACAGTGCGCACATTGGCGATCTGGGCATGCGCTATGCATTGCTGCAATGGATGGCCAACTCCTTTTTACAGTTTAGCAACATTTGCTTGCTTCCCATGCTTCCTTGCTCCTCCATTGTTTCTTCCTTAATACTTAGCATCATCATGGGTCTTTGCTTGTCATTTGATGGTTCTTTATCTTGGATTTCATTTACAAAAACATGAATATTTTTGTTCATCTTTTTTATTTTTACTTTAGTCTTTGTGCCTTCAATGCATCCCAATGAATCTTTGTTTTTATACATTTTCTGGATCATATCATTCCTCCCTTCTTAAAAAAGATTCGTCCTCGAATCGCCTACACCATACAAAAACAAATCAATAGTAAGAAGCACATATCTTACCATTTTTGCTTGGTAGCAAATTTTTATAAGCTTTGTCATTGATATGCTCCAAGGCTTGAAAGTGACCATTTCCTCGTGGTTGAATGACAAATCCTTCCTTTGCATGTAATTCCCTAACAAATTCAACATTTTTCTTTCCATCAAAATTAGCAAATTTATTAGTAGACAAAGGTAAAAAGTCCCACAGAATTAAAAGATTAAATTCATAAATAATTTCAAACGGTGAGTAAGATATGATAGTATAATGATCAATCAAAACACAAGCAATCTCAACATTAGGTAAACACTTCATCAATTATCATATAATTGATTCTCTTTAAAAATAATGAAAATTAAATCCAAGTGTTCAACATATTTTTTCACAATTTTTCTATAAACCAAATTATCATCAAAGCATTCAATAGCAAATTTCCCCATAAAAGATTTATTCACATGGTTCTTCAATCTCATAAAAGTATTAGAAGCATTGAATAATCCATATAGCATAAATAACTATTCGTAAAATTCAGGTTTAATTTTAAACACAATTTTCTGCTCTTCACCTAATTTGATAATAACTAACTTTCAATTCAATCCTAAAAATCATGCATGCTCCATATTCATAAAGATACCAACTAATCCATATCAATATTCGAATTTGATGTTCATTTATGGTCTTAAAAATACCAAATATCATATCATAAAGATGATGCTAAGGAACACACAATGTATTTTCTTGAATATAAATCCTTTATGCTCATAAAAGTCGACACATGCATTTTGTTCACAAACAATCCAAAATTTTCCATATAAATCTATGCATGCAACTTTTCCACAAACAATCCAAAATCTTCTAAAATCTAAGTCATTCTCATGTAAATTTTTAATAAATTTAGATCTTAATAACTTAGTTTGAAGAGTAAATACAAACCTTTTTAAAAATGGGTTGGTAGCCACAATGTCCTTACCTTTCTTGTAGTGAATGACATATGGACACATCTTGTTGTACTTCATCCACGAATGTTCAATCTTCCTTAGTGGTGTTATGTCCTTTGGTAACTCATTTGGATGTATGTCTTTATAACCTTGCAAAAAAAGGTGAAACAAACACTAGAAACGAAGTATTTAGCTCATGGGAGTTAAAAGAAATATTTTTGCATAAAAGAAAAATCCCCTCACTACTTTTCTCACTCTTTTAAAACACTCCAATTTCTTTTCTTTCCTTTTCTCCCTCGGTTTTTACCTCCTCTCACACTATTTTTTTTCTCCTTTTCACTCTCGGATTTTGTTCTCTCTTCCTCCAAATTCTTTTCTTACTTTATGCCTTTTTTTCTCACTTCTCTATTGGCTTTTCTCTCTATGGCTCTTTTGTCTCCTTTTTCAAACTCGCTTTTTTTCTTTTCAACTCTTTTTGTTTCTTCAACTTCCAAAGTTTGTTCAACTCCTTCAAAATCAAAAATTTCCTCTTTTGTTTCTCTTTCAATTTGTTGCTCCGTTCTCTTTTTCTTTATCATCACTAACATCTTGGTTTTCCTCTACTTCTCTCTTTTCTATCAACTTATCTTCTTTAATGAAGTCGCTCCCTCGTTTTTCTTCGTTCGGATCATTATTCACCTCTTCAGAACTCAATGTTGACGTGGTGATTGGTTTCTTCTTCAAACAAGATTTGTAAAGCTTCTCCAAATCGAATTGTGATGCCTTAGGCTCCTTTTTGTAAAAATCAGATTCTCATGTAGATGAAGAATTTAAAGTCTCCCACTTTCTCAAGTTTACTCCTTTTTGCCTTGTAATTTCTGACCTAATTCTCTAGAATAGTGAGAAGGAACAAACTTGTAATACCCAGATAAATTTCTCTCTGTACAATGTAAAGCATGTTACGGAATAAATATTTTTGTAAAAGAAATAGGTTTTGTGATGGTGCATATTACACTCGATATAATACCATGAAAATTTATGAAAAAATATTATGAGATTTATTAAAGTAGGGAATTAATTTTGAAGTAGTGGGAATTAAGTGGATTAATGGAAAAAGGAAAGTGTTAAATTAATTAAGCAATAAGTGAATAGAGAGTAGCAGTGATGAAGGATCGGACGACATGCAGATCGAGTCCCCGGTCGCGAAAAATCTCATGGGACCAGTCGATTGTTCATGTCGACCGGTGCCACTTCTTTTTGTGAAAAAACTGTTTTCTTTCCACGGCATTGTAATACCTGGGGTATTTAGTTACGTGTAAGTCTTGGATTAAGTGAAAAGTAATATTTTGGTTATTGTCAAACTGTCACACTTTATTGTGATATTTTTATGGAAGATAATATTGTAATATCCCTTTGAAATTATAGTGATGCGGTTAGTTATTATTGTTAAGAAAAATAAGAATTTATATTGGCTGTGATTAAATAAATTGGATGATTTTGGCGGTCGTATGTTGCGGTCGACGATAATTGACTGGTAAAACTTTGAATGGAATTCATGGCTGATCGATGGATGCTGGCGGTCGATTACAAGCGATGAATTGATCGTTCACTGTACTGAGTGTTCATCTAGAAACGTAAAACTAACGATTAGATGCATGAAGAGTCCCTGTCACCTTTGGAGTGTTACAGAGTGTATTTAGGGAAGAATAAGGGGGATGGTTGTCAGTATTTTTTTAAACTCTCTCGATAGTCCTCTAGTTTTCTGGCTTTGAGTTCTTAGAAGAAGAACTTCGGTGGTGAGTAGGGGCTGCTGCTATGTGTGGAAAATAGAAAGATTAAGTGAGATAAGGAATAATGTGTGTTCTTTATCTGTAAGGACCTACGTCACAGGAGTAGGGTTGTTTGCTGTATGATTCTTTGTTTGTTCTCTGTGAGTTATTGTTTTAGTGATAGGTTATTGCTCATGTTTTCTCTGAGTTATTGTTTTAGTGATAGGTTATTGCTCATGTTTTCTCTGCATGTTTCCTTGATAAGTTCTTTGTAATGTTCATGCCTTCCTTGATGGTTCTTTGCTCATTTTGTTCCCTATTGTTGGTTTGTCAATAGTATTGATGATAATAATTTAATCTGTTGATGATCAGTGGTGAAGAAAAATGAGTTGCATGTTTTTTATGATCTTTATTCCCTGCTATTAAATTGCTTATTATTGCTCTACCGGGTTGTTATTGTTCTCTCCAAATTACCCAAACATGCTTATGTAGATTCCCTTTTCCTGCTAATGAACATGTGTCCTTAAGAATGAAACTGACGATATAATATTACTCTGTTATTGTTGTTTATGAACCCTGTAATGAATCTGCCTCCTTTCATTGTCCAACATATTAATTGTTTAATCATGAAAATAAGCTTTGTGTGATTTTCCTAAGAATTATATTTCTTGGTTGGTAGAATTAAGAGCGAAGGTCTTCAATATTTCCTGTGGTGTTCCCCGTAGTAATCCCTGCATGAATTAAAATAATTAGAAATTTGTTAGTTATGTTAAATTTCAAATTTTGATACTCTGGTGCATGAATATAGAAAATTTAGATTAACACCATGATTAAGTTTGTTAAATAGTATGTGTCCTAATTGCATATTAAGTTTGATTGTCACCATAGTTTAGTATTTTGATATGTTGGAAATAATGCGTGAAAGATAAAGGAATAAATGTGTTGTATCATTGTTAGGGTAATTGATAATATGTTAGTGAAAGCATGTTTAGTGTTAGATTATAAATGATGCATGATTCTTGCTCATTGTTTGATAATTGCTTGTAATATTGTTTGCAATATATGAAGTGTTGAGTGACATTCATATAGGCATGTCAGTAGGATTGCATATCATGTATTGTACGGAATAATAATGAAGATAATAAATGAGTGTTTTCTACGTGGGTTTGGAGACTGAAGAGGTTGGTCTCACGTAGAAAACAACTCGTTTGGGTGAATTTAGAGACTGAAGAGGTTGTTGCTCTCACTTAACAGGTGGGTGAGTTTAGAGACTGAAGAGGTTGCTTTCACCCAAAAGGTAAATAAACATAAATGTAAGTGGATTCATTTTTATGTGAGTTTAGAGATTGAAGAGGTTGCTCTCACGTAAAAATGAATCCAAGTGGTGAGTTCGGAGATTGAAGAGGTTGTTCTCTCCCAGCTTACGGATCTATCAAACTTATGCATGTAGAGTTATCATAGGCATTGCATATGCACTTCATTAATATTCCTTACTAGACAATAGGCTCATTATTCCTCCCGTGATGTAGGTATCGATTGTGATCTAGGTGATGTGAACAGGGAAGAAGTGTGATGTGATGCAAGCTTGTGTTACCATGCGTGGATCGACCTTAGGGGTTATTGCTTAAAAGAATAAAAGTTGTTTAACTTGCTTAAAGACTCTACTTTATGGTTTTTAGATAATTTAAATAATGTTGTTTTTTGAAGACAATTTAAATGTTTTTATTATTCCGCGTAAAGTACTCTGATGATTTCTTTTAAGTATATTTTAAATGGGTTTTTAAAATGATCAAAATTTTTATATTGTCGTGAAATGGATATGGAAATGTATAAATGGAAATTGGATGTTATAGTCATTTTACGTTTCTCCTGATTATTTTCATGTGAATCTCCCAAAGTGATAAGAAACTTTCCACGTGGCATGCTTGAATTGGATCCTCTCCTTCGTTGTTGGTTACTGTCCATCAGGCTTGGCATCCCTGGGAAGTCTTCTCTGTCTATAAAGCGAAGGCATATGCTTTATTTTATTTTCTTACGGAGAGGAAGGAAGTGCAAGAAAGAGAGAAAAGGAAGACCAGGTATGTGAGAAGGTTCTGTTTTCTTCTAGTGAGTGAGTGTGCGGGTGTGAGAAAGGAAAAGAGAGGGAAAGAGAGTGTTGTGTTTTCTTTCAGAAAGCGAGAGAGAGAAGAAATGGGGGTCTTGCTTGCTTTGGTTGTCGGGAGGAAACTATACGCTGCTCTTGCGATATAGATAAGAAATGGGATGTGAGTTGGCCAGAGGAGGCCCTACATCACGGGATTTTATTTTTAATGAACTCTGCTTTTGTAATTTTCATGGAATGTTGCTCTACCTTTAGACCATTTTAGCTACTGTCATTATATATGTATTACTCTGTGATTTCCCTGCTTGCGAAAGAAGTGTTGGTTACTTGCTGCCAATTGTTAGTATGCTGCTATTAAAAGAAATTAAACACTATCAATGATAGTTGAATGAAAGAAATAAGATTATGCTCTATGTTTATTGTTGTTGTAAGGTGTTAGAATTACTTGAAGTATTAATCTGTTGTTGTGGAGTTGTTAGCTATTGCCATTTATAGTTGGACTAATAGCTGGATAATATTTTGTGATTATTGTTGGCTATAGTTCTGTGAAATGTGAGGCTTAGTTGATGGAGAATGGTTCTGCCTTTTTGAATGTTTATGCTCACACGTTGATAAATTGTTCACTGCCCTTAATTGATATGTTGACTATATCATTCACTGCCTTTTTGGAATTAAAGATATGCTTATTAGAAATTATGTTGGATTGTTCCTTGGAGTTAAATGGGATAGAGTAATAGGCTTATGTTGACCCGAGAGGTTAGAAATCTGTATAAGAATGTGATAAATCTCCCTTGGCTTCATAAATTGCTTTCTGTTAACACTTGCATAGATTATTTTAATAGCCATTTTCTAATATAATTGCTTGCATAGATTATTTTAATAGCCACTTTCTAATATAATTGCTTGCATAGATTATTTAATAGCCACTTTCTAATATAATTGATCTCAGCCTTGGTTCTACAAAATATTGATAAAATGCTATGTAGGTGATTTATTTAACAGTCCTTCTAATGCATTTGTTTCCTAAATTGTTCTCTATAAATCACTGATAAATTGTTAGATGATAGAAGAGATTGTTTTAACTTGAGCCATGCTATTATATCACTATCATAATGATATGTTTCCTCTTTATGCAATATATATATTGTTGTGGACTGAATACGACATAACATACATGCACCACGATTAGGGCTTATGAGAATGGTGACATATGCATGACATGTTAATGAAATGAATGAATAAACGTAAATGGGCGTGTGGGGGTTTGGGAGAATAAGGTGACGATCCATTGGTGGTGACACCCCTAATGGATGTATCTCTTCCCACGTAGGGAAGGAGTAACGGTTAAGCCACATGGACCATAGGATGTATCATTTTCTCTTGTACCAAAAATCCCCAATGCTTGAACTAAAAGTGATTGGTGACGGTCATTGGTGGTGACACTCCTAATGGATGTATCTCCTCATCGGAGTGACAGTTAGCCACATGAACATAGGTTGTATCATTTCTCTAGTAACGAAATATAAAGACAGAAAAGATGGGTTCTTCTTTTATTCAGATTGCATAAGCACGCATTGAGCATGAACACTGTATTTCATTATGTTTCTTGCTGAGCATTAGGCTCATTGTTTTATCCTGTGATGTAGGTGATTGTTATGAGACCAATGATATGCCAGTGGAGGAAGAGACATTGTAGGATGAGCTTTTAGGTTACAGCCAAGTTTGACCTGAGGGTTATAGCTCATAGAAAGTAACACTAGTTGTTTTGAACAATTAGTTATGGTTATAAATTTCAGTAAATGTTTTGTTAAACCATGGACTTTTGTTGGAAATATCGAAACCATATTTTGAAATTATTATCCGTTTCTGCTAAATTACTCTGATATGTTTTCTTCGCACACATTTTAAATAAATTAAAGAAAATTTTCTTATATGACTAAAGTAAGATAATGTTTTAATAATGCAGGGCGTTACAAAACCTCTTTCTCAAGTTATCTTTCATGTCTTCCCAATTTTGAATTGGTTGTCTATATCTTCTTTGATTCCTTAATGATTGTTCCCACCAAACGCTTGCGTAATCCGTGAACTTTAACTTGACCAACTTGATTTTCTCTCCTTCCAAGTAATTTTGGTATTCAAATTTGAGATCCACTTTTCACTCCCACTCTAGGTATGTCTCCAGATTTCTTTTCCCTTGGAAAGGTGGTATACTTATAATTGTATTGTGTTAGCCTTTTTGTTAGGCTAAGTTGTATTTTGATGATGACTAAAATATTGTATTATTTAATAAATCATTGAGTTGTATTTTGTATTTTTCAGATAGTATTCTTATCATTTTATAATAATATTTATATCCATGTTTATTGGAAATACCCTAAAAATGGGTATTATTAATGTGCTAACAAGTTTACTTGAGTCTATGTAGTGTAATATATCATTTGGGACTCAATATAGTTTAAGGTTTATTTTGGAGTGAGGCTTGATGGATCACGGACGAGGAGAGGCGTCCCAAAAATGGTTTACAGAGTTTTCAGACGCTACCAGACGCACCCGGAAGATGGCGGATGAGCAAAATTCGAATCTGTAATATTTCTAGACATTTTCGGGACTTTTCGGACGCATGCAGATGATCTCGGACGATTCGAATTTGAATAAGTAATTTTCTAGGGACTTTTTGAACGATAGCAGACAAGCACAGACGAGGAGAGAGTCGTCCGAAAACTGTCAAACCCATATGAAAGTTCAGGTTCAATTTTGTCACTAAAAGTTCAAGTTCAATTTTGTCACTAAAAGTTCAGGGTCAAATCTGGCACCAAAAATTCAGAGTCAATTTTGTCATTGAAAGTTCAAGGTCAAATCTGTCACCAAAAACTATCACCAAAAGTTCATGGTCAAATCTGTCACCAAAAGTTCAAGGTCAATTCTGTCACAGTGCAGTCCAGAGATTTCTGACGATAGAGGATGATAGTGAGGATGCAGGAATACATCCTAAAATGCAATCTGGAGTTTTAGGACACACTCGGACGCAGTTGGACGATAGAGGACGACCACAGTTTGAATATGTTTTTTCTAGGTGACTTTTCGGACGATAGCAGACAAGGACCGCGTCCGAAAATTCCAGATTTTGTCAACGGACAGATTTCCAACAGATGGATTTCAAGGGCTATTTTCGAACGGTTATATGCGGATGTCCAAAACAGCCCTACCAAATTTAATACGCGATTCTAATCACTAAGCTATTACTGTAAATCTAATTCTCCCAACCCATAAACTTGCGAGTTATATTTCGGAGAATTCGCAGTAGTTAGATTTGAGCTTTAATTTCCGATTCTATATTTACGCTAAATTGTAAAGGGTGATTCCCTAAAAATTCATCACACAAGGGTGAAAACCTGAAACACTCATAGGCTCGATAGTTCAATCATTGGGTGACTCCTCGCAATAGTCAAATTACGGGGGACGCCCCACAATAGTCAAAGGTTGACGACCTTATAATTAGTCAAGGGTGACGCCCCGTTTAATAGTCAATTTGTAAACAGTTTTATTGGCACCCGTAAGCCAATTGCTTAGTGTATCTCCAAGTGGAACTTGGAGCATGGACGTAAGCGAGTTTTCCAAACCGTGTAAACAAATATTATGTGCACTTCTCTAACCATTACTATTTAATTTACGCATTTATTGTGATTGGTTATTTAATTGTATTCGATAAATCACTTAGCGATTTAGAGAAATTAAATATCGCACGAAAATATTAAAACGCTATATTCACCCCCCCCCCCCCTCTATAGGCGTATATCGATCCTATATGTTGCTCAAATTACCATCTTCCCTATCCATACGGAAATCTCCTTCAAAATCTCTCCTCAAATTACCATCTTCCTTAAACTTACCTCTTTCAAAATTTCTTCTTTCTCGACCATTGGTTGGAATTGGTGTTGCTAATCGATCCATCCTTAAATTTAGGGCTTATGATTAGTCTTGCATATCCCTCATAAACATCCTCAAATCAATGTTCGCCTCTTCTCCACTTCCACTCATGACTTCGGGTCAACAATTACAAAAAGTAGATGTAAAGAGACGGAAAATTACAATAAAATGGTCAAGCACTTATCAAAAGTAAATTGCGATAAAAGGAAGGTAAATCGCAAAAAGAAAGAAAATAAATCACAACAAAGTAAGATAATTGAAGTGTGATAAAGTTATTGCAATAAAGTAAGTACGATAAAATAAGTACGATAAAGTAAATGCAATAAAGTAAATGGTGCATAAGAAGAAAAATTAATAAAGGTCATTTCTTTCTCGCTCACGTGTTTCACTCGAGTGAGGGTCACTCCAACTCGTGTTTGCTCTCGAGTGGCTTTTATAATGATAGGCTTCACTTTAAGATCTTTACAGAACAACTCAATCAAAAAATAGTATTCAACGAGCATAAACCAAGAAAAGTTCAAACTTTTTCTAACTTATAATCCAACTTTCCAAATTGATTGAAAATCAAACTACTCAAACTACTTATTGTGATTAAGTAGGTTAAGAAGCAAATACCTTGAATTAGGATAAGGTGTCAATGATCTTCCCAAAAATGGAAACTTTTTCCCAAAGAATTCGAAAAAACTCACAGAAACACATCAATGATTTGATAGAGGAATTGCACTCTTTGAGATGTAACCAACAAGGAATTTCAATATTTGGATATGCTTTCTTTCAGGTATCAATGATCTTTCCAAAAATGGAAACTTTTTCCTAAAGAATTGGGAAAAACTCACAAAAATAGATCAATGATTTGATAGAGGAATTGCAATCTTTGAGAAGTGTCTCAAAGCTATTTTGAATATGCCTTCCCTTTTTTTTTATGTTTCGAAATTTTTGAAATAAAAAGGCTCACTTTTTTTTTTGAAGAATGATTGAAAGGATTAACTTTGTTTTTTTGTTTTTGATAGATGATCGAAGGATCAAGAATTTTTTTTGATAGATGGATGAAAGAATTTTTTTTTGTTTTTATGATCGTAAGGATCAATAGAGAAAAAGATAGCGGAAAATAAAGATAGCACGTTGAATCACTCTAGCCAACACTCTCATACCAATTGATGCGAACCTAGGGTATTGAAAACCCCTAGACCTAATAACAATGCGGAACGTTGAACGAATCATGTTACGAATCAAGAAAATGGAGTAACTTGACCCAAACCAAACTCGTTGGTTGAACCAGAGTTATCAAGAACTTGACCCTAACTAAACTGGTTGGTTGAACTAAAACTATCAAAGTTTGATCTTTCGAGAAAAATGCTTGAGAAGACCAAGTTCTTCGTAAAGAAATCAAAAGAAGAAAACCTCACAAGTAGAAACCCACAAATTGTATTCAAAATCAAAGTGTAATACCTGAGTAAATCCTCTATGTACGATGTAAAAGATTTACGAAATGAACAATTTGATATGTTTTGTAATTTTCTATTGTACACTTTATATAATGCGAAGGAAATGATATAATGCCGTGAAAATTAGGAAAGAAATTTTATTGGATTAATTAAAGTGCAATTGGCATTTTTTGTCGACTGGCAGTCTTTGTCGCGGTCGCATATCTTGACCAAAACGTATTGCATAATGCATTTCTGGATTTCGGTCGACTAGCGGTCTTGGTCGCGGTCTCATATCTCGACCGAAACGCATTACAAAATGCATTTCTGGTTTTTAGTCAACTGCCGGTCTTGGTCGCAGTCGCATATTTCGACCGAAATGCATTACATATTGCATTTTGGTTTTCGGTCGGATCATTCGGTCGATGGCGTGGTCGGGTTCCTCGACCGAAATGTAAAATAGAGGCAAAATTGGAATAATCGATCGATGATGCGGTTGATGGTTCAGTCGACTTCCTCAACCGAAAAGTCCGATTTTAACAAAAAAATCGTTCTGTTGCAACCACTTCTTTTGTTTTCTCCTGATGTTTTTCCTTTTTCTCCCAAGAAGATATGGAGCTTTCCACTTGTCATCGTTGTATTGGACCTCCTCCCTTGATCCAGGTGATTGTCCATCAGCCCTCACTTCTGCTGGCAGTTCCTCTCTACTGAAATGGATGGGTGTGTGATGGTCTCTGGTGATTTCTCCATTACAGAGAGCAGCAACTGAGTGAGAGGAAGCGAGTGAGAGAAATGAAAGGAAGCACTCTACCATTTTCTGTGAAATTGTGGGTGTAAAGGCGTGGGATTTTAGCAACTGTTGGTTGGATTGTTTGAGGAAAACCATGAGTTGTCACAGTAGGGAGTGCAGCAGCTTGAAATCTCCTGTGAGGTAAGAATTAAGCGAGTCGTGGCCAAAGGAGGTCCTACACTACAAAGTAGTCTGTTTGATTTAATGTTTTTCTTCTCTGCTATATAATACCCCTGTGAGTTTGAAATCTGTGAATTTGGAATATGTGAATTTGGAATTATTCTCTGCTATATTCGCTGCTATATGATAATGGCTCTGTAATTTTGGAAATCAAACTACTGATTGTCAATTTAATTCCTGCATATTAATTGTCTATTTCACTTTCTGTTGTTAAATGCCCCGTGAATTTGGATTTGCCTATTTCATGGTTTAGTTGCGAAATATTAATACTCTTAAGTGTTAATTGTTAATACTCTCAGTGTTAATCGTTATCTATTAATTGTTAGTTGTTAATGGTTAATTGTAAATTGTAGATTGTTAAGTGTAAATTGTTAATTGTTAATTCGTAATTCTCTTCTATATGTTAATTGTTGTAAGCTGTTAGTGGAACTCTTAGTATGAGTTGCACGTTGGTTGTCTACTATTAATAATTTCTTTGTTCCATAATCTGCCGTTGTTAATATTACTTTGCTCATTTTAATTTATATTATAAATGGAATGCCCTGGGATTTAATCATTTCCTATGTATTGACACATGCCTCTGAAATTTTAATTTTCTGTTCATTAATTTGTCATGTATTTTAATCATTTATTCAATTTATCCTTGAATTAGTTCACTATTTAGTTTTTGTTAATTCTCTCTGTGTTATCAAAAATATTGTCCCTATTGTTAATAAATATTCACCTTATCATTTAGTAAAGTAAATGTCACTTTGTTGCGCCAAAATAATTCTGTTAAATTGAGAATGACTGTTGAATATCACTTCTTGTCATTCTATGCTAGTCTATTGATATGCTTCATGTTATACCATTATTCCTCCAGTTATATTATATTGTCATTCCATGTTAGATTATTGATATTGTTGTGATTAATATTGCAAAGCATTGTCATGCATCATGTTAATAGACATAAGAGTGATGCCATATTTGGATTGGTATTCACATTGCATGGGAGAGACATTTCATTGGAGAGACCGAACTTAATAAATGTAAAGGGAATTGGGGGTTGGGGAGGTAGTTCAGAGTCTAACTGGGAGACTCGAGATTAAACTCTTCCCTCGTCGAGATGCGAGAGCCTGTCTCCTGGGAGTTAGTTCCGATTAGAAATTATTATCCTTGTGGGAAATATTCCCAATCTATGAGTTTAATGATATGAGACTATGAGTAAAAGACAGATTGAGTGGATTCCTTTCTGACATAATCAGACATGTGAATGCATCATACTGCATCTTACTTCTTGCTGAGTGTTAGGCTCACAGTTTGCTTGTGGTGTAGTGATTGTCATGACGTCAACGTTCTTGATGTGGAGGAGGAGGCATTGCTTACTGAGCAGTTGGATTACCCAACGGATTTGATTTGAGGGGTTATGACTCGCAAGGAATAAAAAAAACTAATGTTTTGAAAACGGTTTGAAAGACAATAAATATTTTGTGAAACTATGGACTCATGTTAAATGTTTAAACCGTATTTTGGATTTTGTTAATGATTTCCGCTTACTCACTTTGATTTATTTTCATCTCGCAAGTTTTAAATAAAAAAGACATGCATGCATCATTTTGCATCTTACTTCTTGTTGAGCGTTAGACTTACAGTTTGCTTGGGGTGTAGGTGATTGTTATGACGTTAGTGTTCTTTATGTGAACGAGGAGGTATTGCAGGTTGAGCACAGTCTACTTCCCTTCGAAGGAAAAATACCCTTAATTAAAGGGTTGGTTAATTAAAAGGAATACCTTGGAATTCATAAGGGATTGACTTGTCTTTGTATTGTTCCATTCGATCTTTTAGGTCCCTACTTCACCTCGACGGTTATCCCATGATGTACTTAAAGCCTATATGCGATGAATAGACTCCTGCAACCATGACCGGGTTACCCAACGAATTTGACCTGATGGGGTTAGGGCTCGTGGGGAGTAAAAAATTGATATTTTGGAATTAGTTTGAAAAACAATAAATGTTTTGTGGAACTATGGATTCATGTTAAATGTTCAAACCAAATTTTGGATTTTGTTAATAATTTTCGATTACTCATTGATTTATCTTCCTCTCGTACGTTTTAATTAAATAAAAAGAAAAATTTTATATGGTAATGAAAAAAGAAAAGGGTTTTAATAATGCGGAGCGTTACTCAAAGTTCCCTTCCATGAGGTCTTACACTTGCATAAATATACAAAATTAGGTTAAACTTAGAAACATAGTAAAAAAACTAAAAAAACACAAAAGAAAGTTAAAATTTTGGTTTTTGGCATAGTTAACTGTGGCAGCTGCGCCCGGGTTGGTGCTTGCGCTGGGCTTGACTAGCATGCGTGTTGTGTTAGGCCACGTGTGCTGGTTAGATTAGGCACGGGCAGGCACTGTCAGGCGTTGGGCGCTGGGTCGGATGCGGCGCTGACGGGCGGACAGGTGTGGCACTGACGAGGCATGTTGTAACGCCCCGCATTAATTTTGAACCTTTTTCCTTTTTAATTTCCATATAAAAAATTTTCTTTTTATTTATTTAAAACATACGAGAGGAAATAAATTAAAATGAGGGAGATAAATAAAAATGGATAAAATAAATCAGAGTATAAATTTGAAAGCATTAAGAAAATTCAAAATACGGTTTGACAGTTAAACATGAGTTCGTAATTCACAAAATGTTATCTTTCTTCAAACCATTTCAAAACGACGTTTTCCATCTTCATAAGCCATAACCCTTAGGTCGATTCAGTTGGGTAACCCAAGCGCTCAACAGGTAATGCCTCCTCCACTTCGAGAATGCTAACATCCCGATAATTACCTACACCACAAGCGAACTGTGAGACTAAAGCCCAGTAAGAAATGAGATGCAATATGATGCATGCTTGTAACTGATTATATCAAAATGGAATCCACCCAATCTCTTCTTTACTCACAGTCATATACATTAACTCGTACATTGAGCTGAGACATTGGAGGTATCCATCGCAGGTAGAATAGCCGCTAGTTGGCATCTAACACTCGGTTAGACAGACTCTCGCAACCCGACAAGGAAAAGGCATAACTCGAGTCTACCGGTTAAATCTGAACTACCTCCCCAACCTTTAATTCCCTTACATTCATTTACTTTATCCATTTTTCTCCCATAAAAGGCTTATGAATACCATTCCAAACATGGTATTCTTAATTGTTTCTATTATCATGATGTATGTCAATGCAGAGCAATAATCACAACAATATATATATATATATATATCAATTAACGAGAATCCAAACGAGTCCAATTAGATCACAACCAAGCTTACAACCAATAGTAAGCCCACAACCTATATTATCAAGCAACATAATATATTACAACTGCTATGAGCAATAAGCCAATTAACTAAAATTATCGAATTAAATAACGAAGAACTAACACGAGGCAATATAGTGTGATGACAATTACCATGACATAATTTAAATAGAAAAACAGCAGCAAAGCATTGAATACAACACTAAATAATGACGTGCTTTTGCATGAAGAGATATTTACCAAAGGAATAACTCAAAGTTATCTAAATACAAGCTAATGATTCATTTTATTAACAATGAAGTAATATAGCGTGGATTGCAAGGCAACGTTTTAAATATAGCAGTTACTATCAACAGAAACATGCTTATTAGGTCAATAAATAGCCAAAATGAAATGAGCATAGGCATAATGAACAGAGATAGCGTAGTATCTAGGAAATGGAGCATTAATACAAAGTATATTCATGCTTTATTATTGACAGATGCTTTATCCGAAAACCAACTGCACATAGAGGAATTCAACTCAAGCAGCAGAGTCTATAAATTTACAACGAAAACAAGAGCTAGCAGCTGAAATATCACTTCCAAACAACAGGGAAAATGCTCACAGAGAACCAGCAGATAATCCACGATGGAGGGCAAGTAAACATGCTTGATAGGTAAAGAAGAACAACAATATTTATCTAGTAGTAATGAAATAAAGATAGAGTAGACAACCAATAGGGTATTATTCTCAACTGTGTCCATCAAAGCAGTAAGCATCAGAATAGTGACTAAACTAACAGAGTAGATACATAATATGAAATATAATTATGCAGTGATTATGAGTTTCATAGAGAGTAATATCAACAAGTATACAAAGTGAGGGATTGAATAGCTTGCATGATCTTATACGAACAGAGCAACACCAAGCATTTCATAGAAAATATGTTCAGTCAATTCACAAACGAGACACTACTTGCGGTGTAGGGCCTCCACTGGCCACGACTCTACCCATTTCTTACCTCACAATTACCAGAAATCAAAGGTCTCATGCACTAGAAAAACACAGCTACTAGACGTCCCTAAACCAGCAGCTTCCTATAGCTCACACACACATGTAAGCTCTCCCCAAAATTCTAGAAGCCGGTCCCTCACCCTCTCCCCTACACTCACACTTCTTCTATCAGCTCACTTTCTTCTTCTTCTTCTTCTCTCTCTCGCTTTCCTCACACTCTGTCGCTACTCTATAAAAGTAACACTAGAAGTAAGGAACCATTCCCCATTTATCAGCAGAAGCGGCTTCCTAGAGAAGCTTCGCATGACAAACATTTAATTAACGACGTTGAGGTGGTCCAATAGACAATTGCCATGTGGATTGTGTTATCGGTTTGGGAAAATCGAGGGAAAAGTCATTAATAAACCCAGAAATTGCCATGGGAAGAAATAGGATTTTTAGAAATCCATCAGGGGCGGTAGACATCCCGGGCAGCTATTCATGTCACTTGGAGTAACATAAAACGCTGAGTTTCTAAAAACCATGAGACTTCGGGCAACAGTTCAGTTGACAATAGCTACAGTCGACCAGTCTTCGACTATTGACCGGAGTAATGTAATTCCACGCTACCACCATGTTGCCCAATGTGTCACCCACTCGAATGTGTTTTCCACATTTGGTCGAGTTTGTCGACCGAAACACACGACCGGGCTACAACCAAAAAGTTCAAAATGCAATCTGTAATGCATTTCGGAAGAACCTTGATTGCATCTTTGACCGCACTACGACCAAAAACCCAAAATGTAATCTGTAATGCATTTCGGAAGAGAACCTCGACCACATCTTCGATTGCACTGCGACTGATCACCCAAAATGCAATCTGTAATACGTTTCAGACAAGAACCTCGACCACGTCTTCGACTGCAGTGCGATCGAAAACCTAAAATGTAACGACCCGGATCCTTAATACCATTTTAAAACTCATTTAAACTTAAGGTCATTTTAATTTAAAATGGAGGGTTATCAGAGTGCGTAAAAAGTCGGATCGTTAATAAAATCGTTCATTTCATGTTTCATTCCTAAGAGAAATAATTAATAAAAATTTGCGGAAGCATATTAAATGAGAAAACTAATTAAACTAGAAACTAATTTATCGAGTAGGAAATTATGTCAATAAATGGCTGATAAAACATTTTTCAAAATACAAGGTTTCCAATTATTCAATTAAAGTACAATTGACACTTAACATTTTCAAACGAATTTATTTATAACTTGAAAACAGCGTTCATACATAATTGAAATCAAATGTAACGTTATTAATATTACATAGTTCCAGTTTGCGAAGAAGACTCAAATTGAATTTTAACACTTATTCTCTTCATATCGTACCATACTCTACTATACTACTACTCCACTGGCGTCTATGTCGGATCAACCCCATGCTCCACCGGAATGACCTCTTCCTTAATTGCTGGCATAACTCCTTCATTACCTACACCACAAGTAAGGACGTGAGCTTACGCTCAGTAAGGATTGGGGAAAGACACTTATGCATTCTCTCTTTAGTCTTCGTTGGATTGAGGGCCACTCAACCCAACTCTTTCATTTCATTTCATTCGTTTTCTACATTCATTCGTTAAAACTCGTACATCGAGCTTGGAGATTGGAGGTTTTCCTTTGAGATGGCATAGCTGTACGGAAACTAACCCCCTGTGGGCTACTAGTCCCTTTCCCGTCTTGGCAGGGGTGTATCCTAGTAGCTAGGCTAGATCCGGACTACCCATCTACCCCAACTCCCTAGTTCCGGCATATACCCGCCTTTAGGGTTCTTCTTATCCCGGCATATACCCGCCTTTAGGGTTCTTTCTTTTCCCGGCATATACCCGCCTTTAGGGTTCTTTCTTTTCCCGGCATATACCCGCCTTTAGGGTTCTTTCTTTTTTGTTTCATTCTTCCTCACTCATGCATGTGGGTACCGTTCCGATGGTTACCCTCCTACTTGGTTTCTATTAGCATGGACTTAACCTAACTTTTCCTAACCAAACGAAACATGTATAATAAGCAATAGCAATATATTAGGCGATACTATTAAACAACGAATGAAATGAAGGTCATTACATGCTTTTCATAACGAAAAGAATGACAACGAATTAACGGACATGCTTTATAAACTCATGGCATTATAATAGTAAACTAACGGAAATTAATAGTGGACTATAAGTAGAATAAATCCTACGAACAAGCTTCGGACTTGACGACAAATAACAACGAAATGTAACTAACGAAACGTACCAACGAGTTAATAACAAGAGTAAAACTAAAAGTAATGCTTCATGAGAATATGCTTAACGAAGTCAACCAAAACATGCTCAATAATTCGACTAAACCAAAAGGTTTCTAACCAGAACCATAACAGCATTATAAACTAAATCAAGCATTTCAATGCTTTGAACAATTAAATTACATCATCTAATCTAGATATTCCACATGCTTTAAACTAGCATAGATATTCCATATGTTACTGAATTAAATTTAGGGCAACAAAATTTACCATCAACCATTATCTGCACATTGAAGAACAAATGACCAAAAATTAAAGAAAATCAAAACCATATGTCAATTTCTCATTATTCATGCTTTGATTCATCATAGCTTTAACCTTCCGTTTCTAAAATCATGGTTAAGAGGAGAATTAGAAAATAAATTATAAGTTGTAAACTACACCCAAAGAAGTCAAACTCATATGTCAATTGCTCATTTTTCATGCTTTTATTCATCATAGCTTCAATCTGCAGTTTATCATACTTAAGAGGAGAATTAGAAAATCAATCATAAGTTGTAAACAAAACTCACACACACATATCAACTTGTGGGTAGGGCTTTGACGGCCAAAACCTCCCAATTCCTTACCTAACGTCTGTAGCAATTCGGTATATAAGTTCTTCCACTCCAATACCTTCAGAGATAATTAAATAACCCATTAGTTAATAATCACAAACTCTAAACAACTTGTTACTCTTAACAACATCTAAACCAAAACTCCTTATTCATTACTTAACCACATATCATAATCCCAATACACTTAATCTCTTTCTCCTTCACAACTCTATCACTCAACGAAATGCCCAAATGAAATCATCAAGTTAAGCTTAACCAACAATTCCTTAACAGAGCATAAATTTCCATCAATCAATTATTGATTCTAACATTCAGAACAACATTTCTTTTCCACAACTCCACGCTCGACTGAGTTCCAACAACACCACAACTCCCACAAACAGAACTACAAAACATAAACCAAATGACTAACAGAGAGAAGGAAACCTCACCAGAATAACTCGAAGACCCGAGGAGCTCAAATCTTCAGCCTTCTCAACTCACCCTCTCTCTGCCTCTCACTCTCTGCCAGTGAATTTATCAGGAGGAAAACACAGATCCACCCACCTCAATGATGCTTTAATTTCCAAATTGATTTCTCCACATTCTCAGCAGCTGGAAGACATTCAAGAGGTGATCTTTCTGCCGACAATGCAGCTGGAAGACTTTAAGAAGTTGTCTTCTGCCGACAACTTCTCGACCTGAATTAGCCAGATTCGGCTCGGACTTCTCAGGTTACGAGTCGGGTTCGAACCCACACAGTCAATGCAGGGGACCCATCAACGAATCAGATCTCGTTGATTCACCCCTCTGATTTCTACATCCAGCCAACAATAGTTTCAACAAACTGACGAACGTACCAATTTTGTCGCTGAAAACGTCGCCGAACACATCGCCGGCCAGAGCCGACGTGAACCCGAGGCGTATCACCGTCGCTGTTGCCGTCCGTTCGTGCGTCGCCGTTGTCGTCGCCGTAGCTGGACGGTCGTCGCACTCCGAGCGTCCCCTCCCGCTCGCCTCTCGCATCTCACCGTCGCCTCTCCCCTCCGATTCCCCTTCCCCACTTTCTCCCTGCTTCTCGCTTCAGACACGAAAGGAATGGCCAGAATGGCCATTCCTTTTTATTTTTTATTTTTTATTTTTTTATTTTAATTATTTATATATATATAAATATAAATAGAGAGAGAGAGAAAGAGATAATATGAGAGTGGGTGGATGATGAGAAAGATGTAAATGAGGGTACGACACCAATCACTCTTCCCAAGTTAAAGTCACTATTGTTAGAGGGCCTGCCAGATCTAAAATCCATATGTCCCGCCGCAAGACCATTGATTTGCAAGTCTCTAGAGAAAATTACCATAAAAGAATGTCCAGAAGTTGAGCAAAGTGTTTATGTACGTTGGGATGAGAGGTAAAGCATCTCCATCAGCCTTTCTTCAACCAATTCAATTAAAGTCACTTAATTTGCATTGATTGTCACATGTAAGTTTATGGTTAAAGTGAATGAAAAATATACGGTGTTATCCATGTGAATACTATTCTCATTTTAGATAAATTTGCGAATACTATTAAACCACATTCCCCTATTCTTATTATTATTTTCTTTTATTATATATAATAAACATTTTAATATATATATATTTATCGTAAACACTTATCAATTTAATCATCCAATTACTTAAAATTCTTCAAATTTTCCGTCGACTTATTCCCGGATTGTCAGATGATTATTAGGGGTCCAATTCACTTCCATCCAGTCGGCTTTAAAAAAAATTCTAAATAATCCAAATATACTCAATTAATTTCCAATTATCTTTATTTAATCCCATTATGGAAATCAGGATATTACACAAAATGCAATCTGTAATGCATTTCAGATGAGAACCTCGACCGCATCTTCGACCCCACTGCGACCAAAAACCCAAAATGCACATTTTCCTTAAAACTCGTACTTTAATCATTCCCCAATATTTTTCATACATTTACACGACATTATTCTATTATGGTGAAGACTAAAGAAGCCTATTTTACCGATGACTACGTGGCACTATTGGAGAAGGGCAGAATCGATAACACAAAATTAGAATAAAAAGAGGAAAGAGAGAAGCTCCAGGGTGTTGATGAAGAATGATATTTGTTTCCTTTTGTTATTTTCCTCGTTTACTCTGTAATCTTCTTTCTCATTTCTTTGTAAACTCTCCTGTCTTGCGATTACTGCGCAATATCACAACAATTGGTATCATAGCAACCACGATCCACGACCGAGATGTAGTCTTGGATGGATGAAGACACGTTGAACCGTTTCAACGCAGAGATGAAATATTCTGGATCTGCGATTTCTTCTCAGCTGCAGCAACTTATACAGAGCCAAGATTGATTAGAAGGGATTCTTCACTGATTCGTTCAAGACTCTAACTCCAAACATGAAGCTATTATGGCAGAGTTCAATCGGCTCCATCCAATTCAATTAGACATCAATCAAAAGCTTGCCACAGTTGAAATCAAAGGGCATTGTGAGCTTCTGGCTACCATTGAGAAAGAAATTGGAGTCGCTACAGTTGATGACTGAGAAATTAATGTGGACTTTCAAGCTGGGCTAGTAGAGGTAAAAACTGTTGTTCTAAATTTGGTGTGCTCGTCTGCTATAGCAAATTTTACTAGAGAGGTTGCTTCTTGCATTTCTCCAATTTCTTTAAAAGCCAATTTAGGTCTGGTCCAAAAGTACTTTGCTCCTGCTATTGATAGTGTTTATTTTCTAGTGGATATAATTGTTAATATGAATTTATTTCATGAAGAAGTGCTAAGGGAGGTAACAACTGAGAATAACTCTATGTTTTGCAAACGAAAGGTTATTGGTATTGTTCAAAAGTTTTTGGTATAGGTTGTTCTGCTTCAACCTTTCATAGCCAAATGTTGGACCTCCCATACTCTGGATATTGTAGAAGCGAATATATTAATTAGTAAAATTTTGAACTATAAATCTACGCGGAAGAAATTAAATTTTGAGCTTCAAGTTAAACTGGGTTTTGATTGCCTGACATCATGTTCAAAAGTTTTTGTTGCATTGAGCCTTTTGTGTGTGAATCAATGGTGTTTTTTGGAGGCATTGGCTGCTACTTAAGCATATCGAATGAATGGATACATACTATCATAATGTTGTGTGGATACTTGTCACAACCCAGAGGTGGGCCAAACAGAAACGTCGGGCCAAACAACCCGGTCCACGGAAGGGACGCAATCACCTAGCCCAAAGCATGTTGAATTATTGCGAAAGATTTGTATAAATACTCACCCGCGACCCACTTGTGATGGGTCAGAGTCCATATAGTGATTGCGAGAATAATTAATAATGTGGAATAATATTTTAAAAGAGTCCAAATGATACTGTGCATGCAATCAAAGTTTCTCATAAAACCAGATTAAGTAAATTACAGTCATCCAACAGCTTGCTTACTAGGAAATAAAGGTTCAACTAAGAAAATAAAATAAAATAAATAGCAGTAGAGTCTTCATCTAAAACCCTAACCTAGAAAAAATAATTCGAAGGGGTGAGTGACTAGCTCACTAGGGGACTTATACTAAATGCTAAGTGCGTGTAAAACTTATTTTACCATTTTCTTGAAAACCATGAATTTCGAGAAATATACACATTTTTCAAAACATCTGAAATCAATTTTGTCTTTTAGAAAATCCAGCCCGAAGGACCCTGACGAGGTATTTAGAAAGCATGGCTATATACATAGACAACTATAGGTTAAAATACCCTCGTCGTGTTTCATCCCAAAAACCATAATCCGTGAAAAAGGAGGAACACTCATGGACTCCCTCGAACAATCACACAGAAAGGTGGCGACCGTTTCTGAGCAGTACCTCATGAGTCTGGTGGAAGAAAAATGACGCCGGTCTGTAGACCCAGCCCATCTTCCGGGGTGTCATGAGCAAATTCCATCAACGACACGCCCGTGATATACACCTATTCAGTTTTAGGGATTTCCCTCTACAGTTCACAAAATAGAACTACACATGGAGACAATCCTCAACTTTAATAATATCTTAATAGTTCCAAGTAACATTGTACAAACAACGGTTAAGCAACTTCTATCTCCTTTTCAACTCATGCAAAACTACTTTGTTCTTTTTGTTCATAAATTTCCAACGTCTACTAATGCTCAACAGATTTTAATTGGCAAAAAATATACAAACAGTAATTAAACCAAAACCAACATGGCATATATTTCATAGCTCTCCAAACATAAAATTAGTCACAAATCAAAGCAGCATATCCTCATGAAGCCATCTCTAATCAATGAACAAATTAACCTCATCGAAACCCATCGACTTAAACAGAACCAAATATAGGAGCCTGGAAACAAAAATCCAATATAGCCAATGAACTCAACTAATTTGGAATCCATTATGTACAAACCTCAACAAAACAGAAAGTATAGTTATAGTGCATGTCCACAGGATTTTCATTGCATCCAAACAGAATATTACGAATCTATAGCTAACATCAAAACAACCACGCATACCCATCCAGAAATCGAAGCTGAAGTGTAATATCAAACAGGGACCAAAGTTCGTTATGCTCGAGAGTTCTTAACAAAACAGCAAGCGAACCAACAATGTCCAAACCAAACGCATCAAAATAGGGCTAATTTCATCAGTGAAAACCAAACCAACAGAGCACCTAAACCAACTACAATCTCCAACAACAGCAACATTCAAAGCAGAAAATCTAGGGGTGTTCAAACCGAACCCGAACCGACGGATCAAACTGAAACCGGCCAATATGGGTCAGACCGGATCGGTTTTGTGCAAAAAAATGCAAAATTCGGATGAATCGGATTTTTGGGGGTTCAACCTCGGTTTCGTTTTCTCAAAACCGTGGAAACCGAATCCGAACCAGCGTTTTGAAAATTTTCGCTATTTTCAAAATTTTTATTTTTTAATATATGAATTTTTGTAAATTATTTACTTGCAATATACACAACTCAGTTTATAGGATAGGTTTGGAAGAAATTGTCCTCCAATTTTCGATGTGGGATTTGGTCATTTGGATTTCAACTCCTTTAATTTGTTTTTTATTTTTTTATTTTATTTTTTTATTTGGTCCTTTAATTTTTTTAATTTAAAATTTCAACTCCTTCAACTTTCCTAATTTACAATTTCAACTCTCTTCTCTCTCATTACACTATTTTTATTACTATTCAAATTAAAATATATTTTATTTCAATTTAATAAATAATAATCATATTAAATAAATATAAATTTTGCATGTTAATTATATATTTATGTAATATTGTCTATATTTCGATATCGTTGTATTATTATTTAAATTTTAAAATATTAGTGAAATGTTTTTATTTTATTTGAATAAAAAAAATGAAAATACTTATAATATATGAAAATATTTAATATTGAGGTGTTTGGATTTGCAAAAAAAATTAAAATATTCAAGACTCATTCTCTATTCTTCTCTCTATATATATATATGAAAAGAACAAAAAATAAACCGAAACCGAACCGAAATATTGGTTCCGGAACCGATTTGGTTACCCAAAAATAAAAACCCGATGTAGGTTTTAAAATTTCCAAACCGAAACCGATTGGTTCGGTTTACTTTCGTATTAAAACCGAACCGAAACCGAATTTGAACACCCCTAAGAAAATCGATAGAGAACAACAATCCAATGATTTATCATCCAATTCAGAATCCAGAACAGAAATCAGAATGGAAACAAAATCAATCCTAATCCGCGAAATTACTCACCCAATCAGAGGAACCGGCGCGAAAAGCTCAACTCAGCCCTCTGTTCTCCGAACTGCCACAAAAAGCTCTCGATCGAGGCCTTGACCGTCACTAGAATCCTTCAAACAGAGTCCCCGGTAGCGCTGTCGAATCGCTCGAAGCTCAGGCCTTGTCAGAAAGCCCCAGACGGAGCTTTGCAATGGTTGGGAGCCCGAGCCTTGTCCGCTAGCAGCTCGCCGGCTTCTGCTCGGAGTGCTGAGTCCGTGCGGCCAGTCTCTCTCGCGAAGAACCCTCTGGCGTAGCATCTCTCTCCCTCTCGATTCGTCTCTGTTGCTTGAAGGAGAACAGGGGCAAAAAGAAGCAGAAACCCTATCCCTTTTTTTTCATTTCAAATTGGTTGTTATCCTTTTCCAACTCATTGTGTGGCGGGAGTGAACTTATACTAAATGCTAAGCGCGTGTAAAACTTATTTTACCATTTTCTTGAAAACCATTAATTTCGAGAAATATACACATTTTTCAAAACATCTGAAATCCATTTTCTCTTTTAGAAAATCTAGCCCGAAGGCCCCCGACGAGGTATTTAGAAAGCATAGTTGTATACATAGACAGCCATAGGTTAAAATACCCTCGTCGTGTTTCATCCCAGAAACTATAATCCGTGAAAAAGGAGGAATACTCATGGACTCCCTCGAACAATCACACAGAAAGGCAGCGACCATTTCCGAGCAGTACCTCATGAGTCTAGAGGAAGAAAAATGACGCCGGTCCATAGAGAAAGCCCATCTTCCGGGGTGTCATGAGCAAATTCCATCAACGACACGCCCGTGACATACACCTATTCAGTTTTAAAGATTTGCAACCCAAGGAAGCCTCATCTCCTTCCTAATCTCAAATTTCACACAGCGCACAAACAAAACATCTCCACACAGTAGGAGATGTACCGGGGATAGCCTCCTGATACTTTGACACCGAGATCGTCTAATGTATCCAGAGGATTCATCGCCCTAAAAACAATATCCAATATATCATACCATGAAAATTCGATGCACAAAAGTAAACATGTAAAACTTTTGTACATACGTAATATAAAAATCTGACGTGCTATCGAATAGTCCCTGTCAGGTTTTTCATGTGGTATCCCACAAAATACGATTTTGAAAACCATACAATGTAGTGCAAAACAACTCAGTATAAAACCCCTACTTGGTTGGCGGTCCTTTCTTGTATAAAAAGGAACCTCTACCTCAGGCACCGGCTCGAAGTCCACAAACTCGTCCGAGCCCACAACATGTTAAACATGAGAAAATCTCATAAATATATGTCGAGGGTTAAGTGAGAGAGTCCTAAACCAGAACTAAGTTTAATGTCTTTCAATACTCCACTTATCATTCCCTCCATAGTTCACAAAATAGGACTACACATGGGGACAATCCTCAACTTTAATAATATCTTAATAGTTCCAAGTAACATTGTACAAATAACGGCTAAGCAACTTCTATTTCCTTTTCAACTCATGCAAAACTAGTTTGTTCTTTTTGTTCATAAATTTCCAACGTCTACTAATACTCAACAGATTTTAATTGGCAAAAAATATACAAACAGTAATAAAACCAAAACCAACATGACATCTATTTCACAGCTCTCCAAACATAAAATTAGTCACATAAATCAAAGCAGCATATCCTCATGAAGCCATCTCTAATCAATGAACAAATGAACCTCATTGTAAACCCATCGACTTAAACAGAACCAAATATATGAGCCTGGGAACAAAAATCCAATATAGCCAATGAACTCAACCAATTTGGAATTCATTATGTACAAACCTCAATAAAACAGAAAATATAGTTATAGTGCATGTCTACAGGATTTTCATTGCATCCAAACAGAATATTACGAATCTATAGCTAACATCAGAACAACCACACATACCCATCCAGAAATCGAAGCTGAACAGTAATATCAAACAGAGACCAAAGTTCGTTACTCTTGGGAGTTCTTAACATAACAGCAAGCGAACCAACAATATCCAAATCTAACGCACCAAAACAGGGCCAATTTCATCAGTGAAAACCAAACCAATAGAGAACCTAAACCAAGTACAATCTCCAACAACAGCAACATTCAAAGCAGAAATTGATAGAGAACAACAATCCAAAGATTTATCATCCAAATCAGAATCCATAACAAAAATTAGAATGGACACAAAATCAATCCAAATCCGCAAAATTACTCAACCAATCAGAGGAACCGGCGCGAAAAGCTCAGCTCAGCCCTTTGTTCTCTGAACCACCACAAAAAGCTCTCCATTGAGGCCTTGACCGTCATTCGAATCCCTCAAACAGAGTCCCCGGTAACGCTGTCGAATCGCTCGAAGCTCGAGCCTCGTCAGAAAGCCCTAGACGAAGCTTTGCAATGGCTGGGAGTCTAAATAATCATTATCTAGTAAATATTCATTAAAGTAATAGATAAGGTAATCTAAAAGTTGTGCTAGATATATATCGTTTTCCATTTGTTGTATATTTTCGTGATCAAGTTTAACCCCGTATAATGACATAAAAATTTAAATTATTATTATTATTATTATTTATTTATTTTTTAATTAATTCTATTGCTTAATGATCTGATGGTTGTTTTTAATGATTGTAATGGTGCTTCTTCTTGATTCTTTTCAGAAGCATTCGAACGATTTTTGTACAGATTCAAACAAATATTACAAGAACAATTAAAAGATTGTCCCGACTCAATCAGAACAACACAATTTAATAATCTAATTCCATTAGATGATTCACGAAATAACTTCTGGCGTAGCATCTCTCTCCCTCTCAATTCATCTTTGTCGGCTGAAGGAGAGTAGGGGCAAAAAGAAGTAGAAACCCTATCCCTTTTTTTTTCATTTCAAATTGGCCCTTATCCTTTCCAACTCATTGTGTTGCGAGATTTTTTTGCCTCTTCTCAATCCCTTTTAATTTCCTTTCTACACCTTACCTCATTTTTATTTCCTATTTTAATTCCTTCATTTAACTACTTTATTTGATATAACTCCATTTATTTAATCCAATTTTCATCTTTCATTTTCCATGTCAAATCCCCTTGGCGAGATTTTTCCCTCTATAACTCATCTTCTTTCTTTAATCCTTCTAATTTCTTTTATTTCATGAAATTATCACTTATTCACTTACTGTCACATATATGTCAAATATACATATCGTGTTTTGAATCAATCCATCTCCAACTTCTAATTTACTCCGAACATCATCCGACAATGTTATAGCTCCAATTTAACTCTTTAATTTCATTTCTTAATTTAATTTTCAATTCGAGAATTTTTTATTCCACCAATTTACTTATTGACCAAAAATTCTCACGTGGCCGCTACGAGACAATTCATGTCAACTTTTCAACGTTATAACTAATTTTAACGCAAAAAATTTACACATAGAATTTATTATCTTGAAAATTTTCAGATTTTACAATATTGGTATTGATGATAAGGAAGATAGTGGCGGCAAAGGTGAGTGCCCATGGAAGGAAATTATGAGAAGGAAAAGGATAGTGGGTAAGACGACACCTTGCGAATGATTTTGCAAGCAGCCAAAGAGGTCAAAAGAGAAGCCATTTGTTAATTTGATGCTGAGAAGAAATGAAGTATCTGAAAATGAAAGGGAAACTCCATCAATTCCTAATTTGTGGTTGGAAGCGAAAATGCCAGCAGAGGATAATGAACGAGTATTTGCAAGAAGAGAGTTACACCCAATTTTCTCCATTAAGAGAGGAAGTAAGAAATATCAGTACATGCCTACTATGGTTAATAATTTGTGTTACAGTGAGAGACAGAACAAAGAATTCAATTGTGGTCCAATCCACGTGATTGAAAGAACTGAGGATGTTATTATGCCTCTTGATTGTAGAAATCCAACATTTTACGAGTCTATCTTTAGCTGACAATATGATTTAAAATGCTCAAGTGAATCCTTCTTTCATGGTTCTGTGCAACTTAAAAATGTTTGTGAGCTTCCCATTATTAGGTATTCTAGTGATGCATTAAATTTTTAGCAAAATGAATCATTGGTTCATTATCTTGTTGAGAAAGAAAATGTACATGAGATAACACCTATAGTACCGATAATTGTTGTCGAAGGGGAGAGTATGACGAGTCACCTTATAGAAGATTCAAAGAAGAGCCAGGCCAGACATCTAAAAGAAATAGAGTCAAGAAAGAGATATTTTGAAACCAAACTCTAGTCCTTAGATCCTTTATCTTTTAGTATTGATTTATATCTTATTGCCTTGGAATTGGCTAGGGAGAAAAGAGATGTTCAGAAAAGCAAATACAACATTGCAGATGGTATGAGGCAAATGTTTGATCCGTTTGAAAGGGTTGCCCGTGCTCATCAAGTTTACCCATGTTGTGAGCGCCCTTTCAGTGCAGAAGAAGAAGATGAGTTTGTCAAAAAGCAACAAATAAAGCCTGCAAGTTCCACTGAGCATATGAAAGTGCTGGCCATGGAATATTCAACTGTTGATTCTCACTTTCAGTAACTAGGCAAACTTCGTATGGTTTATGAAGAATTTCTGAAAATTGAAAAAGAAACAATTTCTAATGCAAAGAAAGAATTGCAGTCCCTTACAGAAGAGTTAGATCAAAAGTTGCAATCCCTTGATGATGTTTTAGGAGTTTTACCTCAAGTAAAGTCTAATAATGACTCTATTGAATCCTTGGTACTACCTATTAAAATTGCGGACATGCTCTTTCAAGAAATTCAAACTTGGCAAAAGCAAATTGAGAAGTTAGAATATAAGCTTGATTATAGAGGGAAAGGTGTCAGAACTATGGAAGATATTCAATCTGAGCTAAATACTTTGCAGTCTACCAAGGACAATATACATAACAAACTAGAGAAGTTATGGGACGAGCAGCGGTACATGAAAAATGATTTGTCCAACATTCAAATACGATGGCACACTGTAAGAGAGGAAAAAGTGAAAGCGACTAATACATTGTGCAACATCCCGTATTTTCAAAATACATAAAATTCAAAACTTTCTTTTCGTAAAACATCAGAGTTTTTTTCTTTGTAAAATGCAATCGTTAAAACTCTTTACTTTCACTTTTACTCTTTACTTTCATCTTTATTTCTTTACTTTCATCTTTACCAATTTGAGCATAAATAATTAAAATCATTTGTATGAAATGCCGTGGAAGAAAAACAAAACCTTTAAAGAGTAATTAATAAATTACAAAACCCTTTTTCATTTCTTTTTGTTTAACTCTCTAGCCCAGCCAGCCACAAGATCCACCCGTGCAAATCCTTCATCAACTGTCTTTAACCTGTTCATCTATTGCTCGTTCGTATCTACATCACAAGACCTAACTAATAAGCCTAATGCTCAGCAAGTGGTAAAGTGAAGTGCAAATGATATGCATGATCATACGATGCAATTTAACTTAGGAGTACATACATGACAAACACCATGGGGCTATAAGGAAGAATTGGCCAATTAACTATAATTACACATATCATGGTCTTCCTCATGCCATATGTACTTTTTGTTCCGAGAACGTTGGGGATTTCAGAACAGGTAAAGGTGAACCCTAGCTTCCACGTAGCTACTGTATAGAAGTGTCACCGATCACCCGAACCCCCACATGTCTATTTACATAGATTATTATGTCATATGCTATGCACGTGAGTTCATACAATCCTATATGCAATAAATGGCAAAGAAACATATCATTAAAAGAACCTAAATCTAGTAAACACACAACATACAATTCTAATTCTTGCGATGTAGGGTCCGAAGACCAAGGCACAGTAAGTATCACTTACTTGGCATCCATAACGCGTTTTTGTTTCTTTTCTTCTCTTTGTACCTTTAAACCATAACAACTATGCATTAATAACAATCTCCTAAACTTTAATTACACAATACTAATTCCAAGACGTAACAGATTAACAGAATAGTTATAACCTTACAATGTTGCTCATTCCATCAATGTGCCATGATAAATTAACTTTACAAAACTGACGAAGAATATTGTATCATAAAACCATATTGCCCATAGCCAATAATGATCAATATGTACAATATATGCATTTTAAACCAAGAGGCAGTTTACCAATCAAGAACACTTAACAACAAGACAGTTTAATAAACCATTTCTTGCAATCAAACCCAAGTCCATCATATTAGCATTCAGGATAAGTACCAATAGAGATATCCAATCATTTTCTGTATTAAGCCATATTCACTCATTCCTTGGCAGAAACCAAACTAAAAGTAACAAAATCATTTCCAATAACCATCATCTGTCCTTTTTCCAGCAACCACAATTAAAGAATATGTGGCAATTCAACAACCTGTCCATATCCATCATAGTCAACAACCAATAATTAACAACAATTCTCATTCTCCAATATATCTCTCGGCAGTAATCCAATATCTATCAATATAATATCCACCTTTCATAGATAATAAACAAGATAAACATCATTCAAAGAAGGCACAATAACACCAACAGGATGTGTTTCATTCCTTTTTAACAACTACTGCCTAAAGTCATGAGAAAAGCAAAGAATTACCTGAAATTGAAACAAGCAGACCCGAAAGCTTCTGTCCTATATTCCTTCTTCTGCTTTCTCCTAAACCCAACAACCCATTTCTCACAAACTAGTCTCGGCCCTGTAACAGAGAGCACACCCGAGAAGAATAAAACACCCAGAACATGACTCTGCTTGTTGTCATTTATAGCCTAGGAGTACTGACACGAAGCTGAAGGAGAAGTGTACACCGATACACTTACATAAATGACACAGAGAAGGATGCCATGTGGAAGACTCGTGTCATGCCAGCAAAAGCAATCCAGCTCAGTGGACCGACAGAATCGGTCCCAACCCAACACCCAGCAAATCAAGTCTTGCCTCCTTCGCCGGCACCAATTCGTCGTTGCCCAATATCACCAACTAATTCAAATTGACTGAACGACTAACCTCATCGAAGCTCGTCAATCCATCCCGTGAGCTCGCCGAATCCTGCCAGACAACATCGCAGCCCGCAATGCCAGCAGGCCATTTCATCGCCGGCCATTGCTCGTCCCCTGACCGTCACCTCGTCGCCGGAGATCGTCGCCCGTCACTCGCGTCGGCGTCGCCTTCTCCCTCTCTGCCTCTCTCATTCTCTCTCTCTCTCTCTCTCTCTCTCTCTCTCTCTCTCTCTCTCTCTCTCTCTCTCTCTATTTCAAATGGCCGAAGGCCATTAGGGTAAATTACCCAATTCCATTTAATTTAACCCAAAACCTTAACTTAAATCCTTCATATAATTGCACTTAAATATTTAATTAAGTCGAACCAAAACCAGTTCATTCCATACCGAGTAATTTAGTAATATCTCAATAACTTATTCGATTAATTCGAATATCTCCAATCATTTTCGAATTTATCAATTTTAAATCCGATATAAAAATTTGGGATATTACACATTGCATGAGGTAATAAAGGTGGAGGAAGAATTAGAGCACTTGGCTGAGGAAAAAAGTCAAGTTGATCTTGATACAATTGCATTTAACACCTTCATCAAGCCATTATTGGAGGCCAGAAAACTGTATTTTTCAGCTAACATCTATGACCAAGTGCTTGGCATAAGAGTTACTCCGTTTATTCATATCTACAAAGAACTAAGGATTTCTTCTGGTCTTATCCCAAATCTTACTTGCCTTTGGACGATGAGGAGAGGGAGTATGAAATCTGCATATCCTTGGGACAAGGATATTGTGAGGGGGAGGGTTGTTATGGTGGAGACTAAAGAAGCTTATTTTACCTATGAATATGTGGCACTATTTGAGAAGGGCGGAATGGGTTACACAAAATTAGAATAAAAAGGGGAAAGAGGGAAGCTCCAGGGTGTCGATGAAGAATGATATTTGTTTCCTTTTGTTATTTTCCTCATTTACTCTGTAATTTTCTTCCTCATTTCTTTGTAAACTCTCTTGTCTTGCAATTACTGAGCAATATCACAACATATTCCAACCACAAAATATTGTCCTACAATTAACATATTTATTTCACAAAATTCATTATATTATATAAATAGAGGAATTTATCGGGGTATTATATTCTACCCCCCTTAACAAAATTTTGTCCCCAAAATTTAGCTAAGTAAATAACTCTAGGTACTTGGCTTCCATATCCTCCTTCCTTTCCCACGTGGCTTCTTCGGATGAATGATTCTGCCATAAAACCTTGACTAGCGGAATCTGCTTGTGCTGAAGCTCTTTTATTCACAAATCCAAGATCTACACAAGTCTTTCCTCGTAGCTTAAGTTTGTCTGGACTTCCACATCGCTAAGAGGCATTGCAAGAGTCGGGTCTCCAAGGCATTTCTTCAGCATCGATATATGGAATACATTATGCACACCCTCCATAGAAGCTGGTAGTTGCAACTGGTATGCCGCATTCCCAATCCTTTTTGTGATTACAAAGGAGCCAATATACCTTGGGCTTAACTTTCCCCTTTTTTCAAAATGCATAATTCCCTTGAATGGAGATATTTTCAGAAATACAAGGTCTCCTTCATTGAATTCCAAGTCTCATCGACGATTATCAGCATAACTCTTCTAACGACTCGGAGCGACTAGCATTCTTTGTTTGATAATAGTGACAAATTCGGCAGTTTTTTGTACCATATTAGGGCCATAAAGCTTAGCTTCATATGTCTCGTTCCAATATAAAGGAGATCTTCACTTTCTGCCATATAATGCCTCATAGGGTGTCATTTCAATCGTGGCCTGTAAACTGTTATTATAAGCGAACTCGACCAACAGAAGTGTCTTTCCCCATCCAATTTGGAACTCGAGCACGCAAGCACGCAACATATCCTCAAGTGTCTGCATTCATTCTCTCACTCTGGCCATTAGTTTGAGGATGAAATGCGGTACTGAATTTCAGTTCTGTACCCATAGCCTTGTTCAAACTCTTCCAAAACGCCAAAGTGAATCACGAGTCTCGATTAGATATGATGGAGACTAGAACACAATAGTACAATTTCTTTGACATACAAATCAGAAAATTGATTCATTTTATACATCACCATCACAGGCAAGAAGTGGGCAACCTAATCTGTTCACAATCACCTAGATCGCATCGTGCCCCTTAGTAGTCCTGGGTAAGCTCGTAATGAAATCCATAGTAATATGCTCCCACTTCCACTCAGGTATTGGCATAAGCTGAAGCATTCCACCAGGTCTCTCTGATGTTTTGCTTTCACTTGCTGACACACCTGACACAACACCACAAACTGAGCAATATCGTATTTCATAATCGCCCAGTAATAATGCTTCTTGAGATCTTTGTATATTTTATTACTCCCAAGGTGGATAACGAAGTTGAAGTGTGAGCCTTTTGCAAGATTGTCATTCGTAATGCTGAATCATTGGGCACATACCATCTGTCCCTATACTTAATTATACCATCGGCAGACATAGAGTAGTCTCGATAATCAGGTAAGGTCGGATTCAACTTAAAATCCTCACATATGCCATCTCCTTGTTAGGCCTCCTTAATCTGTTCAAGTATGGAAGGCTTCAGTGTCAGTTTCAATAATACAATATCCAACTAAGTCAGAACCATTGTACATCAAGCTCTCGGATGTCTTCTTGAAGTCCCATTGGCATTTCATCACATATAATGCTCATGATGGCAACCTTACGGCTTAGAGCATCGGTCACAACGTTAGCTTTTTCGGGATGGTACTTAATCTCACAATCATAGTCCTTTATGAACTCTAACCACCACCGTTGTCTCATGTTAAGCTCTTTTTGCGTGAAGATATATTTGAGGCTTTTGTGATCCCAATAAATCTCGCAACATTGCCCATATAAATAGTGTCTCCAAATTTTAAGTGTAAACACGACTACAACAAGCTCCAAATTGTATGTGAGATAATTAACTTCGTGAGATTTAAGCTGTCTTGAAGCATACACAATCACCTTGCCATTCTACATAAGTACCCATAAAATTCATGATTTTTAAATTATCTTAAGAATGCCACATGTAAATTTTAAGTGAATTTTTGATCAAATGTGGAAGAGTAGACCCATTTTGTCGTGTAACGACGATATATACGTTTTTTCATAAAATAGTCAAATTAGGTTTTTCTGTGCGGAAATTTGTTTTGAGGAATGTGAAATGCAATAGATGGTTTTAATGTAACATATATATATACATATATATCTTTATTAAATTCAATTTATATTTAAAATTTATTTTCTTTTAATAAATAAGAAGTGTGTAGAAGAATCTTTACTTCTTCTGCACACGAAGGAGTGCCGACAGAGAGAGACGACGAGCGGGAGGGTGAGGTTTCGCGAGAGGCCGAGTCTGAGCGAGGGTCGGCGAGAGCTGCGGGTTGTCGGCGGGTTTTCTATCGTGAACGAGTGAGCATTTCCTTCTAAGGGTATCTCGAGCAAGGGGAGGAGCGTCACTCGGCCGACGACAGGGGTGAGCTGACCAAAGTTGTTGTTCACGGCGACTGTAATGCTTCGTCTAGGAGCATTCTTGTTAGGCAAGCCGAGATTTCTTCCGCTATTCTGCAGTCCGGTGAGTCATTTTGAACTCTCGGTTCTGTTTAGGTTCGGTAAGAAATGTGTGCTGCAATTTATTGTTTCCTATCAGCCAAACCATATTTGTTGCTGCAATCTTGATGATTAGGTGTTGGTTTTGCTTTTGATTCCTGAATTTGGATGATGAGATTTTTGTTTGATTCTAGATGGGCAATGTCGTGACCTAGGGTGGAAATGGACTCCTGTTTAGTGCCCGATTTTGTTTGGTTGGTGAGGAACGTAGTGTGTTGGGATTATTGTCCTTTTTTTTTCAGCTGGGATATCTCTGTCTCATTTCAATTTTCTGCAGATCTTTGTATTGGGTTTTTGGTTTGAATGTTGCTGTGAATTTCTATGCCTGGGTTATCACCTGTATGTATGCATTGGTTTAGCTCTCGGTTTTACAGATAATACCGAGGGAAATGTTTATTTTCCAATTTTGTAACTTGTTGGTTGATCTGAAGAATTTGGACCGTATGAGAGGGTTATTCAAAGTTTAGTCAGAAAATTAATGTAGGTCCTATTTTTTTTCAACCTATTCCTGTATGATGAAAACTGTTGGGAAATGATCTTGTTCCTTTGGCTTAGCTCATATTCTAAATTCATTAATGCTCTTACATAGTATTGAGGGTCTACATTATGTTGAATGAATTTTGCTTTCCATGTTGTTACTGCCTTGTCAGCCCTTATTGAGGAACTTGACTGGGAGTAATACTCTATTGATTGGATTTTTGTCATTTGTCTGCCTTCTTGTTTGTTGGCTTGGAAATGTATTATGAATTGATTTATTCTGAAATGTTGGATTAAAATCTATAGTAGCCTAAGAATGGACATTATGCCTAATCCAATGCATAGGTTATAATCCTAGTTTTGGTTTTCAGTTTGGAACTCGTGGTTGTCCCTAGAAATTGTCTTGGATTCTAGTCTTGGTTGAGACTTGCTTGTTATTCATGTGATGTTTGTGGGATGTTGACGCCAACCTTGTTGTAGGTTCTAGAGGTGTCAGATATTTTGACCTTTCGCTTACGACAATGTGTGGAGCAGGATTATCGGTAAATGTGTCATGGTTACCATCGAGATTGGGATTTTTATACTTTCTGCACTGCATTGCATCATGGTTTTCAAAATTACTATTTTGCGGACTACCCCTACCCCCCTGAAAACCCGACGGGAACTGTTTGATAGAATGTCAGTTTTTATTAGTAGTATGTTTTCTCATATTTACATTCCATACATGATTTATGGCTGATATTCACATATATGTTGATGATGTGAATCTATGCTTGTATTTGGGGATGAATCCACTTGATGCTTTAGGCATTCTCACACTAAAGCATCACGAGGCTATCTTATTGACCTTCGACTGCGAGAAGGTTTGACATCGGTTATGTACATTGGGAGGATGAATCCTCTTGATGCTTTAAGCACTCTAGTGCTAAAGTATCACGAGGCTATCCCTGTTTAATTTTCTGCTGCGTGAAGATTGGTCGTTACGTGCGAAATATGATGAGGCATTCATGACATGTCCTCAGGTTGAAAATCCTAAAAGAGGAAAAATATAGGTGGGGCATTGGTGACGTGTCCTCAGGTTGAAACTCTTGAAAGTTGTAAATTCGGATAGGAGGGTGATGACGCATCCTTGGGTTGCGAGCCCCTAAACCTGACAAGGGAATTGTCATACGGAGTTGGCAGCATTGTCACTCACGAGATTGCCTACCACAGTATCGTTTCATTTGGCGGGTTGGCTGGACGACTTGAGCTTGCTCATCGCCAACCCTCATCAATTTGGGACACCAAGGTCCTAGTGAGTAGGGGTCTATTGTGGGACAATTTCATCTGTTACTACGATTATACGAGTTGTGTCGTCGTTGACTTGTTCGCCGACAACTCGGGTGACGGGCTGGATCTGCGGATCATCATCATTGGTTTTCCTGCCTTATGAGGTGTTGCTATTGGCAGATAGCCACCTTTCTGTAATTGGTACTAGGCGGTTACACGAATTCTATCGTCGTTGATTGGTTCACCAACAACTTGGGTAATGGATTTGATCTTTGGATTGTATTGGCGGTGGTTACGGCCTGTCGGCACATCCAAGAGATCATACCAACTGTGTGGCAGATGGGTCCATGAGTGACCATCCCTTTTCAGTGATGACGTTTTCACACGGAAAACGATGTTGGCCTATTTTGCGATTATAGCTGTCTATGTATACAACGAATTTTGATAAAGCCACATCGAGGGCCATGGGCCAGATTTATAAAATGATAAAGAGTTTTTGATTGTTTAAAATTCATGTACGGTAAATGAGAAGCATAAAATAGTTTTCAAAAGAGGAGGAAAACATTTTTAGCATGCATTGCATTTAGTATAGACTTCTCTACTGAGTTAGTCACTCACCGCTAACTATATTTTCCCCTAGGTTAGGGTGTAGGTTCAGAGTACTGGTCTTGTGAGTGCGGCAGCTAAGCAATGTTGTTGATCCCAGATGGGTGTTTTGATCTCCCAGTGGATGGGTCAATCCCTCCGTTCCTGGTATGTTGGGATTTTTGTTTGGTATTGTTTGATTTAATTCTTGCACAGTATTTTCTTATATTATGCTATTATGTCTCTAATTGATCACTCTGTTGGCCCCACCCATGTTATTGGGCTTGGGTTTGATATTTTCCTGTCAAGTCTTCCGCATAAAAAAAAAAAAATCACGCCTTGGGCTGGATAACTAGGTTCTCTCTGAGAATTGGTCTCCTGATCCGGCGGTTCTGTTCGGCCTGCCTCCGGGTCGTGACAATACCCCACAAAGTCCATTCTTGAACGCATCACAATAGATATAGAAATCACCCTCGTCCACAAGCAGGGCCAATATAGGTGCTAATGTCAACTGGTGTTTCAGTTATTGGAAGCTCTCCTCACATTTACTAGACCATAAAAATCGTGTATTTTTCTTCGTCAGGCTAGTGAGAGGTAGGGCAATCTTGGAGAATCCATTGATGAAGCATTTGTAATATCCAGCTAGTCCAAGGAAGCTTGTTACGTCACCCTCATTTTTTGGTTTCACCCAATCTACAATCGCCTGTATTTTTGTCGGGTTCACGACAATACATTCTTGGAAATCATGTGGCCAAGGAAGCTGACTTCACTTAGCCAAAATTTGCACTTTAAAAACTTGGCATATAACTCGTGTTGATTAAGAACAGACAATGCAATCTAGAGATGTTCGCAGTGCTCTTCTTCTGTTTGAGAATAAACCAGAATATTGTCAATAAAGACGATGATAAACTTGTCTAAATAGTCTCTGAAAATCCAGTTCATCAGATCCATAAAAGCTACAGTGGTGTTGGTTAGCCCGAATGACATCACTAAAAATTTGTAATGTCCGTACCTTGTGCAAAATGTTGTTTTGTGTACATCATCTGACTTAACCTTCAGTTGATAATATCCCGAGGGAAGGTCAATCTTTGAGAATACTCTGGCACCACACAACTGGTCGAATAAATCGTCAATTTGAGGCAAAGGGTACTTGTTTTTGATCATTACTTTGTTTAATTCTCAATAATCTATACATATTCTTAATTATCCATCCTTCTTCTTTACAAATAATATAGGTGCTTCCCAAGGTGAAAAGCTTGGATGGATAAATCCTTTGCTGATTAGTTCTTCTAGCTGAATATTTAATTCTCGTATTTTTGCTGGCCCATTCTGTACGGGTTCTTTGAAATGGGTTCAGTACCAGGGTGTAAATCGATCACGAATTCAATCTCTTGATTTGGTGGTAGACCTAGAAGATCATCGAGAAAGACACCTGGAAAGTTCTAGACCACAACAACATCTTCCAATTTGACACCAAGGGTCGCCATGGTATCCATTACATTTACTAAGAACCCATCACATCCACCTTTCAGTAATATGTCTGCCTTGAGCTCAGCAATAATTATGAGCTTTCCTTTCTCCTTGGTCTCTTGGAAAATATGCGATTCGCCACCAGGAGGGCAGAAGCGGACTTCTCTCCTTCTGCAATTGATAACTGCCTAGTGATGAGATAACCAGTCCATGCCCAAGATGATATCATATCCCTTCAGGTCCATGAAAATTAAATCGGCATGAAATAAACAACCATTTATCTCAACTACATATGCCTTTAGAATTATGTTGGTGGACAAGCAGTCGCCAGAAGGCAATAGCACTCTATGCGCGTAGTTCGTGAGTTTAGAGAAGCAATTAACTTTTGCACAGAATTCAGTTGAAATAAATGAGTGCGTAGCACCCAAATCGAATAAGATAAACGCAACAATATTCTTAATATAGATAGTACTTGTCAGGGTTAGGCAGCTTATTCATTCTGTAGGTAAGATCTCCTAATATGACTAGGGAGCATTTTAATACCACATATATAATTGTTGCATAAAGTTATGTGTACCTGACACCACTATCAGCTGCTCCTCCTCTTCCTGGCTGTGCCTGTACATAGCAAAGACTTGTGCAACCACTCCTCTTTGTCCTCCAAATATGGTAGGGCAGTGCCTGACAATGTGCCCAGGCCCTCCACATACGAAGCATTGTCTTGAGCCCGCCAAACATTCACCGCGATGAACCTTCTTGCACTTCGGACATTCATTGGGCTGATATGTTCTAATGCCCTGAGGGACATTCGTTGTCTCCGTCATTGGTCGCTTATCTTGCCTTTGCTGCTCCCCACCATCCGAGGGTCGCTTAATTCCTTGGCCTGCTGACGGGCCACATTGCGGTTGCTAGTTTGGATTGTTCTTCCACAATCTCTTATTTACGTCCCTTTGCCTCGCCTTCATTGCTTTCACGTTCTCGACCGCCAAGGCCATTGCAACAATCTTCGAGTAAGGAACGTCCTCTGTGCCAGACATTGTGACTCATTCCAGGATTTCAACCTTGAGCCCCTGAACAAAATGGTTAACCTTGTGCTCCTCCGTGGCCACCAAATGAGAAGAGAAACGGGATAGCGCTTCAAACTTCTGAACATATTCCGATACTATTCCCGTCTAGCATAGGCGTACGAATTCCACTAGCTTCTGCGTCTGGATAGTGTGGTTGAAGTATTTCTCATAGAACAATTCTTTGAAGCTGCCCCAAGTGAAGGTTCTAACATCTTGTGAGACTTTAACTGAGTCCCACCAGAAACAGGCATCCTGGATCAGTACGTAGGCAGCACACTTTACCCTCTCGGCTTCCTTTATGTTTGCGTATTCGAATATATCCTCCAGAGAGCGGATCCACTCCTCAGCTCCCACAACATCATAGATAATTCCATTGAAATTGGGAGGCTTGAGATGTTGAAACTTCTCCTAGTCCGCTTCTTCTGGAATCACCACTGCGTGATGATCCTTGTTTGCATTCCTGTTTTCTCTCACCATGAATCGCTCCATGTACTGGAAATGTTGCTCCATGAGTATTGCCTGATGAGTCTTGGATTACCAGTGGTCTACAGAATTGCGTTCGACCCGGTTATGCTCTGATACCAACTGTAACGCCCCACGTTAATTTTGAACCTTTTTCCTTTTTAATTTCCTTCTAAAAAATTTTCTTTTTTATTTATTTAAAACATACGAGAGGAAATAAATTAAAATGAGCGAGATAAATTGAAATGCATAAAATAAATCAGAATATAAAGCGGAAAGCATTAATAAAATTCAAAATACGGTTTGATAGTTAAACATGAGTTTGTAATTCACAAAACGTTATCGTTCCTCAAACCATTTCAAAACGACGTTTTACATCTTCATGAGCCATAACCCCTAGGTCGATTCAGTTGGGTAACCCAAGCGCTCAATAGGTAATGCCTCCTCCTCCACTTCGAGAATGCTAACATCCTAACAATTACCTACACCACAAGCAAACTGTGAGCCTAAAACTCAGCAAAAAATGAGATGCGATATGATGCATGCCTATAACTGACCCAATCTCTTTTTTACTCACAGTTATATACATTAACTCGTAAATTGAGCTGGGACATTGGAGTTATCTGTCGCAGGAGAATAGCCGCTACTTAGCATCTAACCCTTGGGTAGACAGACTTTCTCGACCTGACAAGGGAAGAGCATAATCTCGAGTCTACTGGTTAGATCTGAACTACCTCCCCAATCTCTAATACCCTTACATTCATTTACTTTATCCCTTTTTCTCCCATAAAATGCTTATGAATACCAATCCAAACATGACATTCCTAATTGTTTCTATTATCATGATGAATGTTAATGCAGAGCAATAATCGCAACAATATATATATATATATATATATATATATCCGTATCAATTAACGAGAATCCAAATGAGTTCAATTAGATCACAACCAAGCTAACAACCAATAGTAAGCCCACAACCTATTTTATCAAGAAACATAATATAATACAACGACAATGAGTAATAATCCAGCTAACTAAAATTAGTGAATTAAATAACGGAGAGCTAACACGAGGCAATATAGTGTGATGACAATTAGCATGACATAATTTAAATAGAAAAATAGTAGCAAAACATTGAATACGACACTAAATAATGACGTGCTTTTGCATGAAGAGATATTTACCAAAGGAATAATTCAAAGTTATCTAAATACAAGCTAATGATTTGTTTTTATTAACAATGAAGTAATATAACGTGGATTGCAAGGCAACATTTTAAATACAACAGTTACTATCGGCGGAAACATGCTTATTAGGTCAATAAATCAACAAAATCAAACGAGCATAGGCATAACGAACAAATATAGCATAGTATCTAGGAAATGGAGCATTAGTACAGAGTATATTCATGCTTTATTATTGATAGGTGCTTTATTCGAAAATCAACTGCACATAGAGGAATTAAACTCAAGCAGCGGAGTCTATAAATTTACAACAAAAATAGGAGCTAGCAGCTGAAATATCACTTCCAAACAACAAGGAAAATGTTCACAGAGAACCAGCAAACAATCCACGATGGAGGGTAAGTAAACATGCTTGATAGTTAAAGAAGAACAACAATATTTATCTAGCAATAATGAAATAGAGATAGAGTAGACAACCAACAGGGTATTATTCTCAACTGGGTCTATCAAAGTAGTAAGCATCAGTGCAGTGAGTAAACTAATAGAGTAGATACATAGCAGGAAATATAGTTATACAGTGATTATGAGCTTCACAGAGAGTAATATCATTAAGTATACAAAGTGAGGGATTGAATACGTGATCTTATACGAACAGAGCAACACCAAGCATTTCACAGAAAATATGTTCAGTCAATTCACAAACGAGACACTGCTTGCAGTATAGGGCCTCCACTGGCCACGACTCTACCCATTTCTTACCTCACAATTACTAGAAATCAAAGGTCTCCTACACTAGAAAAACACAGCTACTAGAAGTCCCAAAACCAGCAGCTTCCTACAGCTCACACACACCCGTAAGCTCTCCCCAAAATTCCAGAAGCAAGTCCCTCACCCTCTCCCCTACACTCACACTCCTCTCCGCTCACCTTCTTCTTCTTCTCTCTCTTTCTCTCTCACTTTCCTCACATTCAGTCACTGCTCTGTAAAAGTAACACCAGAAGCAAGGAACCATTCCCATTTATCAGCAGAAGTAGCTTCCTAGAGAAGCTTCCCATGACACACGTTTCACCAACGATGTTTAGGTGGTCTAATAGACAATTGCCATGTGGATTGTGTTATCGGTTTGGGAAAATCGAGGGAAAAGTCATTAGTAAACCTAGAAATTACTGCGGGAAGAAACATGATTTTTAGAAATCCATCAGGGGTGGTAGACATCCCGGGCGACTGTTCATGTCGCCCGGAGTAACGTAAAACGCCCGAGTTTCTTAAAACTATGTGGCTTTGGGCGATAGTCCGGTCGACAACTACAGTCGACTGGTCTTTGACTGTTAACTAGAGTAACGTAATTCCACGCTACCGCCATGTCGCCCAGTGTGTTGCCCAGTCCAATGTGTTTTCCACATTCGGTCAAGTTTGTCGACCGAAACACATGACCGAGCACCGACCGAAAAGTCCAAAATGCAATCTATAATGCATTTCAAACGAAAACCTCGATCGCGTCTTTGATCGCACTGCGATCGAAAACCCAAAATGCTATCTGTAATACATTTCAGATGAGAACCTCGACTGCGTTTTCGATTGAAAACCCAAAATGCAATATGTAATGCATTTTGGATGAGAACCTCGACTGCGTCTTCGACCGCACTGCGATTGAAAACCCAAAATGCACTTTGTTCTTAAAATTCGTACTTTAATCATTCCCTAATATTTTTCATACATTTACACGACATTATTCCAACAACAAAATAACGTCTTGCAATTAAAATATTTATTTCACAAAATTCATTATATTACATAAACGGAGGAATTTATCGGGGTATTACACTCGTGATTCGCAGGATGCGTGCACTGACGGGGTGCAGACTAGCGATGATTGGCTCGTTGTCAGGGCTCTAGCCTGGATCAGGCCCAAGCAGCGGACGGGGTGTGCTGATGGGGAGTGAGATTTGCGGGATGCGCAGGCTAATAGGGCGCGATAACGGGCGCGGTGACGACGATTTGTGCGTGCAGTGCACACCCTGGTTGCATGGAGTGTGCGCTAGGGATCTTGGCGCGCACTGCTGCAATGGATGGCTGACTGCTTTTTGTTAGCCTAAGTTTTAGTCATATTTATATTTTTGATGATGAAAAATATTATTTGAGTTTATGAGTTTTTTATTGGTTGAATTTATAATACTCATATATTACGCTTAAATCGGAAATACCCTTCATAAGGGTATCATAATTGTCTAATGAGTTTTGTTAAGTCCATGCAGTGGGTAGAATATATCGTGGGACTTAGAGAATTCGAGACGTGTGACACAAAATTAGAAAACTCACCTCTGGATGTTTTCAGACGCCTACGGACGAGGGTGAGGGAGAATTCCTAATGAGAACTGACGTTCGAGATTTGGGACAACAAAGGACCAATGCGGAAGACAAGCATTTGAATTTGTATAATTCGGGACGAAACTCTGCGACTTTTCAGACGACAGCGGACGCCAGCAAACGAAGGCAGGCGACAAGCGTTTGAATCTGTAAAATGCTGGATGATATTCTGTGACTTTTTGGACAATAGTGGATGCATGTGGATGAAAGTGGATGACAAGCCTTCGAATCTGTAACATTTTGGCGACATTTCGGACGATAGCGGACGAAGGCCAGGAGGAAGCACCGCGTCCAAAAACACATAATTTTGTGCTACGCCTAGAATTTTCGAACAAGCGCGGACTAAATCCCTAGATTTTGTGCAACGAATATATTTCAACGGTCGGATGAGGACGATCCAAAAACTATTAGGACGTCTGAAATCTCCAGATTTTATAAATACTTGGCACTCTGAGGATGGAGGCACCCAAGCAAAAACAAGCGAAGCTCTGCCAAATTTCTGACTCAATCTTTGTGCACACATTCGAGTACGAAACACATCCTCCATATAATAAAAGTGAGATTATTTGTTGGTGAGGATGGTTGTAAGCTTTTGAGCTAGAGAATTTTCCATGAGAAAATTGTAATCGAGAGAAAAGGGTAACGCCCTAAGAATTAGTTGTAACGGTACGATTGACACCTAAGAAGCTCAATCACATGTAACCCGGAGCAGTTGAGAAATATACCTTCAAGGGAGAACCTTGAAGCGCGGACGTAGGCATACTTGGCAGAACTGCATTAACAACTCGGTGTGAAACTCTCTAACCCTATCTCTTAGCTTATTATTAGTGTGTTTAGTTAATTACATTGTTGATATAAATTAGCTCACGGTTAGAAAATTTATAATCGCACGAAAAAGTTTATAAACCTAATTCACTCCCCGCCCTCTTAGGTTATTTTCGATCCTTCAATTAGTATCAGAGCCAGGTTAGAATCATTTCGTTGTGATTATTTGTGAATTTGTTGAATTTATAATCTAAAACAATATGCCATCAAACTCAAACAGCGTAAACATGGAAGGACAATCTTCAACTAGGTCGCCTTTCTTTATTGGTGATAATTATGTGCATTGGAAGGCTAGAATGAAAATTTATATTCAATCCATTGATTATGAAATGTGGAGAATTGTTTTGAATGGACCTTATGTCCCAACTAAAATTGAAAATGGATTGAAAGTGCCTAAGTTAGAAGAATTTAATGTGGTAGATTTTTATAAATTGAGTTTAAATGGTAAATCTATAAATCAACTATATTGTGCTTTGAGTAGTAACGAATTTAATAGAATTCAAAGTTGTGAAAATGCGCATGACATTTGGAAACTACTTGAGGTCACATACGAAGGCACAAATCAAGTTAAGAAAAATAAATTAAGTATGGCCGTACATGAATATGAATTGTTTAAAATGGATAAAGATAAAACTATTACTCAAATGTTTACTCGTTTTACTAATATTACTAATAGCTTGAAAGTGCTTGGAAGGGTTATGATGTGTCCCAAAAGTGCAAGAAGACAACACTAAGGCAATCTACAATCGGCAATGCTTTAATCTGTCCACTCTCAATGCAACAACGATAACTCCTAATGTCTACAGCCAATAAGTCCCAAATTTGGAGGAGAATGAAACAACCAAAGAAGGTAGGGGACCTCAAAATTTCACGCTCAAAAGCGATGTGAAACGAAAGTTATTGATGGACTATGTATTTGCCCTAAAACAGATTCTGCAGAGATAATTCTGGCGACCTCCAATCAAACGACCATAAAATTACGAATTTAAATCCAAACAGCGTCAAAATTATATCATTATCTTTGTATTCTAGAGGGGTTTACTCCCTTAAAATTTCAGAACCAAATTCGAAATATTAACAGAGCTATAAATGAAACAAAACCCTGATCAGAAATAGGACAGCAGAAAAACAGATTGCAAGCTTTTAATAAAATGAGCACACCTCCAATATTTCGATTCCACATCAAACAAAATCCATCCAATACTTCAAAGAACAATGAAGATAAACCAAATCCAGAGAGTTATTCAATAAATATCTCAATAAAAAGAGAAAGGAAAATAACAAACCAACAAGGTCTGCAACACCCCAAACTTCCGAGATGTGCGACTAGTTCGGACCTCTCAAAGAAAGGCCCTCCTTCTTGGCTTTTGCTCAGTCTTCTAGCTCCACACGCCATTGACATTCCCCTAAAGAAATGTTGGAAGAACTAACTAGAACCTCCTCTCCAAGATCGAGTAAGAAACAGAGAGAGGAGGAGCTTTGGTGAAAGAATCCGTGGGTAGCACAAATCCAATCATTGATGATGGTTTGGAGAGAACTCCTTACACAAATTGCAGCGGCAAAATTAGGGTTTCCAATCTGAAGATTAAGTCACCCTTAAGTAGATTAAGTACTCCTTCAGGCTGCCCTAAAGAAAAATTACAAGTTTGTCATTCTAATAAAAAAAACATCATGAGTAGTTGGCTAATATGCTAGCCGAGTACTCCAAAAAAATCCAACATTTTAATCAACCTAAATCTAACAAAAATACATCCAATAATCTAGTAATTTCTCAAAACATAAATATAACTAAGTTGCTAAAATATAAAAAGAACATTTTTCAAACAAAAAGGTCGAACTTAGCTTCGGAGCTTTGATTTTCAAAATGACTATGGGTGATGTGGACGAGCCGAGGTGATGTTTCTTCAAACCAAGTGAGTGGATGACTTGGTGCCTATTTGTCTTCATGCTTAAACTCCTCTTCAATATCATTTAGTAGGATGTTCCCTTGTTGGAATTGGTCAAAGTGAACTCCTCCAAGCCGGATTTCCTTCTTAAGTTCCCTTAACGAAGTAATTCCTACAAAACAATAACTCGTTAGATAAAAGTAGACCTCATGGTACAAGGTCACATGTTAGGGTTTTTTGGCATATCAAGTTAGTACAGATGAAGAACTTTGTAGTAAGGTGCTCCGAAGTCTTCCGAGAAGTTGCACACCAAAAGTGACGGCAATCCTCGAGGCTCGGGATCTCAATGCTAAAAATGGAAGAGCTCACCGGATCTCTTATGACTCACGAGATCATGATGAGAGCAAATGAGAAGGAAAAAGAAAGAGAAAAGGAGAACCCAAAAAAGAAGATGATAGCCCTTAAAGCCTCCTCTAGCAAAGAAGAAGAATTGGAGGACGATGATGATGACGACGATGAGATAGCTCTCCTCACACGGAAAATTAAGCTCCTTCAATGGAGAAAGCAACAAGGAAGAAACAAATACAAAGGAGAGAAGTCTCACAATAACAAAGAGTTCAAATGCTACGGTTATGGAAAACTGGGGCATGTTAAAGCGGATTGCTTTCTTGAGAAGAAGAAAAATTTGAAAGGATTCAAGAAGAAAGTTTTTAAAGCAACTTGGGATGATAGTGAGGAGGAACCCTCATCCGAAACGGAAGAAGTGGCCAACATGTGCTTCATGGCCAAGGACAATGAGGTATGTAGCTCTCCTTCTAGTGATAGTGATAATGATAATAATGTTGATCGTGACTGTGATGATGATGAAGTAGGTGATGAATTGATGAGTTGCTTAAAGAGTTTAATTTGTTAACACTTAAATAGAAAAAGTTGAAGAAGTAAAATGAACGTATGGTTAAGAAGCATGCTAGTAGTATTAAATTCGTTGAAGAAGAAAATGCTTGCTTGAAGTCTAAGAATGATAAACTAAATAAGCATGTTGAATCAATTGAAAATGAAAATAGCATGCAAAAGGAGAAAAATGTTGAGTTGAATAAAATGGTGCTTAACTTTACGAATGGGAGAAAGAACTTGACTATGCTCCTAGGTAAGCAAAGAATGACATTTGATAAAGCTGGTTTAGGATATCAACCGTTAAAATAAAAAGAGCTATAAAAATCTTTTTGTTAAACTGACTACTTGTTTTGCTTACAATTCTATTGGTCATAAGTCCTTTGCATGTCCTTCTAAATCTATTAAAAATAAAAATGTTGATAAATTTATTTGGGTTCCAAAAGGAACCAAGTTTAACCCCAAAGGACCCAAAAGATTTGGGTACCTAAAAAGTCAACATGACTTATTTTTGTAGGTTGAAGCTTCTCCTACTAAGGATCAATGGTACTTGGACAGTGGATGTTCAAGGCATATTACAGGAGACTTCTCAAAGTTTACTTCCATCAAGGACAAGAAAGGAAATGTGATATTTGGAGGTAATCAAAAAGGGAAAATTATCGGTATTGGCAACATAGGTAACGTTTCTAGCCCTATTATTGAAGATGTATTGCTTGTTAATGGGTTCAAACACAATTTGTTGAGTATTAGCCAATTATGTGATAGATGATACAAAGTTGTTTTTGAGGCTAAATCATGCATAATTATTGATAGTTCGAATGGAAAAATTTTGTTTATGGGGTATAGGCATGAAAACATTTATACTATTGATTTATCTAGTATTTCATGTGATGTTAAAAATGTTATAAAGCTAGTGATTCATTTAATTCTTGGACTTGACATAGGAGATTAGGACATGTAGATATGGATACTTTAGCTAGGATTTTGAAAACAATCTAGTTAGGGGACTTCCGAAAATCTCGTTTGAAAAAGATAGAGTTTGTGAAGCTTGCCAAAAAGGAAAGCAAACAAAAAGCTTTTTCTCTTCCAAACAATATATATCTACTTCTAAGCCTCTCCAACTACTTCACATGGACCTTTTCGATCCTTCTAAGATTTCTACCTTAGGAGGAAAACATTATGCATATGTAATTATGGATGATTTTTCACGTTACACATGAGTTTTCTTTTTAAGAACAAAGGACGAAACCTTTGAAGTATTCTCTAGCTTTATGAAGAAAGTCCAAGACGAGAAGGAACTTACCATTATCACTATTAGGAGTGATCATGGTGGCAAATTCGAAAACGATCAATTCGATGTCTTTTGTCAAAAACATGGCATGGATCACAATTTCTCTTCTCCTAGAACCTCTCATCAAAATAGAGTTGTTGAGAGGAAAAATCGAACCCTCCAAGAGCTTGCATGAACCATGCTCAATGAGAACGATCTACCCAAGTATTTTTAGGTGGAAGCTGTTGCCACGGCATGCTACATTCTCAACCGTGTCTCTATCCGTCCTACTCTAGAAAAGACTCCTTACGAACTTTGGAATTGTAGGAGTTCAAACGTTCGCTACTTTAAAGCATTTGGTTGAAAATGCTCTTACCTCTAGTGTTGAGAGACCTATCCTAGAATTAGAAAATGATTTAGAAAGTCTTAGCTTAGGTGATAAAGGGAAAGAGATTCTTGAATGTCCTCCTCAAGAATCTCAAGATCATTTCTTAGAAGAAACCTCAAGGGAAGAAAACCATGATGACTTGCTAAGGGATTAGAGGTATGCTAAAAGTCATCTTATGGTTGATGTTCTAGGTGATCCTAACCTAAGTGTCAAAACTAGAGCCTCCCTTAGAAATGTGTGCGCCAATACGACATTCATTTCCCAAATAGAGCCTAAAAATTTTGATGAGGCCGAATTCGATGAAAATTGGTTATTAGCCATGCAAAAAGAATTAAACCAATTTGAGAGCAACAATGTATGAGAACTTGTTCCTAGGCCTAAGGATCATTCTGTTCCAAAATGGGCGTTCAAGAATAAATTACATGAAAGTGGTGTTGTCATTACAAATAAGGCGAGACTCGTTGCAAAATGGTATAATCAAGAAGAAGGCATTGATTTTAAGGAAACTTTTGCACCGGTTGCTCGGTTGAATGTTTTTGGCTTTTGCTTGCTATAAGAATTTCACTCTTTATCAAATGGATGTAAAGAGTGCTTTTTCTTAACGGATTTATTACGGAAGAAGTCTATGTTGAACAACCTTTAGGGTTTGAAGTTTACGATAAATTGGACCATGTTTATAAACTTTATAAAGCCCTTTATGGACTCAATCAAGCACCAAAAGCTTGGTATGAGAGATTAAGTAAATTTTTTTAGAGAGAGAGACTTTATGATAGGTAAAGTTGATTCCACTTTATTTGTTAAGCACAATGGTAATGATATTATGATTATGCAAATCTATGTTGATGATATTATCTTCGGTTTTACCAATGACACACTTTGAAAATTTAATGCAAAGTGAATTCAAAATGAGCATGATGGGCAAATTGAAATATTTTCTTGGTTTACAAATAAGGCAATCTAATGATGGAATTTTCTTGAATCAAGAAAAGTATGTCAAGGAGCTAATCAAACGTTTTGGTATGGACTCCTCAAAATCATCTAAAACTCCTATGAGCACATCCACAAAATTGGACAAAGATGAGAAAGGAAAAGATGTGGATGGATATAAATAAATATCATGGTATGATTGGATCTCTTCTATATCTAACCGCTAGTAGACCTAATATTCTCTTTAGTGTGTGCTTGTGTGCTAGGTTTCAATCTTCACCCATAGAGTCACACTTAAATGCCATAAAAATGATTCTTAAGTATTTAAGTGGGACTATTAGTCTTGGATTGTGGTATCTCAAGGGCACAAATTTTGATTTGATTGGATACATTGATTCGGACTATGCAGGTAGCTTAGTCGATAGAAAAAGCACTAGTGGTATTTGTCAATTTCTTGGAGAATCATTAATCTCTTGGTTTTCTAAGAGTCAAAATTCAGTTGCACTTTCTACCGCCGAAAGTGAATATATTGCAGCCGAAAGTTGTTGCGCTCAATTGTTTTGGATGAAGCAAACCTTGGAGGATTATGGACAATTTTTCAAGAACATTCCAATCAAGTGTGACAACACAAGCGCCATAAACATTTCAAAAAATCCTATTCTTCATATACGGACTAAATACATAGAAATCCGACATCATTTCATCCGTGACCATGTATCTAAAGGTGATATCTCTCTAGAATTTGTTTCCACCGAAAATCAACTTATCGATATTTTCACAAAACCATTGGACGAAAAGACGTTTTGTAGAATTCGAATTCGATTATGATTAATATTTCTTGATCAATCCCCTTAGAATTTCATTAGATCAATCTGATTTCAAACGTTTTTGGGTACAAATTTAGGATAGAAAACTGTTGGACCCTCAAATCTTCAAAATAGTCTTGAATTGGAGTATACGGACGGTCCAGATCATCCTCGTTTGTCCAAAATCGCTAAAAATAAATTTTGTCTTATTTTTTTGTCATTTTCGGACGACATTAAGAGAATTCGGATGATTTCTGTCGTCCCCACAGTCGTCCAAATCGTGTTTTAAAATAGAATTGGGACGATCGTTCCCTAAATTCTATCATCCAAAAAACCTTTCTCTCTAATTTTCTCTTGTGAGCCTGATGTCTCCTGCGCTCCTCCAACCATCCTCAGCGATTTCCAGCTTTCTCCTTCAAGTTCCTTTAATAAAGTTGCTCGTTTCCTTTGTTTTTCTAGAGCTTTCCTTAGGTTGTCATAGTTTTCGCTCATTTTTTTTTCTGAAGTTTTCAAAAATTTCTAAATGGCCAATTGACCGATTAGGAAGAGAAGTTCAACTCAAAATCCTGAACTTCCTATTGTTTCTTCCGCAAATAGGTCTAGATTGTTCACAAATGATAATTGTAGAAAACGCTATGAGGAAGAATTCAAGAAATGCCCCTTGATTCTTTCTCGACAAATTAGCTCCATTAGTTTGTGTGGCCTTAGGTTGGAAAATACTTATCGCAAAGTAGGCTTGCACAAATTGTTTCATCTTGATGGTCCTTACACCGAACAATCCATTAGAATGTTTTATGCTAATGCCCTATACTCGACACAACCATTGGCCTTTAAAAACTTTCTCTATGGGAAGGAGATTGAAATCACTCCCATTTCTTAAACGTTTTCTTGGAATGTGCTGATGGCGATTCATGTGAGCCATACTTCAATGGAAATGTAGTACCCGACTTCCATAACACGGAGTGTGGTAATCGTTTCCTTAATCAAATCCTTAAAGATCCAATCAATAATTTCAAATTGAGACCCAAAACAAAGGATCTGAATGTCCGAGCTAGGGTCATTTATCACTCCCTTCAATATAATGTGCTTCCTCGTGGTGGTCATTGAGACCATATAAGTTATATGGATTTATACGTTTTCAAGCGCATCTATAGTGCGACTCCATTTAACTTAGGGTATCTTATCTTATACCAAATGGTTGAGTTGGTGGACAGAATCACTAAATCCTTACCATTCAATATTCTCCTAGCCAATCTATTTCGCAAAATGCAAATTTCTATCCCCTCCACAAAACAATTGGATATTCGCACTGTGGATATCTATTCTCTCCAAACTTTGACATGCATGGGTATTATGATGGATGAAAATACGAATTGGGTTGTGAAACCTCTCCTTGCCCCTTCCACTTCCTCTTCTAGAAACATTCCTCCTCCCGAGGAACATGAGGAGTGATGCTCTCTCTGCCTTTTCTACCAACCACGAAGCATGGTCCCTCCTCTTCCCATGCACGTTATGCCACCGTCGATGATATTGCTCGATTGCAAGAGACCTTGTGTAGCACCTTAAATTGGCAATCGAATTTCTTGCTTTAGTTGGGGTCTTCCCTCAATACTCGCCTAGATACATTGGATAGGCGTATGGATGCTTTGGAACGTGGTGCTTGGACCACCGGTGATCCCTGTCCAACAGCTCATCCCAACATTCCGTCGGCATCCACTCCACCTCCTCACGACACGGAAGACACGCAGATCTTCGATGTTTAGATTAGAAATATGTTTTTGGTCTAATAGTGTTTTTAATGGACTAACAGTTGTTGTGTAATTTTATTTTTGGTTTTGTAATGTTTTTTTTGCACAATCTATTTTAGGTTGTAACTTGAATTTGAAATGCTTAATCCTTGCCTTTGTTTTCTTTAACTCATTGATTTCTTCTACATGTTATGGATGTTATGGATGTCTCTTTAATCTTAGTCTTGATATTCGTAATGTGTTTGAATGATTGACCTATTTGTCCATTAAAAAGGGGGAGCCTTTATATTTTCTCCTTCGTGTATACCTTTTTTGATTGTGACAAAAAGGGGCAGAGAATGGTTAAGTTGCAAAAGGGGAGAAATATTAAAACTTGTATGAAAAATGTTTGAAAATATATTGCATACATTGAGGGGGAGAATTTTAAATCTTTTGCATTACAATTTTTAATACAAGCTTAAAATTGAAAATAAACAACTTAACATATTTGTCATCATCAAAAAGGGGGAGATTGTTAGCCTAAGTTTTAGGCATATTTATATTTTGATGATGAACAATATTATTTGAGTTTATCAGTTGTTTATTGATTGAATTTATAATACTCATACATTACGCTTAAATCAGAAATACCCTTCATAAGGGTATTATAATTGTCTAATGAGTTTTGTTTAAGTCCATGCAGCGGGTAGGATATATTGTGGGACTTAGAGAATTCAAGATGTGTGACACGAAATTAGAAAACTCACCTCTGGACGTTTTCGGACGTCTGCGGACGAGGGTGAGGACGAGGGATATCGTCTAAATTCGTAAACAGAACTGACGTTCGAGATTTGGGACGACAAAGGATGAGATGAATGCATCCCAATATGCAGTCTGTGACTTTTCGAACGCCAGCAGATGACAAGCGTTTGAATTTGTATAATTTAGGACGATACTCTGTGACTTTTCGGACGACAGCAGACGCCAGCAAATGAAGGCAGACGACAAACGTCTGAATCTATAAAATGCTGGAAGATATTCTGTGACTTTTCGGATGACAACGGATGCACGTGGGCGAAGGCGGATGACAAGCCTTCAAATTTGTAACATTCTGGTGACATTTCAGACGATAGCGGACGAAGGCCAGGACGAAGCTCCGCGTCCGAAAACACATAATTTTGCACTATGCCTAGACTTTTCGGACAAGTACGGATGAAGGACCCGTGTCCGAAATCCCCAAATTTTGCGCAACGAATATATTTCAAAGGTCGCATGAGGACGATCCGAAAACTATTAGGATGTTTGAAATCTCCAGATTTTATAAATACTTGGCACTCCGAGGATGGAGGCACCCAAGCAAAAACAAGCGAAGCTCTGCCAAAATTTCGACTCAATCTTTATTCACACATTCGAGTACGAAACACATTCTCCAAATAAATCGAGTGAGATTATTTGTTGGTGAGGATTGTTGTAAGCTTTTGAGCTAGAGAATTTTCCAAGAGAAAATTGTAATATAGAGAAAAGGGTAACGCCCTAAGAATTAGCTAATGGTACGATTGACACTCAAGAAGCTCAATCACATGTAACCCAAAGCGGTTGAGAAATATTCCTTCAAGGGAGAACCTTGAAGTGCGGACGTAGGCATGCTTGGCCGAACCGCGTTAACAACTCGGTGTCAAACTCTCTAACCCTATCTCTTAGCTTATTATTATTGTGTTTAGTTAATTACATTGTTGAGATAAATTAGCTCACTGTTAGAAAATTTATAATCACACAAAAACGTTTATAAACCTAATCCACCTCCCCCCTCCCCCTAAGGTTAATTTCGATCCTTCACTTTTTGCATTTTAGCTACATTTGCTAGCTTCCCATTCTCCCTTGCTCCTCCATTGCTTTTTGCTTAATACTTAGCATCATCATGGGTCTTTGCTTGTGATTTGATGATTCTTTATCTTGAATTTTATTGACAAAAACATGTATATTTTTGTCTATCTTCTTTGTTCTTGCTTTAGTCTTTGAGCCTTCAATACATCCTAATGAATATTTTTTTTTCGTTTTCTGGATCACATCAATTTTCATAAAACATATATTTTCGTTTTTAATCTTTTTTATTTATTTCTTTTGTTGTTTTCTTTTCTTTGTCGTTGGGATGTGACACTAAGCCTCCATCATTGGCGACTAATCCACCAAAGAGTCTAGCATTGGGGGATAAACCTATAAAATTTGGAATTTTTGGATTATATATTTTTTCTAAGTCAATTTTTTGCTTTGATCGAGTCAAAATTTCTCTTGTTTACCAGGACCTTGCCACATGTCGTGGGTCTTCGGCCATTTGTGAAAGAGGTCTAGTCTATGGTCAACTGTGCTTTCTGTGTTTCTTTATGGCTCGAAGCAATAGAATTCCGTTCAGTAGGTTCTTGTTTCCTTAAATTGAGTTCCGAGTTATGTCAGTTTTGTCGGATTAGGATTGAAGAATTTTATTTAATATTTATAATACAAGAAACTTAACAAATCAACTCCTGTACTTTGTGATCAATGACAAGTCAACCATTAATGTATTTTTGCTAACAACTTAACCACCAAACTATGAGAAATAGACGCCTCAAATATCGCTGTCATGTTTTCCATCAAGCATTTAAATTTCGGTTCGCAGCAAAATGCTATACGTTCCTCTGCGGAACGTCAGTACTAAATATACAAGTTTTTGTACTGACGTTTTGCAGGGGAACGTTACACTTTCTATAGCTGAACGTCAATACTAATTAAAATTTATCCTTGACTGTTATCCCCTTGCGTGAAACATCATATTTTCTGGCTAGAATGACAACTTTCTGCCGCGGAACGTCATGCATCGTTCTGCCTTATGTTGCCCTAGTATATATAACTGACACCACGCTCTAGTGAGCTCAGCGATTTCCTTAGCAAACCCTGAAACCTTCATTCTCTTAGAGTAATTTCCTCACTATTTCATCAATTCTAATGGATTCTAGGACAATGAAATTGACTCTGAAGCGTAAGTTGCTCTATCGTAGTCTCAGCCTCAACCTCATTTAGTAAAAGACTCAGCCCGTGAACACAAACAGCTTGCAACTGATTTCATGCGCACTTAGTTTCAGCACAATGTACCAACTGCAGTTGAAGTTGAAGCACCCGCCACGATTGAAGTTGAAGCACAAGCAGAGGTTGAAGCACAACCTCAACTTCAACCTCAGCCTATGTTACAACCCTTTTACATTTATCATTATTTTTATTTTTATTTTTAAAACATGTGAAGGGAAATGAAAGCATTACCAGAAGCAAATCTGATGTGCCAATGGAAGGGGGTAAAAAAAAGTAACCTATGAGTGGTCGATTGATTGAAGGAGAGTGAACGACCGCAACTAAAATATTTGAAGGAGCGGTTGATCACTTGATGAAGGAGAACGACGACAAATGATCATCCGAAAATTTCCTGGCAGAGGAGCGGTCGGTCAGCAATGGGAAAAATTTTACAAAGTTGAACGTTCGCAATTGGACAGTTGATTGATCGGTCGAACGGCTGAAGGAGGGGCGATCATCTAGTCGGCTTGAACTTTCTATAACTTGCCACAAATCACCTTATTAAAACTTTGACTTTGGAAACCAATATATCCCTTGTTTTATAGACTTTCTCTCTATAATTTCGACAAAAACCATGTTGATGAGTGACGAAGAACTCTTCCAAAAATAAGGATGACAATCGCCACGGATTTGGAAATATGCATGGAAGAAGTCAATTGGTCAGAAATAGCAAGAAGTCACAACTTGCACTCTCGTATGGATGTCTCCACCAATGAAACTCCTTTGGATAGTTGGACATCTCTTCACACACTCTTCCTCCAAAGAGTAGGAGCACAGATGCCAATAAGAGAGGATATTCACTTACAAGTAATCCCAATCTGTGATGCAACACATATAAAGAACTTTGGATTTAATTCACCAAAGGTTGAAAAAGGAATCACTCTTATTTTTGAAATAAGCAAAAGCTTTGAATAATCAAACTTCAATGTCTTAAACACTTACAATAGGTGGCTATATATAGCCTATTACAAACCATAGAATAGGAAATAACAATAAAGGAAAACAAACTAATTCTCGGTCATACTTGACCGATTACTAGACAAGGTTTAAGTATCTTTCTAAAGTAATTAATTAACTATTCTTTGCTTGCTTTTCCTCTAAGTTTTTGTGGCTTTTGGTAACTACTTTCTCATCAATTTTTGCCATTTGGATGGTTGCCATATCCATGCATCAATTGGCCTTCCTTTTGTTCACTTGCTTGGCCTATTTGGAAAGCTTTCCCATTCTCTACTTCCTTTGATTTTCCTTGCCCTTCAAGTTTGTCTTCTTGGACTTGTTTCTTTAGTAGAATATGTGTGGGTCTTCCTTGGTCTTTTTGGGTTGGTAGCTCTTTCATTTGGGCCATAATTGAGCTATCTTCCAAATGGTTTGATAGGAAGGTGTTGATGAGACATTGGGCTCTTGTCTTTATGAATGGACCTTGTAGTCCATCAAAATCATAATTTAAAAGATACATTTTTCACATTAAAACTATTAAAGGATTCTTAACACACTTTGTATATTTACATTTCATCTACATTTTAGTGAGTCACAACCTATAAGTCAAAATACGACGGGTAACATAAACGCTCATCATGGCTATGCTCATTCCACTGTAGTCTTTTCTGTCACTCGATGTTAACTTCATTTGGATCAAATTTCTCACCTACATCATAAGATTAAATTATGAGCTAAATGCTCAGTAAGAGATAGAATGAAAATGATTAATGTATACTCATGCAGACTCAATGCTCATGCTGTCCATTTTAGAAAAGAACCTATCTTTTTTGTTAATTATTTATAGCCACATAATAGTCCAGAACGTTGGAGATTATCAATCCAAGAGAAAAGATACTTCCTAGGTTTCCATTTTGGGCAGAACCGTCACTCAATCTCGATGAGGGATGAGTTACATCATCTTGCAGTTCTCCCGAACAGGACCGTTGCTGATCCTCCCAACCTCCGATGTCTATTTACGTTTATTTAGTCCATTTCATTTACATTACAATGCATATGCATGCCAACAATATCATATCATGTTTAAATAATTATGCATGACGTGTATGCATTCCATTCAATATTTAAATTTCAGTTCAATAGTGTATCATTACATTACAATCATTAACATTACCAAAGTAGTGCATCAAACAACATTATCATCACCAAACTAATAATCTTACCAAAACAATATATCAAACAACATTGCAAACAAAACAACCTAGTATCTTGTAATGTAGACCGCTATGGTCAAACGCATGCATATCTCTTACATTGATCCTTATAGATTTTCTCACGAAGAGTATCTTTCTGAACAATAATTGTAACAACCCGGTTTTTCTTACATTTAAAAACGTGTAAAATTTAAAAATCTTTCTTTTATAAATATAGCGGAAGACTTCTTGTTCTTAAAATCATTTGAAGACGATAATTAAAATCATTTTCTTAAAACATTTTATAAAATTACAACAAAAAACTAAATGAATGAAACATAATAGTTTAAATACAGTTTTTTTCTTTCACCAATTAAATACTTCACCAAATCCTTTACAAACCTTTTCCATTTTCTCTCTACCTTTAGCCTAGCCAGCCACAAGATCCGCGAGAGCAAATCCTTCATCGACTGCTCCTTAACTTGTTCTCGTACGTACCTACATCAACAAGACTTAAACTAATGAGCGTAACGCTTAGTAAGTGATATAAAATAAATATCTAAATGTACATGCTATGCCACTTTAAAATCCATTTACAGTTTTTCGTTTTCGTTTTCCTTTATCTTTCACATTTTAGTCTCTTTTCTATTTTTGTTTTTTTTTTGTTTACATACGTTCCCAGACCTTTTGACACACCGTCTCATTCTGGAACGGCTATGTTCCCAAACCTTTTGACACACTGTCTCATCCTGTAACGCCTACATTCCCAAGCCTTTTAGGCTCTAACCTTCATCCTATAATGCCCACGTTCCCAAGCCTTTTGACACTCAGCCTTATCCTGTAACACATTCGTTTGTAGCCCTTTTGACACAGTCTTTGTAAAATCTGAGAATTTTTAAATGATTTAAAAATGCCACGTGTAAATTTTATGCAAAATTTCAGTCAAAGGTGAAGAGTTGACCTATTTTGTCGCTTAGCGACTACATGTGCATTTTTCCATCAAACGGTCAAATTGGATTCTTTTCGAGCGAGAATTTACTTTCGAAAACATGTTTTAGTAAATTATATTGACTAATAAATTATTTTCAGTAGGTGTTTAAATGAGTCGGGATTCAAATCAGATTTTTTTTAAGTGGGATTTGAATTGGAATTTGTAGAATGTATAGATTTTGTATTATATAATATACAAATATATAAAATAACTTTACTATTTCTGATTTTAAAGAAAAATCGATTAAAATGAAAACAGAAGAGGAGCTTCTGCCTTCGGTCTCTCCTTCTTCGTTTATCTTCATCGCGGGCGAGAGGGAGCTTCGGCCGAGGAGACGATTCGTGAGAGAGGATCGGGCCGCGACGAGCCAGCAATTCCAGCGCCGATGGAAGCTTCGTTCAGTCGGGTCCTTCCGTTGCGGGCGGTTGAGTGGTCCGTCTGAGGTGATTTCGAATGGAGTCGATCGAGGCAGGGAGGTAGGGCCTTCTCGACTTTCACTTCCTCCGCCATTCTTTCGTCTATTCTGGTGAGTAATGCGTGAGCCATAGTTGATTTTGAACCCTATTTTGATGAATGAACTCTGCATTGTGATGGGTCTCCGATTTATTTTGCTTCTATTCTGTTCTGATTCCTACTAGGGCTTCGGTCAAGTTGATGTTCCTCGTTTCTGTTTTGCCTGGTTTGGAACGATGATAGAGTTGTAGTGTAAAAAGCATGCTAGGTGATTTTGTTTGGGTGGAGACCGATTGAGTGCTGATTTTCTTTGCTCTCGGTCTCTGCTGGTGAATTTGGCTCTGTCACTGATTGTCCTCCTTGATTTTTATTTCTGCTTTGGTCTTCTGCGTTGGCAGATGATGGTCGAGGACTAATGGATTTATTGAATTCTTCTGCCCTTTATTGCAATTAAAGCCTGAAATGAAATTTTGAACTGTTGGTTTAGGTCCTGTAATTTGATTCTGCCGAGGGAAAATGTTTGCTGTTGTTGGTTTTTCTTTTTAACTCCTTGAGGAGTTATGCAAGGCACAATATGTTTTGGATGGGTCGTTCCCAGTTGTACTTGGTTATATTGATGAAGTCTGAGGATATATTGCTTGAATTGCTGAGGAACCGTGAAGAAGGGAAGTTTGTTGATTGAATTTGTCTTCCTTTCAGTTACTGGTGGTTGATTGTTGAGGACTAATTGCTTCGTTGATTTCTTATTTTCTGTACTTCGATTTCTGCCTGAAGTGCATTTCAAAGCTGCTGCTTTGTGAGTTTGAAATCGGTTCTTCTATTTAGATATGTTTGAGTTATCCTCGGATTAAATTACTTGTTTTGAGGGACATCTTAGTATAATCAGTCTCTGTTAAATTGGATTTGTGGAGGTAATGTTGTGTTTCCTGTTTTGTTCTTGCTGATAGAAACTGTTGAGAATATTACTTTGTTGTTTGGGGTTTGTTCTCTGTTCAATTATTTTTCTAACATATATTGGTGACTGAAGATAGTGTTATGTTGTGTAGGGTTGCGCTACGTAGATTTTTAGTGTAGCTTGATGAACAACATTGGGAATGACACTTTGTTGACTGTGATTTCGTTACAGGTATTTCAACTAAGGATATGATGCTATGCTCTGGGTGATGTTGTTATGTCTACTAGAGCTGATGGTTTATGATAAAACCTTGGTTGGGTTGTTGAGAGACAAGGTTGGGAATTTTGTTGGGATTCCTAGTTTTGGTTTCCAGGTTGGGGCTCGTAGTTGTCCCTAGAAACTGTATTAGTTTCTAGCATTGATTTAGACCTGTTATTATCCCCTGTATGATTGATGGAATGTTGACACTGACCTTGTTGTAGGTTCTGGAGGTGTCAGGTGATTCGACCTTTCGCTTACAACAACGTGTGGAGCTGGTTCTCGGTAAGCGTGTTGTGGTCGCCATCGAGATAAGGATATTTATACTTTTTGCACTGCATTTGCATAATTGTTTTCAGAACTATTACTTTGTGGGCTACCCCACCTGAAAATACGACGGAGACTGTTCGACAGCACGTCCGTTTTTATTATTAGTATGTTTTCCTATGTTTACATTCCGTACATGGTTTACTACTGATATTTGCATATACATTGATGATATGATTTTTGTGCCTGTGTTTGGGAGATGAATCCTCTTGATGCTTTAGGCACTCTATCGCTAAAGCATCACGAGACTATCTCGTCAACCTTCGACTATGAGAAGGTTTTTTACATTGGTTATGTACATTAGGAGGATGAATCATCTTGATGCTTTAGGCACTCTAGCACTAAAGCATCATAAGGTTATCCCCGTGCAATCTTCAGCCATGTGAAGATTGGTCGTTATGTGTGAAATACGATGGGACATTCATGACATGTTCTCAGGTTGTAAGTTCTGGAAGTGAAAGAAAAGAGGATGGGACATTGGTGACGTCAGGTTGAGAACCCTGAAAGTTGAAAATAGGATGGGAAGGTGATGACGCCTCCTTGAGTCGAAAGCCTCTAAACCTGACCAGGGTCTTGTCACATGGAGTTGGTAGTGTTGTCGGCCATGAAGATTAGCCAATCATAGTACAATTCCATTTGGCGGGTTGGCTGGACGACTTGAGCTTGCTTGTTGGCAACCCTTGTCAATTTGGGACACTGGGGTCTTAGTGAGAAGGAGTCTATCGTGGGGCAACCTCATCCGTTACTACGATTATGCGAGTTGCGTCGGCTCGAAGCTTGCTCGCCATCATTGGTATTCTTTCTTGCCTCATGAGGTGTTGCTATTGGCAGATGACCACATTTCTGTGACTGTGCTGGGTGGTTGTGCGAGTTATGTCATGGCTGACTGGTTCACTGGCAACTCGGGTAATGCACTGGTTTTTTGAATCTTATCGGCGGTGGCTACGGCCCGTCGGCACATCTGAGAGATCATACCACCTTTTGATGATAAGTGGCGGATGGGTCCTTGAGTGACCATCCCTTTTCACAGATGACGTTTTCATTCGAAAAACGATGTTGGCATATTTTGCGATTATAGTTGTCTATGTATACAGCGAGTTTTAATAAAGCCACATCGAGGGCCATGGTTCGGTTATTTAAAATGATAAAGAGGTTTTAAATGTTCAAAATCCATGTACGATAAAATGAGAAGAATTGTTTTCAAATGATAAAGAAAATGGTTTTAGCATGCATTGCATTGAGTATAGATTTCCCTACTGAGTTTGTCATTCACCATTTAGACTATATTTTTTTCCTAGATTAGGGTGTAGGTTCGATACATGGGTTGTGCGTGTTGTAGCTGGGCGAAGCTGGTGTTTCCTGAAGGGCATCTCGATCTCCCCGTGGATGGGTGGAGGTTAGTCTGTTCAATCCCTTTGTTCTTAATATGTTGGGATTTTCAGTTTGGTGCTATTTGATTTAATTCCTGCACAATAATTTCTTTATTATGCTATCATGTCTGTAGTTGATCACTCTGTGGATTCCAACCCATGTGATTTGGGCTTAAGTTTGACATTATTCCCGTTAAGTCTTCCGCATAAAAATTTATGCCTTGGGCTAGGTAACTGGATTTTCTTTGAGGATCGGGTCACCGACCCTGCGGTTCTGTTCGGCCCCCCTCCGGGTTGTGACAGTCTCATCGTGTAACATATTTGTTTACATTCATTTCCCTTTAGTATCCATTTCCGTTTCCTTTTCAAAACCATGCACGAAAACCATTTTCGTATAATTTTGAAAACCATGATGCATGATGCTCCTGAATGGATATAGTTCAATCTCCTCTTTGTAGGTCTTGAACATGCTTAATCTCATTATCAATATCTTTAACGCAAAACTAATAAACATATAATTAAAAGAATCTAATTCTAGTAAATACAAAACATACAACAATACAATCCTCGAAACATGATTTCTATCAAATCTTATAATCCATCAAAGCATAAATTTATCATATTAAATCTACAATATAAAAGAACCTAAATCTGATAAACAGTCAGCATACAACCTTAATTCTTGCGATGTAGGGTCCTGATATCAAAACACATACGTATCACTTACCAAATGGTCTTTAATGCGATTTAACACCTAGGCTTATCGTCCATAGTATTCACACCTTTTAAGTTAACAAAACCCTTATCAGTAACCATTTCCTATCATCCATTCCGCAATACTGTTAGTGAATAAGAAATAAAACTTGATTAACATAACATAAATTCTTATTACATAGCCAAGAGCAAACAACTGAACTTTATTTCCAATATTTTACTTCACTTCATTATTTAATCATTTTCATGCACAACGAACGACATAATTCATGTATGTAAGCATGAAACACAACAACCATAAAATAACTCCACTGTCAATCATGAAACCCACAACCAATTTTATCATTGCTATAATGAACAGAGAACAATTTCACTTAATATAACAATATCCCCACCTATTTTATCAACACTATAACGAACAGAGGGCATCATCCTCAACCATTTCAATCAGCAGTAAATGAGGTAGAGCACAAAATCCAAACATCAGTACATGTCTTATAATAAAGTCCATCAAAACAGTGATCATGATAGGGACTAAAACCCCACTACCGAGCATAGACATCCAATAGTGTCCAGAAGCAGTAAACACCCCAGAACAAAGCCTAAATCCAACAGAACATTGTTTTCTCACAATGACAATTGGGCAGAAACCAAATAAAGGATGGACTAAAGTAGAAGGACACCATTTCTGACACGAGACGACCTGCAAAAGGAAGTACGTGTTAGCAACCCACGAAGAATGACAGAGACGGAGATGTAGACCTTTGATCGGATCCGGGAACTATCTAACGTTAGGTTCACGGATTCTAGATTTTCGAAGAAAATCTACCGATCGCGGGCAATGGTTCGGTTTTCCCTCGCTCAAACTCTCAATGGAAGTTTGAAAAGGGAAAACTTACGAGTTAGCTCAAGCACCACGAGCTTGCTAACAAGGAAGTCCTCTACTTCGTCTCGGATTCGAAGATCCGGGGCGGCCGCTCGACGGAGTCGGAATCTCCTCACAGGGAAGGGAAATAGTAATATATTAATCTCATCAAAAGTTGTCTTTCAATGCGTCTAACCATGGAAATTTATAACCTAGGTGATGATGAGTAGGGGTGATGGACGGTCGAGATGAGGCAGATGATGGACGGCCAAGATGAGGCATGTGGGTGGCAATATGCAGGCTCTTGGATGAATGTGGAATGAATGGCCGAGATTAAAGCTGGTGGAAGAACATACATTGCGTACACGTGGCAGCTCCTTGATGTTTTTTTTGGGCTTGCTCTTTCCTTGGGCTTGAAAAGGATTGGACTTGGCCCATAACTCAATCATCACCATCTAACCTAACCAACAATCTAAATGCATGAATGAGTAAAGCTTATAACCATGCTTTACCCTCACAAAATAGGCTCAATGTTTGCCATGAAAATAAAAATAAGAAATAAATAAAAATATGCAGAATTGAAAGGTTACACGTTTGGGATGCCGGGAAGACAAATTCCCATCTGATGAAGCTCATAACATTCACGTGTGTCCCAAGTCAAGACATGCACAGGTTGCTCCTTATCCGTTGGGACAACATCCCAAATAGAATCATCCTAGAAGTTAATACCTGCAAAAGAAACAAGATCATCAGTGATTTGGCTAAGTGACAGTAAGGACCTTGTTTGCGATCGAGTAATAGGCCTCCGCCCTCGAGGCATGTCAATTTCTCAATACTTCCTCTCGACAGTAGTTGACCAAGGAACAAATCTAAACTAACATAACCATATTTTCTCAAAAAGACACCTCTCGGGCAGAAACCCAACAACAATACTCATCGAGAATAACAGAAGTGAAGAATAATCACAGTGCTCGGCATTGGAGGCTGAGAAGCCAAAAACTCACAAAAACCTTACCTCAATCGGAGAAGGGGATTAAATGTGTTGGGCCCTGCCAGCTTCGGAATGCTCTCGGAAGCATGGCCCCCCTTGCTTGAGTTCTTGCTTGGAATGCCGCCAGACGAAGTGCACGAACGCCGAAGTTGTTCGTCCCCTGTACTCGGAGCGTTGCATGAATCGCAGCACGCATGTTCCAATTGCACCCGCGGCTTCCGTCAGAGTGTCCGCACGAAGTCACCCCGATGCCAGAATCGGTGGCTCCCACCTTCACGTTTCACCATCGCCCACGAACGTCTCCCTTCCCACGAAACAGCTTCGGTCGTGGTTGTTACCCTCGCCCATCTCCCTCTCTCTTATTTCCTTCAGCCATTTTTCTTGCTTCTTAATCTCTTTCTTCCCCTCTTATTTTAAATATTCTTTTTTATTTTTAAATCTATTCCTTGCTTTATTTACATTCTACTTCAACTTAAATCTTTTTGCACTCTATTCTAAATTTTCTTCTCTTTTATTTTCTTCATTTAATGTTCCTTTCTTTTATTTACTTAATTCCCACCTTGTCCTTTAACATACACACAATTATATATACCACACATTATTTATCACCAAATATTAACATTATCTTCTTAGACTTACGATAACCCAAAATTGATAGTATTATATTTCATAATGGAATTATTTTGAAATCTCCAATAATTCAAAATCATTATTATTCTTAGTCCAAATTTAATTATGGGTATTACAATAATACCTTCATAACCAATAAATATCCATAAAAATTTATGATAGGATCATAATATTTGAAGTATGCATTTTAGGGTTTTTAACAAATTTTCATCTATATTTGATTAATCATAACTTCCACAATAATTAACCAAATCCAACATTTCTAGAACCTACACCTCCCTTAAGATGTCTGTAATAACATATCAAATTGGCTTAACTCCTAAATTTTGGGAAGACAATCAACAATCATCCAACACTTAACCTATTGATTTCAATCTTTTCATCCATTTTTACTTTATTTTTCTATCATACTTCCATAACCTTATAAAAATTCTTAACAAAACCATGGAGAAACTTAACGTACCTTAGTCTTCGAAGGAAGAAGAGGAGAAGAACTCTCGAAATATTCTTGAGAGAAAACTTTCTTTTTGTTAGAAAGTTTAAGTGTTCAGTATTTAATCTTCGAACTTTTATCCTTCTTCAGCTCTAAGCTGGAGGTGCAGCTTAGCAGAGCATGCCTCAAGACTTCGACATCAATTGCTTCCAATTAAAATGTGACATTCAATATGAATCAAAGTGACCTTTGTTATTCTGGTAGACTAATGTAATTTTCTCTTTCAAAACCTTTTTTCTTCGTAAATTTTGATCGACCACTACTATACTAGTTGACCATTTTTCTACCTAAGAGCCCCTTATTTTTAATATGTAAATATTTTGGTTGACCACTTCTATACTAGTCGACCATTTTTCTACCCGAGAGCCTCCTGTTTCTAATCTGTAAATATTTTGGTAGACCTGTTACATCTCACAATTTCAATATATCTATGTCATGCATCTCTAATTTCAACCACATTACAAATAACAAAACAAATTGCAAAACAATTATCTACATTGAAAACATAGAATTTTTTCGGGTATTACATTCCTCCATTCTTAATAAAATTTTGTCCTCAAAATTTAGCTAATGAAATAACTCCGGATACTTAGCTTCCATATCTTCTTTTCGCTCCCAAGTAGCTTCTTCGATTGAGTGATTTTGCTTTAGTACTTTAACTAATGAGATTTGTTTGTGTCGAAGTTCTTTAATCCTAGAATCCAAAATTTGCACTGGTTTCTCCTTGTATCTTAAACTTGGTTGAACTTTAACATCTTCCTGTGGTATCATTTTAATGGAATTTCCATGGTATTTCTTTAACATTGTCACATGAAAGACATTGTGAATTTCTTCCATAGACATTGGCAATTGTAATTGATAAGTTGTTTTTTCGATTCTTTTAGTAATTGGAAATGGACGAATGTATCTTAAACTTAATTTTTCTTTCTTTCAAAATCGCATAACTCCTTTAAACGGTTATCTTTTAAGCAATACCAAGTCCTCTTCATTAAATTCTAATTACCATAGTCAATTATCCACAGCTTTTCTGTCGACTTTGAGCAGCCAACATTCTTTGACAAATAATAGCAATCATGTCTGCGATTTGTTGCACAATTTCAGGTCCATAAAATTTTGCCTCACCAACTTCATCACAATGTAGTGGTGATCGACTTTTTCTTCCATACAATGCCTCATACGATGCCATTTCAATTGTATCTTGAAAACTGTTATTATAGGTAATTTCCACTAAAAGCAACATTTTTCCCCAAGTTAATTGAAATTCCAGCACACATGCTCTTAGCATATTCTCTAAAATTTAAATTGTTCATTCACTTTGACCATTCATTTGAGGGTGAAATGCAATGCTGAATTTCAATTATGTACCCATTGCTTTATTTAAACCTTTACAAAATGCAGAGGTAAACCTTGAATCATGATCCGATACAATAGAAATTAGTACTCCATGTAATCGCACAATTTCCTTAACATGTAGTTTTGCATATTGGTTTATCTTATAGGTCACCTTAACTAGCAAGAAATGAGCAACTTTTGTTAATCTATCATGACTACCCAAATAACATCATGCTCTTTTATAATCCTCGATAATCCTGTTACAAAGTTCATTGTGATATGCTCCCACTTCCACTCTAGTATTGGCAATGGTTGTGACATTCCTCCCACCCTTTGATGTTCTGTCTTTACTTACTAACACACTAAACACAATTGTACATGTTTAGCAATATCAACTTTCAAACTTGGCAACCTAAAATGTAACTTAAGATCTTTGTACATTTTATTACATCTAGGTCGAATTGAAAAATTCAGAGAGTGAGCTTCGCTTAGTATTTTTGTTCCCAACTATGAACTCATCGGAACATACCATCTATTTTTAAACTTATAATTTCGTCGCTCGAAATGTAGTCCACATTTTTCTCTAAAGTTGGGTCCAAATTAAAACTTATGCATTTAGCACTGTTTTGTTGAGCTTCTTTGATCTTCTCCAATATTGTAGGTTTCAATGTCATTATTGATAATATAGAGACTAATTGCAAAGGAATCATTTGTAAATCAAGTTCCTGAACATCTCTTCGAAGCCCATCCGACATTTCACTATATAACATATTCATAAGTGTAGGATTCCTACTTAATGCATCCGCCACAACATCTGCCTTTCCGAGATGATACTTGATTTCACAATCATAATCTTTTACAAATGCCAACCACCGACGCTGTCTCATATTTAATTTCTTTTGAGTAAAAATATATTTCAAATTTTTGTGGTTGGTAAATATCTCACATTCTAAATCCACGACGACAAGTTCTAAATCATGTGTGGGATAATTACCTTCATACGGTTTAACTACCTTGAAGCGTAAGAAATTACCTGTCAATCTTGCATAAGAACACACCCTAGGCCACATTTTGAAGCTTCACAATAAATGCTATAATTTCCCTTCTCTACTAGCAAGGCTAAAATTGGAGTTGTGGTCAATCTATGCTTTAGCTTTTGAAAACTCTTTTCACATTCATTTTTCCACAAAAACTGTATATTCTTCCTTGTCAAGCTATTTAGTGGCAGTGCAATCTCGGCAAATGCATATATAAAACGTTGATAATATCCTGCTAAACCAAGGAAACTTCTCACTTCTCCCACATTTTTTTGTTGTGTCCATTCGAGAACCACTCGAATTTTAGCTGGATCAACCTGAATACCATCTTTAGAAATTACCTATAACTGATGTTTCTCTAAGATAGATAGTGTAATCTTCAGATGTTGTATGTGTTCATCTTTTGTACGGGAATATATCAAAATGTCGTCAATGAAAACAATAATGAACTTATTCAAATATTCTTAAAAAATTTGGTTCATTAAATCCATAAATGCTGCTGGAGCCTTGGTCAAACAAAATGACATCACCAAATATTCATAATATTTGTATCTTGTTCTAAACAAGTGCCTTGTAACTGGTCAAACAAATCGTCAATTCTTGATAAGGGATACTTGTTATTGATTGTCACCTTATTTAACTCACGATAATCAATACACATACGCATAGACCAATCCTTCTTTTTAACGAATAATACTGGTGCTCCACATGGTGAAAAGTTGGGTCGTATGAAACCTTTGTCTGTTAATTCTTTTAGCTGAATTTTCAATTCTCGTAATTCTACAGGTGCCATCCTGTATGGATTCTTGGAAATAGGTTCGGTACCAGGATATAAATCAATCACGTTTGATTTCTCTATTGGGTGACAATCCCGGTAATTCATCTAGAAAGTGGACTACATGGGGATCTCCAAAGTTGGAGGGGAATGGGTATGCAAGACTCCATCCAAGGCCGCCCTGAAGACTTGAGCAAAAGTTTCCCAGCCTCCAGTCCCTTCAGTCGTATGGCCTCTATCCCCCTCAGTTGTACAACCTCTAGCCCCCTCAGAGGAACAACCTCCATCATCGCCTCTGCAGCACATGAAGGATGATACTCCGTAGCAGATGATTCTGCCCCCTCCTTGGTCATCTCACTTTACATCGATGTCTAAGGAGATTGTTGGCTAGATGTAAATAATGGAGGAGCAAGCGGCGGAGTGGCATCAAAATGGTGTTGGATTGACTTCGAAGGATGGAGGATCCAGTTTAAATGGGGCTGCATAAAATGCAAACAATGGAGGATCGAGCAGAGGAACGTCATCAGTAGTTGTTGGCCGAATTGCAATGAATGGGGCAGCGAGCAGCCCTTCCAGCATCCTCTTGAGCAGCCTCTCGGTAGCCCCACCAACAGTCTCTCTAGCCTCTCCAACAACCTCTTCAGCATCCGAACGCACAAAATGCTTGTAAGTTTTTTAGTTTATGTGTAAAATCCATTATTTACTTTATTTACATGCGATGTAATAACATGTCTCAAATTTGCAGCGCCATTGCCCTCAGATGCCAACCTTCTTCTGCTGTGTTTGCCAAAGTGCAGCAGATAGTTGCTCTCATTCCTCCATCGATAGACACATGGGGTGAAATACAACCTCCACCACTTAAAACTGTTTGTATGGTACGTCTTCAATTTGGTTATCTACGTGTCTGCACTTATTCATGTCTTATTAGTCTGAAGATAACTTGTCAATGTTCATTGCAACCAAGTGAAGTGATAGATATTTTCACGAAGTTTGTTTGTGCAAATACTAGGAAAAACCTAGAGACGTGTGTAATTCTTGCAGGAATATGTAGGCTCTTTCATGTTCTGGCATTAAGTGTTTTGGACTAGATACTTAGGATATTTTGCCTGTTGTTTTCCTTTTCAGGTTCAAGGTGAGTACCATATCACTGAGCTCATCTTCTCGAAGCAAGAAGCAACGTCAGATACAGTGAGAACTACATTCTGTTACAATAATTAGTTTAGAATATTTTATTTTAGTACTCATCCTTGCATTGCATTCTTTGTATGCAATGTTATGCATTGAACGAAGAAGAATAATTCAACATTCAATTTCAAAAATCGCTAATGAAAATAATTCACGTAAGTAAACTTCTCGCTTTTCTAGTTTGTCTTTCATGTTTGAACAGTTCTAATGCGTGGTTTACATTTTAGTCACACCCAAAACAATTGTGTTTTTTGTCGTCCGTTGACCTGCACACTCATTATCCTTACCAGGTGTTGCTATCAGAAGCAATTGCAATCTTCGTAGTACCAATAGCCAAAGAGAGGTACATCTTTTCCCTTTTATAGATTCATATTGTAATACCCCGACTCTTTAAGTTGGATAATTATTTTATCGGGGTATTACGAAGGATGTATTCGTAAGAATTTCATTTATTAAGATTAAATTGAATTTATTGTAATTAAAATAAATATTGATTTAATGAATTTAGATTATAATATTTGGGATTATTTATAATTGTTGTACATTAAGGATTAATTTCATTGTTTTACATTAAAGAATAATTTGGATAAATTGGAAATTTAAAATAGTTGTTAAATTAATACATTAAATTGAGTAGTGGAGTATAGGCTGAACTGGTTGAGCAAGAACCAGTCCAGCATGTAAATACACAGAATGGCCTAGCCATTCTATGCGTATGCGGATCACGAACAGAGGGAAGGGGAGAGAGGGAGCAGAGGCAAGAGAGAACGAGTGAGAAGGAGACGAGGACGAGCGTCGGTGTGCGACGAATGACGAGAGAGGATGGCGAGCGAGGCGACGGGTTCAGTGTGCGCGACGTCCAGGTGAGGCGGAGCGGCGAGTTGCGGTAGTTCGCGTCTAGGGCTCGCGATTTGGGGCTCTCTCTGGTCATGAATTTTTGCGGCGATTGGAGGGGGCGTTCCGGCGATCTCCGCGATGGGCAGAGGATGGCTTGGGTGGTCCTAGAGCTGGAGCTGCTGCTGCCGTCGGGGAGCTGGGAACCGTGGAGATTGCTGTCCTTGTTTTGGGTGTCTTCAGTGATGGTAAGACTTGGGTGTTTTGGTCAGGTGGAGACCCTACACCGTAAGTGTGTATGTGAGTGATAGAGTCTGTATTTTTTCTATGTTTGATTATGCCTTAGTTGTTATATCTGTATGTTTCTATGCTTCTTGTTGTATGTTTTGGATGCTGCGTGTCTTTGTGCTGGTAGTGTAGAACACTAGATTACTATATCGCTCTGTGATAGTGTGAACCTGTATGTTTATCCATGCTTGGAGGTTTGGTATGTTGCTGTAAATTGATTTCCTTATTGTGTGTGCTGTGACTAAATGCTTCACTTGGCTGATAATATAAGCTGTTGAGTACTCTGTTGTATCGTATGAAATAAAGAATGTCTGATGTCTAATTTCTTGCTGTAGTGATATATTCCCTTGTTTCTCGTACGCACGTTGCTCTATTGTTGGTTGTGTTCTCATTAATTAGTCAAATAGCACTGTGTAAATTGTAATTGTTATGTTCAAACAATTAGTTTAATAATCGAAACCAAAGCATGTTTTGCTGCTTTACTTTCGACATCTCACTGCTGTAGTAATCAATTAAAAACATGATTTGTGTTTATTTTCTGTTGTGTTATTCGCCTTTGAAAGAGCATATTTTGCTGTTCTAATTTAAAAATGACGTCGCAGATTTTGTTTGTTGAAAAGCACGATTCGTTGTTCTATTTCATCATTGTTATTACTATTTATTGCTGTTAAGAAGTATGATTTGTAGGCATAATTCGCTATTTTACTCAATATTGATTTCTGCTGTTTTTAGTCATTTAAGAGGATGATCCGTAGTTGCATATAGTTGTATACCATCGTTGTTTTTAATTGTCGATTGAACGCATGATTTTTAATTATTTTCTGCTGCATTATTAGTTGCCTAAAAGCATGATTAGTTGTTTGTTTCTATTGTCATGTTCGTCGTTTAGAAGCATGCCTCATTGTTCTAGTTTTCAATATTTCGCTACTGCTCATTATTATTTAAGAAGCATGTCTCGCTGCCTCGCTTCGGTTGTTATTCGCTTATGTAAATAATCATTAAAAAGGCATGTGTTCGCTGTTCTGTTTTTTCATATACGCTACTGTATTTTAGTCGTTAAAAAGCATGTGTTCGCTGTTCCATTTTTCCATATACGCTGCTATATTTTAGTCGTTAAAAAATCATGTATTCACTGTTCTGTTTTGCCATTTTCGCTGCTGTATTTTAGTCGTTAAAAAGCATGTGTTTGCGTTTCGTTTTTTCATATACGCTGTTGTATTTTAGTCGTTAAAAAGCATGTGTTTGCTGTTCCGTTTTTCCATATACGCTATTGTATTTTAGTGGTTACAAAGCATGTGTTCGCTATTCTGTTCTTTCCATATGTTGCTGCTGTATATAATCATTTAAATCGCACGTTTTGCTGTTTTACCTTGACATTTTACTGCTGTTTATTTCCGCCTTAAGAAGCATGTTCTTATTTTCTCCTTAGATTGTTTAGCCTTTCGAGTATGATTATCAAACTGTTAATTAGATTAGTGTATTGCTCTTTAAATTAAACTTCTCAAGCGTGCTATCATTATTTAACATACTGTTTTGCTTAATCTGTTGTATGGTTTTAATTAGTTCCATGTATGTACGTTTAGGATAGTCTCATGACAATAGAGACAATTAGGAACACCACCACAGGGTGGCTATGCGCCTTGATTGAGGAAAAGAACTAATCTTTCCCTGGTCGGGACCACGAAGCTAATTAACATAATTAACTAGAAACCATAGGATTCCCAAAACTCCACGCTCCATGTACGATCTATGCCTAATATACGTAATTAAAAGATTGGCTTGGGGCGGACCCATTCCGAATAATTAAATAAAGGCATATCATCTCGCATAAACTCATTTTCTTACTGGGCCTTTAGGCTCACGTCTTACTTGTGGTGTAGGTACACGCACGCGCGGAGTCCTCGAGCAAATGAAGAAGCAGTTGATGATGGATTTGCACGAGCGAACTTGTGGTTGGCCAGGCTATGGGAAGTGAGAGACAGTTAAATTGTAATTAATTTTTTTTTTATAAATTGTAATTTAAATGGTTAGTTTATTTCCTTTAAAATATTTACGCTTCCGCATTGATTTACTTCCTAAATGTTTTAAGTGTTCCTAACGGTCTGGCTTACACTCTGATATGTTTTTCTCAAAATTTAACGCATTTTTAAATGTATGAAAATCAGGGTCGTTACACATATTGCTTTCCGCTTATGTGCTGATTTTTCGTTTTGCGTTTAAGCCCGCACAACATCTTTCGGTGTACTAATGAGGGGTTAGAGCTGCTCCAAAATTGCAAGGAGATCAGCTTCCACCCTCACAAAGATATACCTGATAAGAGTCCCTTGTATGCCAAAAGGTCCAACGTATACCTATACATATAGTTGTCATTTGTGATGACAGATTTGTGGAAGAAATCTTGCTAGAAGGTGGCGCCCACTTAGTTTACTTAATGTGTAGGGATACAGATTGAGATACTGATTTTGTTGTACTAAATATTTATTCATTGTTTATTTTTGTAATTAATTGTTTTGACTTAGATAATATATATTTATGTTTGGATAATATCTAGTTGGATAATATATGTTTAGAAACTATCTGTTTGGATAATATCTGGTTGGATTTCTGATTTTGATAGTACCACAAGGAGGAGAGACTTAAACAAGGAAAATTTTTGCAAAATTTTCATTTTTTGAAAGATAAAGAAAAAAGCTGACTCAAACAAAATTATCCATTTCATTCATCATCAATAAACAATTAACATGTTCGTTACAATAATTTAAGTAACATGTGCATAACACCGAAACATATAAGGCAGAGGAATTCTAAAGTTCTGCCGAGGAACGCCGACGTTCCACCGTAGAAAGATGTCATTCCACGAGGGAAAGTATTAAGTTTCGTGGCAGAACGTCAACTTTCCGCCGCAGAATGAAACTTTTTGCAGCAAAATGTCAACGTTCCTTGGTGGAACGTCAAAATTTTGCTGTGGAACGTTGATGCTTACTTTGGTTCCAGTCGACTGTAATTCCATTCACTCAAGTTTTAATCTGTCTCAATTCCACTTTGTCCAAAATTAGATTTTCATACTAATCAATTTCATTCATCATCAACAAATAATTCCATTCCATTACAAGCATATAATGTACATGTGTATTACAGATGCAAATCAAATTATCAATTCCATTACAACCATAGAACATACATGTACATTACAGATGCAAACCAAATTATCAATTCCGTTACGTGCATATAATGTACATGTGCACTAATAATCGGTGTGCCCCGGTTGGTAAGATGCAGGCGTTGAAGGACTTGCTCAAGTTGTTCAGGCTTATGTCGTACTTTCAAGTTATTTATACTATCCTCCCATTGTGGTGGGTGCTTACATGTTGCTCTTAAAAGAGCAGTACCTTGTTGTTATTCATTTAACTTCTTCTTATATATTTGCCCACCAACAATCTCACATAGTTGAAATTAAAAAAGTTCACAATCAAACATGTCAGTGTTGCATTTGAAAAAGAACATGCTTGGACCTATAATTTGGTTGCAACCACTTTCTCTTGGAACATATTTCATTTTGTGGGGATTAAGAAAAGCCAATGCATGTTTTGTTACAGAAACCATCCCAAGTGGTTAAGCATGAAGATTAAGGAAAGTCAACACATGTTGAGTTATGGAAACCATCCAAGTGGCCAAGCTTGAAGAGGAAGTTGCTGCCAAAAGCCAACAAGACTTGAAGAAGAAGAAACAAGAAATAAATTAGTTTATTTTAAGTTAAGTTGCCAAAAAACCTAATAACTATTAAGTAAAGAATTTGCCAAGTGTGTGTGGTAGCTAATTTAGTGTTATTGTTTCCTTTTTATTTATTTCCTATTTTATAGTTTGTAAGTGGCTATTTAAAGCCACCTTGCGTGATTGTTTAGGGACATTGAAAATTGAGTTTCGATACTAAAGGTTTTGCTTTGTTTCTTGAAATTGGAGTGATTTCTCTTTCTCTCTTCAATTTGTTCATCTGGAGTTGTGGTGTGATATCAGAATTGAGGTTACTTTGTGAGTTGAGTAATCTTTCTTATTGGCATCCGTGTTCTTGTTCTTTGAAGGAAGAATGTGTGAAGATGTGTTCAACTTTCAAGTAGAATTATATTGGAGTTTTCCATACGACAGTTCAAGTTGTGATTTCTTGTATTTTCGACCAATCTAGTTCAATCGGGCATATTTCCATATTTGTGGGGCTTCTTACCATTATTTTGGAGGGAATATTCTTATTTCATTAAAGAGGTTGCTGTCCAAATTTTGTGAGGAAAGCTTCTATATTCAACAAGTTATGGGTTTCTAAAGTCGGAAGTTTCCTAAAGGGCTTACGATAAGAAATTGTCCAAGCCATCTGGTTGATCTCCAATCTACAACCAGTCGACCACTATTTGCTTAGAAAACAACATATGTTGAAATTTGTAAGGTTCCAATTGTTCACCCCTTCAGTCGATTGACCGCACAGGTTAACTTCTTCCTTATATCATTCCGTTGGTGCATCAACAAGCCCCTACAAAAATTAATAGTCTGAGTCAAACATTCGTACACAATGCATAACATAAACATAGATGGGGTGTTTAGATCCTCGAGCAACAATTCCAAAAACCAACTCCAAAAATCCCTACATTTTACTTTTACCACTGCTGCAACAATCAGATAAATTCCAATATTCCTGTTGATGCTGACAGGAATGAGCAACTGACCTAGAGTCAATCCCTTCAAGTGGCAACCATCCAAACAAATAACCAGTTTACCACAGTTCAATAGCCCTATCTTACATGTAGCTAAACACATGTACATCATTTTAAATGTTGGACTGTCAGAAAGGTCAATCCTCTCTAGTTGAACACACAACAAGCTTCTAGGATTAGACCTCTGAATCTCCTCATCATCTGAGCATATGAGCTTGTATTGCTCATTGCCATCCCCTTTATTCATTTTTTGGGCCCATTTCTTGCATTTCTAGCAAGCCTTGGTGCAATGTTCACATTGAAATCATTCCTGATTGTCTCAATTATAGAAGGAAGGTCCTAGTTGGACTGACTTTTGAATCTGTCAAAGTAATCCGTTGGCACCAATTTGGTAGAGGCATGATGGCTTTCCATCTTTCTTGAGCAAGTGTGAACGTTGTTATAGCTCTTTATTTGAAATGTCAGTTCACCTTGCATTTTTGAGGTGTGCATTTGCCACTTGCATCTTTCCTGGCAGACAACCCTCAACTGATGAAAGTCACTATGGGTGAATTTTATCTCGTACCCATTCTTCAACGCATGATCCACGATTTCTTCTCTAATTTGATTCAAAGAACTATACTTCTTGCCAAGACACATACCAACGAAAGAACATTCTGCTTGTGGTGGTCATTGATGCCTTCTATCGTCCATGTCTTCGTAACTAGATTCGCATAATGAATAGAACTCCTCCTAGTATAGATTAGTCGAGATGGAATGCACCATTAAAGCAACTTCATCTCTAAACGCAAATACATCATATGCTAGGATTGTGGACATGGGATCCACTTCAAATATGGAGTTAACAGATTATGCATAAATGGTCCCATGTGGATCGTGGGAGGTTCCTGGTCGATCGCATAGTGTCATTTGCCATGTTTTGAGTCGTTTATACGTTGGTTGGGGTTCTAGGCCTGGTATACGACCCTTCCACTATTTCTTTGCCATTGTTGAAGAAAATTCCTAAACTTTGGCATGATTTTAGGCTCGATCGAGTTTTTGGATTTTGAGTCAATTTTTGATGAGTTCATATTCAGTTGATCGTCGTTGCATCTGGTTGACACTATGAGGTCCTGGTCGGCCTTTGCTTTCCCTCGTCCATTGTTACGTGACCTCGGTTGGCTACTGTTTTGCCTTGTTAACATTGTATGGTCCTGGTTGACCACTTTGTGTCTTGCTGACACCAAGTGGTCCCAATCGACCATAGTTAGTTTTGTTTGACTCCAGCTATGTCTCCTCGACTGTTAGGTTGCTAGGTTCATAAGTTTTGTGTTTCGTCAACTGGGGAGTCTTTCTGTTTGATTGCGGTTGTGTTTAGTCAACTGCAATGTTGTTCCATAAAGTTTGAGGTTTAGTGAATTCGCTCATATTTGTCAGCTAAGTTTGATTCCAGTTAGCATGGACTCTCGGCTCAAGGTGGAAGGGACTTGTCGTTCCTTGATCGAGTAAGAAACTCATGTGTTAGTCCTTCTAGTCTGGTTTGGTTTTCGATCTAGGACTCTTATCTTATTCCTTGTGTGATTATTGAGATTTGAGATCGACCTTGTCATAGGTTCTACAGATTTCACTAGTTTTGATTCTCACTTCTGATAGCACGTGGAGCTGGCTAGTTGGTAAGGTTGTCATGATCGACTATGAGGTAGGAATTTTTATACTCTTTGCACTGCATTGCATCATGTTTTTCAAACAGATATTATTTGGGATACCACACTTGAAAACCCGAGAGGGACTGTTTTGACTGCACGTCTGTTTTTATGTATACCTATGTATGTTTTCTCATGTTTACTTTTATTGTACATGCTATTCTATTTTGGTATTATGTGCATATATTGGGAGGATGAATCCTCTTGATGCTTTGGACATTCTTAGTATCAAAGCATCACAAGGCTATCCAGTACAATCTTTTGTTACATAAAGATTATTTGTTTGCATGTGTGAAATTGGTAATAGGGCACCACTGATATGTCCTTGGGTTTCGAATCTTGGAAGTCAAATGGAAAATAGGGCGGTGATGATACGCTCCTCGGGTTTCGAATCCTAGTTTCTGGCCAGGGCTTTTAGTCACACAGATCATAAGATTGTTATTTGCTAAGTTTTGCTCACCTAGTACCTTTTCATTTGACCCGGGGTATGACAACTCATAGCTCCGCTCATCAGAAACCATCATAAATTTGGATCCTATAGGTAGCTAGTTGAGGAGCAATCTGTAGTAGGCAACCTTATCCGTTACTTTGATTATATTGGTTGTGTTGTCACAAAGCATAGATTGTTGACAACTTGGATGATGTGTTGGATCTTTGGATCACCATCATTTTTATTCTTTTGCCTCTTGAGGTGTTACTATCGATGGATGGCCACTTTTTCTTTGATATGTGCTAGATAGGTTCTTGTGTGACCATTTTTTTTCACGATGGTGTTTTCAGACGGAAAACGATGTTTGCATATTTTTGTGATGTAGCTATCTATGTATGTAACATGTTTGCTAAAAGCCTCATCGATGGGCCGCAGATCTATTTTGATAAAATGATGAAGAGATTTTAAAGTTGATTTAAAAATTATGTATGATAAAAAGAAGCATGAGCTTGTGTTTTAAAAGATATGTAAAACCGTTTTCTCATGCATTACATTTAGTATAGATTTCCCAACTGAGTTAGTGAACCCTTATACTATATTTTTCCCAGGTTTGATGTATAGGTTTTTATGAGGTCGTTGTGGAGTGTTTACGAGTATTCCCCTTTTTGGGTGCTTTGATTTCCCCTTGGATGAGTGGACGTCCATCAGTCCTATCCCTTTTTGTCAAGTATGTAAGAGTTGATGGTTGGTGTTGTTTGGTTCGTTTCTTGCACAGTTATTTCTTTTCTTTGGGGTTATTATAGTATCTTTACTCTTGCTGATCACTCTATGGACTCTAACCCATGTGTTTTTGGTTTTGTAATTAATTTCATGTTAAGACTTCTGCTTCATCCTAGCATTGGGTTGGGTGATCGGGTTCTCTCCAAGGATTGGGTTGCCTAACCTAGCATTTTTGTTAGGCTCGCCTTCAAATCATGACAAAAATTTTATGGTATTAAAGCACAAGGTTCTACTGTTCCTGGGAGTGATCACTTGGGAAATTGATAGTATAATGTTTTGGTCGTGTCCACTGTGCATGGAATTGTTCCAACACCTAGTCAAATTTTTAAATGAGTTAAGATACTTCTGGGAAGGCATCGTGGGGTTGTCTGCTGGATGATGACCTTGTCTTTTATGATCAACGCGAGTATTGAGTATACTTCGTGGATCATCAAGAGAACTTCTTTTGAATGATGAGTGTGAACTTGCTTGGGTTCTTCCTTTGTTTGTGGGCTAGTGTGGTTTGAAGCTCAAGTCTTTCGTTTTAGAATGCAGTTCAAGTCCCTGTTCTCTTCAAAAGACCTGGACTTGTCTTGTCATGTTTGGAACTCATTAGTCTGAGTTAGAACTTTTGTTCGTAGACCTTGAGTCGGTTATGTGTAGTATCCATTCTCTTGGTTTAGAGACTATTAGTTAAAGTCTCTATACATGCCTTACTCTTGTGTGTCCCAGCAATTAGTCTAGATCTTTGCGTAGGTTGTTAGAAATACTTGGTCTGTGAACTGGAGTCATTCGATGGGTTTTCCATAGAATGACTACAGTGGAGACTTCCTTGACCGAGGCTCGTCTTGTATTCGCTGGTGAATAGGTTGTGTTGTCGTGATAGTCACATGCTCATCTTCTGTGATCGTCACACCTATTCTATAAGCAGGAGTTTGGTAGATGGGAAAGCGATGCTTCTAGTTAGTTAGAATCCGAATGCCCGTCTTGGGATCGTTTTCCTAATTTTCACCTTGCCTTAAGGTTCTTACGCCTTGGATAGATTGGAGGATCCTAGTGGTTAGATCCTTGCAACATGTGGTTTTGTTGTTTCTTTCCTAGTGTCAATTGTATCAGTGGTTTGTGAGAACCTCGTGAATACTTGACCTTGCCATTTCTAGTGTAAAGAGTCTCCCGATGTGGTAGGTCCAGACTCGCTTTGGTCCATGTTAGTTTTCCACATTCTGAACTATTCCTTTGTTAGGATGTTGTGTTTCAGATTCACTTTTGAATAGATAGTGTGGTTGCGTGGGTCATGCACTTGTTCTCTATGAGCATTGCACTTGTTCTCTAAGTCTGACCGATGAGATTGTAATTTTCCTGGTTAGTCGTATTTTGAATCGCCTATCTTGAAATTGTTTTTCTTTGGCTTCTTCGTAATACATTGCTGATCTGTTTGGGGACCATTCAGTTTAGGTGGATTGTATTGTTCGTCTCCGTTGTTCTTTCCTTGGGTTGAGTACATTGTGGGCTGTGGAAGCCTGCTGATACTCAGTATTGTTGTTTTTTGTATTGAGATCCCTCTAGCATTCGTAGGTCTCAATTCCTTCCAGTCAATGTCATATTTCTGTACTTTAGATTGTTTCTTCACTAGGACGGTGTGTTTTGAATCCTTCTAAGATCTCTCTTGAAATAAGTGCTGTTGTTATTCCTCATTTGGTAAGTTCTTGTGTTTCATTGGAAAGTGGTACATCGTTTCTTTCCTCTGGGTTCCACATCGTGTCAGTTGATTCCCTTTTAGGAGTTGTGTGGGTGGTCGTTGGAGTTGAAGTCGGGTAGAGATTTCTATTGGTCGGTTGAGAATGTGTCACCACTTGGCTAGGTTCCTTATGATCAGTTGACTGGGAACGTGAGTTGCATTTCCTAATGGACTAGTTAGCGTGTCCCTCAACCAAGAGGTTTGGTTCCTCCATAACTTACTTCCGACCTTTGCGTTGACCTTGTTCGTGTTGTACGGAAGGTCTGTGTTAGATTTGAAAAATCTGAGATCCTAGCCGTGGAAGTTGTTTCTTGCGTGGGTCATTCGCATGTTCTCATCCTCTGATTTTGTGTTTAATTTCATTTGTTTTCGTCGACACCCTGTATTGTGACATATGGTGTTGTCTTTTTAGGCTCTGTTTCATTTTCTGTCAAAGCCTGTAATGTGACAGATAGGTCTTGTCGCTCGTTTTTGTAAATCTTGACCGAAAAAGATGTTGAGGCTAAAGAAGCAGGAAGTGACGTGGATGGACTATCAAACATAGAAATATCTTCAGTGGTAGCAAGAATGTCAGGTTGTGCTGCAGAAGTAGATATGCCTCAAGACAATTTAACAATCCACTATCCCTTATTTTCCTGCACAAAACCCATTCGAGCCAAGGAATGGACTTTATATATATCAACACTATGAACTGATAGAGGTGGCTAAGAGGGAGGAATTGAAATACCACTAGACCGAAATAGATTGGTCATGAGAAGGTTGAACGGTAGAGATGTTGAAGTGCTACTACCAGCCTCTATCATCTGATGAAGAATAATATGCCCAACATTAAACCAAGTCCTACTGAAAATTCTTTCAAGCACATAGAGGTCCATACAACTTACGTGGTCCGGATGACGATCTCTCGGTAATAAATTGTATGTAAGGCTATGGTGAATAACACGGTCTCATACATTTAGATCTTTGGCCTTGGGCTTGAAAAAAATTTCAAAATCTCGATTCTTAAGAACACATTGAAGAAACTCAAATCTTTCATGACGATGGATGAATTCGGGATCCTTAAAGCTATTGTAATAATCCTTTGCACCATCCCCCTCCTCAAAATTCAACAGCATATTTATATCATGAGCAATCAAATTAAGCTCCTTTCCATACACGTAGCTCGTCACTTTTAACGGATGAGGAGAATATGCCAAATTTGTGTAAAATAATCGAATAGCCTTCTCAAAATATGGTCCGTCCAAACTAAATAGCTTATACAATCCCATGTGCTTATACACCTTTTCCAAATTTAAACTTGAAAGACTAGAGAAAGAAATTTTTCTAAAAAGAATCAACGGTCTATTCTTCAAATCCTCCTCAAATCTGTTTTTTTTTTTTTTTTTTTTGCAATTGGCGTCCAATAATAGCCTAGTAGGATATTTTAATGAAGTAGATGGTCTAGAAGACCTCGTTCCGCAGAACCTTTCATTTTCTAGTGATTCGAGTTGGCGTGAGAGTGTGAACTGGAAGAGGAGAGACTCGAGAAACACTTGAATGAGGGCTGAGGAGGCCAAGGGAGAGAAGTTTGAGTGTGGGAACGAATGGAGATAGAAATATCACCAGAGAGGAGAGAAAAATTGTCGCGCAGTTAAGGTTTTGGTTGATCTAATCTATTTTAAAATTGACTCGGCAATCTACCGATACTAACCAGCGGTGGACCAAATCCTTTGAATTAAAAATGAGGGTAATCTGCAGTCGACTGGGGCAAGGAATAGATCAACCAATTTCTTCAGAAATAAAATCTCGGCACAATTTATAATAGTTTTGGCGACCATGCTCTTTGAGAGGTTTAGCAAATCATTCATATTTCTTCGAATTTTTAAAATTATTCCTTACAAATGTCTCTTAGTTTGCTTCAAGACGTATCAACCTTAAACGAATTCTTACTCCACAAAAAGTTTTTTGGTCGAATAGTTAATGTTGGCCAATTGATTTTTGGTACTAACGAATTTGAGGGATACGTCACCCTTAGAGACATGATCTCAAATAAAATGATATCTAATTGCAATGTGCTTGGTACGAGAATATTGAATAGGATTTTTGGAGATATTTATGGCACTAGTGTTGTCACACCTTATTAGAATTTTCTCAAAACATTGACCATAGTCCTCCAATGTTTGTTTCATCCAAAGCAATTGAGCACAACTTTCAGCTGCAATATATTAATTTTTGGCCATTGATAAAGCAACTGAGTTTTGTTTCTTAGAAAACAATGACACCAAAGATTCCCCAAGAAATTGATAGGTTTCACTTGTGCTCTTTCTATCTACTAGACTACCTGCTTAGTCGGAGTTGGTATATCCCACTAAGTTGAAGGAAGTTCCTTTGAGATACCATAGACCTAAGCCATTAGACCTAGTTAGATATTTAAATATTCTCTTAACCACATTTAAGTGAGACTCTTTAGGAGATTCTTGAAATTTCGCACATAAACACACACTAAAGAGAATATCGGGTCTACTTGTCGTTAAGTACAATGGGAACCAATCATACCCTGATATTTCTTTATATCCACATTTTATCCATTTTCCTCCTTATCTAATTTAGTGGTTGTGTTCATGGGAGTACTAGATGGGTTGGATGTGTCCATACCAAACCTCTTTATGAGTTCTTTGACATACTTTTCTTGATTTAAGAAAATTTCTTCTTGAGATTATCTAATTTGTAAACGAAGAAAAAAATCTTAATTCTCCCATCATACTCATTTCAAATTTACTATGCATTAATTGAGAGAATTCATTATAAAGTGAGTTATTGGTAGCACCAATAATAATATCATCTACATAAATTTGCACAATAATCATATCCTCACCATTGTGCTTAATGAACAAAGTTGAATCGATTTTTCCTATCTTAAAATCTCTTTTCTTAAGAAATTTGCTCAATCTTTCGTACCAAGTTCTTGGAGCTTGTTTTGATCCATAAAGAGCATTATTGATCTTATAAATTTAATCAAGTTAATCATGGACTTCAAAACTGCTTGCTCTACAAATACTTCTTCATAATATAACCATTAGAAAAGGTACTTTTGACGTCCATTAGATAGAGAATAAAATTCTTGAAGCATGCGAATGGATTCAAACCTAGCCACCTGTGCAAAAGTTTCCTCAAACTCAATACATTCCTCTTGATGATACCCCTTTGCAACTAATCTAGCTTTGTTCCTTACCATTATATCACTTTCATCCAATTTATTTTTGAACATCCATTTGGTTCCAATAATTGAATGATCTTTTTGGCATTGGAACAAATTCTCAAACATTGTTCCTTTCAAATTGATTTAATTCTTCTTGCATGGCCAAGATCCAATTTTTTTCTACCTCAGCTTCATCAAAGTTCTTAGGTTTTACTTGGGAGATGAAGGTTATACTAGCCCAAATATTTCTAAGAGAGGATATAGTCTTAACACCTAAGGATGGATCACCAAGAATATCATCTATAGGATGACTTTTAGCATATCTCTAATCTTTGGGTAAATCATCATGAGCATTCTCGATAGGGGTTTCCTCTAAATTATTAGATTGAGACTCTTGAGGATGGCTTTCTAGGGTCTCCACATCATTTTCTCCCAAGTTAAGGAATTCTATTTCGATTTCTGGGTCATTAATTAACTCCACACGATTTGACGATTGAATGGACTCATCGAAAGTGACATGCATAGATTTCTCCACAACTAATGTTCTTTTATTGAACACTCTATAGGCTTTACTTGTTGTGGAATATCCAAGAAATATTCCATAATCCATCTTGGAGTTAAATTTACCTAAGTTATCCTTTGTGTTCAAAATAAAGCATTTACAACCAAAGGCTTTAGAGTAACATACATTGGGAGTTCAACCATTTCATAGCTCATAGGGAGTCTTTTCTAGAGAAAGACGAATGGAAACTCAATTAAGAACATGGCAAGCCATTGCAATAGCTTTTGCCCAAAAATATTTTGGAAGATCATTTTCACTAAGCATAGTGCGGGTTAGTTCTTGAAGTGACCTATTTTCCTCTCAACAACTCCATTTTGTTGAGGGGTTCTTAGAGATAAAAAGTTATGTTCAATGTCATACTTTTGACAAAAAACCTCAAAGTTATCATTCTCAAACTCACCCCCATGATCACTTCTAATTGCAATAATAGTGAGTTCCTTCTCATTTTGCACTTTCTTCCTAAAGCTTGAAAAGACTTTAAAGATCTCATCCTTTGTCCTTAGATAGAAAACCCAAGTGAATCTCAAGAAATCATCTACAATGACATATGCGTAGTGTTTACCTCATGAGCTTGAAATCATAGATGGACCAAAAAGATCCATATGAAGGAATTGGATAGGTTTGGAAGTTGAAGCAAAATGTTTGTAAGCAAATAAACTTTTTATTTGCTTCCCCATTTGGCTAGCATCACAAATCTTATCTTTTTCAAAAGATAATTTAGGTAGACCCCTAACAATATTATTTATAGAGATTTTAGCTAAAGTATCAATTCCTACATGTCCTAATCTTCTATGCCAAGACCAACAATCACTAGAGGAATTTGCAATCTAACATTTCTCATCAAGGCATAAGATATTATTCAAATCAATAGCATAAATATTTTCATATCTAACCCAAAAACAAAATTTTTTCATTAGAATTATCCTCAATCATGCAAACTCTAGACTCAAAAATCACCTTATAGCCTTGATCGCATAGTTGAATAATACAAAGCAAATTATGCTATAACCCATCAACTAATAATACATGCTCAATGATAGTATTTGAGGAATTACCAATATTTCCAATACCAACTATTTTGCCCTTTTGATTACCTCCAAATTTTACATTTCCTTTCTTATTCTTGATGGAAGTAAACCTTGATGAGTCTTCCATCATGTGCCTTGAACACCCACTAGCCAAGTACCATTCATCCTTCACGATATATGGCGAAATACTGTAAAACGGTACATTTCAAGTTACTTAAACACAAGTCAATCAATTTAGTTTATTAACAATGAGTTATTATAACATGGATTTTAGAACAGCGTTTTTTAGCATAACAAGAATACAATTCGGAATCTTAGACATGCTCGGTAATTAAAGGAAGCAATAACGGTATCTAACACTCTAAACATGCTTAGCAATTTAAAGGAAGTAATAACGATATCTAACAATCTAAACATGCTTAGCAATTTAAAGGAAGTAATAACAATTTCTAAACATGCTTAGCAATTTAAAGGAAGTAACAACTATATCTAACATTCTAAACATGCTTAGCAATTCAAAGGAAAACAATAATGTTTGGTATGCTTAACATGCTTGGTAGCAAAATTAAGGGCGTAATATGAGCATAGGCATAAAGACAAGGGCAGGGTAATATCCAGTAAACGAAGCACCAATGCAAGATATAACACAATATTATTTTTTACAAATACATAGTTTAATGGTCGCAGCAATAATAGCTCCTACAGAACCTAACACCAAGCAAAAAATCCACAAGGAAACCATCACTTCCAGAGCAGCAGAACAACACCCATGGAAAAACCAGCAGACAAATCAAAACAGGGTGACAAAACATGCTTGACAGTTAAAGTGAAATGACAACATTTATCTAGCAGTAGTGAAATGGAATTAAAGCAAACAGCAACAGAACCCGTCGAAGCAACAAGTATTTGAGCAGTAATTGAGACAGGATAACATTTAGCATATCAAGACTAATAACAGAAAATCATACTAGTAACTAGCTGCAAGGAATTAAACTAAGCAATCAGTATCATGGGCTAATCATCAACAAAGAACTGGGAACTAACAAAGGATTCAAGCTACACAATTTACAGCAGCAAATACGATCAGTCAAACACAAAGACATAGCTTGTGTTGTAGGGCCTCCACTGGCCACGACTCTACCTTAACTTCTTACTTCACAATCACCAATAGTTGAAGATTTCCTGCGTTGGACAACCACAGCGACGAGAAGTTCCAAAACTAGAAGCTTGCTCCAACCTCACACACGCACTCAGCTCTTAGTGAAAATGCAGAGTTCATCTAGTCACTCCATCCACGGCCATTGATTTATAGACAGAGGAGAAGACATCACATGAACACCTAGGTTGATGGACAGTCGCCCATACCAAGGGAGGGTGGTCTAATGCTTAGCCACCACGTGGAAAGTTTGCAATCTTCTTGGAGAAAAGGAAAGCATCGGGAGAAAATAATAAAAGACTAGTATGACAGAAGTAGTCTTTTCGCTAAAAATAGACTTTTTCGGTCGAAGGAGTCGTCCGAAACCTCGACCACACAACGATCAACTATTCAAATTTTGCCTCAGTTTTGTGTTTCAGTCAAACCTTGCGACCACATCCTGACCGATGATTCGGCCACAAAATCGATGAATTTGACAGATTTAAAAACCTGTTGTTTTTTGGTCGCACATCACGCCGGCACCCTCGACCATGTTGCGTCCGAAAACCGTAAAATGTAATATGGAATGCATTTTGAACGCAAACCTTTCGACCTCAACTTTGACAGTGGTACAACCAAAAAAGCAAAGAGAAATCCATAATGCATTTTAGATGCAAACCTCAACTGCGTCTTCGACTGCATTGCAACCGAAAACCCAAAATACAGTCTGCAATACATTTCGGATGAGAAGCTCGACCACAACCAGGACCGCCAAGCGACCAAAAACCTGAAATGCACTATTTTCTTTAAAAATTTATGCTTTAGCCATTCCACTATATTTTCCTTACATTTACACGGTATTAGTCCAACAAAATACTGTCCCGCAATATAATACATTAATTTCACAAAATTTATTACATTATATAAATGAGGGAAAATTATTGGGAATATAATGGCCTACATACCATATAAGATGAATGGATTTGTCGGCTATTATAATTTTAAGAGGTTTATCTAGTTTGATCCATGAAGTAAGTACATTTCTTTTGGTAAAACACAAAGTTGAGCCAGTATCAATATAAGCAAAATAAGGTTTATTTTGAATAATGGTTTTAATAAAAATAGCATTTGGATTTCGTAATGTTAATCGTTTACTCATAACTACTGGTTGACGTATCAGATTCATAAACATATATATTTATGTCTGAACTAACATCAGAATCTTCTATAGGGTCATATCCAATTTCATAGGCTAATTTTAAAGTTTGTGTTTTAGAATTATTATTAAATCATTGAGGATACTTATTAGCGTAATGGCCTTCTTCGTGGCATAGCCAGCAAGTACATTTTTTCTTGTTAGTAAAACAAAAATTATTTGGTTTTGTTTTTAGCTTCTTTCAAAATTGTTGTCTATTTCGAAAATTTTTTCGTGGATTATTCCATTGATACTTTTTATAAGGGATTTTCGTCCATTTTTTATGTCTCTTATATTTGTTGTTCTTACATCCATAATTTCCTATTTTATTTGTTATTTTGTCACAACATAAGTTAATTTTGGCTTGTCTTTTTGCTATTTCAGTGGTACCTGATTCCTGCATCCAGGTCCTTAGTGCTGTTATTCTAGCTCCTATAGAATCGGGAATAGCATCGGCAGTTATTGCTTTTTTGTATAGGTCTTCGATTATTAAGTGTAGTTCAGATGGTAGTTTCCTATAAAATAAAGAAAGTGTTAACGTTTTGTGTTTGGAGTCTAACTGATAATATTGGTTTTTAAATTCACAAATAAAATTTTCTAAGAAACATAAATCATATTTTAAGATTTGTGATTTGCCAAAAAGCTGAATTTATAAAAGTATATGTTTTTTCTGTTTCCTTTGGATATCTTCCTATAAATTCGGTAGTTAATATTTGAATAATGTTTTTGAAGGTTGTAATAGCATCTGTTTTTAATAAAAAGGTTTTTGATAAATGATCTAAGGTAGTTAAATAGTTATAAAAAATTCCTATAGTTTGATGTGTTACATAGTTAAATAAATCTTCAGGAGTTAAGTCTTTGATTTCTTGATTTAATTATATAAAGATATTAATTTTGTTTGTCTAGTCTTGTAGAACTTTATATTCATTATCAACGCAATCAAGATCTAATATATTAGTTTCTATGGAATTATCTATTCTTGGGATATACTGATTCGAAATTTTAGTCCATTTATTCTTATAATAATATCCTTGTTTATTCATATATTTTTTAAATTCGTCATCTTGTATTTCATTATAATTGCGCTTTTTCTGTGGTCTATTTTGATGACTAGATCCTGGAATGTTTTGTTTTACAGGATAATGTGGATTATAAGAATTTATATATGGATTTTCATAAGAAACGGATTCGTAATCAAATACTGTTTCATTAGTTTCATCTTCTTTCTTCATTAATATATATTCATCTTGTTCACTTCTTCTTTTGGAATGTCTAATTCTGCAAATAAATTTGTTAATTTTTCTATCTGATCTTCTAAGTTATCCATTAAATGGATGGTGGTGGAATAGTTAATTTTCGTTGTAGTGGTTTATTAATATAATCTAAGTCTTCAATAGTTAAACACTTCTTTTGTTCTTGCCTGATTATTATTTGTTATAGATTGTCAATAATTTCAATAATATCTTTTCCATGATTTATTTTCTGATTTTGTTTTTTGAGATCTTTTATATATTGATCAATTAATTGAAATATGATAGTTTTTGCTTCTGTCAATTCTTTATACGTTTCTTTATAGCTATTGAAGTCTTTTAGTATTTTTTGTGTTTCTATATTTTGTTGTTTTACTTCATTTATCTGTTTAACTAGATCCTTTATTTGAGTTAGTATATTGTTTTCGATAAGTTTTATATTTTCGGCTAGACTATTATTCATCCTAATTGTTTTCGTAAATAATTTTCTAAATTTACTATCATTAGTTGAGTATCATTAACTTTATTTTTTAGTTCTATAATATTTTGTTCAATTATTGTTAATTTATTTTGATTTTCCATATTTGTCTCTTTTGTGTGTTTAATTTTTATTTTTAGTTTATAATAATATTCTGTTAAGAATTATTCATTTATATTAATTACATTATTTTGTATTTCCTGTAAATCTTCTGGATTATTATGAATTATGAGATACAATAAGATTTCTATAATATTATTTACGAGAGCTTCAGTTTTAGAATTATCTTATGAACATGTACTTCCGACAGCATAATTAGTTCCAACAGGTAGGTTTTTGGGTAAAATAACTATTTTCTCTTGAAAATGGATTCTTGGCAAATTATTAATTTCAGTAGTTATATTTCGAATATGTAGATTATAAATTTGTAGTTTTTCAACTTCGTCAACACTCCCAACACTCATTGCCTCTCCTCTCCTATTTCTGCCTTTCCCTCCTCTCTGTCTCATCTCAGTATATCAACACTAGAAAGGACAGTCTCTGCCAATTCCCAGAAGGCAGAGAGTGACATTCTCTAGCATGCCCGACCAACAACTGCCCAACTTTACAGAGTGTTCCCCACGCTGCACTGCAGAGTGCGATTCTAGGCTGGAAAGGATGGGTGGAAGATTTGTCATGGCGGGCCACGGTTCAACCCAAATTGGGTCAATCTGACTTTGATTGCAACCAAGTCGGAGCACCTGAGTCACGGGTCGCCAGCTGCAGCCCGACCCGACGCCGGAGATCACCCTTGCCAATCACGAATCGCCTCAGCAACGTAGTCTGCCAACACACAATCACCAGAACGCCACAAAGAAGGAATGAATTGATTGGACATACCTTGAATCGTCGTCGGAAACCACACCCGTAGGAGCTCCAATTCTGAGCCCTAGCCACGAACTGCATCACCATTTTGTTTGCTATCGCTCTCCTAGACATCGCCATGCCGTTGGAGCCAGCATCGTCACTGGGCAGAAACTCGATAGTGAGCTCTCCCTCGCGTCGTACTCTTTTCTCCCTCTCGATCTTTCTCTCCCTCTCACGGGTTCTCACCTCCAAAATGGACAAAGGCCAAATTCTAATCCCCCCTTTCTTCAATTGATTTCTGAACCGGACCGCCCAAAGCCACACACACACACTAAACCAGTTCTGCTAATGAACCGGTTCTCACCTCCAAAATACAATTAATTTTCCTTTAATCCAATCTTCCAAAATAAATCTTCAATTAATCACTCAGTTTGTAACACCCCGACTTTTTAAGTGGAATAATTATCAGGGTGTTACTAAGAACGTACTCGTTAGATTATATATTATGGAAATTAATGTAATCAAAATAAAATAAATATTAATTAAATTATAATATATTTGATTAATTGGGATAAATGTGATTATTTGGGGATTTAAATGTAAGGGAGGTATTAAGATTTAATTTAATTTATTGGAGATTTATGAAATAAACTATAATTTAAATAGAAAATTTAATTAATTAAAGGGTGTTAGGGTAAATGATTTAGGGGAAATAATTAAAGGGGGTGGCTGAACCGGTTCACTGAGAGAAGAAAAGAAATGGCCAGAGGCCATTTCTTTGCAAGCGACGCAAGACGAAAGGGAGAGGGGGAGCAGGGGAGAGAGAGAGCGGGGGAGAGGGCGAACGATGATGGGTGAATGGCAACGAGCGAGATCGGGACGGTTGTGCGATGCTGCGCGACGGCGTGCGCGACGTCCTGGTGGGGTGGAACAGCGTTCACGGTTAGGGCTCAGAATCTGGAATTCCGCGGGAGCAACTTCCTACGACGAATAGAGGTATGGTTTCCCTCCTTTGCATTTCTTTTGATTTGGTAGTCGATAGGAGGCGTTGCGGTGTTGATTCGCGGTCGGCGGTGGTGATTCCGGCGTCGGGATGGGTTGGGTTGCATCTGGACTCGGGTGCTCCTACTCGGGTATGTCCAGGTCCAGTCCGCACGGTTCGGATTGAACCATTGTTGACAATGCAGATTACCCATGCTCTTTTCTAGCCTATTGTCCCCTTCCAACAGTGAGGAATTGATGAGGCTGTCGGTGGCTGGAGAATTAAACGAGTTTGGAAGAATAAATGGACCGAGGCAAAGTTGAGTGTTCAGGAGCAAAATTTGCTCTCTGGTGGTTGAACCGTGAGCTGAGCTGTGAGGGAGGAACTCCCTGGAGGGGAGGACCGACCTGTGAAGGTGGAGTTTCCTGGTCTGCTGGTAAGGTTCTCTTCCCTGAATGTTTTGGTCTTTGATTATGGATGCATGATTTCTGTTAAGACTTAGGGTTGAATTTCTGGATAAAATGGATTGATAATGCCTCTGTTGGATATTGCTAGACACCGTGGGATGATTGCTGCTCTTGTAATGACTCGGATTCTTAACCGTTTTTAAGAGTACGTTACCTTTACTAAAATGATAAGTTTCGGAGTTAAAATTTCCTTTGAAAAAAACAAATCTTTAAAAAAAAAAAGGTTATCAGAGTGCAAAAACACGGTCATTACTAAAAACTCTTTTTTTTTCTCCTCATTAGATAGTGAAGTACTATTACTTAGGAGTTGCGAAAGCGTAATTTAAACAAGATAATTCCACTTACGAAAACAAGGAACTACGATTAATCCGTCTAGCGGGAAAATGACATTGAAAAACATTAATCTAAAATATGAGGTTTTGGGGTTTCAAATAAGGCCTACATAATATTTTGAATAATACCCAAGTAAGGCAATAAGGAAAATTCGTGAAAAGAAAGCAATTCGACATTAGCCCTTACTAAGTTCCTTCCCTTTCATTTCTTCGTGTCGTACTATTACTCCGCTGGCGTCTCTGTCGGACCTACCAGAGGGTCCACCAGAATGGCCTCTTCTTTAACTCCTGGCATGATCACCTCGTTACCTACACCACAAGTAAGGACGTGAGCTTTCGCCCAGTAAGGAGATGGGGGAAAAACAATTTATGCATTTCTCTCTTTAGTGCCTCTTGGAATGGGGGCCACCCCAATCAATCCTTTCGTTACGTTCTTTGGTTCTTGGTTCTTTACCCATACTTTGAGTTGGAGATTAGAGATTGTCCTTTGAGATGACCTAGTTTGATCGGCTTCTAACCTCCTGTGTGCATACTAGTCCCCTTCCCGACTTGGTGAGGGTGTATCCTAGCTGCCAAGCTATGTCCGAACTGCCCATCTACCCCAACTCCCTATTAGTTCCCTTTCCCGGCGTGTCTCGCCTTCTGGGTTCTTCCTCTTTCCAGTGTATCCTGCCTTTAAAGTTTCTTCCCTTCTGGCGTATCCCACCATCAAGGTTTCTTCGGTGACAGGCATTTCCCGCACGTTCCGAACATTCTTGTTCTTAGCGTTTTCCTCACTCATGCATGTGGGTACCACCCCGAGGGGCACCCCCTACTTGGTTACTATTAACGTGAACTCAACCTAACTTCTTCATAATAAATAACGCACATATGGGAAGTAATGACAACGCTTTAGGGGATCCATAATAACAATAAATGAAACGAACATTAGCACATGCTTCACATAACATAAGTAACTACGGCATTTAACTAACCATACTATTAACGCTCACTAAAACATACCGAATATGCTTTGTAAGCTTATGAAGAACAACAGCAAAAACACGATAAACTTAAGATGACAACACATGCTTTCAATCTACTATGCAGCAGAAAATACGGGCATCGAAACGTATTTCTAATCAGCAGAAATACGTTCAACCAATCATGCTTTTAATCAAACTTAACAACAGAAAAACCAACATCTAAGCATGCTTTTTAATGGACAATATACAGCAAGTAATATTGACAATAAGAGCGGAACGTGCTAATTAATCGGTTAACATACGGCAGGAAAATCATACAGCAAAACATGTTTTAACTCTCTAAATACAGCAGCGAATCGTATCAAATTATAGGAGCAAAACCTACGTTGAACGACTACGTGATGAATTCTAAACAGCAAGAGGATACAATCATACAAGCATTGCTTTTAATCGACTATGTAGCGGGACTAAACATGCTCTTAAGCAGCCAAAATAACAGCAATTTACAACATCTAGCATGTTTTTAGATCGACTATACGAGGGAAACTAACATGCTTTTAATGGCTAAATGAGACAGCAGAACATGTATACAGCTAAACATGCTTCATACAGCTAACATATTCCTAATTGCTCATGACAGTGGAAAAGAACATACTTGGCTATCATGCTTTCTATCCCATAATAGCAGCAGCGAGAATAAACTATGTAGAACAACAATAACATGCTTCTGATATGCTATCCAAGGCAGTGAGGATTTATAAAAAAAAAATGTAACAACGTAACGGGCTTGTTTAACGATTTTAGACAATAGTAACGATGAAAGACATGCTTGCACTAAAGATGAAATAATCTGAATTTGATAATAACAAGCATACAATAATAGAGACCATATCACTAGGGGATCTCATGATTTCTATAGTCGTTTATCCCTTCTTACAGAGTAAAAGAACATTGAAATCAGGTCATAACATCAGTCACTCATTCCTTTCATCCTTCTTTCACATTTCAGCCATGGTTCTCATTCCCTTTCATGCTTTCTTTAGAAGTGTTTAGGTCTCATTATTTTGTTTCTTGTCATCTACTTGCTAAACAGTAACAACAACGTAAAGGAAAGGACAAAGGAACATCTACTAAAGACAGTAGCAACATTTCAGGAAAACAATGGAGTTCAGATACTCTCTATTACTTGGGTGTAGGGCTTCCAAATGGCCAAGACTACCCATTCCTTACCTTTGTAGTCGAGCTCTTTCACGGTCAGTAGCTCCCCGTTGCCTCCCCACTACAACAACACTCTTCCAGGAGAAAAATGAAGAAGAACTAGATGGGGGAAGGCTGGGGATATGTAGAATCCACCTGAGGGAACCACCACACGCTTGGCAAGGATCAAATCCCTGGCTATCAATCTGAGGGTACGATTTCGTGTCGAGAGTCGCAATATTACTGGTTGGATGCCATTTTTTAATGACTTTAAACCAGTTTTGTCGCTGAACTGGGTTGATTCGGATGGGTGCAGATGACTTAATCCCGTCTGCAGTCATCCGCAAGACCAAAATCCAAAGGCTAAAATCTGACTTCGGACAGGAATTGGCGTCCTCCCCCTTTGTCTGTACCATCCGTAGTCTAGGTCTGGACTCCAGTCCCCATCCGCATGCATCATCTGAATGTGTCCAGGAATTTGACACATTCAATTCGGACAAGTTCTCCCTCGTCTGTATCGTCCGCATGCATCATCCGAATGTGTCCAGGCATTGGACAGATTTAATTCAGACGAGTTCTCCCTCGTCCGCATCGTTCACATGCGTCATCCGAATGTGTCCAAGAATTGGACAGATTCAATTCGGACGACTCATCTCTTCATTCGCAGGCATCCGCAATCATCCTAAAGTCTCCAGACTTAAACAGATTCGATGCAGACGTGTCCTGTTCGGGTCCGCAACACCTCAGCACAGTGAGGTTAGGACACCAGATTGCGTCCCAAGTCATCCCCAAGTCTGGCCGACGTTCCTGGTATGTTGCAGATGACACCTCACGTCCGCAACGTCGTCCACAGGCATCCCAATTGGACCAAAAGTCCAATTCCTTTGAGTTTTTGACCAAGTTTTTAACTGAATTGATTTCTTCACGAAATTACAAGTCATAATTAAACGCGTATAGAGATGATGTAAATACATGTATTATGCCAATCCTTTCCTCCAAAGTTTAATTACATCGTTTAACAAAAAACTTAGGATCGGGTTGTTACAGCTCTGATTTAGAATTCAGCTTCTGTTGGGTTAATGTTTTGGTTGATGTTCTGTGGAATTGTAATGCCTTGTGGATTGGATAAATACTCTGTTGGTGGCTGCCTTTGGTAAATTAATGGATGATTTTAGTGGATTATTAATATGTTATCGGTTGATTGGGGGTGCTCTGTTAAGTGTATTGGTTATGCACTGTTGTTTCTGTTATTGTCAACACTAAGGGTTTAAATTATGACATGAGAATGGGTTTTTGGTGCTTGTGCTGGATATAAATCATTAACCTGTTGGGTATTGGTTTTTAGGTCCTTGAATATTGTCCTTGTTGATTGTTGCCGGGAGCATGAATATGTTGAGATCAGTTGGTGAATTTGCTGTATTGTAAGATTTAAATAAGTGTTTTGCACGTTAGGAATATACCCTGTACGTTTGGGTGTACTGTGATAATCAGTTGTTTTGGAGTCGAGTCACTAAGTGGATAAATATTGGTGTACCCTGTTGGATAAATATTATATTGCATATTTACGTGCATGGTTTGTTAATTGGTTAGTAAATGGATATTGAATATGGATTATGAGGCGCTATCAAATGATAAATGTTTTTAATTGTGAAGGTATCAGAAGGAGAAAAAGGGATAGCGATTAAGTGTGAATGTGCAATAAAGTTTCGAGGTAAGGAAATAGGGGTGTCTTGGCCAAAGGAGGCCCTACACCAAAAGTAGAGTGCGTGAGTTTTACGTTAAAGCTCTGTAGTTTATTGTAGTTCTGCGATATTGCTTTGATGGTTATGTGATTTAAATGCCTTATTTGTGATGCCCTATAGCTTTCCTTTGTTAAATACCTTGTTTCTTGCTGGTAGTTTGTGACTTTTCATTATTGTTAGTTTGGTTATCAATGCTTTAATTATGAATGATAGTTATGACTAGAAAAGAAGAACAGATGAAGAATTATGCTAAGGATGACCATGTTTTATAGTGTTTACTTGTTGTTAATTACTTGTGCTATATTTCCTTTCATGATACTTACATTGTTCTATGGCTGGTTCTGATTCTTATTATTCAGTTAAATCTCTCTGCGTAAATCATAATCATTACGTTCAACAATTTTGCATAAGGTAGTAAGATGTTAAACTAGTCAGCAGGTTTAATCGATTAGCCAAGCATGTAAATCAACTAATGATTTATTAGAATAATTTATTAGTAAGATGTTTGCATGATTAATCGACTCAAAGCATGTTTAGTGGGTAACGAAGCAATAGTATGTAATTATTTAACTAGTTCGGTTATTGAACTAATTAATTAGAGCATGTTTAATTAACTTCTAGTGAGCATGTAAATTAACCTAATTAGTGAGCATGATTAATTGATTAGAACCCTAAACTATTCATTATAATGACTTCCATGAGCAGGTTAATTAACTAGTGAATTAACTAAATGTGATTTCGTAGTGGGCATGGTAATTATAATTTGTAAGCCTGTAAATTGAGTAGGTTAACTAATGAATATGTTAATTAACTAATTAATTATAAGGAAAATGAGCATGTAAATTAACTAGGATAACAGCTAAATTAGTTATCTTATCTTCTTGAGCATGCAAATTAAATTAGACAACCAATTCAAATGATAATTCTACTTGAGCAGGTAATGAACTAGGCTAATATTAATAGGTTATTTCTTCTTGTTAATATTTTGTGTATTTCTCTTTACCGTACTTTCCTTTAATATAATTATATTGTCTTTTACAGCAATTTCTTTTATTGCTTTACTTTACTAAAGAATGATGGAAAGATAAAAGAAAGAGGAACTAAGTATGAAGAAAGTTAAGGGTTTCATGGCTAAGTGTATGAAGACTTTTATTTCTATTTTCACAGTATTGTTTATAATATTGCTTATAATTGTTACCATGTTATTTTCCACTGAACCCAAGTATGATTAGTTACCTAATTAACAGTACGTAAATGTCGAGCATGTTAACTACATTTAGTAAGCATGTTAATTAACTAGGATTAATTAGTGAGCATATTAAATTACTATTAACTAGAATGTTAATCTTATCTCCTCTGAGCATGTAAAGGGGTTAGCGTAATTTACTACATTGAGCATGTAAACAAGATTGGATGAAAGTACCTAGGATAACAAACTAGAATAATTATCTAGAACAATGAATGTAGGACGCATGTAAAATGACTAGGAAATAAATTAGGAGATGATAGTATGTTTTGAATTCTCCTTCTGTTCTTTACTGTTTACAAGTCAATATTATGATTGTTCTCTGTTGTGTGCTTTTAATTACCGCTATTTATTATATGCGCTTTCCATTTCAATTTGCTTTCAATTTTAGTTACTTTTATTTCAATGCACACTTCAATTTTTGCTAAAGTTACGTTATAAAGCATCATGCATCATGTTAGGATGAGAATGTATGATCATGCATCACGTAAATAGAAACTAATAGGGAGTGTCATCTGGTGGTACTCACGCATGCATAATGTGAGGTAACATGTTAAGAAAATGAAAGAAATGGGAAGCTAGAGGGTAGATGGGTAGCGGGTCTAGTCTGCAATCTAACTGAAGCCCCTCCCTCTTAGAGTACGAGAGTTCTAGATTGCAAGTAAAGGGTTAGATCCGATCACTATTCCATCACAAAGGAAATCCTCCAATCTTCCGCTCAATGTACGAGTAATGAACAAATGAAAGTAAAAGTAAAATAATGAACGAACGAATGACGTAATGAAAGGATTGGTTTGGGTGGCCCTCATTCCGAAAGGACTAAAAAAGAGGCATTTCACATTGCATTAAACCCTTTTCCTTACTAGGCCTTTGGGCTTACAATTACTTGTGGTGTAGGTATAGGTATGAGTACGAGGAAAGAAATGCACAGACTTAGGAGTGAATGCGAAAGACGACAAACAAATAATTAAGCAGGGATGAAGGATTTGCACGCGTGAGACTCGTGGCTAGCTAGGCATAAATGAAAAGAGAAAACAGTTGTAATTTAATGATGTTAATTTGTCAGTTTCATTTATTAAATGCAGTATTTTAATTTAGTTCTTTTTATTAAGTTCCTTTCATCAAATTATCTACGCTTCCGCAATGTTTTAAATAAATGATTTCTTTTATGCTTCCGTATTTTATTTATTAGTTTTCAATACGAGTTTAACTAAAGGTCAGTAGCGATCCAGTTTAGCGTCGCACTCTGATAACTGTTTTAAAAGGAATTTTAAAGGCCTTAGTAAAATTTCAAATTTTCACGCATTTCAAGAAATTACGAAAATCTGGGTCGTTACACAATTACATTTTAATTTAAATAATCTTTTTACCCAATTAAATTCCTCTTTAATAATCTAATTAAATTATTAATTTAATTAAATTATTCTCAATCTAATTTCAAATTCTCGATTTATTCTAAATAGCGCTCGATGATAAAGATTGTCGAATACGCTTTGGTAATACCCTGATAATTATCCAATGGATCAAAACACCCTCCAATTACTTTCCAATTATCCTTATTAAACTCTGATATAAAAAGTCGGGGTATTACACAATGACAAGTCAACCACTAAACTTTTTTGTTAACAAAATAACAACTAAACTATGGAAAAAAGTCGCCGCTAACATCGCTGTCATGTTTGCTGTTAAACGCTAGTCAACGAGCCACGGCGACTCGTCTACTAATCCTCCACGGCTCAACATATTTAATAAAAATAACCTTATAATATTGATGGTCTGCCACGGATCATAAACGACCTGCCACGGGTTGACAATAAACCGTGGTGGTTTAATACCAAGCCGCCGCGGTTCACTATAAACGGCGGAGGTGCAAGGTCCATTTCCAACCCATTGTAGTGAATTATCACTCCTTACTCTTCATGACAGCCTATGCCAAGGAACGATTTAAAGCTGATATTAAACGTCGTTCAATTCTTATTTTTATAAGAGTAGACTTTGAGTCCTTGGCTAAGTTGGAAATTGAACAATTGTTTGAGAGGGCTGACTTAGCCGGTTTGTGCTGATTGGGTGAAAGTTACTGTGAGAGGATTGTGAAGTTGTTTTATGCAAATTTGAAACTGTCCACCCAGCCATTAGAGGTCCGGACTAATATGTTTGGACAAGAGTTGAGGTTGACTCCGAAAAATCTTAACGTGATGCTTGGATGTACGATGAAGGGACCAAGCGATCAGTATTGCCACGTGTCTTGGGAGCCACCTTTCTTCAGACGAGGAAAAGGGCTGACAGTTCTTAGATTGTTGCACTGGGATCTCAAGATTGGCGAGTACAAGAAGCCAAAGTCTAGTGAGTTGAATACCATAGCCTAAGTAATCCACATCATCATGACGCACACCATTTTGCCTCGAGATGGACATTGAGACCATGTTAGCTGCATGGATCTCTATTTGCTCAAGAAGGTGTTCACCAGGAAA